>JAWWLZ010000172.1:44338153-44361278 GCA_035041345.1 Poliocrania exsul | reverse complement strand
GCTGGCTTTTCTGAAAACTTTGTAACTTCTTTCTTCTGTTTGGATAAGATGTACCAAGATAAGGGCCAGTTGGACTTCAAAAAAAGCAAAAATAAAAGTGATTATGAATATGTATTTATCCATATATATATAAACTTCTCTCTATATATATAATTTCTACACATTTAAACACTGTCTTAAAAACTCCAGGAAAATTTGGAACTGGCTTCACTTCAAGTTTGAGGAACTTTAAATCAGTTCTTGTTTCATCAAAAGGAGTCCATCTACCCTACAATCTCTGTGAATTAACTGTTTATTGCCCATAACCCATAAATTTGACCAGACATTGGTAGAGGTGCAAAAAAGAACCACATCTTAAGAGGGCTCAGGGTTGATCTTTGTGCTTATGATCTGTCATGTCTTATTAAAAACAAAAAAAAAAAAAAGGAGGACAGGTCTAATAGTTATAAGCCTTTATTGTCTTCATGTTTCTGCATAGTTAGTATTCAGCACCCTAATGATGGAGACAGAAAATCACAAGTAATTACTCCTTGTGGAAATTCATTAAACTGGGATAACTCAATTGCTTTCAATCACATATTCTTGCCCTTATTTGTCTCAACATGTGCTGTATTCTATCTGCTGGACACCAGGTCTATGAGCCAAGGGATCAGCAGAGGGGATTGAAGTCTTTGAGATCTGAACACATGAGAGTTCCACATGGCAAGCAACTCAAGGTACTCTAATTGTACTTAATGATATTGCGTGTCTTCAGCTTAGTATTCAAAAGTATACAAAGGAAAACCAAAGAAAAAGAAAGAAAAACTGGGCTGCTGAGATTTTTTGTGTTGAATGAGGATGTTCATTTTTTTTCAGCTGCAAATAAACTGAGGAAACCTGGCAGGAGAGGGAATTAGTCTTTTCCTTTCCTGCTAAAGTGGTTTACAGGTGTCTGCATCTTTTCTACTACCCCACTATCCAACTTGTTAACCTTAAGAATGTTCCCTTTGTACTTATAACCTTTTAAAGAGTTGTAAAGATATTCATAAGGCCCTCTGAGTATGTAAAACCATTCTTAAGCCATGGGGAAAGCCAGAAATGTTTCTACATTTTTTCCATACACCATTTTCTTTCTTACTGTCTTCCTTTTTGTCAATATATTTCTGTGAGACATCTCAGAACAATAGAATTCTGCCATTTACTTGCTTAGACAATGACAACCATTAAGAGAATGACGTACAACATCTGAAAGAAAAAAAAAAACACAAAACCAAACCACTAACAAAAGAAACAAAGAAAAATAACCTCCACAAGTTGTACAGAAACATCTCAAAATTAAAGGGGCAGATCTGTTGGTGCTCAAGGGCTAAACAATTATAAGGTTTTTCCCCCCATGTTATTTAGAGTAAAATCTAAGCTTGCTTAAAGTCTAAGTTTGCTTTTTCTTGTTTCTTTGTTGCACCACATTGTTATGCAATGCTAGTTAGAATCTCAAAAAGTAAAATTACCAGTACTCTTATGCAGAGGCAATATCCAAACAATTCAAGGTGAGATCCAAAACAGCACTTAACCACCTTACCAAACACTTATAGTATAATTTTAACATATCCAGAAGGATGACCTAAAAAACTCCATCTAATCACATGTCTGAGAGTCCATAGGCATCTAAGTTTCATAACTTGGAATGTCTCTGCATACATCAAAATATGTAACCTTCTCAGCTGAACAAAAGGCATATCCTCCCCACTCAGTCCATCTGGGGTGCAAAACAGTGTGTCCTTGTGCTAAGTTTGCCCAGTGGCCTGGTGCAGTAGGTGTGCTCCGAGTTCACTTCATGCATGATGACAGCATCCACGGCAGCACATGGCATAGCTCCCACAGTCACTTTAATTCAAAAATAGGTCAGGAGAAGGCGTCAAGTACTTTCATAGCAATCCTGTTATGCAAAACGTGTTTAGTAATATCACCTCCTCCTCCTCCCTCTTCTGGCTGGCTATCTTCTGAAAAAGAAACAGGAGAGAGTTGTCAGCTGACACTACATATGACTTACATATAGAAGGGCAGACAAAGCATTTTGGTTGCAAATCCTAGTTCCAGAGAACCTAATTTAGACCATGGAAAACTGCCTAAATTCAGAAGAAAGAGAAAATTTTAGATGCTTCGGTCTCTGACATTTTCAAATGTGCAGATTAGACATCCACCATCAAACATATGATTTATGTTTAAGGCTGTACTGGAAAGTTTAGGTGCCCCACGCTGTACCATTACTTTCACTCCTCAGACTCTCATCTAATTTTGAGCCCCTGAGTCAGTGAGCAGTTCTCCAGCAATTTTTTTTAGGATTTGAACCCTTAACCAGATTTTTTTTAAAGTTCAAGCCAAAGCATATTGAACCTTGCCCCTGGGGATATATGTGTGCCCAGTGCCTTCCTCTTTTGGAAGATAGAGCCTAGTGTTGTCAAATGGATAGAAAACAATCTGAAAAATGAAGAAACTGAATGTCCACAACTATTTCAAAGGACTCCTGGTCAGTGCCAGAAATTAAGGGACATTAGTAGCCACAGAAAAAGTTCTATTTAGCAAATTAAATGTAAATATAAAGGGTCAGTCCTATTCTATTCTAAATTGTGTGAGCACTCCTTTCCTCTATCGGCTTCATCAGCAACAGAAAAGTCAAAACTGTAAAGATAGTTTCTTTTGTTCATTTCATTCAGAAAGTTACAATGACCCTGACATCTCTGAGAAAGATTTCTCTTTCACAAAACTACCAGCAAATGATGCAAGGATGCAGTGAAAAGACGAACCAACAAAAGTCATATTTATTTACATAGGCAGATCAGAAGGAAGTCGTCACATATAACAAGAAAAAATTAAATCCATAGTTAATGTAGTTTTCCTAATATTTTAGTCAATGTCTACTTTCTTGATGATCTCAGAGATCTCTTCCAACCAAGATGATTCTGTGATTTTCTCACTTCCTTATAACCCTACAGGCTTGTACTCTTCTTGCAATTGCTATTATAGTCTAAAGTGAACAGTCACAGCCATGCAGATGTCCAAATCTACACTCTTTGGAATACTGTTTCTGAATTCAGGTAGTTACAACATTGTGAAAGTTTTGGAATGGGATGAATTAATTTAATTTCAACCATGAAATTTGTGTTCTTCCATCTCTCTTTTTCACATTTGCCCTGTGAATTGTGCCAATAAGTACCTCAGCCAGGATAAGTGGGCTATGAAGATACAGGTTCTAGTGACTCTACTAATCATCCTGTACAGCTCCTTTTCCATTTCACCACTTTAAGTCCTCTTCATTATCTTCATAAATGAGATTTTCACATTTTTTGATTCAAAACTCTTGATAAAGATTGGTTCACAGCACCTATAGGTCAGTTTTGTTGCCTTGTGTTAAGGGTGCTGGAACAGAGAGATGGGATAACTAGACATATGGTCACTGAGTTAGAAATAAAAGCGAAGACAAAATTTCCTGCTATGATCATCAGGCTGTTTCTGTCCCTAAAAACATTGAACCTTGGATCCTTTCTTTTTAAGATATTAATGTGGGCACATTCATATCATCTAAGTGTTGATAAACTAAGCCAGGTATATTTTAATAACCTTCAGTGTGGAAGGTATTTGTGTACCACTCTTACACTCAGTCAGTTACTGTGTATGTTGGCAAAGCAAGATCCATTTCTGAGGAAGAGAACTATTTCCATCCTTAATAAGTCATTCCAAATTTCCTGTGATGTTATAAATAATCGAGCAAGCAGCCGGTTTTATTCTCCCTAATTTGATATGGCAGACTTGGAGAACAGAAAAGTTCAGTCTCAACATAAGCTCTAGAGTTGGACTTTGACCAAGGTTTCCCCCTTCCCTCTCATAATGAGATAAAGTTTATCATAAAACATGCTTACCAAGGCAGCTAAGACAGAGCTCAGGCCTCACATCTATTTCCTAGGAGCCCCCTGCTCGTAGTCTGTCCTGCATGCTGCATGCATGAGGTCACAGCCTGCTGGGTTTGCTTTGCGGAGCTGGCAGCTAGACTGACAGTCTTAGCTAATACACTTGTCATTTGGGAAAATAAAAAAGTGCTTGCAAAACACAGATTAAATTAGATTGTAATTGGAAAAGGAAATATAAAGTCACACTGTTTTATATGCATGTCTGGAAGGCAGTGAGGTGATGCCTTGAGTACTTGGGTTACTGGCAGAGGTCAACCACCCTCATGACAGGCTGAGATATTTCAGAACTTTGAGGAGATACAACAATCTTCATAGAATTTTCAGGGACATGAGAATGTTGCAGACCATATTTTTATGAGTCTAAAAAGGTCAGTTGAAAAGACAATTCCTTCATAATTATAAGAGTGACAAGAGGAACTTGTGATTATATTAGAACGTGAGAAGAGATTTTTTATGTCTGCCTTTGCAAATAATGCTTGGCAACATTTTGGGAAAGTCATTCAGGCTGTTTCTAATTGTCATTCAATTGTAAAAGAATCTAAATAAATAACTTTCTACCTATGTCTCCAAAAGTCAGGAAAATTAATTAGATAATGTTATTGAAATCGCTTATAGGCACTCTATAATACTACTGCAGGCCAAAGTACTATATTGATGTTCATTACTTTCAAATATGAGGGAGAGGGAGTCTTTTTTGATTTTCAAATACCTCAGGTCATATTTACAGATCAGCTTCATTTCCAGAATGCAACCCAGATGTACTGTTAAGGATTTTAAAATAAAATTATAGCTTTAAGGTAAAACATGATAAGAGAAAAATTAACTTGTTCTGATGACTCATAACATAAGGTAATTTCCCTTTTAAAACAGAACTAAAACCTTACTTTGCTCCCTTAACCCAGATGGTATTCTTTCAGAAGAGGTAACATATCCAACTTGAATCTTTTATGCTTCTTAAAACACTCTGCATTCTTAAAAAAAGTACTACATGGGAATTAAGAATATTTTTCTAAAGAAGCCTACTCTAAATTTTAAATCCTCTACTAGAAAATTAAGGAACTGTTAGCTGAATTATACTTCTCTATCATTTATTTGACTTCTTGAGAAAGAGTATCCAAGTACCTCTTCTGGTCTGCTTTCTCTTTCCTATATCTATCTTTCTATTCATCACTCTCTCAAAGACTGAAAAGGTCTTCTTGGGTAGTGATGTAATGTTCTCAGGTAGTATGGATGTTGGAAAGATGCACAGAGACTGAACAGTTTGTTTGGATAGTGAGGCAATGCTGTTACCGTGTTGCCAACTGAAGTAGAACGATTTCTGCTTCTGCAGCAGTAGGTCGGAGCAACAAAACCTGGCTGCTTTCTGGAGTTTGTAGACCTGAATCTGATATCAACAAAGGTTGTTTCACACCACTCAGGTGGTGGAAATGAGTCTTAAAATGAGTATAAATCATATTTATATATACTACAAGGCCTCTTTATATGGCTAAGTCAGTGGAAAGCTGCTTTGGTGTAAATACACTTTAGGCCCTCATACTTTTAATTTGGCATAAAAAAAAGGAAAAAAAAAGAAAGAAAATCCTTTCAGTGTCCCAAGTTAAGGTTGGATAACAGCCATACTGTAACATAAACTAGAATTTCAAAGGTGTCTCAGGAAACAGGTCTCCAGCTTCCATTCACTTTTCAAGGGGGCTGAGTGACTCACTTCCTGAGACCTGTTTGAAACCCTATCCGGAATGATTATTCTGTCAATGTACAACTAGATTGTTTTCTAATGACTGACTAGAGTCTGACAGAGTACCCACTACCACAAAGAGTCTGCTTTGGGTCAAGCAATAGAGCTCTTTGTTATCAGCAGTTACCTAGGAGTACACGTGTTCAAGTTATAGCTAACAATGGTATTGTTTTTGCCTATGTCATCACTGTAGTGCTACCTCAGAGGAACTAATCAGGATGAGCTTTGGCCTGTACTTGAACATTTACATGGCAGGTTCCCAAAAAAACCACCAGGTCTTAGTCATTCTGTAGGTCTCACTACTCCCTTTGAGCCAGCAGTGAACCATTGCCCCAGAATTTCAAAACCAGCCTGCAGCAGAATTACCCTGTGACCAACCAGTGTATGCAGGGTCAAGGGTTTTTGATCCACATTACCACTGTTGTTTGTTTTCATGAAATGCCAGGGGCGCTCACAAAAGTTAGATACAATTCTGTTAAAGTACATACACATGCTTCCATTCTGAGTAAATAGGCTGAGAAATTAGAAGAGGACAACTCAAAAAAGGAAATCAAAACAAAGATTTAGTGTTGGAGTAGCTGGTGTGCTAGTTAAGAACCAAATGCAACATCGGCTAATCTAACTTCAGGAAGCTTTTTAGCTTCCCTCTCCTAGTTAGTGGAGAGAGACAGGTACTTGTAGAGGATGGTCCTTCTCTTCACTGACATTATAGAAAAAAAAAGGATTACTCACCCCTGGCCATTAAATTTTTCTGTCCATTTACAAAAGAGGTATCCTTAACAATGAATTTATGTTAAACAACTCCAGTCTCGTTGGCCTTAGAGCTTTAATCATGCTATCACCGAATTTATACATAAGCTTAACATAGAATAAATTAATTGTTTACCAGCTAATATTATGTTGCGTACCTTTAAGAATCTAATTGATTCATGATACTGCAAACACATTATGAAATTTATATAGAGATACAGACACATACACATACATGCATATGCATACGTATTGTATATTCAATCAATATCTGAAACTTTCACCAATGTAAAAGAGGCAAAAGTCCCTTCTGTAAAGCAGAAAGCCAAAAGGACAAGGTGATTAATGATGATGGATTTTATTGATTTTATTTATCTTGATTGTATTTTGGTGGCCAAAGACTACCAGAGCATTGGCAATGCACTACAAAAGGAACCTAACCCATTATTTCTACCCTCCACCACTTTGCCAGTAATAGGCAGTAGCAAATTTTACAACTAGAAACAGGACTCCATCTGAAACAGGAACTAGCATGTATCTCAGTGTTTTTTTAATCTGCCAGACGAGTAGTCTGAACTCCTGATTTGTACCAGGAGACACAAATATAATCCAAAAATAAAACTCATGGATGAATTGCATGACTGCTCTGGCAAAGTTTTACTCTGTGAGACTCTGTGTTCTTCTTGTAATATTTGTTTTTTAAAGTTCTCCCACCATTAAAAAACAACTAAAAGCCAAACAAATAAATAAACAAACTAATCTATTTTAAGGAATGGACCTAATTATAATACTTGGAGTGGGAACCATAACTACAGTTTTTCAAAGTTAGAGGCCTTGGTCTGTGATTTGAGATCAAGTTCCACCTCTGTTAAGAACACAAACCAGAAGACACTTTTAAAAGTCCCCAGACATAATGTAGACAGTACAACACTCTTAACCAAGAGCCAGGCACGTGGCTCCAGCCGGCAGGTCTAATGAACAAGATTAGTACCTGTTTTATGAATTAAAATTTGAAGTAAAAAAATAGTGTTTCATTTTCTCAGTAACCTCAGTCTAATTATTAACAGCAGGTTCAGCTGGCAAATCTCAGTATTTTTCCTCCTTTTATTTCTAACTTAAAGACTCCAGCCTTTTATTTATTTTCCTTTTCCTCTAATGCTCTTGTAGTTCCATGCCAGCTAGTTCTACTACTTTCTTTTTTCCCCTGTTTTATAAGGTTTCATTTTCCAGTAAAAGAAATATATAATGTATGAATTTCTGTAAAAGCTCACACTTTTGCATTTGTTTCTCCCCATTGTTAGCAATCCAAAGTAGCCACATGTTCACAGCATGTTCTGTCTGGCAAGAACACCCATTGCTTAATTTCCTACCACCACATTCACAATCCTGGCAGGCTCTGGCCAGTCAGATTCATTTGTTTTCCTTAATTGCCTGATGGCATTTTGAGAAATCCTTTTCACTGAGAAATGAGTAATCATAAGTGACTTCTCCAGACATAAGAAAGACTGATAGTCAGCAGACTGGAGGAGGTCAAAGAGTATTGTTTGCAAGACTGTAATGAACTGATTTTTTTTTTCCTCCATGAATTCTCAAGGACACTTGCTTTCCAAAGTGAGATCTGCAGCTCAAAAGACATGCAACTGTCAGTAATTTCAGGGATCACTGACTGAGTAAGTCTACATATTTGTTATTTGGAAGTTATGATTGCTAAGGGATGGGAAATAGACCAATGTGTCAGAATTCAGTAATTCCAATAATGCAATAAAGCATTACCTACTAAAAATTTATTACAGAAAAAGTCTCCAGGGAAAAGGATTTCAGAGAACCATAGAATTGTTCATGTTGGAAAAGAGCTTGCATCCAACTGTTCACCTACCAGTGCCAAGTCCTTATGTCCCTAAGTGCCACTCGACATGTCTGTTAAATACTTCTGAGGATGGTGGCTCTACTTCCCTTGGAAGCCTCTTTCAGTGCCTGACTCCTCTTTTGCTGAAGAAAGTTTTCCTGATATCCAATTTAAACCTCCCCTAGTGCAGCTTAAGGCCATTTTCTCTCGTCCTATTACTTCTTACTTGGGAGAACAGACCAACCCCCACTTGGCTACAGTCTCCTTTCAGGTAGTTGTAAAGAGTGATAAAGTCTCTCCTGAGTCTCCTTTTCTCCAGGCTAAACAACTGCAGCTCCCCCAGTTGCTCCTCACAAGACTTGTGCTCCAGACCTTCACCATCTTCATTACTCTTCTCTGGACACAGTTCCAACCTCAATGTCTTTCGTGTAGTGAGGGGTCCAAAACTGAATGGAGGATTTAAGGTGCAGTGGGCAATTTCCTCCCATTTCATATTATCCCTCCCAGCTTTCACTGGGAATCTCTATGGGAAAAGGGATTCAACTAATGTTACCATAGAGACAATTATCAGTCCTTTTTCTAGAAATGCTCTTTATATTGTCATCATGAAATTTAATGCCTGGATACCTTAAAGTGGGACAGTCTGAGGTTTTCAAGAGTTCATAGTTCAGGATGGAGTCTGAAAAACATTCAGTTTTGTTTTGGTAGATAGATTCTTTCATATTAATGCAGGGCTTCATTCATCTGTTGCAAAATTTTTTCATAAGGGAATATTTGTCACAGTGTGGAGAAACGATTTTTTTTCCCCCCATAGGGATGCACAAAAAACAATAAGAGAAACAAACCTATCCCTTCCAGCAATGGGTTTACTATCTAATTTAATCTTGTCTTGAACAAAGCCATCCCCACCTGGATAAATGTACTACTCCAAGAATGCCAAAAGAGAACTAATTTTTATCCCAAGACTTACCACAATGTTTTTATTATTGTTCACTTGCCAGTGCATAATCTGTGCATAAACTTTCTCCATTTTTTCCTAACAGCCCATTTTAATTTGATGAGCAAAACAGAATCAAAGATTCTTTTGCCTCAAACATAGTTTGCCCTACATCTTAATTTTCTTTCTTGAATACTTCACATATTTCTAGGCAAAAAAAGAACCAAAGAAACATCTAATCACCCCTACTGTCTCTGCACAGTATTGGCAGCATCTAACCTTTAGTCAGAAGTTCTTTCTCACAACTTGTGAGTGTTCCTTTTATACTTTCTTGGTTTTGATTTTGCCAGTGATATGTGAGAAGTGTGCAATGTAACTTCTGTCTACAGTAGAAAAATTTGGGGTAATCATAAATGTAAAGCATCTTAACAGTTTTTATATGAATTAGCATGAAATGGCAGTCAGGTTATCTGACTACAGAAACAAACCTTTCTTTCAAAAGCTGTAGGTGAAAATTTAAATATCTTCTTTAAAGGAGAAAAGGAAAACAAGGAAAACTATAGCAACAAAATAAGCAGTTAAATGATTCTTTATTTGTGCCTTAATCCAGTTAAGTGACATTACCTTGAGGACAAAAATCATTATTTCATAAATTTTCTTCATTTCACTTAATGCCTTAAGCAAATTTTGTCTTTTAGTGGTATTTTGAGTCCTTTGTAATTTTAAAAGGCATAACCTGGAGAAAATAGATTTTAGTTTTGTTTTTAGCATCAAGAAACATAATATCAGTAAAGAACAAAGATGCAAATGGTATTATATATATGTGGCAAAAACTCCAGGCACAGACATTCCCCAAGTGATGGTGAAGGCACTGAGACAGATCACAGGAGAGTCAGTGATTTTTTTTTTTTTTAAAACAAGCTTTCACTTAAATCACTTCCTGTATTGATGATCGTGCTTCAAAGACTTTCTCTTACCTACCTGGAAATAAATTCATTCATTCATAAATCAATCAATCAATCAATCAATCAAACCAATAGAAATTTCTAGTACTGATTTTACTGACTGACTCTTCCATGTGTAATCAAGCAAAGCAGTAAACAGTATTTCTGTTAAGATTATTACAGTAATGGTCAGAAGCCTCAAAGTTTCAGCTGCAGTTGTGTTTCACCCTCTAGATATAGCCAGGGGGAGGCTCCTCTGGCTATAGAAAGTTCAGAATGGAAAAGAGAAGACATATAAAAGAAGAAGAATGATTCTTTCCATCAGCCTCAGTAATTTACATTATTTATTGCCTTCTTAACCTCAGAATAGGCTTACAAATTGTAAGCCAGACAGTTGATATCAAAATATACATGTGGCTTATAAAACTTTCTCCTTTCAACACATTTGTCAAAAGTTAACTACAAAGTGAATTGAATAAACTCTCACACTTAATTGTTGTACTTAAGTACAAGCACTGACATAGGAGTATGGTGAAATTAAACATGCAGAAATTGATTTTATCTGCTTTTACTACAAGTTGCTTTTTTGTTTATAACTAAAATCTTAATTTCTTCACTGTTGTATTTATCATGACATGATTCTTATGGCAGTATTTTCCTCTTTGGTCTAACCTACACCATGTAATCTCCAACCTCAAGCAGCTTAAACTATTCCTTCCCACATCCTCATTTTATGTCACGTACTACAAATTTTATGACAATTCACTAAACTGGCTACACCATATTTGTGGAATAACAAGTAGAGACACATCTGAAAGTGTTATATTTTTGTAGGTTTTTTATTGCTGAACTTGTAATAAGTTCAAATTTTGCGCTTCACAAATATTCACACTCATACACAGTCATTGCTTAAGCTTAAATAACAAGTAAATGCATCCTAGCACTGCTAACTAATTTTTACAGATGGTCAAACTTTTTAAAGAGAAAGGTGCCTACCTTGAGGTACAGTGCTTCCACTACAATATCTATGTTGCTAATAACATCATGTGCAGTGGCTATGCTGCTGTATGGTGTACCCATTCTCTCTGTTCATCAAATGTAACACAGGCAGAATAATGTAAATCTATTAATTCTCAATGTGGTACTGAGGAACATGGAGGACTTCTCTGAGTATGATGGTTCATACTTCAGTAATTATTCAGCCTTTGGTTATTTGAAATTATATTGGAAAACTATATAGACTTTTGGTTCCAGCCAGAGCTCAGATACAAATCTTAAATGTTATCTATCGAGTTCCTTGCTCAGGTTCACATGCCACATGAAAATAAATTATTAAAGTGAATAAGAAAAAGAAAAAATAAAACATAAGAAAAGGTGTTTGGATGAAAACAGATTGTATCTTGGGCCATTTTTGTATATGCTTTAGGTACAAAATGCACTTTCCAATACTCCTTTCTATGTACTTGAATTTAATTTAATTTGCCCATTAATATTTTATAGATATGGTTTGTGAGTAGGTGTCATTAGGGCTATTGTTTGCAAATGCTTGACTTTTTAATTGAAACTTCATGTTTTCTTTTTTCTACTAAGATGTAAAGAGGCTCTGAGGTTTGGACACCTATTTGTTGAAATGATGATGATCACTAAAATATTGTGTTAAACATCCTGGATCCTGGTTGCAATATAAAGTTTGAGAAGAAAGCAAATCAGTCTTTTATGCTGCTATCATTACAATGCAACAGGTATGAGCAAACCTTTTCATGTACAAGAATAATATTTTGCATTTAAACAACTTTTCCAGTCTGATTATCTCAAAGCATGTCACTATCATGGATTAAATAACTTAAAGAAGTTCTTCAAGTCTCTGTCAGGATCAAGAGTAGAACCTACAGTCAAATTTTTGTTTAATCACTCAAAATAAGTTGTGAAAACTATTAAAAAATAAGGGTTTATGATGTTTATTTAATGTTTTATTTGCTTTTTACTTTCTCTGCTGTTTCATAGTAAACAAATGTCCCCTTTTTCCACCTGGAAAAAAAATTAACAAGAAACTTTGCAAATTAAAGAAAATTGTAAAGAATATAATTATGAATAACAACAAGAAAGACCAAAATGTTTTGTGGAAAAAGAGGGTATTTTGTCCCTGGAAAAAACTGTCTGAGTTTTCTCATTAAGTTTACCTAACATTTGTAATTATTATGATTGGTAACACATGGTATTCATGAATCAGTTCAGTCTTGAAAATGTGTTTTTACAGTGAGGCTATTTTTTTGTGCGTATGCGAAGGATTTTATTCTTAACTATACACAAAAGTCTGTCGACAATACAGCTGGGGTTTCCCTATTGTTCTCAGGAAGCATATACCCAGCTCAAGCACTTTTGTATTGCTCCAGTGACTTTACTAGAGCCATGCCAAACTACTCCAGCTGGGTGCCTGAACCCTTACAGTGAAAGGAAACCACTGTCACTGCAAAAACTGCAGTCTCAACATTTGCGAAGATTTCTTATGCATCTTTTTTTCAGGATTGCAAACTATAGACATTGGTACAAAGGTATTCTTACCTAAGAAAGGTATTCTGTAATAAGTCTGTCTGATGATTTAACCTGTAACAATTATTCTAGAATGACTAGTGTTGTGTAGTTTACTATTAAGAAATAAGAATGTTCTATTTATTTAACACAGTACATTTACAGGACAGATGCCAAAAACTTCATCCATTTTCAACAAGCTTGAATCACTGCAATTCACATCTGAGTTCACTCAAGAAAAATGGACTTTTCTATTGTTAGAGCAGAAATACAAATCTATAACTGCAGAAAAATCTGCTTATTTGAAAATTGGAATGGCAGTCATTTAGTTCAAATTATCTAGCTCAAGTAAAATTCATGTTTGTTGTTGTGGACACTTTAAAACACAACATGAACAGAAACACTGGTTTTTTTAAATCTATACCTCAAGAAATGATACTTTTACTAGTGGGATCTTATATAAAGAAGAAAAAACCAAAACACATTATGATAACACGTAACAAGTAAATAAAAGTCACACATGTATTTGTAGAAAGCCTTATGATCACATGTAGGTTATGTCTGAAAACTCCTAGCAGTCTAGGTCCTCTGTATCTAGGCAGGAGAATGAGTCGGGTATGGTTGCAAAACCATTGCTGCAAGCAGAGCTGGGGTGAACTACTTCTGTGAAATTGATCTCAACACGGTTTTATTAAAAAAAAAAAAAAGTATAAGGATAGTTTCTGTACTTTATTTGTGAGTTAGACTTTCTCCTGTTCATTCCAGAGTTGGAGTATAAATATTCAGCTCTAGGAGGAAAACACAGTACTAAAAAATCCAAATCACAATGTTTTTAAAGTTTTTAAAGGTTTAAAGTTTTTAAAGTAAAAGTTGATCCTCTCATATTTCAGCCTATAGTCTCTAAGGGTCCAGGTTTCCCTCTTCACCACTTCATTGCAGATGCCTTGACTTCTGGGCTTTTATTCCTCTTGACATTTTTACATATAAAATAAAATGGATGTTCACACCCAATTCACACTAACGTCTGTCTTTATCATTATGCTAATATGCCTACTGGCTGGCAGTCAGGCTGAGATACATCTTGTAAATTTGTGCATACTCCCATTATCTCAGAAAATATAATAATCAGGAAACTTTTTTAAAAAATTAAAGTATGAATGAAAATAAATGGACAATTTTATGCTGAAGTGTGGAAGTGTAGAGCCTTTTTCATTTCCACTTTTATGAAATGGGGATTGCTGAGACTAATAGAAGGAAGGTTGCAAAAATATTTAAGTATTATATAAAACTACATAAAAGGGCTACTAATGAATCAAAAGGCATTGTCTGGATTAGTCAGCATGTCTTTCAGCCTACATACACATTTTTGTGCAGATAATACTTCAGAAACATGGTGTTTTAACCTTATATGTCAATCTAACCTGACACGATTCTAGTTCCTACAGGCTTTTGTCTCAGAATAATAATTGTAGTATCATTACTCCTAAATTACAGGATAATTCAGGTCAGAAAAGACTTCAGCCTGTCTTGAGCTTAGAATGGGGTCAGCTTTAAGGCTAGAGCAAGTTGCCAAATCTTTGTCTCCTTAAGTCAAGAAAACTTCTGAGGAGAGAGGTCAGCCAGCCTCCCTGGGCAACCTGCTCCAGAGCCTGACAGCTCTCATGAAACAGATTTTCCTTTAATGTTAGAGTAACTGAATCCGTTCTGTATTAAGACTTAAGGGATGCATTGCTACAGGGATTTCTTCTTCACAGTTTCTAAAAAATTACTCGCACCCACAGACATTCAAATGCAGAAAATAACACAGAGTGTGCATACGGCCATCTGGAAGACCAGAACATGAACACACACACACACACACACACACACACACACATGCACGCATAGGACCCTCACCCAGAAAAGTACCCAGGATCAGACATTCATAAGAAGACAGACTGTGAGGATCAGGCACAGGGCTTGGCCAGACGAGGGTACTCAGCAGCAGCCTGTTTATATGTGATCCTCCCTCCTCCCTGCCCTTTTCATTTACCTAGTCTTTCTTCCTGATCCACCTTAATCCCTTCATTTTCCTGGTCTTGGCCCTTCCGGTAAACATCCAATGTATATTTCACAATTCCATGAGCAGCTTCAAATATTCCATAAGATGTTTGTAATTTCTCATGAGAGTCATGGTTATCTTGTTTCTCCTCTTTTTATTAGTTCTGAAGTTCTGTATGAATCTTCTCCAGACTTTCAGCAGTGTCTTCAGTGGCTCGAGAGCTCTAGTCCTTGCTTTTTTTGCTGTTACATACTGTTCCTGAGGAGCTGTGTCTGGGTGTTAAAATTCCTCTGTCTCTATTCTCAATACGAATGTCCTTATATTCCACATATCCTTACTTTTCTGTCCAGGCACAAGCTTTCCTATTTCAATTTATGTTGTGTTGCACCTTCTTGCTTCATGCCATTGTATGCCTTCATTTTCTTGATATACTCCTCATAGATACTAGGATCTGCTTTTGAGTTCTGCCAAAGATAGCTTCTCCTCTAGACTGAGCTCTAGACCCTCAACCTCTTCTCACTGAGAAGGTCCTTTGACCATCTTGATGGCCAGTGCTGCACTTCCCCAAGTTTATCAATTACTTTCTTGTATCTGGGGTACCTAAAAATGTGCACAGTATTGTCAGCATGGTCTAGCAAGTGTTGAGTAGGTGGGATAATCCCTTTGCTTAGTCAACTGGCCATGTTTTTGGTCAAGGATGTTGGCCATCTTTGCTGACAGGGCACATTGTTGACTCGCATTCACACACTGTCTACCAAGAGATCTACTCATCACTATTAGCCAAACTGTTTCCCAGCCAGTCAAGCTTCAGCCTGTATCATTGTTCTTCCTGCATAAAGGCAGGATTTTCCATTTGACCTTGTTGAATTTCATAAGTTCCTGTCAACTCATTTCTTGGTAGTTGTGGGTTCCCCTGGTTAGCAGTCTTTCATTTACACTTTATGAACTGGTTCCCAAGTCACAGTTACCTGATCTTAAAACTGAGATCTACTAGTAGCAGCATATATGAAAGGACAGAAGGACAGTAATGTGGGTTTTTTTATAGAAACACTGCTTTTTGAAATCACTATAGCATCCTCTTTCTCTCTAGTTTTCAAGTAGCAAATACATAGCGGGGTGAGCTAGCTGAAAAGACGAGGGTTTCTGGGGTGCGTTGCTCTTTCACTGCCTGGCATAAGAACTTCTATGGTGTTTGAAAAAAAAACAAAAACAGCCAACACCACCATCACCACCAAGAACAAAAAAAAGACCCTAACAAACTAAATCAGTATAAAATCAAAAAAACCAAACAAACAAACAGAAAAAAACACACAAAAACCCCTCTGCCCCCCCTCCCCCCCCCAAAAAAAAGAAACAAATAAGTCAATTGGTCTAGAAATGCAGTCCCCAGCCGTGTTCACTGTATGATTTCCCTTTTGTTTCTTTTCTATATTAGGTGTTGTGAAGGTTATATTCCTGGAGTGTTTCTTTTTTAAAATGTGGCCTAAAACCTGGCAAGCAAGGTTAACTCTACTGTATTAACTTTCTAAAAATAGCATGGTTGGGAAATCAATGGCTAATTATATTCCATTATATCAGGAACATCTATTGTTAATCTATTAAAGCTCTTACTGCAAGGTAACGGCAGAAAGGAAGCATATAACAGACAGTAAATAAACCCCCAGGGTAGCAATCACTAAATTTTAAGAATTGCTAAATAGCTACACAGGAGAACATGCAATTTAGATGTCCTCAAACAGTAATTTTGATCTTCAGTTCTTATTTGGAACAAACTCACTGTGACTTCAGGAGAAACCTGAAGATATAATGCTTAGAAGATTTTGATTTGATGAAAAAGATCTAATAGAAAACATGCTTAAAAGTACTGAGTGTGTTGGCATGGAAACCAGAATGAATAATCACAAAAAAAAAAAAAAAGAGTGAAGTTCAGACAGCACAAATGTCAACTTCTCCTGAAGTATACCATTACAATATAAGCTCAAAATTGTACTAAAAAATAAATTATAAAACAACAACAACAAAATCCCCCTGAATATGGAATAAACATGCCTCCAGAGAGGTTACTATATATGATGAAATGGAAATAAAGTGCCTTTGAGCAATTCTATCACTTGGGATCATTATAATAGTGATATTGATTCACGTTATCTGGATTGATATTTTAAGGAAGTTAGGCAAGTCCTCTTGTGGCAATCCTTTAAAGATAGTGTTTTCAACTAACTAAAAATTTTGGCTATATGAGAGACAAATCATAAAGTGAATGTCCATGGAGTATTGTTACTAACTCTCTGAGATATAAAAGGCTCTGTGAATGAGTATTTAGTAAGGGTTCCCTTTCACTTTCTATTGCTGTTGGATAATCCCTTGGCTATCTTAATATAACCTCAGGAATGTGAGGTTTGAGGAAGGCCAAATTCTCTTCTTCCTATACAGTTGATCAACTGATAAGCAATATAAATAGAAGCCAAATGGTGCTTGTACTAAATAGTGCATGCACTACTTCTGTCTACAACCCAGAGGTAAGAACATGGTTTAGCTCTGCACAGAAAGGTGTGGGCTGTACACTGCACTGTGTCAGGAGGGGCCCCTCACTGTATAGGCCTTTCCACTCTCTGGTCATCTTTCATAAAATCTTAGCAAACACCAGGGTTGGTCTGAATGGATTAGATGTCTGAAACCATTTCTATAGACCTAAGGAGCTGAAAAAGTCATCTTCTCCCTTGTTTAGGCCTCCTCAACCTGATTCCTATTCCTTCTCTTCTCATGAGTGTAGTGGGATTATGACTCTCTCATGTAGTCCAGGTTTAATTAGGTTCAAAATCCAAGTGTTTCAAAGCGTGTCAGTGCAATAAATATGGTGGTGGAATCAGAGAAAAGGATGGAATTACTGTAGCAGTGTTGGATTATAATTGTATGTTTCAGAATTTACTGAAATCTGTCTGAACTCAATTAAGAATATTTTTTAATTTTTATGAGATTTTCCATGATTTTTTTCTTATATAAGTTTTTTTGTGGGGTTGGAGTTTTGGATTTGTTTGTGGTTTTGGTTTGGTTTTGTTTGCGGGTTTTTTTGGGGGAGAGGGGAATTGGGGTTTTGGGGGGGCTGCTCTTGTGTTTTGGTTTTATCTTGTTTTCTTTGTTTGATTGGGTTTATATTTCTTGGGGTTTTTTTTGTTTTTGTTTTCTGTTTTTTAAAATCCTAAATAGAGAATGGCTACAGATTTATCCAGACCTATTTTACAGATATACAGGTTGTAATTATTTTCTTTTCCCTAGTAATGGTAAAGATGAATGCTGACTTAATTAAGTTTTGATAAAAATCATAAAATTGCATCTGAATCTTCAGACATCAGATAACTTGAGGGTCTTCAGCCACTTGGCTTCTGAGATTAAGCAGTAGGGCCTATAGGACAGAAACTGGATTTAAAAACAAACATAGAGGCATCTAAACCAGAAATGTCATTATTTCCTCCATCTTTTTAGTGTCTCTTTTTCTGTGTGTAAAGATTTATTGGTTTTACATAAATAGCTCTTTGAAGAATTTACATTTCATAAATACTGTACATTACTTTTTGGGACTTTATTTTGGGGTTTTTTTGTTTGTTTCTCTTTTTGAAAAGAACATGCTTGCCTTTGCAGCTATGCGCTAGAATACTCGGTGTCATGAAGAAATAATCTATGCTTTCCTTTTGACATCCTGTATCAGCAAGCCAAATTGTTTCATTAAGTGCTACTTGTTCAGTAAGTGTAACACAATTAAAGCTGAAGAAGATGAATCATATATAAGGGCAGCGATCAAGGAGCTGTTTATTTTACAACTGTCTCTAATAGGCATCTTTTTTCTTTGAATCAAGGAAATATTTGATTCATATCAATGGGCACATGAGTATCATAAAAGGGCATCTGCACTTTTCAAGGCTTTGTGTATATAATTGATTTTCAAAGAAATTTCATCACTATTTCATGTGTTACTTCTGTATTACAACATTACTTAAGTGTTAGTAATTTGTAACTGCAATTGTCAAGGGCATGATTCATAAGTGTGAATTCTTTTAGAGACAAAAAGACAGAAAGAAGGGTCAAGGAACTACTTATTTGCAGTTCAAGACAAATTGTTTGGACTGTTTTACATTATCCAGCAAAGTTAATAATCTAAGCAAAAGTCTGGAAGACTGCAAGAGGTACCAAATAAACCACTGATTGGTATCTCTTTTATATATTTATTTGAGATATATTTATATATGTCATTTATATATTTATTTGAATTCACTCAATATTTAATATGTTCGTTACTCTGTGAATTTTTATGTACATGATATGGGAAATATGTAAGAAGGGTATTCATAATTACTCTAATTGACCATGTTTATGTATTAATAGATTATGCCTATCTTAGTTGATGAGGCAATATGAGACAAGGTAATGGCTACTGAATCATCTGCTTTGGAAATCATTCTAGCCACTTCAGCATACCTCATAGCGTATGGATAAGTTATAAGTTAAATTGCATTAAATACATATTATGTCTCAAGCAGGTGAAAGGAAAAGGAATTGGTATTTTTATTTAAGTTTTACACCTTATTTAATCTTTCAGCATCAGTGGTAACTTAACTTTCAAGTTAAGAAAATATTTAGCTTATCTTAACCTAAGCTTTTTCTACATTAGTGCAGGTAGGATTTAATTTCTGAATGCATCAAATGGTCAAAACACACAGGCATTCAGACACTACGAAGGGAGAGACATTGTTGAACTCACAGGCTTGTAGCATTGATTAATTTTTTTGTGCTGTTACTGAACCACAATTGTATATTATACAGAAGAATGAAGAATATGATATACAGTAAAATGTAGTGACTGTTTCTCAGCCTAAGTGTGTGCTTGGTGGTATCAGTGTGAAAAAACATAACGGAGAGCTTGTCACTAACTTTGGAGAATATATTGCACAAAAGCTGAAAGTCATATCAAATCCATTCCTAATTTATATCAATTCAAATAAATGAGAGGGGAAAAAAAAAGTAATGCAATGAGAAGACTGAATGAGTGTATGAGAGTATCTAGAAGGGTGACTAGTGCAGTCAGTCCTAAGATCTAACCTTTCTTTCATTCCACTGCCTCTGTACTGCTAGGGGGTTTATATCTGTGTGCAGTTCCAATTAACAAAAAATATTTGCAATTATCTACAAGGGTAGTTATGATCATAAATAAAAGATTCTTATTTATTAAAACCCCCAACAAACCCATCATTAAAGAAGATATATTAGAGTAACAGCACAGTCTCTGAACTTTTAAACTCATCACTTTGAGAGAAAAATGCTGAAATATACATTCAGCAGAAATAATTGTGTCAATTTCTGAAGATCTCTATACATGTGAAATAGGGCTGATGATATTGAAAATTGTCTCTATGATGGTTTTGCAGTAATAAAGCTTACCTGTAAACTTAAAACCAGGAAAAAGATCTTTGGAGTACATCTCTACCAAAGTCCTTCTAGCTTAAAGCGTGAAAATGGGTGAAAAATGTCTGAGGCAATAAAGTTCCTTATAAAGAAAGAGATTTCTTTCCTGATTGTTAATCCTCCCTTTCTGCTACCCCAGGATGAAAGCAGGCTTAAACACTGTTTTTTCAAGGCATAAGTTCAGAATTCTGCCAACAGAAAAACTGTACTTTTGGGGAAGGAAGCAAATGATGTCTGCAAAAGATCTTGATTCCAAGCAGATGTCAGTAATAAAAGAAAAAGCAAAATAGAGAAAATCCATGAGACAGAGGCAAGAAGGTGTTACCAAGTTCAACATATTTATAAAGGTTTCATTACAGCTACATTTCAGAGGGCCATCAGATCATCACCTGAAAGTCTGTGAGATCTGTAGAAGTGATTCACTGCAACTGCTCTTCAGTTTATTGAAAGTGATGACCACTGTTAAAATAAAAATTAAAAAAAAAGAGAGAGAGAAAGGAACAGTAATAAGGACAATCTGGCATCTCAGGAAGACAAAATGAACACGAAGGCAAAAGGATACCTGTTATACTACTTAGGCAGCTGAACAGGCTGCTGAACTCTGGCCCGATGATGGTGGAAATCAGGAGTCTGACACACACATTTCCTGTTTTGCATTGTTTCGTGAATCTCAAACAGCTGCTTTGCTTCTGAAGTCAGGAAAGCCTCACCCAGCTCATTGTTTTAGACAGTATGACAATAATTATTAATGACGCAAAATTAGAATTCTCCATGCCAGGGCCACCAGTCTGTCCCATGGACTTTATCATGGTCATGAATTTACATTGATTTTTGGCATTTTTCTTACAATTTTAACCTCTGAGATTCCAGTGAGTCTTATCTCTACTGTGTTACATTATATTATGTAATGTATTGTATTGTAATGTAATAGAACTACCAAAATTAATGACAGTCTGAATTTATATCATCTAAAGGGATGCTATGATAGAAATGGAAAAACTAAGCAGAAGGGTAATTTAGTTTCTTGGACAAGAAGCTTTCAAAGAAAACTGAGCATTCTCTCTGAAAATCTAGTCTTAGTTTGTTGTTTTGTTTTTTGTTTTTTTTCTCTGTATGATTGTGTTGACATTTTATTAAATTTTAAGGATTGTGGTTTGTAGACATCTTCCTGAAAAAACAACTTAGCTCCTACTCAAGACCTGACCCACCTTCTGTTGAATTAATGTAAATATTCCCACTGATCTTAGAAGAAATTGCATTAATTTAGTCTTTATTTGAATGAAGTGACTTAAGAAGTTAGTGGGACCTTGAATCTATGCTTATTTTTGAGCAACCCAAAAATTCTGACATATGATCCCTTGTTTTTACACAATAACAGAACAGGTGAGGTTGTAAGGGACCTCTGGAGATCATTTAGTCTTATTATCCTGCTTAATGCCAACTTATCAAAGCAGAACTTAAAGATCAATTACTTATCCCTTGATGTAAATTATGCCCATTGAAAATGTTCTCTCAAGACAATATATCCATAAGCATTCTTTAAAAACTGATATAATCTAAATAATTTACCTGTAATATACAATACGTAACTCTTTAGTAACATCCAATTTTCTCAGGCATCCCCTAGAAAAAAAATCTCTATTTAAATTATATATAATTATATTTATATTTATATTTTTATTTTTATATATAATTTTTATATACATACATATATATATGCAAACAAATTTATACTTATCAATTAAAGCTGATAAGTGTGTTTCTCTGAAGCTACAAGACCCTGAAAATTCTCTCTATATAAGCATCAGTTTAAGCCTTCGTGATAGACCTTGCAAAAAAAGCTTGTCACACTGTATGACAATACTTCTTGGCTCGAGAAGAAATCATCCAATGTTTTTCTTTCCTTTATCCAACAATTTTGAGACTTCTGTCATTAGGAGCTTTGTATTATTCTTGTCCATTAGACTGTCAGGAAGGAGCCAATACTATTAATAGCAAAAGCTATGACAAATGTTCAAAAGGAAACAAGTTCTTTAATAGACTAAGACTGCTGTGTTTATAATTGGTTCAAAACATTTTGGAAGAAGAATTCATACCACTGAAGTACTCAGTATTAGATCCTTATGTGGAATCACCAAAGGAAAGAGAAAGTGAGGAAAAGGGGTGCTAGAAACAGAATGTTTCTACTGAAATAGTGAATGTCAGGTTATCAAAGTACACAGTTTCTGATTTTATAAACATGCACAGAGTTGTCAAAGATTCAAGCATTTGTACACATTTACTTCTGTAAAGGATTAGAGTTTATGCTTTGTAAGCACTACAGTATGGAAGGAAAACAAAAATCAGCAAAAGATGTTCAAAAGATAAAACTGAAAGGGGCAACTTTTTCTGGTTTTCTGACAGCTAAAATAAGCAGCAAACTATGAGTAAAAGATATCTGCAGCTCTTCTGGAGAATTTCTTCAAGGATTAAATTAAATAAGCAGTCAAATTTATATTCTGTAAGTCTTTGTATTAATTCAGCATATTTTTACCCTTGTCAGAAACTGCCAATCCACTCAAGAACAAAACAAACTAGAGACTTTTAAGACTCTCAGCATATCCCAAGGGACTTGGCGCCACAAAAAGTCTAAATTATATCCTAAATTTACTTTGATTTTTTTTTTTAATTTTATGGAGGTTTTTCAAATTTGTCTTCAAAAAGCAGTTACTTGGATTTGCCTTACAGGTGGAAATTGTAAGACAATCAGGCTGAAAGAAAATACATTTTGCTTAGAGCAATTATCTAAAAACTACAACCTTCTGAATGAGTTAGTGTCTTGGTTTGAGGGAAAAAACCAAGATGTTTACTCGCAAGAGGAGAAGAGGGTTTCCTCCTCAATAATCATGCCACTCTTTATCAAATTTAAGAAAAGGAACTTTAATACAAGAAGGATAACTGTT
>JAWWLZ010000172.1:44316446-44334337 GCA_035041345.1 Poliocrania exsul | reverse complement strand
AGAAAGGCCTGCAGAACAAGACCAAACATAAACCAACAACCTTGAGTCTAAGAACACTGGCAAAACTCCAAAGCCCGGGGAAGAAGAGCTGATGAAGAACAGAGGGTCCTACGACCCCAACCTCAATTCCAGGAGGGGTTGGGACTGGGGCTGGACTGAGAGATGTGTAAACTGGAGATTGAGTAAGCAATATTATAAAAACTATAGAAATCAGTGTTCAAGGAGAGAGAGAGGCATAGAGATGTCATCATGTATACCTAGGAGCTCTAAGCCTGGACATTAAAGAAGGGACCTTTTTCTCTTATCCCACATTAACTTGTCTCAGAGTCCTGTTTTTGGGGGCATTCACGGCATCAATATCACAAAAAAGTACTACAAATTGGCTGAAAGAGGAATATTATGGCTTTATATCCCAAATGTGTGCCAAATACAGTCTGGAGCTGGTCTCAGACCAGAACTGTCATCTTGACTATCAGACTATGTTTTTGAATTCATGACTTGAAGGTATCAGTGTTACTGCACCATCCTAGAGTCTCTCTACTCTACTTATCCAAATAAAGGGCCAAACCATAAGTTGAACATGTCCTGCTATTTGTTCACTTGCATGGTTTTAGCTCATGTCAGTCCCAGGAAATGCCTGAATTCTAGGATCTGTTCTCATAGAAAGTACAGAGGAGGCCAGTGAGTTCGGGATGCTGCTATCGGTGACATACACTTTCTAGAAGTTACAAAAAACAAGTCTTGGAACATTTTACCTGCTACCATAGACATAGCCATCTGATATAAATTTGGTCCAGATCAGCATTCCTAGCAAATTACCAAGAGCACCAATATTGAACAGAGTTTATGACAGATTTCTGATTTTATGCATTTTCTAACAGCTGGGAGAGGACTCTCAATACCTAATCCCATACAGGCTGTAAGAGAAAATGTCCTTAAAAAATGTTTGAAATGCAATCAACAGAGCCAGTTGGTACCAGTTAATATTGTGTCACAAAGAAAGATCACTTCTTATCCAGTACCAAATGTCCTCAGCTGAGGGGACTGTTTTGTTTTGTAAACTTATAGCCTGACAACTTTTTCTAAGTGAATATTTTGTGTGTATAAATTCTACGTTTTATTTGGTCTCTTCCTGTCCTGTTTTCCAGGCTTTCTCCTGCAGTCCAAAGAAGAATTTTCCAGCAGTACAGATGAATGATCTGTGGAAGTCTGTGGAATGATCTTGTACAGTTAAGAAAGTAATGTGGCAAACCAGGGCACTAGTAACATTTTTATAAATTGAATTTTTCTAAACATATAGATCTCTTCTAAGCTCATCACTATTCAGAAAACCACTGTGTATCTAATATAGATGAATTTTGTTTATATTTTCCATTCCAATTTACCCTCAAAAAATTGCATGAAGGTAGGGGTCCTGAGGAGACACTCCTCACCACTTCAGAGTCACCAGTGTCTTTTAGTCTCTAAATATATATATATATATATATATATATATATAAAATATTGTTATAACATTTTAATAATAATCTAAAAATGAAATAATTATTTCAGCAAGGTCAACACTATTAAACAAGAGAGACTGAAACTTCCCTCCTGTCCATCTACATTTTAAAAATAAGTGATCTTTCAACAAACTTGGAAAGGCATCCAGGGTTAAAGCAGAATGTGTCTTGAGGAAAAAAGTGGGTTTCATCTGATGACTTACCCATTTTTTTTCAACCAAATTCCTATATAGACCATTCATAATCTACTTTGAAGGTAGCAATATGGTAAGCAATTATGGGAAACCTCACGTATTTTGAGTTATTCTTGATGAGTCTCAAGGGTATGACTAATAGCCCAATAAAGAATTCTTAGGTGACTATGGCTAATAACTTTATGTTTAGAAGTTAGTAATGCTTTTTTTCAGTCTACTGATAAATATGTTGAAGTGTCAAAGAATATACTAGATTTATTATCATAATTATTATTTCAAACTACATTAATTCATCTTTCAATATGTCTTCATTCAAGACAAAATATATTTTATCTTGTCAGATTAAAATTCACACTGTTACATATATTAATAAATTAAATGTAATATTTGTGATGTGAAATTAAATTAATCAGAGGTGACATAAGACACATGGAAGTTACTGGAAGCCTTGATATAGGAAGAAGTTACCACAGAAACTTTATTGCAAGGTGCAGTAAATGTGAGAAGTACTTGCCAGTATATTTGGACCTGTGAATGATAGCTGGACAAATTCAAGTTCCAATTTCTATAGGAATCTGTTTACTTTTTCTGCTGCTTCTCAATTAGTGCAACAACCATCTTGGGTCTCATCTCTAGTGCTTGTTGACGCAAGTGTCAGTGTTCCATAAAATGGTACAGTTGGTATGAAATGTTTGTCTTTTGCTACTTTGTTTTGACATTTCTTCTAATCCTTTTGTGTTTCATAATGCAATTAGAAATTTGAAATAACTATAGGAGGTACATGAATGAGTGGCAACTACAACAAATAAGTTTCCTTGCTTCATATATTCTGAATATGCTTGTTTCCACCAGCTGATAAGGAAATCTGTCATTAATTTACTCATCATTTCCATCCTGTTTCAATGCACATTGAGGTCAGATGAAAGACAAAAAGAAGTTGCTGTTCTATCAACACACTTAAGATGATAGAAAACCTGATACATTTACTGTTTTTCTTGACATGCAGGCTCCTAGAATCAGGTTATTATTTGTGGCAGATCTTCTAATTAAAAACAAACAAGCCAACCAAGACAAAACACACAAAAATAAACATCCCCTCAAAAAAACCCCAGTAAAACCTCCTCTACCTATGTAATAGAAATAAGGGCTAAAAAAATAGTCAGATGAGTGAATAAAACCCTGAGGATGTTAATTTTAAATGAGCCTTTGGGTTGAGAAAATTTTTGAACACTTAAGTTGTAATTACAAAGTACATATTTAAGAAAACTACACTTTTTTATCCCTTCTCTGTTTTATTAAAATTTGTAAACTTTGAATAAGTTGCTTACAGATTCATTTACTCAAAGACAACTGGCTCTCCTTTCTAATCAGCTGACCCAAACTGCTTTCTGTCTATAAGATATTTAACTTAGGACAATTAATAATTCATGAAGTGCAATGTAAAGTAAATCTGCACTTCTAAACAAACACTAAGTAAGATAATTTAAGTAACAAATGTAAGATTTCTGCAGGATTTTTGGCTCTAGGGAAGCCATTATTTCAGCATAACAGTTTCAGGACATAGTGTTTGCTTGAATAAAAAAGATGTGTCGTAATGATCTGTGAAAACCACTGTTGGTAGCCAAGTCCCAAGTATAATGGGAACTGGCAGGCATCTTGTTGGTGATTTGGGAAATTCAAAGGAGGATGCCCAAGACTTCTCCAATGAAAAATTAAAGGATATCTTATCTGGGTATTTTGGTAAGCATTGAGGACATTTTATGAAAGCTTGATTCATTCAAGCATATAAACACAGAGTCATTTACATTACACGGCTGGTTTAGGTCACCTAAGTGTCCTCTGAGAGTAGAGCTGCTAGTGACTGGTTGCCAGTAATGTCAGATTGGGAGACCAAATGACCCTGAGAGGCTGTTTCCGGCTGCATTCCTGCAGGAGCTTTCCTGAGAGCTCACAGCAGCAAGTTATTCCACTGCAGTGCAATGCAGAAGAGAATATCGGGAATTACACGTTTGTGGACATCAAGTAAGATTACAAAAAACAAAATCATGTTCTGTTTCTTACCTTAAAAGTGTACCAAGTTTTTTTTGACATCTTTTCACAGAGGTCATCTGAATTGCGATATAGATGAATTTGGTTTAGTGATTGTTCAGTTCTCGGAAACTTAGGAGAAGTATATAATTTGAAATTAATCACAAACAGTGAAGAGATTGGTAACTGAAGTTGGAAAAATATTATTAGAGGCAATATTAAAATTGTGCAAGTCTAAGATATCATATATTCCTGATACTAAACATTGCTGTTCTAGTGCCAATTAATTCAATTGGAATATAAATTATGCCTTTGATGTATGTGCAATAACTCCAAACTAGTGTCTGTGAGGGAGAGGAGGACAGCTACAGTGCTTCAGCTGGACTAGGCAATGTTGTATGTATTATTAAAATCAATAAAAATAATATGTAAAAGCCAAAAATACAGGTCTTGGGCAAAGTCAAACCATAAAGCAGTATTTATGGATTAATAAAACCACACTGTTTATGTTTCTTTTACTACAAAATTCATGAGTGGCACACAATTACTGTTTTTTCCCTGAGTCCACTTATCATCAAGTTTCCAGAGACATTAAGCTGTTTGTTAAAAATATTTCTGCTGATCTTTGCTGAGAATTCTAGGGAAGCAAAAAGGGTTAAAGAACTCAATTTTTACTAATTGTTAGCTTTATCTGGTGTGGATTCCACATCTGAAGGATGGGATGCCATTCAGAAAGACCTGATCAAGCTCAAGAAGTGGGCCCATGGGCATCTCATGCAGCTTAACAAGATCAAGTACAATGTGTGACACTTGGGTCAGGGCAGGCTGAGGGATGAACAGGTCAGGAGCAGCCCTGCTGAGAAGGACTTGGGGGTGCTGGTGGATGAGAGGCTGGAT
This sequence comes from Poliocrania exsul, assembly GCA_035041345.1. Classification (NCBI taxonomy): domain Eukaryota; kingdom Metazoa; phylum Chordata; class Aves; order Passeriformes; family Thamnophilidae; genus Poliocrania; species Poliocrania exsul. Next base: position 44,329,716 of record JAWWLZ010000172.1, on the reverse strand, counting down.
GTGAACAAGCAATGTGCACTTGCAGCCCAGAAGGCCAACTGTATCCTGGGCTGCACCAGAAGCAGCAAGGCCAGGAGGTCATGGGAGGAAATTCTGCCCCTCTACTCTGCTTTAGTGAGACCCCACATGGATTACTGCGTCCAGCCCTGGAGTCCCCAGCACAGGAAGGGTGGGAACAACTTTGAGTCCAAAGGAGGGCCTCAAAGATGATTTAGAAGGATGAAACATGTCTCCTATGAGGAAAGGCTGAGAGAATTGTAATTATTCAGCCTTGAGAAGAGAAGACTTTGGGGTGACCCCATTGCAGCCTTCCAGTACCTGAAGGGAGTCTACAAGAAAGGTGGAGACTACAAGAGTGTGTAGTCACAGGACAAGGGAGAAATACTTCAAACTGAAAGAGAGCAGTTGCAGATTAGAAAGATGGAAGTTCTTTACTGTGAGGGTGGTGAGATGCTGCAGCAGGTTGCCCAGAGAAGGTGTAGATCATCTCTGACATGTTCAAGAGCAGACTGGATAAAGCTCTGAGCAATATGCTCTATCGAAGCTGTCTCTCCCTATGGTGAGGGGTAAGAACTAGATGATCTCTAAGATTTTCGACCCAAACTATTCTATCAGTCTGTGATTTTGTCATTCTATGATTTTGTGATTCTAGGTCTAAGTCTGTTATCTCTAACATCTATTTGATATCTTTAATTAAGAATAATTATCTGTCAGTTAATTGTCCTTGGAAAACTTTACCTTTGACCAAACCTGCCCAATCTTCAGACTGCTATTAAAGCACTTAGACTAGTGCTTTAATAGAGTTTACTAGACAGTAGTTCTTTTATATCAGCTCTCTTGGTACTTTTACTTTAGCTACATAAGATTAGGGAAGATGTTGGGGGTTTTTAAACAGAAATTAAAATTTGTGTACTGCTGTAGGATATATTTTAATGACATTGTTCATCATATTCATATTTTATTTGCAATAGAAGTTTACAAATTTGTAAGTATATGAGCAAATATTGGGGAAATTATGTGTAAGTGCATCCCTAATTACTCTATATTAACAGCTAATGGAAATTATTGAGGGGCTTAATTTGAAATTATCACCCATACCCCTTATTTCTGAAAAATATACACAAAATTAAAATGTCTGAGGGGAAATTTAAATAGTTAGAAGTAAAGTCATACACATTTTGAAATGAACCCACTTTTTAGAACAAAAAAGTTAAATATTTCATTTAGAATTTTTTTTTAATTTTTTAAGTGAGGATTTTATAATTCTTTCAATAGTTTAAGTATTTTTTAAACAAAAAATTTATTTGATCAATGCAAATTCTAAAGTATGTTTTCCATCTACAAAATAGCTTTCAGTGAATAGTATTTGCATTGCAGATGCAGTACCATGTAGTTGCCCTCAGGAATTTTGATAACTTTTCATTTGTAGGCACAACCAAGGAGTCTGCACCTAACCTTTACATGGAATTATATGTGAACAACCCTACAGTTGTCTGAAGAATCTAGTAATGTCTTGAAACATATCTGATTAGCACCAGAAACAGTGAAAATGGTACAACTTTTCTTTAATAATTAATATATTTCCTTATAAAGACAAAATATCTTGATTTTTTTTCCATGTGATGATCAGTATTATGGTCTATAATATAGAATTTAGCACATAAGTAAAAGTTGGTGTCAAATTAAGAAACATATGTAAAGCACAATAGAAAACAAAATATATGAAAACAAATACTCAATCCTTCCCTCAGAAGATAAACAGAACCTGAAGACCACAGCAGGATTTGAGAACAGGATAGCAGAATACTTTCCAGGTGCTGCACCATCTGAGAGCCACTATCAACACTATATTCTAACACCTCCTAACAAGATAACCTGTCCATTTCTAGACATACAAACATGAAATTTGGCTAAAGGAAAATATATTGAACTGTGCTAAGAAACCCACAGTAAACATCAGTTCCCCAACAAAACTTCCCAGAAAAGGAGCAATAAGTCTGTCTAAAACATGGCAAAATAACCCAGGAAAAAGCTACATGACAAGACACAGGAGGGAATATGTGAGTAATATTACCAGAGACAAAAACAGCTGATAGTAAAAAAAATTATCAACTCAGCAATATTTTAAGTGGCAAATTTACATTACTAAATCATATAACAGTAAAACAAACAAACAAACACACAAAAAAACACAAAACCCCACAAACAAACAAAAAACCCAAACCAACAAAACAAACTAGAAAGAAAAAAAAAAAGGTTTGCCACATCATCTATTTGTGTATATAGTTTTATAAGCTTACTCTTCTTTTTTATATGAAGTCCAAATTTCTTGTCTTCACAACATAACTTCTTCTTGTTTTTTATTGTTAATCTATGGAATATATTATTTTCTTCTCCAGTATTTCCACAGTACATCTCTATTGCCTACAACTGAGACAATTGAAAAAGAAAACCAAAACAAACACCTTTGTCTCAGTTCCATCCTTTGCTCAAATATGGAGGAGCTACATGCAAGCACTGTGGAAAAAAGAAATATCTTTCCTTATTACCCAGGATGGGGTCAAACTGTATCAACAATAATCTTTACAAAGACTATACAACTTTTTCCTAAAGAACTTTGATGATAACTTATTAACAACACTAATATTTAAACAGTTGAGTGCCTTATATATTTTACTATTTTGTGTCACATATAATGTACTATTCATTTTTGTTTACACTTTTACGTCCTTGAAGATTTTTGTTATTAAATGTCCTACTTGAAAGAAGTGAAAATATATTTTCAATCTATCAGCAACTGTCATTTTTGATAAGCTTCTCAATTTCTGCTGTTTTTCTCTGTATTAATTTAGGCCAGTGTATATCTTTCTTGTAGTGAAGGGCCCACAGATGGACATGGTAACAATGTTGAGCATTGCAGTTTTCACCTCTACTTTTCTTATTATGCAGGGGTTTGCTTCTATTTTTTAATGTATAGTCCAGTGTGAAGTTTATCTGCTTTACAACAGCATGAACTTTGCAAATTCTTCCTCAATTCATAATCTAGTTCATAATTAAGTAATTCAGGAGCTTCCTTTGTTTTTAGTTGCCTATTCCTCTCAAATGACTTGTCTCTGAATTTAATTATTTTTTCAACCATTTTCAAATTATTTCAGTATATATTGAATTCTAGATGCAGTCTTTGTTGCTCTTGCAATTGCTCACAGTTTCTTATCTGTGGAGGCAATAAGCTTAGCCTCTAATTCATTATTTAGTTCTTCACTGAAAATAGTGAATACAACTGCATCCAAACCTGACCCTGTAGCACTCCTATACATAACCACACTTGGCATGAAGCAGCCTTTTATTCCTGTTTATTTTTGTTGATTATAGGCATAATATGGCTGATCAGCAATCAACTAATGTTAGACAGATTTTTCTGACAATAGAAATCAAAATAAGAACTCAGGAAAAGAAATACAAAAAGATTAGTTAACAGGTTAGAAGGATGAAAATAAAGGAGGAATCTATCAAAATTTCACAGTTCTCAATTCAAACATTAAATTAGAAAAAATTAAATCCAGCTATATAAAGTAAGTGTATTCTCACACCCTGAGACTAACATGTACGCCGATAGGAATGTACAGAAAGAAATAAAATGAGAATACTGGAATGTTAATATTAACCAGTTTAAGTAAAACCTGTGTGTCAAAATAAGAACATCAAGTGCTTTAACTTTCCTTTAACTTTTTCCTCAAATATCAATCCCATCTTTTTGTATATTTCTGAAAGCCACAAGTTTACCAAAGGTATGTAGACAGATGTCTAAATGGTTGTGAAAATAGATCCCCTCTAGAAAAGAGGTATTAAAGAAATGATTCATAATAGCTGCTGAGATATGTCAAAGCATTTTACAATGCTTTGCTTCTCTTTGCTGTTATCCAGCATAAGAGATGGAAACATTTCAAATACATGTTAGTAATAAGTTTATGGAATTTGTTGTAACAGGTGTAACTTTGGGCATCTGGAGGAAGAAGTGTAACTGCCATTTTAAAGTCTTTATTGTAATTCAGTTTAGTGAGTCTTAATAACATATAGATATGTTAGCTGTACGCACCTATAGACATACACAGAGGATTTTGTTTGGAGCAGAAGAAACTGAAAAGAACAAAAGAAGAAACAAGCCTAAAATCTTTCCTTCCCAGCCAGATCTTGCCAAGGGGCTACCTTTGATCCTCGCATGAGCGTAGAGCTCAAGAGAACAATATACTCTTTAGCTCATCGTGTCTCATGAGGAAAGAAGGTGAAATTCCTCACTATAAACACATGCTATCAGAGAAAAGTAGGACCTGAGACTAACAATGAAAGGGATGTTAAAAACTATTTGACTTCCTCTTCCCAATAAATGTATAGCATTGTTTTAGTTCCAGTTCAGCCTCAGTGTGTTCAGCTCCTTGAAATATACCCTTAATATAGTGTTTGAATGTTGAACTGAACTAAGTGGGCTGTCCTTCCCACTCTGTTTACACACTGCGCTGAAATGGGGTCTACATTTTTGCTAAAAATCTGCTTCTGTGATTTACCTCTGCTTTGTCTAAGAAGATCTCTTAATCATAGTAGTTTGGTTTTTTAAAGGCTTCTTACCTACAGTAGTTTTTCACTCGCTGGCCTTAGAGCGGTTTTGTCATACATCCATAGAACCTGGTCAGATTACTCCAGGCAAGCTTTGCTCTTTGCAACTGTGTCTGGATTGCACTGCGACGAGCTTCACCATCCAGCTGGAATTAAATTAGCCATTGATTCATTATGGCATTAAGTGATTGGCAGACCACTTATACAGCACAGCGTTTTGAAGAGATTCAGATTTACTAAAACTGTTTTCCTCTTCATAAAAGTTTTCAGCATTATTCCTAATACCCAATTTCTTAGTTAGAAGTCTCTGGGTTCTAAGACCCTGTATATTGAAGTTTGTTTTCATTTGTTGCCTTGAAAGTAGGATTTGATTATATTCTCCATTTAATTTATAAAACTGCCTGTGAACTAGGTGCACTTAATTTTTCCTTTCCTGTAGTTTCCTGACAGTGTATAGTATGTATGGAAACTGGCTACTTTTTTTCTAAATCTGTTAGGTCTTTTGCCTGGATTTTAATTATGTGTACTTCCTCTGAACACAGCTTCGAGCATTTCTCAATATTTCAGCTGTATCTGCTGTGTAAAGACATTTCTGTGGAGTTAGATCTGCCTCTCAGCAATCTCCTTGCAGGCTTTAATCATATGTCCCACAAATAAGCCTGTCTTTAGTTAGCAAGTCTTTTATGATTCCGGTGCTATGTGTGGATATCAGAGGTCTCAGCTGTGTAATGTTAGTATTGGTTTAGGATGTAAAAGCGTGTTATTCCAGTTTCATTCATTAGTAGGTCATAATCCTCAGGCATCTTTATCTGCTGTTTCAGTGTTCCAGTGAATTCTTAGTCACAGCATCTCACTCAGCTACAAATTCTTTTCCCTGCCCAATGAGCTGTTTAAAAATATTATTTTCATTTTCCTTTATCTTTATTTTTTAATGGCCACCTTTCAACACAGGACCAGTTCTTACTTTGCACTGACAGGCTTTTATTTGGGAATGTGACAGTCATGGTTTATGTTTGTGCTGCCCATTAGGATTTCAGTCATGCTTTGTGTGTGACTTTGGCTCTCATAGACATAAAACAAGCATACATATTTCCCAGACCTATCCTGTTTGTTCAGGTGAATTATGGTTTCTCTATGTCCATTTGTTTTAGCAGATTGGGAACCTCCTAGTCAGATATTGGACATTCAGAAGCTCTACTCTTTTCAATATCTGATAAAAGCTACAGTCTATGTATACTGTGCTACTGCACATCTACACACTGTAAATTCAGTATTATTGAGGAATAAACAGAAGTACCCTGCTGTGTGTATTCTCTGGGTGCTTTCTGACACCTCCTGGAAGTAGCAAATGTGCTTCTCTTCCCCACCTTCTTTCAATAACTGGTAAAATTATTACTTATATTCTCCTCAATTTTTCTGTGCTTATAAAGCAAATCTTATTTAAAATGGAAGTGTTGATACTTAAAAACTCTATGATCAAGTCACACTTTCTTACATATTGCAAAAAAAAAAATAAAATTTCTTTATTAAGACAATTATTTACAAAGGTATTACCCTGAAATTTTATACAAAACACTTTTTGTTTGGAGGATTCTCAAAGCTCTTCTTTGGGTAAACTGGGTTTTCTCAAAATTTCAATGTATGTTATTATTTCAAAGTAGTACTTTGTTTTACTTGAGCAGGTTTAAACCAGTTGTAAGCCAAGCAGCTGTACTACATAAGCCTTGATTTATTAAAATTCTTTTTATTCAGCTAACTGCATTTGGATATATGTGTGGTAATGATGCTTTTCAGTAATTTTAATCTGAGCAACATTGGAGAAAAAGAAACTAAAAAGTAAAAACTGGCAGTTGGCTGAGATCTATTAAAAAATATTTTCTAGGAAGTGTCAATCAAGTCTTTAAAAATCCCTGAATCCTTAGGTACATCATCTCATTAAGTTTATTTGTAAGACAATGTTAGCTTTGAACTGGTCTGAGTTATTTAATAGAGCCTCTGGCTCTATTCTGCCAGGTTTGTCATTTTACAGCCTTGCCTCAGAACTCCAGTATGAGATAATCAATGAAACTAAAGATCTCTTAGGAACAAAAGCTTAGATAAGAAAACAATCTCGTGTTTTGGCTTGCTGTTACTAACTGTCACACCCTACAACACAGCAAATCAGTCCCCCACTGTGACATAGAAGTTTGTTAAAATAAATTCCTCTAAAATGTGAATGTTATTTCAAGCAGAACACACAGACATACATGAAATTACTGACTCAAAGATAAGACCGTCACTGGGAGGAAATACCTGTCTCAGCTTAGTCTGATTTCAAGATAGCAGCTTGGATATGCAGGATTAAATCTGAGGAGGAATTGTGCTCCAAATCTCAGCCTCGTTTAAATGATTAGGTGGGAGGTAGGTATAAACCAGTTTTGTTCAAGGTCACTAGAATCTATAGTTTTGTGGGGTTTTTTTCTTAAAACTTCTGCAACAAACACTCAGGTTCACTTTATAGAAAACATAAGTTTTCTCCAGACTGAATAATGCTGAAAGATGAGAAAGCAAACAAGCAAGCAAGAAAGAGCAGGCAAATACAGACTTTTCTTGGAACATATGTTCTAATTTTTTGTTTGGTTGTTTTATATTAAGGAATTAATGCAAATACTAAGAAAATTACTAGCACTGAAGTCATCCCAGGCATTTGTTTTGGCATTCACTTATTTGCTTTATATGCTATGACAAGATCTCATTACCTGATTTCATAAAAGAATTTGAGATCAGTCTATACATTACGTATCTTTAAGTACAGTTGTGCCAGCAATGTGAATTCTGAGAAAAATACCAGGAAGAAAGAGAAAGGTAGATTAATTTTCTTCTTGATAGAGTTACATTTTATTGCAGTGAGAGATTCTAGTTATATAAAGCCTTTCGTTTCTAAGAAACCTTTTGTGCTTGAAAAACTGTGTGCATGTATGAATCATTTCACAGAACTAAAATTATTTTCACCGAACACTGAAATGAAATCAACATGGCAGGTGCTTCAACAGTATGGCATAATAATTTTGGAAAGGAAGAAGCAAAGAGAGTGCTAAAATAGCACTTTACAAAGAGTGTGTCCAGGCATTTGAATTGGTATATAGAGATGCTTGACCTGTTTTTAGTTAAAGCTTGCCTTGTGAAGGAAGTCATGTGAAAAGACACCAAATAATTTTGATCAAAAGCATTCAATCTATATATGTTAAGTCTTCCATCTTATCAGTCAAGCTGGTTCTTCTTGTACCTAACACTTAAAGAGATAACACATATATAGAGATGAAATTTATAAGCAGATAAAAACAAATGATTGTGAAGCACCCTGTCAGTTATTTGAAATGAGAAAGTTGTCAACAGCATTTTAAGAAGAGATACATTTCCTCAGGTTTTCTGTACATAGATCTTATAGTCAAATACTATGGCATAAATTTTTGACAACTGGATCAAAATAGACTGTACTTTGTATTTTCCTTATGTGAAATAAAAGAAAAACCATAAACAAGCCTTTCAGTTTATACTGCTTTTTATCAAGTTATTTAGCAAATATGCAGAACACTTTGAGCTATCATTGGGACATTCCTGTTACCAGGGTCTCGTCTGCTGCATATGTGGACAACAATGGCAAGCCTCTCTCTGGCTCCAGAAAGGATCCCCTCAGGAGCTCAGCAGTGCTTCGCTTTCATTAGTCATGTGTTTGCTAATGAGTGAATAAACACACGTTGAACAGCCAATGGAGAAAATCTCTTTTTTAAGCTTTAATGCTCTTGATACACTTGAAACTGTAGTAAGTCTTTATTATACTGATTTCACACAGAGACAACACCTGAGACATGAAAGTGAAATTAGGTTGCAAACAGAGCACTTGCCATTGAGAACAAAATCTAAGAATACTGTTGACTTACCATTCCCTATTGTAGCTAGCAGGCAATTTCTTATTCAAATGACTTAACACTAAATAATTTGATTGAAAAATCTTCAGGACGATTCTATCCCAATGAAAGCTACTAAAATGTTGCCTTTTAAAATTTCATTAAATCTTTACTATGGTACATATCTATCATAGGTCAGTTTAAATAATCTTTATTTCTTTTCAAGAATGTTATGATTGTGCATACCACAGCTTCATTAATAAAAAATATATTTTATCCTTAAAATTCATACTAATAATTTATGTAATAGCTGGAAGTACAACTTCTGCAAAGTAGGAAATGAAGTTGCACTCTTGATAATATTTTTGGTGAAGAAAAATATTTGTAGTATTTTCATTTCTCTCCTGTAGGCTCTTAGTATTTTTTTAGTGGCAGGAGATAATAACAAAAAAAAGCACCATTTCAATCTTACTATTACAAGCTACCTGCCTAAAAATAGACTAGAAAGACATTATAACATTGGTCTGGTAAACTGAAGATACCAATTATTAATATGTATGATCAAGATAGGTGATACAATAATAGATTCTGCTTTGCAATTAGATTAAGGATGTTTGTATTTCTAACCCAGATTCAGTTTTTATTATTGAAGGGGGAATGAGAACTGCAGTAGCAGTCTGGACCGCAAATCTGAAGGGAAACATGCACAGCTGACTGACTACACATCCAGAGAAATACGAAACATGGGCTTCTTAGCAGTATAGGGAATACTGGAGTTTGTATCCACAAGGAAAAAGATGTGGATTTAAGGTTATGCTTGGACCAAGGTGCTTCTGCTACTGAAGAGACAGAGACAACCTCTTGTACCACTGTAGCTGGAAGTTTTAGAACTCAAGTATCACAATGTCAGCATTCATAATATTTCTGGGATAGTAGGGACTGATTTCTCAGTCTGAAGTCTTTGTTGACGATGAAAAGACTAATAGGAATGCACTTGTAAGTTTGAGGAGAGAGAAGGACTATGAGGGGCTACTTAGGAAAAATGAGTCATTATAGATCAGTATTTTTTGATAAGACTCAAGTAAACAGTTTCCAGGGACAATTAAAGCATTTTCCAATTTTTTTTTTTTTTAATTCACAAGAATTGAACAAAATTCTTATTCCATTCACCTATGTTTTATTGATAACTCTTTTGCAGTGGTAACAGTATTTAGATAAAATACTCTTTCCTGATTATTTGTTCAGATAAAACAAGGCAGTCTGTGACTGACATTTTGACTTCACCTGACAAAAAATGTGCTTTAAACTATAGGTCATGATACTAGTCTGAGACATAGATGAATTGGAATGGAAACAAAAGGTAATGTTCCTCTCCCAGATTCTGGTATTGGTCCCTACTGAAGCACTTCATGTTTTCCACCAAGACTCTTTAGAACTTTATGCTTAAGACAAGAATGCAGTGTAATTGGAGACAGTCCAGCTGGCCTATATCATTCAGCAGATATGTGCCTTTCTTGAAAAATGGAAAGTAAATGAAAGTTTGTCCATAGCAGATGTTAGAGCAGCCCCTTTTGTGAGATTACTCTGCAATAGTTTTGGTTTATCTAAAGAACATGTTGTTTAAATACCAGTAAACCAAGTTTTCTGGGACATGATGTATCAGTCACAGTCTTTTTCAGCAACACTTTCTGCAAAAGTCACCATGAAACATCATTCTATAAACCCAAACATGTTCTATGTTAAACTTTCTGCTCACATTCAAGAAGCTTAAGTAGCACTATGGGGTTTACATGAGTCCCCTAATTTTAAATGACCAATTCATACTTTTTATTCTTTTAAACTATTTAAGCAACTGGAATGGCTATGACAGCCACAGAAAGCCACTGGTTTGTTAGCTATAAGGCAGAGAGTTGCAGTGTAAGTTACTTCATAATGTGATGCCAGTGCACTTTAGTTCTGACCTTTGTTGTTGCAGGTACCTCTCTCTGAAGGCCTCATCAAATTCACCAAACCATCTATCATCAGACAGTTGCACTTAAATTTGAAAATGAAAGAAACAGGATAAAATCTGGCTTAAGTAGATACTGCATGGTGATAAGTAGCACTTAATCTCCTGTCTCTTTTTTTTTTTTTTAATATAGGCAAAAATATGTCAGAATTTCACGTTTTTCCAAAGATTCAAATGTATATTAGAATCACACATAACAAAGAGTTCTCTTACTAGAACTTGCCAAATCTGTCTGGAAGCAAACTCCCTGCTATCTAGCCCAACCAGTGCAAAGTACTCTGGGCTGAGACATTACCCCTGATTATTATGCAAACCCCAAACCCAGAAATGTTGCATGAACAGTACCAGCATCTCCCAGTGACACACAAAGAGCAAAGTCTTCCAGAAAGCTTATGGTTGGATTTCCTCTTTCCAGCGATATTGTAAAATTTAAGATGTCATTCTATATGAAAACAAAGATGCTTCTTCCTTTTCAAATGCCCTCGTACCCAGACATTTTGTGATAAGAAAAACTGGCAAACTCCCTGAAGTCAGGACTGTCCTGATCACAAACTGAAGGAGATTATTCATATTTCACAGTTATATCACTTCTGAAGAAACATGAATCAGAATGATGGAATAGAATATCATGCATCAAGTTAAAGAAGGGCTTAAGCAAAAAATCTTAACCAAATGAAATTTCAGGTCACTCTAGACAATTAATTATTCTGACTCCTAAGAATAATTCTGTTAAGTATTTGTTCAGCATTCTTCACAACCGTCTGTATTCATGACCCCTGTACTTTCATTCATTTGAGTTTTCACTTGTCAAGATGCTTCCAGGAGCAGTGATCCACTGAATTCAATGGAAAAAAGCTATTGACGATTTCCTTTGGATAAGGCCCAAACCACACACATGAAGTTTTACACCGTAATCTCAAACATCGAATGTTAAACACTTGCACCTGGGAACAGTTGCACTGAGATTAGCTATATTAAGTCAGTATGGGATACTGCTCAAAATATAGGACTACAAACATCTTAGAGATGTGTTTAAAAAGTCAGGAAAGAGAAGTAATATGATGCAATTTATAAGTCACAATCATAATTTAATATAGAAATATCACAGTACCAAATACAGTTTTTGCAGTCCCTGAAAACTTGTAATTACTTTTACCGTAAAAAGTAAAATGATAAAAAATAAATAATTACCTTTTCAAAAAAAAAAAAAATTCTTCTGTTTTGATTCACCATGAGAAGGAAAAGAAAATGAACTTGTCAAATAAATTATATCCTGTGAATCCCTTGCTCAGATCTGTTCATTAAACTAAGCCTTTTATAAAACCCATTGTTCTTGATGAAAAAAAAATGCTTTTTCTGTTTCTTCCCAGTTGCATGAAGGTCTTCCATTCAAAATTTTATTTTATTCTTCTAATTAATTACACATGCTTTTGTAGCTCTAACTTTAAAATGTTATATGAAAAGAATATGCTTTTGAATCAGTATCAATCACACTGGTTTACTTTTACAAAGGAAAAGAGGATGTTCAAAAGAAATTAATCTTATATCAACACTACTTGTTTCCCTACAGAACATGCTTCTGGCCTTTGGAAAATCTGTAGCTTTGCTCACATATAGACAAGTCTGTCTATAATAAAATTTCAAAATAGCTTTTTGTTTAGTTGGTTTGGGGTTTTTTGTTTTTTTCTTTTTTATTTGTCTGTTTTGTTTCAAGAAAGGTATAGTGCAGAATGATGTCCTTATAATCATAGGACTGATATTGTAAGTTTGCTGTTCTTTGTTTCTGGCACGCAATTCCTTGAAATCTAGATTGCTTTCAGCAGAAGCTGGTGGAGTCCTCTAGCATGTGAGTGGGTAAAGATCAGGCTTAATGTTTCTGCCTGATACTGTCCTCTCCATGTTGCTGCTAAAAACAACAAAAAGGGTTGTATGGAAAAGTAGTTTATAAAAATGAGGTTGAAAAAAATGAGTGGCCCTGTTGAAATTTCCTCCTGTATAGACCTCTATATTGCTAATTTCAAAAATGTGATGTTGGTTATTGTAATACTTTTGCAAAGACCACGGAACCATAATGTCAACAATGTGAAAATTGCGTTTTTATTCTTCACTTTTCAGAAATAGTTTCTGTCCATGGGACAGGGCAAAAGCAAGAAAAATTAACCAGTATGTCCACATACTGATAGTACTGATAAATTGACACTATATACTAGTTTATGTACTACATCTTATTAGAATTATATGGCAAACTCAGTGGACTACTGCATTGCACCTCTTGTAAATAAAGTTCATTGGGAAATACTACAAGTACATTTCAAAATAAATATTGCTATCCTCACAAAGAAATCACAGAATTAAATAGGTTGAAAAACATCTCTGAGATTTTCAGGTCCAACCAATGATCTACCATGTCAACTAGACCATGGCACTAAGTGCCCAGTCTTACCTTAAACACCTTCAGGATTGGTGACTCCACCACCTCCCTGGGCAGCCCATTCCAATATCTAATCACCCTTTCTGTGAAGAAATTCTTCATGATGTTCAACCTAAACTTCCCCTGGTGCAGCTTAAGACTATGTCCTCTTATGCTATTGCTTCTCTGAGAGAAGATGTTGATCCCCACCTGGAGACAATCTCCTTTCAGGTAGTTGTGAAGAGTGATATTGCATCCCTAGGCTTCCTTCCTTCCTTCCCTCCTTCCTTCCTTCCTTCCTTCCTTCCTTCCTTCCTTCCTTCCTTCCTTCCTTCCTTCCTTCCTTCCTTCCTT
>JAWWLZ010000172.1:44288157-44313604 GCA_035041345.1 Poliocrania exsul | reverse complement strand
GAATGGTGAGCACTCAGATGAATTCTCTCTCTCTCCTTGTCCTTTGTCCCAGACGAAGAAGGAAAACTGGGAGTGGAAAGCTGCAGCGTGTCCTGAAAGGCAGCTGTGACTCCTCTTTCTCGGGTCGCTGCCGTGGTGGGGTGGGCAGCCGTGACTTTGCCGGCGACGGTGAGGCCAGAGCGGCGACTGGGGCCCCAATGCTAAACCCAGGAAAAACAGCAGTGGCAAGAAAAAAAAACTAGCTTACTCCGCAGAAGCAGTGAGGAGTGGGAGGAAAGGTTTCTCTCCAACAGCCAGCACACGCAGCTCCAACCTTCTCCCAGAGCTGTGTGATGTCTCCCCAGTAAAAATAAAAGACACAGTGCAAACCCATTCCTTGCCACACTTTCCCCCAGTCTGCCCCCACCCAAAAAGATCAAGAAGGAATTGGTAGTAGTTAACTACTTCTTTTGTTAACTAATGGCATGGGGAGTTAGTGGTAGGGAGAAAATTTACATCAAAAGTACAACAAAGAGCAAACCCCCAAATATATGATTTATATATTTGAATCATGCTAACCGTGATGGAAGTTTATGGAAAGCTTCCAGTGTCCATCTTGATGGCCCAAATTGATTGGAAATAGCATATTATGCTGGAATGCAAAGTCACTGATGACATTCACATTTTTAAAAGAATATTAAAAAACAAAACAAAACAAAACAAAAAACTATTGTCTTTTAAGTACTAAGAAAAAAATCTCACTATTGTGTGAGGTAAAAAATGATGCTTGGTCCTAAATAATTAAGAGGAAATAGAAGATGAAACCAGTAATACAAGGAAGGTACTACCTTAAGTATATCTTTGGCCTTGCCAGATATAAAATTTGAACAATTTAGCAAGAATGTACTCCATTTGAATACATAATTGCAACGATTATGTATGCTGATAGGGTAATTGAATTTGCTAATGAGAATTAACCATTTACACATACAATTATCTAATTAATATGCACTATTTCAAATAAAAAATTATGTCCTTCACAGGTCTTAAAAATTGCTTTCTCTATTCTGGAAATTGAAATTAGTGATAACACTTTATTTTGATACTCCACACTGATCAGCACTTCTGTAATCCACAGTCTTTAATCAGACAAGTATACTCTTCCACAACTGCATCTAGTTATGAAGAATGAATGTACACTCTTACCTGTTGGACATTTTGTCCAGAAGGATATTGTGAGATTCAGTATCAAAAGTTTTACTGAAATCCAAAAAGATTACATCAACTGGCTTCCCCTGATAAACGAGGTGGGTTATCTAATGAGTAAAAAGGAGAGGAAGTTTTTTCTACAATTTTGTTGGCTAACTATTCTTTAATAGAATGTTAATCATGCTCAAGTAATGGAATGGAATACAAGAGGTGATTGCTAACTACTCCTGCCATGCTTACACTCATTATGAATGTTTACTTTGTTTTGATTGGTTTAAGCTCTGGAAATTCCTTGTTAGAATGCAGTTCAGGATGCACTCTGCTTTCAGTAACACCACAGTACCTCGCAAGAAAGACAGCAGTAACGATACACACCAGCCATCCTCCAAAATAGCTTATCAGTCCTTTCCGGATGTCATTTTTATTTCCATCTAGCTGATCATATGATGTCAGTCAAAAATCTGGACAATTCATTATGGTAAACAGTTTGAAGGAACACAGAATTTAGCAGAACTATGAACATGTCGGGTAATGACATTATGTGAGATCACTGAATTTCATCATCACATTTTCTATTGCAAACAATATTAATTACGTAGTAGAATACAGACATCCCAAATTTCTTTTCTAAAGTAGTAAAAAATCATAAAATAATATAGGCCAGAAACTTCCACTGTGATCATACCTGGATGCCAGGGTTCCCAACCAATACTTTCCAGGAGATTTCAACAAGCCATTCATATCAATTCCTAATGAAGTAGCAGAGGCACAATTAACTTATTTCCTAATATTCAGTAAGTGGTGTAATTACAAATATAGCTCAGACTCTGGACTTCCAGCACTGTTCTTAGTCCAAGAAAAAATTCTAATATGATAAGATAAATGAGAAAGAGAAGACATTGCACAAAGATTTTGAGACTAAGCTTTATTTGCAGGGATTTGTAGCTGCACATCATCTCAGTGATGAAAAATAAATATAAAAAAGCCCCAAAATGATGGAAAAAAAAGCCTGAAACCCAAAAATCCAGCACACAAACAAAATGAAAAGGAGGGACCAAGTGAAAAGAAAAAGAATGGGCAGTTAGGAAGAGCAGTAGTGCCATCTCCACACAAATTTCCTCCTCTGGATGCAAAGATGTTTGAAGACCAGAAGTAGCCAAAAAAGGTGAAGTCTCCATTTTTGGAGATACTGAAAACCCTGCAGGACATGATTCTGAATAGTCTGCTATAGCTAATCCTATTTTAAGCAGGGGTTTGACTAGATTGTCTCCACAAACCTCATTCCATCTCAGATACTCTTTGATTATGCTACAAATTTTAGAGCACTGGAATCACTTTACAGCAGATTTGGTGTGTTTCAAAGTTATAATAAAAAAACCACTGTAATTTCACTGTGAATACAGTGTGGATTAATCATTTAAAGACACCTCCTAAAATTAATCAATCACTACCCCCAAACCTCATATTCATAACAAAAAAAGAGGCATAAAAGATTACCAAATTGCATGGCTTACTTTATTTTAATCATAGGAATTCCTACTCTTTAATCCATGGAAAAGCCAACATTCTGCTTTATTTTTAGGTCTCTTGCCACTGTTATTCTGCCACTACATCATGACATGCAGCATGTTCCTATTATCATTGTTGACTAAGGCTCTGTTGCCATTACTCAGTGAAAATAACAGCTTAACCTGCAAATAGCAAGCACCACTATCTCAGGGAACCAAGGGGGGAATGGCTCTCAAGTAATGCACACACACATGGGGATAGTGAACACTCCAAAGTAATTTATTTCTGGTTACAGTGGTGTTTTAAGGGCTTGGATAGGGCAGTGGTTTGGAAGGTATGGAGAATACAATAGTCAATAACAACACAACCAATAACAAGGCATCTGAGGGTTGGATTCAGGGAACTAGACAAGGATAGGAACCACACGGGGACACCCAGGGTGGGAGGAGAAACCACAGGAAATACAGAGACTGCGAGCAGGGGGCAGGTGGGCACACTGCTGGTCATGCTGGGGCTTCAGGAACATCTGCCACCCTGTGCTGCCTCAGGAGTAGTGGGGTCTGCTGCAGTAGGGCAGGGCAGGGGTGCAGGACCATCGCTGGTCCAACGGCAAGGAAAAACCTCAGAGGAAAAACACACAGAGAGGGGGAAGGAACATGGGGGATGTGAGCCTTGGGGGTTGACCCTGACACCACTAATCATAACTAACCATCACATACATGCATTTATGGTATAATCTATACTTAGATTCTTAGCTTGGTAGCTGGACAGTCCAAAATGTACTTAATTTCTGTGCATATTAAGGACAGGAAAAATGGTCATGCAGACAAAAGACAGGAATTTTACAGTCTCTTCTTGTATCTACATTGACATTCCTATGTTGCTTATAGAACAATAGTAATCTAAGAATATAGACATTGATATTTCACAAAGGTGCTGGAAAACTTAAGTTTATAATGTATGCAAAAGTCTTAAAGATAATAGGAACAAATTCTATTAATTTTGAGTCACAGCAGAAAAATATATAAGGAAATTTTTTTATTAGGGTTGTTATTTCACACTACTTGCAAATTTAGGTTGAATTCTGACAAGAGTTGTCCTTCCCTCTGTGCTCAGAAAAGAAGCCAGGGAGGACTCAGTTCAGAAAACTGATGGATATTTTGCCATCATGTACTATGCTATGGATGACAGCCTGCCCTGAGGTTTTGTACTGTATTGTTTTATTCCCCTGAGGGAGTAAATTCACACTCACTTCTCACCTCTCTAGAGTGTGTGTTACCCCTTTGTGATAAAGCATTGATCATCAAAAATAAAAAGTCTTATGCTATCCTGATAAGAATGTTTCAATGTAAATATGTAGTTGAACTTTCACTGAATTCATTAGAAGGTGATTAAGAAATTACAAATGAAGGTTTTTTGTGCAAACATCTCTGCCTGCAGGGGTTAAAAGTGACTTGAGTGTATTGTCAACTCAGTAATTATATTTGCTTATATTTAAGAAGTTTTCTTCAAGACATTACTTAAATCATGGAGAGAATGGAGTAGAATATAGATATCACATATTGCTGATGAACATCCCATTCATTACATGGTTGTCTGCAGGCCTTTAAACCCAAAACCTTCCTTTGAAGCTCTTCCATCTTTCACAGGCACCAGAGAAATGAATCGATAGTATGCTACAATTTTCCCAGTTTTCATTAGGTGCTGCTGTTTGTGTTTCAAAAATACCTTATACTTTCTAATTTTTTATCAAGTAGATGATTAGGTTGACGGGCTAATTTTAGGCTTTTGAGTCCCTTTTAGTTCCTGCTCCCTGAGAGTGTATCTTTACTGGGTAATTTTCTTCAAGTTATATGTACATAACACCAGAAACAATCTCATTTCATAGATAAAACAACTTCAGAATTTTTTTTCAGTTAAAAACTATGGTTTTTATTAAGACATAATCAAGATTCATAATCTGATTGTTTATACAGTAAGGCATCAGTTGTTTTTTCAACTCTTACCTGCAGCATCCCAGTTCTCATAAATAGCAAATGTTTCAAATCTTAGAAGACACAACAGCAGCCCAGGTGCAACTTCCTTTGCCAAATCACTCTGTCCAAATTGACAAACTACTTTAGGAGAGGATACTAATTATTTTTAGAAACACTGTAACATGGGAGAAGCTTGATTTAATTTAATCATTAGCACTGTAATTTAAGTTATGATGCATGCTTTAATTATTCAAAGCAAAGTGTTCTTCTCAGAGAACTTTCATTAGGGATCCAGTCACTGGGAAAATCTAGTCATATATGGGTTTTCTTGCCACAGTCACTGGTAATATTAGATAGAATATTAACTGTGAATTTTAATTAATTCTCTTTTACTCATGGTTAAATCCAGCTATGTTAGAATTGTATGACTGATAGAATAATCATATAATTTATATACTGTGAATTAAGAACAAAATTTACAAATTCACACAATTATATCATTACAGTTTTTGCAACTACTTCTAGCCCAGTTCCTAATATTTACTCTATTATTCCTTCCCATTCCAACCACAGAATTTCATATTAATATAGGAGTTTTACTTGCGATACAGGCTAAATCAGTTCATCATTTACTACCTGAGAAGAGTCACACTGCAGAAATTGTTCATGTCATGTCAAGAAAGTAGAAAAAAATGCCCGGTAAGAATATTACTAAAAGCATGATTTTTGAAGTAATTCCTAAAACTCAGCAAGATAAGTAGACTAACAACAGCACTAGATTAGTGATCATTATACTGCTTCACATTTACATAACACTTCTAAATATTTCATAATATATACATGACTAAATTAAACCTCAAATGCTTCCAAGAGACAATGGAACAATTTACACTTACCTTGGAACTCTGTTCCAAGACAGAAAAGTGCTATATCACTGAGGAACGCTGATGTTTAAAGTGGTGAGGGTGGGAATCTCTATGATACACTCGAGCCTTGATCAAAGTAGTACTACTGCTAGAACAATACTAAAAAGATATAAATTAACAGCCAGAGATACTGGTAGATTTTTTGTATCATCTATTAGTGGAAATGACTTTAATTTTAGGTCATCCTACTCCTGATAAACAAAGTCTCCCACCCAAACCCACCATAACCCGAATATAAAATATTAGAAAATTAGGCAGACCTGAAGAAGATTCTGTGCTTCAAATCCAGTCATTTGTGAATGTTATAGAATCACTTTGTTGCTTTAGCATTTCTTTATTATTGATTTTTAGTGAGTAATTAGAATGATTTTCATACTATAAAATATATTGCCATCCTTGCCAACAAGGACCATAAGCCCCACCCTCTTTTATGAAGACAGTCTTGAGTTTTGATAAAATTTATCAACTCAGAACATGACCTACACTGTTGATCTATGTGTACATCTGCAGCTTACGATACATATACAGTTTTTCTTACAGTAATAGGAAAATTTCTTATACTTTTAGAATAACTGAGTCTTCTTTACATGCTCTTCCTCCTTTGAGAAGAGAAAAACATCTTATTTACAATTAGATTTTACTCCATCCCCAGCCCAGAATACAAAAAATTGGGATGGCATATTTTAGCACTAACAGTTTTTCATGTGTGAATGATACTATGGTTTTAGTTACAAATTTTTCATTTAAAGTAGTGGAAGTCTCAGCTATTGAGAATGTCTGGGCTTTAACAAGTTCTAGTGCACGTTTAACAATTAAAGATATCCTGAGAAGTTTAGCTTAGTGATCAATGCATGCAGTGTGTCTTCGCTGATCACTATTTGATCTCTCTGCAGTCATTGAACATGACATTTCTTTCTCAAGGCAATCAGTAAGACAATATTTAAAAGTAGTTTCAAGATGCAATCCTTTTGACCTGTTTCCCTTTGGATTTCACAACCAACACTGAGTGCTATTCATATTATATATAGGCTGATTATACCCAGAGAAAATCATACTTATTCTAAACAGTCATGGCAAATACATTAAACCTGAATGACAGGCAAATTAATGTCTTTGTATGCTATTAAACCCCAGTGCTGGAATGACACTGCCTCCTGTGAGTACTTAGACATAAGGACTAAACTTCTAGCTACTAGCTGAACAGGAAAGCATGCAACATCTCTACCTATAAGGCTGTAATAGTGGGGGACTTGGGGTTAGCTGAGGTGGCCAGGGTTACTATCATATTGAGTACTATCTTTTATCTTTCAAAACCTCCTGCCATTCACATGTGTGAAGCATTCTGGTACACAGTGTTCCCTAGTCACAGAAGGATCAGAAATGCTCTCTGTTTCCATAAAATGTGTCAGTCTCTGGGGATGAAAGACATTTCCTATGTATTCTCTTCAACTCTATTTCTGAGCACTGGTTAAAGAGGGGACATTTTGATATTCCTCCTAGCGCTTTTGTGCAATCAAACCTTCCTTCAATGCTTATTCTATAATTACCTTCTAAGAACTGGAGATGTATAATCAGGCCTCATAAATGAGGCATGCCACTATATCATCTATAATGAAATGTACTCTTATAGCAAAGCAGGGTTCTATATTTTAGCAATAGTATGAATCCAGCCACTATATTTGGTACTTGCTGATCTACATTCCTCTTAAACAACATTTCTTTTAATTCTGGGGAAAATGATGACTAAAATTTACTTAAGATTTGGACTCCATGATCTTCGTGGGCTCCTTCCAACTCAACATAATTCTTTCTCCAATTCTGTTTCTGTGAAAATGAACTCAATAAATCTACAAATCATTTCAATGTGTGGCTGCAAAAAGGCTTGAGAAAGTGGCACCTACAATGCTGTGTGTAAAGTTTATTTAATGTAAACATGATGATCACATCAGAAAGGATATTACAATATTGGCATCAATTACTTATTATGGTACACAAGATTCAAAAACTAAAAGCAATTTGAATTGCACAGAGGAGGATAAAACAAGATCATAAACAAACAGTTTTCCTAAAAATATTCCATTGTGAGTGAGGGTATGGCTTTTATTGTCTCCTCCTCAAAATACATATTTTTTGTACGCATGAAGAACACTAAAAGTCAAAAAGTGAGTGGGAGTAGACAAGCCAGGATACAAAAAAATTAATTAAAATTCCAAAGACAATTAGCCAAATGTTTTATTTTAAAATTGCCATCTAGTAACTTGAATCATTGCTAAAAAACTATTTTTTTTAATTCAGA
This sequence comes from Poliocrania exsul, assembly GCA_035041345.1. Taxonomy (NCBI): domain Eukaryota; kingdom Metazoa; phylum Chordata; class Aves; order Passeriformes; family Thamnophilidae; genus Poliocrania; species Poliocrania exsul. The sequence continues at coordinate 44,305,709 of JAWWLZ010000172.1, read as the reverse complement.
TTCTCTGTCCAAATATACAATAGAAGTTATGTGTAATCAGGTTCTCAAATGGGCTCTTTTTGTGTTCTGTCACATTTCTCACATTGGCTCCTTATCAGTCTAGTAGAGGACAATATCATCAGCTCTGAATATTGCAGTCTAACAATTTGTGACACATTGAATCTGTAAATTGTTTGGGAACAGGCTTATAAAGAAATACACAGTCATCTCAGATGAGCCCATCCGTAACTCCATACTTATTATATAATGCTGATGGCATGAGCACTTCTTTTGGGTTTCAGTCACCCTCAAGGAAAGACAGTAGGAAACAACGTAGGACTATGCAACCTGTAGTGTAAGTGATCAGTAAATGACATTATGTGCAAATGAAATTTGAACTCAATACCTTGCCAGAATATATGACTGGACATTCCATCACACGTTTAAGGTAAAGCTGGACAGTTTGTGGGCCAGCTGAACTCCAGAGCTGAATTGACATCTCCAGTTGAACCATAGTACTACATGTCTTCCTGAAACATTATGTGGACCATCACACAGGAAACTGAAAGACCTAACAGAGGTAGATCTATTGTTATCTCTTAGAGTTACTGCTCTTTACCTTATAAGCATGTTGCTTAAATGCATAAACTTTTGATGGACAAGTACTATAATGTCTCAGAACATTAAGGTGACAAGTGCATGTAATATCTCCATCTTCACAAAAATAATAAAAAAATTAATATTAATAAAAAAGATTAATTCTGTCTCATGTCTAAAGTAGTGAGTATATATTTATAATTTTCTTCTTTATGGTTTTCTTTTCTACTTTTGCAGCTCATTGTCTTATTCACACTATTTCTGTCTGGTCAGAATACTTCCGAATGACTCTTTAACACTGCATCTATTGTATACACTTCCCCCAAATTCTCATTCTGTTTATGAAATGAATTTCTTGTGCTTTCATGACAAATTTCTTTAGATTTATAGCCACAAGTACATTCCAGCAACACAGAAGAAGTTAAAAGACTCTGAAATTCTGGATAAATGACCTGTAGGTTAACGATTTTAGCATCCAACATGATCTGCCAGTTATATATTCTCTGTACATGCAATGTGTAAAGAATATAGAACTAAAAATCTTTTCACATAAACCTAAAGGAATAATAAGATAATTCTGTGCCTATTTATAATAATTATAACTTATCTTCTAGCAGGAAAAAAGAAGTCAAAATACACTCAATAAATTCAAAAGATTGACCTGTTTATCACTCAAGTATACTAAAATCTTTGGCTTTGTGTAGAAACGGTCTGGGAATTTATAGAGAGTCAACTTTTGCATCTTAGCTCACAGAATACTAGCACTAGATTAGGTGTTAGTAACTTCCTAACCTGCTTGAACTGGATCAGCAGAGTATATCTGACTGCACTGAGCAAAGTATTTAACACGTGTAATTTGCAGGCAAAGCAGAGGCTTTAAAGACTGTGTAAGGTCATAACAAATCTAAGCTCACTGGAATGGTAGCAGATTTTAATTTAAATAAATAAATAATGTTGTTTATTTTCTCTGTGAATTTTATTTTTAGCATGATGACATCTGGTTGGTTTCAAGCTATTTGGATTTAATATCCAAGTCCTGACTTCTGCATACACTTTTAAGATATAACACAGGGTGAAAGATAAAATGAGGAGGTCTATAAAGCATCTTTCTCAAGGAACAGGTTACTCTGTCAGAATATATCACACATTATTTTATTATATTTTAAAAGAATTTTTAATTTTAAAAATGCACATGTTTTAAACTCAAATTTTCTAAATTTTTTATTTACCTCTGCATGGATTGATTTCAGTTTATAAAACTATATGAAATTCTTTAATCAGAAAACACCAGGCCATTTATTTAATTTTGGAAAAAATTGAATGGAAGTGATGTTTCCACATCTCATCCATTATTTCTCATGTATAAACCCACTTTTACAAATATCTTTTAAATGTATGAGATTGATTATGCAGCAGCTATTTTACTTAACATGTAGGCTTAATTGTAAATGACAGTCAAAAAAAAATCTATTTCATAGAAAAATTATTATTGTCATCTTTCTATATTATAAAGAATATATAAACATTGTATTGTGCTGAATCTATTCAGTTTGATGTCAGTACAACTGGTCTTGAAATATACCCTGACAACTTGGCAACAATTTAAAAACTTTTGTAAAGAAAGTTTCAAATTTTTGTGGAAAATTCTTGGCATGTGCATGTGTGCATCATTTCAGTGAGTTGCCATGGGATATACATTCTGAAAGTTTTCTTTCATCATGGTTTATTTATCCATATTCAAAGAAAGCATATAAAACCAGATGCATACAAAACCAGGGGTATGCCTTCAGCCTTCAGGTTGTCAGAATATTTCTCTGAGATTGAATTGCCTCTTTGTCCAGACAATCTGCAAGCAGCTGTCTTAAAATCTATGCCTTTTCCCTTTCTGCTCCACTCATAAACAAAACTAAACGGAGGTGAGATGTCCATTTTGCAACTTTCTGCTTCATCTTCAGGGTAAGCAAAACACAAAAGGCTGAATATTTCTGTTTCATTATTGAAGAAAACAACATGTAGGCATCTTTAGTTTTCAAGAATCCTTTCCTGCCCTGTAGGCCATATTCAGAGAACATTCTGGTTACTATTTTGTTGGGAACTTTTGACCACACTTCTTAAGTATGACGATTTCTCATTTACCCTTCTATCCACAGTCCAGTTACATGCATTTGCTCTAGACCATTAAAATTGTCTTCAGTAGTTGAGCCTCATTCACTTTGATGTCCAAACAAAATAAACATACCAAGAATCAAGAAAGTTTTTAATAGAATCTGGATTAATGTTAATAAAATAGTGCCATTTAACTCATGCATGCAACAAAAGGATCCAATAAAGATGCAGAAGATAACACCTCCAAGTGTTCAGGGCAGGTTTATGATTTAATACTAATTCTAAACTGAACCATCAGAATAGCTGTAAATTAAATTCTTGAGACTGCAAGGAAAAATATTTCATTAGGGTGAAAGAACCCTAGAAAACAAATGGTAAAGAAATGGACACCTTCTGTGGATCTTTATTGAACACTTTGTGATGTCCAGGTAAAAACATGATGTTTTCCAAGTTAGTATTTTTGGTCATATGGTATATCAACTTCCTTCTTTTTCCCTACTTCTCTTCCAGTACTCTAAAAAAATCGTAATTCACTTATTTAGATGTAAGAGAATTCCAGATCTTCCTCAAACTTGATTAAATGTAATAAATGGTTCACCACAGTGCATTTGCTTAATGCACATTTGCACAGTCAGTTGTCTTCACTTACATTGCTACATTATCACATTAAACTTAGCAAGTAACATATGCTCTGCCTACTCTTTGGGTAAAGTGTGCAATATTGTTTGTAGTATGTTTTACACCAGGTATCTATTGTGTTATAATTTACTGAGCACAGAGTACGACATAAAACAAGGAAAACCTCAGTATTTTTTTCTGATACCTTTGGCTCTTGAATGAATTGTGTGTACTCTGCATCTTATTACATGGGTAAGGAGCGCCACCATTATTTCCAATAAATCAATAAAATCATACTAAGATTTCTAATATGAGGACTCAGAAAACTAAGAAACATGTAGGCTTTATGTTATCTGGCTCAAATCTCACTAAGGCTGGTGATGAGTCATCACTGCCCCATGTCAGTTTAATGGTCCATTTGTGAACTGTGATGGTGGTCTTACTCCATTCACAGATGGATGTGGAGCTCATTGTATTTCAGTAGTCATTTCTACCACATGAAGTGGAAAATAAAAACCTCTACTGTGAAAGCTAGGGTACAAGTGTTTGGCAAGTTAATTAGTGTTTACTCCTCAGTTGATTTCAATAGGATGTTACAAAGTTATACCACTAATGAAAGAGTTTTTCCTTACTTTAGAAGAAAATGAGTATTATGAAAACCCATATCCAGGATTACCTTTCTGGTATTTCTTTCTCCTATTAAAAGTCTTAAAGTATATTCCTTTAAAAAAGTGAATGCAACTGGTATTATTAAATAGTGTCTATAAGTGGATTATAAAAATGCCACTCATATTCTATGCATGCCTTGCATATTATAATGTCAAATTAAAGAAAAAGCCACAAAAACCATAGGGGCCCCTATGTGCTATCACGCCATACTTGAATTTCAGTAAGCAAATATACAGTTAAATGTCATTAGCATCAAGAGTTGCATGGCCACAAAACCTATGCAATTATTTGGCAATTCATTAGCACAAGCTGATGCAGATGTGATTAATTCAACAAGCATAATCCTTGTGTACAGGTGCAGGCTTTACAAATTTGATCTGCAGTCAGTGACACATCAGATGTGATGAGTTGTATGTCTAAAGGAAAGGGAGATACTCTTTCATATAGCTCAAGGGCACATGCCACACTATGAGATTAAAATGTTTCCACAAAATAATTATATTATTCAGCAAAATCTTCTAAATTTATGTAAGACAAACACCCCTTGATGGAATATTCCTGGGTTTTTTTTTCCTGTATGTAAATACCAAATGTTAATGCAATTGTACATTATCTAGATTTAAAGTAGTTCAATGAAAAGACAAAGCAAGGCAGGAGTTTGATCCCCAAAACTTTTTTCCATTGTGTCATTGTGTGCTGTTTGTAAATCTGAGCTGTGTATCCAGATCAGTTTACTTACAAGAGTGAATGCAATAAAACTGAAAATAGTATCTTTACAAAATTAGGCATCTGTAAGGAATTCTGACAGAAAATCCATGAAAGTCAATAAGAAAAAGAAAAAAATACTGGAAATTTGTTCCAATAAAGAAGGCTAATCAGCAAACCTTCCAGGTATGAAACACTGAGGATGAAAAGATAAAAAAACCCCAACCAACTAAAAAAGCCAAACAAACACAACAAAAAATCTTACAAGAAACAAAACATAATTCTAAAAGCTTTGTACTATTTGATATGTATTTCACTGAAATGTGACCTGTTCTCCCAAAACATCTCCTGTGGTAAGATACTTCAGTCATAAATATGAGCTGTATATCTAAATAGGCTAAACTCAATTGTGAACACAAGTGTAAATGTTTGTATCTGTCTCTTCCCAGAAAAATTTCAAGATTTGTCAGCTTTCTGAAACAGAAGATGAGTTATTTTCTGTTCCATGCCAAGGAGATTACTTTATGATTTCTTCTCATTACTTCAGGACAGGAAAGGATAAAACCAGTCCAAGTATAAAATTTAGAGAATTTGTATTGTAAACAACTACTAACAATTTTTAATGGAAAATTCAAGATACACTCTTTGTTTATGTCCCAAGGAAAAAAAAAAACAACAAAAAACCCCACCTATTAAAAACTGTAGAGAAAGCAATGTCTATTTCCAAGATGAGATGAAAAATAAAGAATTGATCATCCATCCTTATTATTAAGTATTTTTTGAAGGTTGTTTAATGTTGATATAACACAGGAGACTTAATTGAGTACATTTCATTTCATAAAAGATGAGAAAGCAATTCTGAAAACAAATACATCAGCTTTCTAAATGTCAGTTTTACTAATTTGCACCTGGGGATAGTAGTTTTTTGTTTTATTTTGGTTTGGTTTTGTTTTTTGGTTTTTTTTTTTAAATACTTGAAAAGATATTTTTATCTTTTTCCTGTCACTCTTTCAAGAGTTTTGTAATCTGAGTGGTTATTAATGTGTCTCATTAATCTTGGATGAATTAGGGAGACAGGATCTCTGAGGCTCAAGTCAATTATGTATAAATAGAGTCCATTATTTACAGAGCCATTATGTCCCCAGCTCATTTATTACATAAATCTTTTCCTATCATCTGGAAATTATCTATCCTTATTAACTAACATTTCTGGGTAAATTAAAAATTTGTGACTGAGGTAAATCACATTCCACTCAGCAGAGATAGATAAAAGTCTAGTTGACTTAATTTCTCATGCTTTTGACTGGTTTTGACTCTTTTTGAGAGGCAATGATTTTCAAAAGTCATAGAGGCAAAATTTCAGTACTCTTATGGCAGAAGTAGTTTTAAAGGTTTGCTTTCATCTTTCAAAACAAGAGGTTGTGTCCTTGAGAGCTTTATTAGCCTATTGTGTCATTTTATTTTGAATCTTAATAGTAAGATTTTATAGCAAAAGTATCAGCCTACAATTTTTTCAATAGTTTGGACAGCTACTGTTTTTACTTTTTGCCTCTGCTTGAGATGTGAAAAACAGGGTGTTGATTAAAACAGAATAATAAATATCACAAAAGCTGCTTGGCAAGTTGCCTTTATTTTAATTATTAAGAATAATAAAGAAAAGAATGCAAAGCAATGATCTTGAACAGTCCTTTACTTTCTTTCATTTCCTCTTTTATTAGAATTTTATGTTCCAATTTCTTAAATTTTAGTTTTATTTCCCAACAGCTACAAATATAATTATCTGATTTTATAACTACATGAAGTTACAGTATGAAAATATGAAAAAGTGAGAAGCAGAGGTATGTACTTTTTATTCACTGATCATTTTGGGTGGAGTGGGGAGAAATAAATTAGCAAATCTTTCCCTTTAGTAATTCTTAACCTTCAAATGGGTCTATCTATCATCGGAAAAACCTTTATCAGGTCAAACAAGGAATCTGCTCTTCCTAAAAGAGGACCATGCCTCTGAGGAGGTTTGAAAAATTTCACATATAGTTTACTATACACTATTCACTGAAGAAAATGAAATATTTTGTTAAGTGATAAAATATTGTTACTTCTCTTGACATTGTGTCCATTCTTTGTTTTATGCATCAATTTTTAGTTTCTTTTTTTAACCCTTTTATGTTCACTGAGCAGCCTTCTTTTTATCCATCACCAGTCATAGGCTTCCCTAGTCACACATACTTGACAGAACCAATTAGATGAAGTTTCATTGCCTCCTCTGCTCTTTTCAATTCTGTGTCACAGCCTGCAAATGAAAACAGAGAAGGCCTGCATGGGTCTGGCTTCAAATAAAGCTTGAGAGACAGACAGTGATTAAACAATCTTTACAAATACAGAATAATGATACACTTCTGGTGTCAGACCATCCCAGCTTTTCAAACCTCTTGCTCAGTTCTTGGCTTAATCAGCCCTTAGAGCATTACACATTTATGAAATATGTTTGGTCTTAAGAATTTAATCTAGCTTCTGAAAGGTTTCTGATCTTTGTAAATTCTGTGTATTTATGATTTTGATGGTGCAGTGCCAGCATTGTCTGTCATTTACAAAAGGAAACCAGGATTCATTCATTGACACTTTTGATGGGCAGGTCGCTGTGCGTAATGTCAGTCTTTGCTCTTTAAATAGAAAGAGTTAATTTCAGGGAACAAGAGGAATTATATTACAGGCTTTGAAGGCTGCATTTTATGTATAGTGAATTGCTCATGCAGAGAAATGTATTTTACAATTAAATGAGAGATTCCAAACCTTTCAGCTGTTTAATAAACCACATAAATAGAAGAGTCTGGTTAAGGTTTAGCATCTCAACCCACCTGCCCACTTGCATATGTGGTTGAAATACTCTTGGGTAAAAAACCTCTTTCCCATTTCTATAATCTGACACTCACAAACAGGAGTGATAGATAGGCCAACCAATTAGGCAAATGAATACTGGTGGCAGTGGGATATTTCAGGAGACAAATCTTTGGTTCACTTTGTAATTCAAATAAAAAAATCTTTTACAGATGCACCTCAATATCTACAATTTCACATTTATGGATTTTAATTCCTCATTATGACCATAATTTAGCATGGTTCTGTTCTAGTATTTAAGCTACTTTCATTCTATTCTGGGCTTCTAAATTCTCTCTAAAACTGTCCAAACTTTTTAGAATTTTCATTTTACAGTATGAAGCTTACAAAATCAGACTTGGAAGAGAGAAATTTTGAAATGTAATGGGATATTTGTTGTCCAAAATTTTGAGCATGCTGCTAATAACACCAAGGTTTTAGGTTTGATCTCCTTTTGGGCCACTGACTTAAGATTTTGTACTCAATGATCTTTGTGGGTCCCTTGCAACTCAGAATATTCTGTGGTTCTGTGATTACTTTTCCCCTCTTGTGAGGATTACTTACCCTAAACCTTTTCAACGTTACTGAGATTTCCAGCAATATAACTGTATTTAAAATTTTCTTAGGTGATTGTCTGCTGCAAAAATTCCATGTTAAAATCCTTATTATGAAAATATTCTTAGTCAGTATTCACATAGATTTTTTGTTAGCAGTATCATAGCATCAGAGAATAGTTTGGTTTGGGACTTTAAAGATAATTTAGATCCAAGCTCCCTGTCATGGGTGGGGACACTACACCAGGTTGCTCAAAACCCCATCCAACCTGGCCTTAAACACTTCCAGGGATGGGAAATGGTTTACTGTCTTCTGCTGTACCAGAAGCTGGCAGTGAGACAGGCTTCCCAAGCAGGTGCACGTTTCAGGTGCTGAGTGAATTTTGCCATCCTATTCAGTACATATAATAAATATCTAGTTTCCAACAAGCAAAAATTACTCCAATTTGTGCACTCAGAATGTACTTATTTTTGTAAAAGACAGCAAATTTTCAAGGAAAACAGCTTATGTACGCATGAACCCTAAAGCCATTGGACTTTGACCCACTCAGTGTATTGGAGAAAAGCTCTGGATGCTGTTTAACCTGGATTATAGCAAAGCCTTTGACACTGTTTCTCACATCATTCTCCTGAAGAAACTGGCTGCTGATGGCTTAGACAGGTGCACTCTTCGCTACTGTCCTAGTTCAGCGGGTAGGACTAGTTTATCACTGTGTGAGGGAGACCAAAGCTATATATTCTACCCCCTCTATTCATTTCCCAAGAACAATGGACCATTTGCAGCAGCCCAGGACACACCCGACTCCTCAGGATGTGAGCAGGATGTGAAAGAGGCCTGTGAGATAGGAGCTATGGTAACTCCCCTCCAGGGAGTCGTTAGCACCTTGACACCCAGCCTGAGGTGTCACATCTGCTAATGGGCCATCAATGATTCCAAAATACTCCATGACTCAGAGAGTCAGATGACCCATTGTGTAACTCCCCACCCTGGGGGAGGGACTGGGTGCTCCCCACCTGGACCTGAGGGTACATAATCTGGGGGTTTGAAGACCTTGGGGAACCCAGGGTGCTGGGTCATGCTTCTGGGTTTTGTGGGTTAAACCCAGTTTCTCTTTGTGCCATTGCATTTATTGTAATATTGTTATTAAATTGTAACTCTGATTTATAATCTCTCTTGTGTTGAGTCCATTTCCCCTGCCAGTTTACCTTTAAACCAGCACAGCTGCATGAAAAACGATCTGTATTGCTGAGGTTGAAGAGTGGTGGTAAATGGAGTCACATCCAGCTGTGGCCTGTTGCTAGTGGTGTTCCCCAGGGCTCTGTATTTGAGCCAGTTCTGTTTAATATAATTTCATCTGGACAAGGGTGCATCCTTAATCAGCTTGCAGATGACACCAAGTTGAGCAGGAGGATTGATCTGCTGGAAGGTAGGAAGGTTCTGAAGAGGAATCTGCATAGGCTGGATTGATGGGCTGAGAAGAACAGTATGAGGTCCAACGAAGTCAAGTTGATGTTCAACAACCTCATCTAATGCTAGAGACTCGAGGAAGAGTGTCTGGAAAGACACCCAGGATAAAATGACCTTGGAATATTGGTTGACAGCCAGCTGAACATGAGGCTGTCTTGTATTAGGAGTCATGAGGCCAGTAGGACCAGGGCAATGGTCATCCCCCTGTGTTTGGCCACACCTCAAGTATACTGTTTGGTTCTGGTCTGTTCACTATATGACAAATGCTGAGGTTCTGGAGCATGTCCAGGAAAGGGCGATGAAGATTGAAGGGTCTGGAGCACAAGACTTGTGAGAAGCAGCTGAGGGAGCTGGCGTTGTTTAACCTGAAGAAAAAATGCTCAGGGGAGACCTTGTCACTCTCTTCAGCTACTGGGTTGCAGTAAGGTGGGGACAGTCTCTTCTCCCAAGTAACAAGTTATAGTTAAAGAGGTTATGCCAAAAGAGGTTTAGATTGGATATTAGGAAAAACTTATGCAGAGAAATGGTGCAGGAACAGGCTGCACTGGAACAGGCTGCCCAAGGAAATGGTTGGGCCACCATTCCTGGAGGCATTTAAAAGATATGTAGATGTGGCACACAGGGACATGGTCAATTGGTGGACATGGCACTGCTGGGTTAATAGTTGAAATCAATGATCTTAAATGCTTTTTCCAACCTAAATTTGTCTATGATTCTATGCTCTTCCCTGATTCTTTTGTTATACCTCTGACTCATCTGAAACTCACCTCCTAGTTTTTCATGTGAAGCAAAACCAATCTTCCTTATTTTTACTGAAAAAAAATTTGTAAATGTAAGATGATTTTCAATTACCAAGTATTTGTTTTTTCTAACTTCTAATTAACAAGTCCTGCTATTTTACAAAGAGCAAAGTAACTCCAATAACAGTTGAATATCAAAGGCAAAGCATTCTAATTTTGTATTTTAAAAAATTCTGCTAAAATTTTATACTTTAAAATTATTTTTGCAGCTATTAATATCCTATATATGTGTAAAATCATGGGCTTGGGAGACTTTTGTGTCTCTTTCATCCAAATCCATTAGAGACTTTGGAAAGAGACAAACAGATAGGATTTGGTTTGAAGACCACAACCTAATTAAGTTGTCATTGTCTAATGCTAGGAGCATATCCTTTTTTTTTTTTAATAAAAAAAAAGGTCTCACTATACTGTCCAGTGGCATTAGCATTACATTACAGTGATCCACAAAAAGAGCATAAACTGTGACCAGATGACCTGACAGTTAATGAGAATGTTTGACTTTCATTCTCTCTTGCTTTCCTTCAGTTACTACTGATTACGCAAAACAACATAAAAGATCAATAATCCCTGACACAGCAACTAGATTATTTCTATGTTTTCTTCCACTAGCTGAAGAAAATGACAGTATCATATAAAGATGTCAAAAACACATAGCTGTCATTGGCTGTTTTATCATTTGGGATTCTTTTTCATCAATAAGAGAACAGGGTATTCAAAAAAAAAAAAGAAAAAAAAAAGAAGATGACTCAGTAATTAACAAGTATTTGAGTTATGTCATAAATTAGTGTTGAGACTAAAATACCCAGAATCAAATTTTGCTAGAAATAAATAGGTGATGTTTAAGGAATGTGAATTCATAATTGTTACTATCTCAGATATAATGCCAAAAGAATGAGTTAGTGCCCCTCATCTTCCCAGTCTCAGCATAAAATATAGGAACAATGAATTGCTCCTTTCTTTAATAGTTGAAGTATCCTGACACCATGAGACAATGTCTGTTTTGTTTTGTTGGGGGGTTTTTTGTATCCTATAAAGACTTTAAATCAATGGGATTGATATTTCTTCTTCCTGTGAAAGGTGAGTACAATTCTATTTATTATTGCTAAAACAGTTTGTAAATATAGACTATTTTATGTATTTAATCATAGATATCAAGAAGTTACCCAAAGTAAAAGTAATTTCAGTGTCTATCCTAGAGCATGACACTCAGGTTCATCTCAACTTCACCATGTAAGAAACTGAAATACTCAGCAATTTACCAGTTCACCACAACCTTCACTGTAAATGTCCTATTCAAAACCAAGACAATGAATATATTTTAAATATTAATTCCATATCAATCAGTGGAATAGGTAATTGAATAGCATTGCCCTTTCAGGGAACTATACAAAGTACTCACTGCTAACTATGATGATTACAATTATTCTCCACTGAAACCATTGAAGATTAGCAAGTACATGATAAAATACTGTACAGTGGTTGATAATCTTTCATATTTGTCAAATCACTTATATGAGAAAGAAGCATCTGATCCTGAGTCATTTTTAATGTCCAGATAATGAGAAGTATACTAAGAATGTACTTTCCTTAAAAAAATGCTTTCTTCTGAGCTTGTCATTTCATCACTTCTGCTTTGACATCAGAGTGTGTTGTTCCATTATACGGTTTGTTGGGGGTTTCCCTCTGGCTGTATGATTCTTTTTCCCTTCTAATCTTCTGCTACAGAACAATAATTTTAATCTTTGATTTGTGATATTTCAAAAGATGTATTTCTTAAATGATGTAGCTGTTCCTTGTGCTAAAATCTGTTAAACACATTGGACATCAATTCACTTCACTTATACTGAAGAGGAAAAAATTTAACAAAAGCACAGTTTTGTTTAAAAGGTGAAGAAACTCCAATTATAAACAAGTTGTTGGGGTTTTTTGTTTTGTTTTGTTTTTTTTAACTGGCAAAGAGTGTACTGTAGTGTATGTTGTTTAGCTATATATCTTCTCTCTTCTTCTGTCCATGGGAATAGTGAGAGTGGAAACACTGCAGAATTTAAAAAAAAGACATTCAGAAAAACTAAGTGATGACTATCCCAGTTCCCAGTAAAAGTGAAGTGACTAAAGTTCATGAAACACGGAAGATATTTTCAAGAAGGAGCAAGAACAGTTATTTAATAATGCAGCAGTCATTTCCTCTGGATTATTTCTGAGGTAGGAGTATAAAATATGATTATGTCATAGTAGTAGCATATATTACCAGAACTGTGTTTCCTCAGAAATGTAAAGCATCTGGAAGTTGAACTTGAATAAACTGACAGGTTGGGGATCTTTGTTTTGAATACATGTACATGTATTTACCAAATCCCAGCTACTCAGGTAAAGTATTTTATGTAAGCCACTGCCTTGGTGGAACAACTTAAATGTAAATTGAAAATGTTTTAAATATTTTCATGCAAAGTTCACAGCTAAGAATGAATGATAATCTCTGAATTGCTGAAATACATTTTAGGTAGAATTTTGCCCCTCTTCATTGTCTCATCTTAGATTTTATATACTTTTCTTCCTTAGAGGGAGAAGAACCACAGGTACCTCCTTTCCACTGCTTGTTATTCTAGTCTTGAATTCTCCATACTACTTGCTAGTAACATTTCATTTCTTATTCGAGTTTGACACAGCTAACTGATCTAATTATGCTTCAAAGAATGCCAATTCTAAGGAATTTCTACTTTACCACCTATTGACTCTGCCCTGTCATTGAGGAAAAGTCCAATTCATGTAGGAGTCGCACAGAATTAATTTTTTACTTGTTTTCAAAACTTCACATGGTATTTTTGTACTGTGACATTTAAATCTAGTTCACAGAAAATACCCAGAGAAACAACAGGGTGCAATGCAGAAGGAAACTGCGGGTAACCAGGAATCAGCGAAAAATTTATTCTGAGCAAATAGTGAAAATATGTACAGAGTAGCTAAAGAAAATCTATCTAAGTTACTGAATAGGAGTACAGCTCCTCAGAGGTAAACCAGAGTCAAAGTGCTGAAAAAAATTTTGTTTAGAATAAAATGAATACAATGTCTTATATGTCTGCTGTCTTAGAAAAACTCTCCATTCTTCAGGACTCTATATGCAATTTTTTAGCCATTCATGATCAACTGAAGGAAGGCTGTCCCTCTCATCAGGCTCCAAACTTCCAACACCAAAGATGTTTTTAAAGGGCCTCCAAATTTGTTTGATAAGAACTTCCACTACACAGTGCAAGATCATTCTTTCTATTCAAAGCTTTGGTACTATACAAAATGAAGCATCACATGAAAGACATTGAGCACCTCCATTTCTTATTAACTTCAAACAGAAAGGAGGGCACTCATCAACTCAGTAGACCCAAGAAAATGTTCCAGAATAAAAGAAAAATGAGTTTTCCAGCACATTTAGTTCCAGGGGTATGACAATAGCTTTTCCTCCCATGGCATGATTCGTAGTCAAATTATGCAGTGATTATTCTATTTCAGTTTCTCCATTGAATATGCAGTTTAATTGCTCAAAGAGAATCACTTTGCTATTGAATGCAGGAAAAAAATAAAAGAGAAGGAAAGAGAATAACTTTTGGCTGAGTCTATCTTACTGCTGTGAAGCTATAGGCTATAATTTTCAGTGTCCAGCTTAGAGAAAATATATCTTGTTACTGCCTTGATTACAACTAGGAGAGATTAAATGCACATAAAAATGAACTTTCCCCTCCTATTCCTTTGAGTAAATGCTTTCTACTTGTAATATGTTAACTGCCTAGTAGTACCAGTGATATGTTACTAGAACAATACTTTTAGCTAGGGTGACTCAGTGGGGTTAGTACACCATCTGTCCTGTGAACGCAAGGGTTGTAGCATCCTGGGATAAAATGGCCTTCTATCATTCCTAGCCATTGAATAGAAAAATTTTTATTTGCATGTGCCTAAACAAATAAAACACAAGGAAAAGATTAAATTAAAAACCTTCATTACTACACAAATTAGTTTGCTGTTGGAGTCTTAACTGAGTACTTTGGGTGCCTTTAAACTGGTTTCTACAATATTTCTACATTCAGAAATAGTGGAAACTGTAGCTGTGACCAAGTTTTCATACTTATTTTCCCTGTGACCCAACATGTAATTCTTACTACTATTGGTTTTAACCACATAAAACATGACTAAACCTTCCTGGACCTTTTCATTAGCCAATATGATCATAATGGCTAGGCTTTGTGAGTACCCACACTTGCTGCAAGTGTGCTGGTGGCTAAAAAGGCCGATGCAGGATAGGCAAGTTCGGTTGCAAAAGGCAGAGCAGAAACTCTCCTTTGGCGATATTGCTGAGGAACGGTTCTTTCTGTGCTGTCTTTTCTCCTCGAGACTGATTCTGCGTGTGTTCTCAAAAAAAGCAGCAGTATTGTGAATGGTGTGTCTTCATGAATCCCGATTGGAGGCCAGAGTGGACCACTGATTACAGTCAATATGGCCAAGGCTGAAGTATTGTTTCAGGGAATCCTTGTATCTCCTCCTTGGGGCTCCTCTCTTGTGGCAGCCGGTGGTGAGTTCACCATAGAGCACAATCTTCGGGAGATGGTGATCCTCCATCCTGGAGACGTGCCCTGCCCAGCGCAGCTGCATTCTCATCAGCATGGCCTTGATACTGGTGACACCTGCCTGTTCAAGAACGGACACATTGGTCGCATAATCAGTCCAGTGGATGTTTAGGATTGAACGGAAGCAGTGCTGATGGAAGCGTTCGAGGACCCGCAGGTGGTGGCTGTAGACAACCCATGATTCAGACCCATGTAAAAAAATAGTACAGTGGCTCTGTGGACACTGATCTTCGTACTTTTCTTCAGATGTTTATTGGACCAGATTCTTTTATGGAGTTTTCTGAAAGCTCTGTATGCCTTTGCTAGCCTGTTGTCTGTCTCTTTGTCAATCTTACTGTCCAAGGAAATGATGCTTCCCAGATAGGTGAACTGCTGGACTGACTTAAGCTCTGATTCACCTACGGTGATAAGGGGATGAAGGACTTCCTGAGGTGCAGGTTAATAGAGAACTTCTGTCTTCTTCAAGCTGACTTCCAGCCCAGAAAGCTCAGCATCCTCTGCAAAGCAGGATGTTAAGAGATGCAGAGCTGCAAAAAGCAGCTCATGGACAAGGTGATTTAGGGTCTTGGTGTGGGCCTTCAATTGCCTTAGGTTGAATAGGCTTCCATCTGCATGATATCGGATGTAAATGCCATTTTCTTCACCAATGTCTGCCTGGCTCTGTGGAGCATCATGCTGAAGAAGATTGTGATTGGTACAAGAACACAACCTTGATTCACACCATTGGTTATTGGAAAGGGCTCAGAGAGTGCATTGTCATATCTGACTTGTCCATGCTGATCCTCATGTAGCAGGATGATCATTTTGAGGAACTTGGGGGGACATCCTAAATGTTCCAAGATCTGCCACAGGCATTTTCTTCTCACTGTGTCAAAAGTTTTGGTGAGGTCAACAGAAGTTACATAGAGTCCTTTGTTCTGTTCTCTACACTTCTCTTGCAGTTGTCTGAGAACAAATACCATGGCTGTGGTACTCCTATTGGCTCTGAAAACATATTGGCTTTCAGGTAGAAGTTCTTCTGCAATAGAGGGTACTAATCTGTTCAGAAGTATTCTTGCAAGGATTTTACCACCAATGGAGAACAAAGTAATACCTTGGTAATTTGAGCAGTCTGATTTTTCTCCTTTCTTCTTGTACAGGGTGATGATGATTGTGTCACGAAGATCTGGTGGTGGTTCGCCTTGTTCCCAGCAATGCATAACGAGCTCATGAAATTTAACATGTAGTGCTTGACCTCCATGCTTCCAGATTTCAGGTGGAATTCCATCAACCCCAGCTGCCTTGCCAGTTTTCACCTGCTGAATGGCCTAAAGTGTCTCTCCCATAGTAGAGGCTGTATCCAATTCGTTTTTTACCAACTGTTGTGTAACGTGCTGAATTGCTGAGCCTTGGACTACACGGTTGGCACTAAAGAGAGTCTGAAAATGTTCAGACCATGAGTTCAGGGTGGAGGTTTTATCTGTGAGAAGCATTTGACCATCTGTGCTGAGTAGGAGGCTTTGAACCTGGTGTGTGGGTCCGTACACTGCTTTCAGGGCCTCATAGAATCCTCTGTCATCACCCAAATCCTCACATAGTTGAGTCTTTTCTGCTAGGCTGAGCAACCATTTGTTCTGGATGTCTTGACGTTTCTGTTGGAGCTTACTGCATGTGAGATGAAACGCAGATTTTCTTACGTGGCAAGATGGCTGAGCAAAGTGTGCTTGGTGAGCAGTTTTCTTCTTCAACTATTCCTGGATCTCTTGATTGTTTTTATCAAACCAGTCTTTGTTTTTCTTGGAGGAGAACCCTAAGAACTCTTCAGAGGACTGCACAATGCTATTTTTAATATATTGCCAAAGTGCTTCCGGAGAGGGATCTATGGGATTATCTTCAAGTCTAGTTTGATGTTTTACCAGAAAGTTGTCTCTCAATGTAGCTGTTTGAAGATTGTTAACTTGGAGCCTCCTCCTTGGAATGCCACCCCTCTTAGGTTTGGGCTTGAAGTGGACATTAATTTGCAACACACAAGGTGGTGGTCTTTTAGACATTCTGCACTAGGCATCACTCGGGTATGACAGACATCGTGAACATTTCTCTGTTGCACTAAGGCAATGAGGTGCCAGTGCTTGGATTGAGGATGCGTCCAGGTTGTCTTCAGCCTGTCTTTCTGCTGAAAGATAGTGTTGGTGATGGTGAGCTGCTGCTGTACACAAAACACTAGCAGGAGGCATCCGTTGTCGTTGCAGTTTCCAACACCATGCTTGCCCAGGACTCCTTTCCAGGCTTCAGAGTTCTTACCTACTCTGGCGTTGAAGTCTCCAAGGATTATGATCTTATTATCTGCAGGAACCTTTTGGGTGAGGCGATGCAGGTTGATGTAGAATTTGTCTTTTTCTGCAGGGTCAGCTTGGAGAGCTGGGGCATATATGCTAAAAAGAACAACATATTGCTTGTTTTGTAGTGGGAGGTATAAAGAGATAATGCGATCAGAATGACCTGTTGACAAATTTTCGAGTTTGGAGGCAATGGAGTTTTTAATCATGAAGCCAACTCCTGAAAGGTGTCTTTCGGTTTTGGGTTTGCCTGACCA
>JAWWLZ010000172.1:44277571-44288057 GCA_035041345.1 Poliocrania exsul | reverse complement strand
CCAACTCCTGAAAGGTGTCTTTCGGTTTTGGGTTTGCCTGACCAGTAGAGTGTGTAGCCGGCACCATGTTCTTTAAGACTGCCCTCCTCATGAAGACGAACCTCACTGAGAGCAGCAATGTCGATGTTGAGTCATGAGAGTTCATGGGCAATTAGAGCAGAACGACAATATGATACTGTATTTTCAAATATCTTTAATATTAATTAAAAACTACAAATGTCCTCCTTTTTTCTTACAAAAACTGTAAATAACATGAATGTTGAAAAGGGTAATGATGTTACATTTTGAGCTATTGCATTGGAATACCCTGGTATTTTTGTATTTCAAGAGCAATAAATTTCTTTATTTGGCAATTTATTTGACATTCTCAGGTTCAGTTCAGTTGAAATTTAAACACTCAGATCTTCTACTAATCCACTGATGTGGGTTAATGGAAACTAATAAAAATGTAAGATATATCAATTGGGTATGTTTTGATTTCACTTAAATTGTGACTGACAACTCCATGCTCCTCTGCCTTCGCTTGATCATCATTGTATGTGAAGACAAATTCAAAGTTAATCCTATTTAATTTACCCATTAATTACAAGACTAGCCTGAGGACTAACACAAAGCTGCCTAAAGAACTGTCTATTTTTAATCTGACTGTCCTTTCTGTAAATGCTATATTCTTTGAAACCTCAGAAATACCAGCTTCTGGGCCAACGATTCTCAAAGCCGTAGGGCAAAGTCCATTGTCAAATCTCAAACTGTATAATTTACTTTCACTGCCTGTTAAAAAATAAATTAATATTCTGTAGCTTCATACACTATCTGGGGAACATATTTTGGAAACATTTTCTCAGGGTTAGAATTGTTTCTAGGAAACTGCTTTCTTTTAAACAGGTGAATGATATCCCTTCCAGAAGTAGAAATGCCATAGCAGGGCAAGAGAATCAAGAGAGGAGATATTTGTGTATCTAACTGAAAGTAAAGAAAGATTATGAAGGGTTTGTAAAAAGCATTAATGATTATGAAAGCATTACAGAACATGTCAAACTAAAATGAAAAGTAGACAATACATTAAAGAAATTAGAAAGCATACATTAATATGTCTTTACAGAAATTATCAAAACTATAGTGTCTAATTTTGCATTTCTGAATTAAATATTTCTTTAACCACATGGTTTCTTAATTTATTCTAGAAAAACCCAATTATGTGGGTATAATTACTCTCTTTTTTACTCCCTTTAAAAGAATCGTCATTCTTTTACTCCCTTTAAAAGAATCGTCATTCTGTAAATATTTTCAGGTTATTTTTTTCAGTGATCATAACCAGCAACAACAACAAAGTTCTGCAAAAATCCATGAAAGATATTTCCAGATTTATGCTAGAGAAAACAACTAATTTGTTGTGTGCTGTTTCTTAATAAGCAGATTTGTCTTTAATTTCATTAAAGTAAATACAATTGTGATTGGGATTTTACAATTTGCCTCTTAATTTGAAAGATAGTAAGTCATACTGAGAAAGCTAAATTAAGATGTCAGGACTGTAGTGTCAAAGTTCATCTCTTAATGTATTGTTTTGTAAATGGTTGGAGAAATTAATGTTGGACAAATGAAAATAACAAGAAAATGCTTTCCCTTTTGTTCTGAGACACACAAGTAATGAATAAAATGGGTGTGGAATTCAAATAAAGCATCTGTTTCCCAAGTTTCATTTGCTGCATGGATGCAAAACATAAACATCCCAAACGGTAGAAGGGTAGCACAATCACCCTTCTTAATGTAAATATTGCAGCAGCAGAGATTCTAAATTAAATGACTTATTGCTGAGAAGCAATTGTATACATATCCATTCAAAATAGATTAATTATTGATATTAACTTAACAGTAAGTGACCTTTATCTTTGCCTTCATTCTTGACTTGAAGGAAAAGACAACTTCAAGAGACATCAGTGCTATTGAAAGGAAAGAAATGAATCCTAGTACAAAAATTAAAATGGAAAAAAAAGCTCTTAATTTTCAGAAGTCATCCGATTGAAGAGTAAAATGAGAAGATAAGACTATGAAAATTGCCCTGTCTTTGCTTCTAATTTATATATGACAAATAGTGATATGTGCCAGCCAGATACAGAAATCTATTCATAAATGACCAGTTTGAAATAGATGTTTTTGTCAGGGCTGTTCTGGATGAGTCAGACAGTGGCAACATTAACTTCCTCACAGACTGTCCTTATCAGGAGAAATGAGGGGTGTCTGGGATTGCCCAAAATCTAAGATGATTATACAGAGTTACTGATATACAGAAAGTTCCATGATGCCTGAAATAACAAGACATGCTGTACACATACATCACAGCTGGTCTCAGCCTGTGTCATAAAACCACTCTCTTCACAACACACTGAAATTATCAGGTATGTGCTGTACCAGGGAGTCACACATGCACCAAAATATACCTGCTGCTTCCCCAGCTGTCAGGCATATTGTGCAGGCACATGGCAACTATGAGGTTTAAGTTTATTAATCACTGATTCCATAACATGATACATTCTCTACATATAACATGCTGTTAATCTACCCACTGTCAACAATTGTTCAGGATTCTCAGGTTCTGGAATGTGTCTGGCGGATGTACTTCTTCGTATGCATGACTGATTTTTTGGATTTCCATGCAATTTCTAGAAATCATTGTGAATTTTGTGAATTGTCATTTTAAATGGAAAAAAGTACTCATGACCAGAAACTAAAAGATGAGAATAGCTCAGGGATCAATTTTCCCAAGGTCCGAGTCAAGGATCAGATGAATCCAATAAAAATGTCCTTTAATTTTCTACTAAGTTCTCATTAGTTAAAGATGTTAAAAAAAAATCCACATAAAATTATATTTATTTAGGGCAATTTATTTCTAGGACTTTTATTAAGAATTTCAATTAAATGTGATAAAAAGAATAGGGAATTTGAATATCTTAGACTCCAAACTGCTGAAAAACAGAATTAGACATTTTAGGTTGTTGATATATTTAAACCTCAAAGTAAATAGATGCTTCAGATTTCAGATTGTGTCTCTCCAGGTAGCTATAGTAAATTCACAGGCCTTGTGGCTTCTATTGAGAAGACCAGTTCTCTCCAGAATTGTCCAATTCACTGTGATCCTTTTAAGTAAAATAAGATAGTCACAATCTGTTTTATGGGTGGCTCATGCAAATAAGATATTTCGTATTTTATAAAACAAGGAGTCTGGCATCTTCCAGTAAGAATATTAAACTTTAACTCTTCATAAGATAATGGTCAATAACCTCTGTGAAATATCTAATAGGCATATTTGTGCTGCAAATACTCATTTTTTCATTGAGAAAAATTGTCCATTCTCCCTTAAGTGATGAGAGAGGGTGTGTCCTTTGGGTTTTGTTTCGTATTTTTTACCCTGTAGAGTAATGTTTCTGTGGCATGAAGATCATCATTAAACAATCTCATTATCTCTGTTTGAATGACAAAGCAATGGTGCAGAGCAGCAAATTTCTGCATACAGATGGTGTATTAGCTTGTAGCCAGTATAATGATAATCATTGGATTTACTTTTGTGGGAGCTTTGATGCTGAACTTCCAAATACTGAATTATTTTTCCTCATCTATACTCAGTACTCTAGAGTTTGCTGCCAAAATTCCTCCAAGTTGCCACAGATGGAGGCACAAGAAGAATGATGGGATGTCCAAATCATCCTCTATGATTATTCTATCCAATGTACAACAAAACTCCCTTATAAGCACCTCCTAGAATCAAGTACTAGCTTTTTTGCAACACAAAATAATGTAGTAGTTCAACAGTGTGCATTACAAAAAAAAACCCCAAAAAATCAAAAAACCCCAAACACCTGGCAGCTATGCTGAGTTGGAAATTCCTCTACAATGATTATAAAAAGAACCTTGGGTAGCATGATCAGTTTTAGCAGTAGATCCCTGTGGACTGTTAGGTGGATAAGGAATCAGTTGGATGGTTGCTTTCCAAGGGTAGTGGTCAATGGCTCAGAGTCCCACTGAAGATCAGTGATGAGACTCCTAGGGGTCTGTACTGGGACTTATGTTACTTAATGTCTTCATAGATAAAGAGATCAAGTGCACCCTCAACAAATTTGCAGATGACACCAAGATGAGTGGTGTAGTTCATATGTCTGAAGGATAGGATGCCATCCAGAGGACCTGGTCAGGCTCAAGGTATGGGCCCATGGGAACCTTCTGCAGTTTAACAAGACCAAGTGCAAGGTGCTGCACCTGGGTTGAGTCAACCCCCAGTATCAATACAAGCTGGAGGATGAACAGATTGAGAGCAGCCCTGTCAAGAAGAATTTAGGGGTGCTGGACATGAGCTGGCAATGTGTGGTTGCAGTCCAGAAAGCCAATGATACCCCTGGCTGCATCAAAAGCAGCATGGCCAGCAGGGTTAGAGAGGGGATTCTGCCCCCACTACTCCACTCTGCTGAGACCCGAACTGGAATACTGCATCAAGCTTTGCGGTCCCCAGCACAGGAAGGACAGTTAGAGTGAGGTCAAAGGGTGACCAAGATGATTAGAGAGATGGAACACCCTGTACGGAAAGGCTGAGAGAATTTTGATTGCTTAGGTTGAAGAAGAGAAGGTTTTGGAGGTACCAAATTACAGCCTTCCAGTACCTGAACGGAGCCTACAAGAAAGATGGAGAGGGACTTTTTACAAGGGTATATAGTGATAAGAGCAGGGAATGGCTTCAAACTGAAAAAGGGTAGGTGTAGATTAGACATCAGGAAGAAATTCTTTACTGTGAGGGTGATGAGGCACTGGAACAGGTTGCCCAAAGAAGCTGTGGATGCCCCATCTCTGGAAATGTTCCAGGCCAGGTTGGATGGGGCTCTGAGCAACATGGTCTGATGAAAGATGTCCCCCATAGCAGGGGGCTTGGAACTAGATGATCTTTTAAGATCCCTTCCAAACTTCCAGCTAAGCACATTCTATGATCCTATGATCCTGTGGACACTTAAAATTAGGTGAAATTAATCACAGACTTAGTATTTTTGTTGCATATAAAGTATTTAGTGCAAGAATTAGCAAATGCTTAATTAGAAGAATACTTCTTTTATGGAAGAAAAAAAAAAAGCATGTATTCCATGAGAATAGTGTAAGAAGCCCTGAAAATCCTCAAAATATTCTATGGCAAATAAATAACCTAGTAACTAGAGCTTCTGTTTATATAAACAATATTGACATATCTTACAGTTGGAAAGGACTGCTGCCTTAGAAAAAACCCACAACATATACTGATGAAGTCATCAGTGATCTAACATAATGAGTAGTTAAAAACACATGAAAACTAAATTAAATAATTTTTATTTTTTAATGAATTTAATAAAAGGCACAATTTACCCCTGGGAAATGAGATAACTCAGTTGTTGTCTCAAGCTAAATTCTGAAAATAAGCTTTGAATCACAGATATGATTACTAGTCTTTTTCCTTTTCCTTTTTAGTAAATGAAGATGACAAGGACTTAAGCAAAGACTTCCTACAAGTGAAGTCAGAAGCAACCTCACCCTAGGTTTGTAAGGGTTTGTAAGTTTTATTTTCCGAAACTGTCTTGATCTTTTCTGAGACTCTCTAGCAAGAAATACCAGCATGACGTGTATCTTAACAATGGACGTGCTGGTGTTGGAAATACAAAGAAAAAAACAAAAGCTGTTATTGGGTAGCATAATGCCAAAGGGCTCTCGGAGGAAATTTTCATGATTTTTTTTTCTCCATGAAATGGAACCGATTTATGGGGAAACTCTTGCATTGATCAAAACCAACTTTTTTAATGCTAAGTTGTAATGTAAAACATTTTCTTAAGCATGTGTAATACCTATATTTGTCAGCAATAATTACATTATAGCACCAAGATCTTGAGCCTTGACAAGTATCTTTTGAAGTCTCTGAAGTGTTTCTATTTGTTATAGGTACTTTTATGGGCTTTTTTCATAATTATTAATAATTTTATATTGATACAAAATTGTCATGTAAGGTAAACAAAATATTCATCACTGAAAGGAATGGAGGCCATTAAGCAGTATATTGCAATATTTCTTCTAGGAGAGTTTGGTAGTCTTTCCAAGCTAGCCACTTTTGGAAAAAGTGCTGCTTCAATTATACATACTAGTCTACAAGAACATGGCCATGTCTGTCAAACTTCCAAAACAAGTAAGTGGACTGATTTTGTAATAGTAGGGGTCATCCTTCATAACAGGTGGATGAGCAACTTTTTAAACATGAGTAAACACTAACATTTTACTGAAAGAGGAAAATTCATACAAGTTCTGCACATCACCAGTAGATTTATATAAGTAAGCAGCAGACAGAACACCTAAAGTGGAAATGGTTATATTTTCTTTGGAATTGAAGGTATTCAGTTTACAGTTGATGATGAATTTGCATGTGGCATGAATAATAGGTATTCCACCCTCTTAACAACAGGGGACAGTCTCAAGCAAATGCTCACTGACTGCATTGTGTCTATTATAACAGATGGTGTAGGGATGGAAGGAAATTAATGTAGTATGGAAAACATTCTCTTTTTCTTGTTTGCTGCCTTTTTTTTTTTTTTTTTTTTGAGAAAATGCAATATTCCCTTTTTATTTTTCTTTTCCAGCTTCTGGGACCATGATGTATAAAACAGAAAGATCAAGTCTGTCATGCAAAAACACCGAAAAGCCTTTTGCATTATTCCTGTTGCTATTTTCAAGATTTATGATGCTAAATACAAGCTGGCTAATATTTTCCTTGTCTAACGGTAATCCACAGCCTGCTTGGCATGGGTACAATTATTCACAGCTGTATGAGAGATGTTGTTAAATGCAGAACAACATTTCTAGCTGCCTCCTGCATACTGTCAACAGATAATATTCAGCTGATTCCACTCTCTAAATAATTCCTCTAAATGACCAAAATATTTTTTGAGATAGTCAGATACAGCAGAATAAAAAAGCCCAAAACAAAACAACAAAAAGACAACAAATCAAAGGCAAACTGGTTCCATTTTCACTTTAGGTTACCGGGAATTAAATGCTTCTATGCTTCAGGTCTATTTTGTTAAAAATTCCACTATAATTTCATTTTTCACATAGATTCAGAAGATTATCTAGATAGAGATGGTTTTAATCATCCTGTTGTCTAGGTTAAAAGTAATATTTGGTTACTCAGTAAATTCCCTCTCTCCTATCTTCTCCATTATCACTGGAAGATAATTCACAAAGATATTTGTGAAAAGATGAGAATTCTTGTAGTCAAGGAATCATTGTAGTAAAGGAATTACTTTAGAGGAAACTTACCCAAAATAAACTTGAGTTCTTTTATTTTTTTCCAAAATTCAGGACATCAGTTCAAAAGACCATTTCTTCCTAATAGCTGATATAAACCTCCTTCAGCTTAAGGTCATTCTCCCTTGTCCTATGACTTCATGCTTTTGTGAAAAGCCTTTTATCTGTCTCATAGGCTCCCCCTTTCCATACTTGAAGTTGCTATAAAGTTTTTGCAGAGCCTTTTCTTCCCCATGCTGAACAGTTCCAAGCCTTTCTTCATAGAAGTGTTCCAGCTTTGTGATCAACTTAGTAGTCCTCCTCTGGACTCATTCCAGCAGGTCAGTGTCTTTCTTGTGTTGGAAAACATGGGTATTGACAAACTGCATAGGCATCTAAAATCTATCCTTTCTTAATTTAAGACTTCAGAAGAAAATTTATTAGGAATGCTGAAAACCCCTTCCTTTTAAGACAGCACTTGAACTGAAATAATATGGAACATAATAATTACATAGCAACAGCATATGTAGCCAAGCTTTTTTCAAAACATACTTGTAAAGTCATACTTAAATGGAATTTTGTTCCTGACTTTCTTGTCTGACACAAATTACTTCTTTGCAGTTGGTACAATCTTTTCTTTTCTTTTTTCTTTTTTTTTTTTTTTTTTAAATATACACTGAGTATTTTGGTTTGGGGATTTTAGGATTTCAACACTGAAACTCTAGACTTTGTCCAGAAGTTGGGATAATGCAGTAAACAAGCTTAATGTAATAAAATTAGGTATTTAATATAGAAGTCATAAGATTTAGTAGCATGCCTCATTCCATTACCACTGGTTACAGCTATTCCCCAGGCAGCTGTTCATTTGAATGCTAAGTGGAGGTAACTGCTTCAAAAATAGTATCTTTTCCTAAAGGAAAATGGTGAAATGGGAAGATTGAGACAAAGGGAGGATTTTCTGATAAATATTGAGATATTTAGCTTCCAGTTGCCTCAAGCCAATTGTGAGGCAAAAAAGAATTTTCTTTCAGAAGCTGAAGTTTTCACCATGTATCAACATAAAGTAACTTGGACTGTATTCAGTGAAGTTTTTTAATATAAGTTTTAGAAAAAAAATGTTAGGTTTCAAAATATTTTTGTGCAATGGATAGATATGTGTATCTGTGCTGGCATTGCCTTCACTAATCCATGGACACTGATGGAGATTTTTGAACATTGAAGCATGTGCAGTTTCACACAACTGCCAGAAGAACTAAAACATTGCCTGTGGAATGAGCACATCACACTAATTTAAAACAATTCTAATTTAAGTGATTACATATCAGTTTGTGCCTTTGGAGCCAGTTTTTCAAATGCCTGCACCATCCGTTAATTTCAGAAGATTCCCTCTCACAATCAGGCATCAGCATTAAAAACTGTTTTTAAAATGGTGACAGCTCAGGAGAGAAGACCACTGATTATACTTTGGTAACAGTTCACCAAGTATACTTCATATACAAAAATCTTAACTCAAATTTAAGAGAGCCAGAAATTATGATATTCCAATAAGGGATGGATATTGACCTGGTTTCAACCAGGGTACAGACAATTTCTTCTCAGTAGCTGTTATAATACTGTGTTTGGATTCAAAGTGAGAATGGTGTTGATGACACACTGATTTTTTGATTTTTGTTCTAAGTACTGTTTATCCTAAGTGAAGTTTTTGTTGTTGTTGTTGTTGTCTAATGTTCTGCCAGTGAAGAGGGTCAGAAAAGAAACTGTGCAGGAGCATAGCTGGCATAGTTGACCTGAACTGACCAAAAGGATATTCTACAGCATAAAATACCATGCCCAGTATATCACCTGGGCAGAGTGACCCAGAAAGGGCTATTGGGAAGGGACGCCTGGCATTGTTCAGCAGGTGGTGAGCAATGCCGTTATGCAATATTTGGGGTTTTTTTTATCTTTTTATTTATTATTACTATTACTATTACGATGATGATGATGATGATGATTATCATTATTACTGTATTTTACTCTATTTTCGATTATTAAATGGTTCTTATCTCAACACACAAGTTTTAACTTTGATTCTCTTCCCCCCCCCCATTCCACTGGAGTGGGGAGGGGTCGAGCGAGTGGCTGCATGATGTTTCACCAGTCTCCAGTTAGGCTTAAAACCAAGACAATCTGATAAATTTTTCCAGAATATATATGTATTTCTTCTTGTGCAAATATATCTACCCATTCAGCATTTATTTTGAGTGCAATAGTTATTCACTTTATACCACAATATATAATATAGTGAGTTGACTCCTGACTAATTCGCTCAGTCTTGTGCTGGGCAACAACTGATTACTAATTTGCTGTTATCACCATTGCTAACCCTTCATTGAAAGAGACTTCAGAAATCATCAGGTTTCCTTTTGGCTTTTTTTTTCTTTTAAATGAAAAAAATAATAAGTAACACAATGTTTATCAGTCCAGCATAAGAACATAAAAATATTGGTAAATTTTATTTGTATTGTTGTAAAAAAGATTTTAAATGGAAGGACCATCACAAATGTCAGAACACAAATACCACAGCTGTGTGCAATGTTGTTCTTCACTTCTGTACACCATATCGCCTTGAGTATATGATAGTTTATTAATATTACATTTTTAAAGTAATTTAACAGTCTCTAAAGAAGTAGGCACTATATATTATTCTTTTTTAATACCATTTCCTTACTGGATACAGGTGGATACAATATTATTGTTCAACAACTGCATGAATAGAACAGAAAATATCTTACAACAATTTTTTTCTCTCAATCTCTTTCTGGAGAGGCATAATGGAGCCTGAAGTACCTACTTCATTTTTGATAGCAAATCTAGATAATCAGAACAAAAACATGACCCTCCCACATTTAGAAAGAAAAATGGAAAATTTTAGTGAAATACCTGCTAAAAGAAGTAGGCCAGATCCAGACTTATGAATCTGAAATTAACTACAGGATATTAGTTTTAAGGAACTAAATTCAGAACAAAAAAAACTGGCATAAAAATATTTTCCATCATGAATAGGAAGTACTAAAATAGGCATAGCTCGCAGTACTGTGAGGATGTCAAGTACATTTTAGAAATTTCTTAATGTATTCAGCAGGGCCACTTATAGGTTTTAGGGGAAAGAAAGGGTCTCTTCTGTGCGGCGTGAAGGGAAAGGGAGAAGGGTTTCCCTGCTATCCCC
>JAWWLZ010000172.1:44239771-44267838 GCA_035041345.1 Poliocrania exsul | reverse complement strand
TTAGTTTTGCCTCTTATCAATGTTATCTGTCATATAGGTAGCAGAAAAAACCAATTTTGTCTCCCTAATTATTAGTAGTCATGCTGCATTGATAACTAGATTTGAAAGTAGCAGACCATTTGTGATTCCTTTTGATAAAATGTTTCAATGTTCAAGGCATGTCAGGATCATGACAACTAAAGAATAGAAAAGTGGATTTGAGAATGGAATTCCTACTTTTAGGAAATTTAAAGTGCTAAAACCTGTTTTGTTTGGGCTTTTCTTTCTGTTCAAATTAAAACAAAGATATATACATCTATGGCAGTAAATATTAACAAAAAAACATGTAATATTATGTATTTAAAGCTTTTTAGGAGTCTTTTGTTTTGAACATACTACTTTTAAAAATCCTTTTAAAAAGTGTTTTTAAAAATATTTTATGCAGATTTAATTAAAAAGTCTAATTTCTAACACAGATAGGCTTTAAATTCTAAAACAAAGTCAAAAATCTAGATAGCATCATTCTTAAAAGTACAATTTCTCAGTGTATTTCCTTTTTTTGTAGCCCTAGATCTCTTCCTGAATAGGACTGGTGAATTCCTTTTGCTTGGCTACCTTGGTGAGGCTGATAAGAAAGGTAGCAATTAGTGCCTTTACAGTATTCTTGAAATAACCACCACCGTTAAACTGTTTACTGACAGCCTTACATGCCCTCATGAGATAGGAATCTGATATTACCATTTATAGATCACCAACCTGGGACTGTTTCAGTGAGAACAGGAATCCCTTATCAATATTTCCCAAGGTGTGAGATATCTCATGTAATTTGAAGGAGTTCTGGGGACAGTAGGGCAGTGCTTGCTGGAAGATGTATGCTTTACACTCCTTACATGTTTTGCAGCAATGACACTTGTGGGCAAGATGAATAGTACAATGTGAGCAAGGACATGACGATACTTGCAAGTGTATCAAATGTTTTTGCACATTGACAGAATGAGCAGGAATGCTTTTGCAGATAATGGGAAACCACTAGCGACATTTTATTTAAGAGCACATTGACAGTAATATGTGCACTAATCTGGAAGAATTTCACTAACAGGCAGATATTCTGGCTGTTTACAGTGCTGTTTGATTCCTGTCTCAAACAGTATTCCTGAATGGCATATGGCCTAACTAGACCTTCCTTGGAAAACTAAATATTTAAATCCAATTGATTTGGTGGTTTAAAAACACTTCCAATTTGAATTTCATCCTTGGAAAAAAACACCAAACTAAAAGAAACAAAGTCAAAACACAAAATCTTCAAGTTATATATCTTTTCTTTTCACAAGAATCTGCCTTTATAAGAACTCTGTGCTGCATAAAATTGTACTGTTTCACAGGCTGTTTATTTTGTAGCTTTATTCAGTGGTCTCAGATTGTTGAAACTGAGACTGTATGTTGGAATTTGTTGCCCTGCTATTTTAGATTATTGATTGCCTTCCTAATATGTGAACACTGAAGTGAAAAATTCCTATCTGAATCCTTTTGTCCTTTATGTTACTGCCTTCCCTTCTGTCTATCTAGGGGCTTATCTTGATATTGTCTCCATGCAGGACTTTTTAGGAGACTTTACGGTCATTTGTTTCAACTGCAGGAAATACTTTCATCACATGGGAAAGGAAAACACTTGTGAAAGGGGTTACAGAGGCGTCTGTATTTCAGTGATTTAGATACTGTCTTCTCGGGAAGGTAAAATCTAAACTTAAAGCAGAAGTCATGATTTGCCTCACATTATATACAGACAAAATAATGTTGTCTTAAGACTAGTCCAGACTTTAATCACAAATATTTATGAATAATAAATGGTGGTAGATTGTATTTTGCCACTCCAGATAACAGGAATTGGTAAGGGAAAAAAAACAACAAACCCTCATAAATTATGAAATACAGAAATGAAAATTAATCCTATGTGTGTCAATGTGTGTTGTATATTATATTTTATGCTATTAAAGATATTTTAAGATACCTTACTCAAAAATTTTAGGATGGAAAATATCAGGACTGACACATGTATAGAAATGCCATAAAGCCTGAACTACTGGGTTTGGAAACGTGAAGGAGATGTATTTTATTAAGAGCAATGCAGGAAAATAGCATTCCTTACTTGATACCAAGAGTGTACTGTAAATTAATGCTTGCACATTAAACTGCATTGAGAAAGGAAAATAAATGGAGATGCCAAATAAGGGTTTTGTATCTTTAAACCAAACCACTGACTAGATCTGTTTCATACTTGCAAGCAAGTTGTGCTCTGTTAAGATTGCACTCCATAATAACATCTCCCATGCAGTAAGAGGGAAGATTTGACTTTCTATTCCAAGAATAAAAATACCCTGCTTCAGTTCATTGTTCATAATTCATCTCTAAGGCTGGAACAAGACAGTACTGTCGAAGTAGGAAAGTAAAATGGGGGGGCCGGGGCAGGGGGAGAGGGGGTATAGAAGAAATAGAAATGAAAGATTACTTCAAAGGTGTGAAACATAAGAAATTATTCTAAATGAAGTAATGAGTGCATGAGGAAAACTCTTCTGTAATTTTATGTGTACCTCAATCTTATTTACTGTAGGTATATGTATAAATGGTCAAGAGCTAGTGAGAATAGAAGAAATAAATTCTCATATCTACTTGACGAACAAGACATTTCTTTTAATGGCAAATTGTAGCCTAAGGGAAGAGGTACAGTAACAACTGAAGGTAAGGTACAGATAGCCCTTAAATCCATATTTCTTCAGAATGTTCCTTTGCTTGACCTGCTTGAAAATTATGCAGTGGGTTCACAAAAAAGGCCAGATTTTAATTAATTTTAAAAAATAATAACTGTAGTACGTGTCATCATTTACCCTCATGGTCACAGTTAACACCTGCATTGATTAATAGTAAGTTTTCATTGTTTATTACCACTCAAATGCACTTTTAAGACCAGGGCAACAAAATATACTAAAAGAATTTCCCACGTAATGCATATGAGTGAGCACTTAGATCTTTAACTTTCAGGCATTTTGAAAATACTATTTCTCATGAAATGAGATGTAGCACAGGAGATGGTTTTATTGCTAACAAGTCTTTCAAATATCTTAATCCTGGAAACGCTTGGGTAGTCTCCTGTGGGGAAAAAAAGTGCTCTAACTCCTTGTAGATTTGTATTTCTCGTCGGAGTTTGAAAAGAATGTCTGTTTAACATGTCAAGACTTGATTAATTCTATGTTAGGATAAATGTAGCAACAAGATGCTGGAATATGGGAAGTAGTGTGACTACAGCATGAAAGATGTAGAAAGCATCACTTGGCATCCCAGTATGTGTGAATTAAGTCCAGGTGTTACATGTACATTGCTATATATTGCTTGAAAGGCAACTAATAGGAGACCTTTATTTGATTTCTCATTACTAAAAGTGGGACTTACTAGTTCAGCTGAATTTTGAAATATTTTATATATGATTGCTATATTATAATTCAAAATGAAACTTATTTCATTTTGAGACCTGAGTATTAGAAATTACACTTTGAAAGAATTTCAGACATCACTGAATGCTTCATGTGTCCATGACTCATTTTGCTGCTCAAATGGGAAGAAACATCAGTCTTGTAAATGAAAATATGAGTTCTGATGCCTATAATTTGAGATTGCATAATGGCCAGCATCTGAAGTTCTGTCCCATTATCAACAACTCAATGTTTCTATTTAATGGAAAGAGCAGGTCTTAAAGGATTTACTAGTGTAGATTTGATTATCAACTCACACATAAACACACAAAAATGGTTTAAGGCAGAATAAATCTCCAGAAAATCCACTTGAATACTGGATATTTCATTAAGCATATGGGTGTTCTGGAGATTCTGAAATTACAAAAAAGGTGGAGTGTTATGATTAACAATGATTCCTAATATCATATGTGTCATGATAGAAGGTATAAAATCTGGACTGTATGAAGGTTGCAAACAAACATTCAGAAAGGGAAGAATAGAGCATGTTGAAAAGAGGTGAAATGAAGTGATGAGAAATGTGTATTCATCAGAATGGATCCCCAAAGTACACTGGCCATACCATCATTTATCAAGACATCCACCACTCCTATTTGAAATACAGGACAACTTCCGTTGACAGAGCAATGACAGCTGCCTCAATGACTTACCGAGAATTTTTCAAATTTAATATTACAGTTTTGGTAAGTACTCTGGGTTCTATTCCCTTCAGACAGGGCTAGTATTGTGAAAATCATGTTATTAATGGATACAGGATCAGGAATATCATCTCTCCATAGTCAACCTTTTCTGGATTTGGCTAGAATAGAATTAATTTTCCTCCTAGTAGCTAGTACAGTGGTGTGTTGTGGTTTTAGTATGAGAATAATGTTGATAAAAAACATACATTTTAGTTGTTGCTGTGCAGTGCTTATCCTATGTGTAGAACTTTTCAGTTTCACAAGCTTTACCAGTGAGCAGGTGCACAAGAAGCTGGTAGAGAGCACAGACAGGACAGCTGACTTAAACTGTCCAAAGTGACATTCCCTACCATAGAACACCATGTCCAGTATGTAAACTGGGGGACTTGGCCAGGATCATCTGATCACTGCAGGAGGAGAATGGGCTGGGCAACAATCAGTGGGTGGTGAGCAATGATATTGTGTATCATTGTCTGTCTTGGAGTTTATTCCTCCCTCTCTTTTTCCTTTTTTTTTTTAAAATTTATTTCAGTTTTTAAACTGTTCTTATCTCAACCCACATGTTTCACCATTATTTCCTTATTCCCTTCCTCATTCCATTGTAGGGAGGAGTAAACAAATGACTGTTTAATACTTAGTTGTTGGTAGAGGTTAAAATATGACACAGCCATAACTTGGTTTCTCACTGGACATTGCTGTTGTTAGAGCTGGAATAATGGCATATATTACTGCTAGGGAGTGTCTCACCATATGTCCTTAAGATGGTTGACATAAATATTGAGAACTTACCTGCAGTACTGCATCTAGGTTTGGGATCCAGACACAGGAAAGATATGGACCTGTTGGGCCAAAGAAATGATCAGAGGGCTGGACCACCTCTCCTATGAAGACAAGATGAGAGAGTTGAGTTTGTTTAGCTTGGAGAAGTCTCCAGGGAGACCTCGCTGTGGCCTTTCTGTATATAAAAGAGGTTCATAAGACTTCGAAGAGAGACTTTTTACCAAGGTCTACAGTGATGAGGGGTAATGGTTTTAAAAGAGTTTAGATTGAGAAAAAGGAAGATTTTTTTTTTTTTTTTTATTATGAGGGTGGTGAAACACTGGTAAAAGTTGCCAAGAGAGGTGGTAGATGCCCCATCCTTGGCAACATTCAAGGTCAAGCTGGACAGGGGTCTGAGGAATATGGTCCAATTGAAAATATTCCTGCTTATTGCAGAAGGGTTAAACTAGATGGCTATTAATGGTCACTTCCAACCCAAACTACTCTCTGATTCTGTGGATGAGTCTGTGATTTAAGAGTTAAACAAAAGTCAAAAGCAATGAAGACAGTAGTACCCCACACTGCCAGTGTAGGCCCAGATTTGCTCTACCCTTTTTTATTTCTCAAAGAGAGGAACCTTAGTGATCAGTTTATATAGGATGGATGACGTGCATGAGGCAGATATGTGTGAGAGCAGAGCAATAATTCAATCATCTTTGTGATGAGGTAGAAGCAAGAGATTAATTTGCACTAACAGATATGTATATTGCAAGACATTAAAAAATTTAGAAAGTAAGAGGGAATTGATGATCAGTTAATAGAAAAACTAATAATAGCTTTAATAAAAGAAAACCTTTTACTGAACTGAACTCTAGCTGCCAGGCTGTGGTGGTGGCTAAACAAAATATGATTACCTTATCAGTTTTTCATTCTATGGATAAACATTGTTGACATTTACAAGCAGAATTTTTCAGACAAGAGTTTACAACTCTGTGTTTCTTTGCTTGAGGATAATGAGACAAAGTGACATTTTAGAAAAAAAATAGAAAAAAATCTTTGTCAAGAAAAAGAAAAATCTAAAAAACATTCCTGATTCTAAGAATTTTACATTCAACTATTAATATATTTATTAAGTGGGCAGTAATTTCTTTATAGTCAAAATAAGCTGTTAAAAAGTGATATTCATTATATGTTCATTTTAAGTGGCCATAATTTCCTATTAAAACATTGTTACTTACAGTATTTTCATTTTTTATTTCATAGTTATTTTGAGTTTTGTATTCTGTTAAGAAGTTTCATTTAACTCATAGTCAAGAACACTGAGTTCATAGGATCTGGATACTCATAAAATCTTTGCTTCATACACAGTTGAACTCAGAGCCTGGGTTTTAAGGAGATGAATGGGTAATACTCATATCTCAAAGGTTACATCCTTAAATTGAAGGTAAGCACATTTTTGAAGGTCGTATAAAGAAAATATTACATAGCTGACAATTTAAATTCAGATCTGAATTTGAATTCAGTGCCTTAAACTTAAGAACATCTTCTTCTTAATGGCTAGAACAGTTCAAAAATTGTTGATAATACCATTAATACACATTAAATATCCACATTTTCTCAGCAGATGGAAAAGGCCATACAAGCTCAAAATTGTTTTCTGATTAGATCACAGAGAACTTTGAATATAAATGAAAGTACATGAAAAACAGATTAAACAGCATTGGAGATATATTCCCATTCACCTAATTTAGGCTGTCTAGCCTGATAATCACCCGGGCTGCTTTTATAGTCAATAGAAAGAAAACCAGAAATGGATCTCAAAAGGGAAATTCAGTCAAGCCTAAAGTATGGGTTAGGATATCTTGAATTAACTCCAAGACAGTCCAGAGTAATTGCCTCTTGGAAACATCTTCATTTTACTAGAAAGGTACTTGACATGCTTAGCTTAGAACAGAAATATATTTGAAGTTTTCCTTTATAAATCCACTTCTAGAGAATTTCTAATGAGAATCCACCACTACGCTGTCTAATTGTACTTCAGTTATCATTATAAATAATTGATTTGGAATCAACTGTTAGGAATATTTGTCCTCTCTTAACTTTGTAATTCGTGCTTTGTTTTTCTCCTGAAGACAGATATATAAAATGTCTTTTTTTTCCTCCCTTTTAATAAAAAATGAAAAAGAATGCTTTTGTTTCTATAAGCTTTCTATCCTTAAGTTAAAATAAAATTTTAAGTTTTGTTAAAAAAGTAAAATTATTTAAATGTGTTTTCTAATATTTATTGTTAATATGAAAAGAAGGTCTGTAATTTCTAACACTATCAGAACTGCTTAGACTTGCCATTAAAAACACCAAGGAATATTTTCTTTTCCATCCACAGAATATGGAAGAGACTGTTATATTCAGTAAACCTCTCAAATTCCTTTTCAATCAATTAATTGTTTAATTTCTGTTTCAATAAGAACCATTTTCTATGCCTTCTTAGCTCCAAAAATAATTATTGGACTCTTTAAAATTAAAGCAAAATAAAGCATTCTGATTGGGTATTTTCAATTTCTTATTATGACATTGAAGCACAAAGCAAATAATATAATAAGCTAGGTAATGCATTTGAGACAATTTTCTGGTCTTTCCCCAAAGAGGTTGCTAGATTCATTTGATATAGCAGCATAAAATATAAATGAAGTCATTTATGAACTGCTGTAACTCAAATTCTGTTCCAGGCCAGTGCTGAAAATGAGGCATAATCTCATGTTTTCCTTGTATTGGGGGAAATAAATAACATTGTTTTCTAGCACATGGGCAAAATACTACTGAATTTTTAAGAAAAAAAAAAGGAGAAAAAGTATGGAGCTATTTGTAATGGTTTTATTAAAATACAAAATCATTGTGAATGTCTTTCCTTTCACACAGCCTATGGCTGTTTACAGTAACTGCATGACACAAAAGGGCAAATTGTGCTGTCTCAGAGAAAACAGTCTGAACTTAAGTTAGACACATCCTAAATGCTACAAACTATAGATACCAACTTTTGCTCAGAAGGATTTCCACTGAGATGTAGAAAAACAAGAAGAGGCAGTTGGACCTGGTTTTTAACTATACACCAAAAATTAGAAATTCAGGATGATAACATAAGTTTTTAATTGAATTCTATTTTTATGAAGCATCCAAACAAAAGTCCTCATTTGAAGGTGAATCCAAAGGGGTCTCAAATTTAGAAACAGTATTGCCATTCAGACCTTCTTTTAAGAGTGATATTAATACAATAGTTATTGAGACTTCTCCCTCTATTTTGTTTACATTTACCTTAGATTTTAAGGCTGTCTTTGATAATACATAATTGATTTACTATTAGTCTCATAGCTTAAAATGTTAGTTTAATGAAGTCATCCTTATTGTCAAAAAAGAAAAAAAACTTACACTTCAGTAAGAAAAAGATATAACCAGCTGCTGCAAACACCATCACACAGGAAGAATGGAAAGGAGTCCCTGAAAAATAGAATACTGGTCCAGTTTAGACTGGACCTTTGGAAATCATCCAGTCTACTATCTGTCCAGAGCAGGACTGTTTGCTAAGTTGAATATACATATGAAAATAGATCAGGTTGCATTGGGCTTTTCCAAGTAAAGTTGTGAAGATTTTCAAGCACGGACATTTCACAGTCTCTCTGAGCAACCTGTGCCAGTGATTCAGCACTCTTACGAGCAAGAAATATTTTGTTTTGTTTTGTTTTAATCTAATCTGAATTTCCTTTATTATATCGTTGCTTCTTGTGGTTTTTATGTTCAGCACCAAGGATAGTCTTTTATTTATCCTCTGATTAAACAGGCATGGACCTCAGCTCAATCTGCTCTTTTTCAGCTTGAATAAATTCCATTTATATATCAGGTGCTTTGATCCCTTAAACATCTTCATGGCCTTCCACTGCCTGGTTCTAGTTGGCCAACGGCTTGCTTGTACTGAAAACCCTAAAATTATATATAATGCTCTAAATTTGGCCTGTAAGTGTCAAAGAAGGAGAAATAACCACTCCTCTTGACCTACTGACTGCACTCTTGAGGTTAGCCTTCACTGATGCAAGGGTACATTGCTGATCTATGCACAAATTTTGTCTGCTGAGACTACCATGTCCTTTATGCAAAGATACTTTCCTGCCAGTCACTCCAAGCATGAACTGTTGCATGGAGTAACTCTGACTCTGGTGCAACAAGGCATTTGTTCTTGCTGAGCTCTATGAGGTTTCTGTTAGCCCATTTCTTCAAGCTATGTCCTCAGTGGCATCTTAATGTCACCCATGAACCTGCTGAGAATGCAGTCTATCCTACTGCCCAGGCTGCTAATGGTGATTTTAAATAGTATTGATGTCACCACAGTCCCCGTGAGAAATGCCCTTGTAACTGGACACGTCCAAATTTGAACCCTTAAACGCTTCCCTTAGCCTAATCATCCAGACATCCCCCCCCACCCCCCACCCCCACTCCTCAATTTATAGTCTAACCATCTAGATTGTATCAATTCAGTTTGGGCACACCCATGTCTCTTAAACAATAATCTTTGAAATGTCTTTTCTTACCCGTAACAACTCACACAGGAGGAAGTTTAGGTATTAATGCAATCCCCTGAATATACGAGACAAGAAAGGCAGAACTGTTAGCATGTGATGGTACTAGTCTTCTATTTCTTTCTCAATCTATCCATTTGGCTTTCAAAAGAAAATACATGAGCCATATTTAAAGCAAATGGGCATCATGATTAATAAGGACATCACACTGAGACACATAAAAATGCCCTGTCTCCTTCATCTGTTCTTTTGGTGCAGTGATTAACCTTTGAGTTTATGAGTATTTTTGCACTTGCTTCAGATAAAATATTTTATGACTTCTTACCTCCCAGGCAACTTGGATTAAACTTATCAGGTCTGGGAAGATAGTGGTCCATAATGACTGTTCCCTCAGAAATCATATCTACCCTCTTACCACATTATCAGAACATTTTTTGCGAAAAACAGATGGAAACATCAAGATAAAAGACAAGACAACTTGTTAAGGTCACATTCCACCTTCCTATACATCATTCATGCCTAATTGATTCCCAACTCTTCCTAGAGACAAATTGCCATACTTTATGAGAGCTGAGAATATGAAAAGATCATTTTCTTTTCCCCATTAATTCCCATTTGGAAAGGATTTTGTCTTTGCTAAAGTTGCTTTGACAGTCTGCTTGCTAATGACTAATAACTGCCTATCAACAAAGAAATAGGGCAGAAGCAAGCAGATTTATCTTTTGGTAAAAGTATCTCTCTCTGACACAGCATTTCAGGCATTCTGCTCTCAGTGTCAGAGACAAAACAAACAAACAAACAAAAAAATGCCCAACAAAACAAAACAATTCAAATAAAAGCAGAGAAACCACAGAGATTCAAAATAAGCCACAAGACAGAACCTGGGAAGTTGTACAGATAAGTTTAAAATATATTTAGAAACAGGCTCATCACTATTTGAAGAATGCTGTTTAGCTTCCCCATCACACCTACCTGACTTCTCCTCCTACACTGTACAAAGAGGAAGTCAATCATTTTGATGTCTGCTCCTGAACAGGGTGGATGAATAATTGAGTATCAAATCTGAACTTGCTATAGACCTGCTAAATATTTAGGGACATTGGAGTAACATCAGGGAGAAAAAAGAAAAAAAAATCAACCAAAAAAAATGAAAGCTGTAAACATTATTGCTGTAAGCATTATTTACAGATCTTGGACATTTCTGTCTTTTCAGAATATGCTTTTACTTGTTAATTTAAAAAAATACAATATTCAGGAGTTGCTAACTCTAAAACTGCTAGTATATTGATAAAGGAATAGCCATATCAGGGTGGAATGCTGCATTCAGTTTTCACACAGGATTACAAAGTTATCTTCAAGGGAACTTAAAATCTAAGATTCCTCTAGCTACAACATTGAAAACCATAAATATTAAGCAAAAAATTTCAGGTAGCAGGACGGATTGAGAATATATCATTTGGAATTTGTATCATTATAATAAAACTGCCTGTATACAATTCTTGGAGGTGGAAAACTGGTTTCTGGAAGTGAATTTTTCAGTCCACTGCTCCTCAGCTCAAGCTATGTGAAAAGAAGTGGATAGAAATCTCTTCTTGTTTTATAGTGCTTTTGTTTGCATAAACCCCAGATAAGCACTGAAAGTGATCCTGACCTTTGAAATGTCAGGTTCTATTCAGCTCAAGTCATTAGCATGCCAAATTTAAAAATGTTCCCACATGTGAATGGCCCTGCATCCCAGTTTTCCATCCGCAACATTTTGAAGTGTTGGGCCTTGAACAATCATTTAAAACCATCCTTGTGTTTTCAACTCATACATTAGAAGTTGCATCAGTGCATAAGAATATACCAAAGGTCCTCTTAGATCATGCATAAAGATCACTCTCTATGTTCCACATTTCCTCTTTTAGAACAGAAACCAGATGTTCCTTTGTGGGGTAATTTGGAAGTGGGATGAAGTGGAGACAAGGATCTTTTTTGGTAACTGTTACTAACACCTGCTTCATTTCCTTCAGCACTCTCAGGACCCTTTCATGTGCACTGAAAAGGGGAGAGAACAAGGAGGTAAAACAGGGATTTTGTTTGCCCTATCCATTTCAGAGAGCAGCTTCATAGATCAGTTTGCTTAGAAAGAAGTATCATCTCTGTACTTCTGTTTCTGGCAGAAATATAAATCATAAGCTGTAAAAAGCCTTCTTTTATTTTCCCTAGAGAACAGCCATTTAGACGTAAACTCTTACAGCTTCATTGTAAAACACTCTTCATGCAGAGGAACTGTCAGGTCAGAAGAGGAGGCAAAAATGAAACAGATGAGTTTTCTTTGCAGTTTCTCAGTGGGAGAGCTCTGCTGAAATGCTAGTCCAGCTCTACTGATTTCTGTATCAACAGATGGCAGACAACATTCCTTGTGTTTGTGTCCCATTTGGTAAATCACAGGTCACATCTGGTCTGGCCTCTGTTCTTTCTGAACAGATGGAAGTACACGTTGGGTATTGATTGCAGCAAGGAGGTGGAGAGATGACAGAGAGGAGTGTATGTGGTGGTGGAAAGGAAGGTGAGAAGGAGTTAGAAATAGAAAAGGCAAAATGAAAGAAGATTTTAAAAAAGAAGAACTTAAAATGTCCAGTACCGAAAAACAATACATATGGTGATAACTAAATAGAGCAATGCAGCAATATAGAGATAAGTGGCTAATAATTTTGTTTTAAAATATGTAATGCAGAATTGTATTTGTTGAGAATATGACAAAAGTATGCAGTTTAAATGTTCATGTGGCCTCCTACCCACGACTATTATATAGGAAAATAAAAACCTGTTTTCAGTCCTAATCTCTTTCTGCACAAGGTATGAAATAAAAATCAGAAAACAACAGAGAAATGTTCTCAATCACTGTCAATCATAAGCTGTATTTTAGACAAAGGAAAAAAAAAGATTTTTTTTTTGTTAACTCACTTGTCATCTCATAGATAAATATAGTAAAATGTTTTAGATATTCTCAACTTTCTACTAAAAATTGGAATGTTTCTAATTTTATTATCTTTTAATTGGTTTAAGAAAGTGTGTGAATTTTTCAACTTATTATTGCTACTTTAGGAAATCACAGCTACATGAAATTTTAAATATTCCTAATGATTTTAAGTAGATATATTAAGTGTAATTTTTAGTTAAAATTTGAGTTTTTATTCTAAATTCCAATATACTTGACTTTCAAAAATTTCAAGTAACGTAAAGCTTGAAAGTGAATTTGCTATCATAGCCTCAAATCCACACAAAGAAAACCTTTATAAATACAGAAAACTCTTGTTGCTGTATAGCAGGGAAATGCACACGTGATGCCCAGACATTGTAAATTTTCACAGAAAATATATGCACTGTTGATCCTTAGGCTAGGTGCAAACATATTTCACATATTCCAAAAACTACCATACTAAAATAAACTTTTTTCTTCTTCTCATCAAGAAGCTAGGTGGGCTTGAATAACTTGACACAAAACAATGTCATTCACACATTCTACCTCTCTAACTGGAGCTGTATGTGAAGAGCTCTGTGTCTTCCTGGAATGCAACAAGTTTAATTTAGGTCACTCCATTTGAACAGGCTCTTTTGAATCTGGCCTCTTGGTGATTTATACATTTACACAGTCTTAAGGTTTATTTTGACAAGTGGCATGAATTGATCACACTATCTAATACTACCACTGCTGCTAATAATATAACTATTTTTAAAATAAACTGTTCAACAATTTTCCCATTTGGCCATTCAGGTGGTTCTGTTTTTCTTCAGCTCAAATAAAGCATGATTTAGGGTGGCTTTATAATGGATAAGACTATTAGCAGTGTTGAAAAGGTTGGAAGATTTTTGAACTAGACTAATCTGGAGAGAACACATATACAAGCTAACATTTTTTTTTGCTCTCTTTTTGTTTCATGGCAATGTGACGTTTGTACCTAGTCTTCATCTCTGCAACAATTCTAAAGAACAAAAAGCATTTTCTAAGCACATGACACATATTTAACACACACTCTTTCTATAATTCTACTCTTTCCTGTCCCTGTGCAAATCCCCCAAAGAGACAGAAAATTTATTTTTATTGTCAGAGTGTTTGGTTGAGAGCAAGCACTTTTGTAGGCTTATACAAAATCAGAAACAAGCTTAATTACCTTTGAGATGGCATCTTGGTTCTTGACATGATTTCAGAGTACCTGTAAGGGTACAAGCCTCAACTCACTTCTATCTCAAAGTCCAAGCAATAAAGAGATCCCTTTCTTTGTGAGTATATAAATCCCCTATCACACACCAACCTCTGGAAAATTTAAACAATGCAATAAACTGCAAAGACTACACAAAAGGCAGTGGGTGGTGGCACCTTCAAGCACAAGGCTGCACA
This sequence comes from Poliocrania exsul, assembly GCA_035041345.1. Classification (NCBI taxonomy): domain Eukaryota; kingdom Metazoa; phylum Chordata; class Aves; order Passeriformes; family Thamnophilidae; genus Poliocrania; species Poliocrania exsul. The sequence goes on along the minus strand of JAWWLZ010000172.1, from coordinate 44,253,947 downwards.
GTAAGTAAAAATCACCTGGTTAGTCATCACTAGAGGATGTGTCAATAGGGCTCTCCTTGCCCAATGAAAATTTGTATGTATGTGTAGAAGGAAATAAACTTCCTCTAGGGCATATAAAAAGTATGCTGGGGAAAACAGTCTGGGTATTCCAGCCTCAGGCAAAGGCAAACCCATTTGTATGATTGCTTTTGCTCAAGAACCTGGATGCACTTGATAAGTAATGAGGAAGGATGGGGAATTACAATGTGTACTTCAAGGGAATTTGATTTTGGGTGATGATAATCTAAAAATTAAATTGTATGGTGCTAATTGCTATATAACATGGCATATTATCACTTCATGGTGCCCATCACCACACTGGGTGCCTCGTGGCACCCATTTCTACCACTTTGGATTTGGAGATCTGAACTTATCCCTTTCAATACAATAGCCATATCAAGGGTATTACTGTAAAAATCATTCTGTTCCTAGAGTACTTCAGGGTTTCCCAGCATTAACCCATTGCCCCATCGACTCAAATTGTGATGAGACCTGACTATGCATTTAAATTCTTTCATTGTGTTCCCCTCCATTGAGTCACGTGGTTTTACATGAATAAAGATCCAGTTCCCAGCCAGAAGAAAGTCACAAAGACTTCACATACATCCAGGATCAACGGTGGGGAGACCAGAAACAGACTGAGGTGCACGCCTGCCTATTAACCTGCACAGAATCTATGGAACAGTAGTTAATGTACACCACCTAAGTGTCCTTGATATATCCCTTATGTAGCTGCTCTTGAGAAGTTTTTGAACACTATCTAGGGCCTAACATTTAGGCTGCTCATGGAATGGATACACAGAAGTAGCAGAATTTAAGAAAATGAACAAGAATAATGAAAATTAGCTCAATATAAATATAAAGCATAACCCACTATGCATTTCAAAGTACTCCTGCTATCTGCATAGATTGATTAATTCTGAGCTGTGGCTAAGCCCTCCTAGATGGCAGCCTTCTATTTAGAAAAGATAAATGTAATAGAAGCATGAAATGCAAGGGGAAAAAAAGATTCTTTTTCTGAGACATAAGATTTTTTTCCCCTTTTCATTCGACATTTAAGAGAATCTACTTGCATTAAGATAAAGACAAAACAAAACAAAAAACCAAACACCATACTTATTTTTTCAACACTTAGAGGGATTTGTCCAGTGCACTAAAGAGGGAAACATATATTGCCTGACAACCTTCAGAATGAGAATCAAATATTCTTTGTTCTGTTAGTGTTGCTCCTTACAAATATTGTAATTTACTGGTTTGGACATAGCTATCTAGCTGACCTTTTACAAATGGAAATATTGTTTTTCAATTGTTTCATAAATCTATATTATCAAGTCCTAGTAGAACATATAATTTATCACAAGTTCAAAAACTTTTGTTTTGAGTACAGTGGAGTCTTTTTCTCTTACTTGATCCAGGAAAGGAAAAACATAATGACAAATTTGAAGGTCTCCACAGCTGCAGGTGAATTACAATGCATAAACCAGACACGTGGCAAGAACATACATATTTCAATAGACTTGAGGTGCCACTAATCCAAATGTCACTATATAATTCCTGGAAATTTCAATCTGCAAACAATTTATGTTTACTGTCTTCTTTTTAAAAAGTAATTCAGATACTCTTTATAGCTTCTGCATTACAGTAGAAATATCATTGTATTCCCCTAAAACCTTTCAACTGTTTAAAACCTTTCCTACTCTTAATAAAAAGTTGCTTTGAATAAAAATCATTCATCAAAATTTTAAAATAAAATAGACTGCTTGCCACTGCCTTAATCATGTTGTTTTCCCCACCTCTACCATATTAAATATTTTTTTTCTTTTCTAAAGTTCATAATTATTCCTACTCTTACAAAAGGCTTCATGAGGGTTAAACTCTTCAATTTTCATTGTTATGAGATTTATCACACCAGTGTGTAAACACTGTGCTCTCTTGTATGGTATGCTGATATTAGAAGGCAAAATGATCTAAACAAACTGCAATTAAGTCTTACTCAAACAGGATATTTATTCTATCATATAATTTGAGAGTTACTCAGGGGTCCCTTTTCTTGAGAGGTGACAAATCTGATACCCATTAAAGCTGAAATGAAAAAAAAATCCATAAAAATATGTGTTTGTTGCTTCTAAAATAACTGAGAACAAAAGGACCAAAAATGAAAGTCAACCACTCTAGCAATGGCTGTTTAGATAATCAGGTTTTAGGACTTGGAAAAAAAGAGTTCCATGCTGCTTACCATATACACATTTAAAGTTATCCCACAAATATGAATAGAAGCATTTAGAAGGATTCTGACTGCTGAAAAAAACTTCTGTGATCTTTAGATAAAAGTGTAGCATATATACATAGTGACTATATACTGTCTTTCCCAAATGTCACTTCCATATTTACTGCCATTTAACATAAGTACTGACATGTTGAGACTTAATAGATTTGATTGCAAATCAGTGGGCACCATTTTCTGAATAAAAGTGCTATATTTTATTCCTGTTCTTTCTCAATTAAGACTTTGATATAGGCTTTGGTACTTGTATTTGTAACAGGAATTACACACAGGGAATTGACATCTTTAGATCGCTTTTGAACTACAACATAAGCCAGCCAGTCTATGTGACGGAGAATACCATACTCAGGCACCCTAGAAGTTGAAAGCAATAATTAAGATGGATTAGAGAATCTTATTCTGCTTCTCTTGTGAGTACAGCATATGATAGAATTTCTGATTCAAAGTGCACAGGACTTGCCCTTTGCATGGTATTAAAAACCTTCTAAGCCTCACAGCACTTTTTTTAATCATCAATTTCTTTATGTATTGGCCTTATGACTCATGTCCTTCACACTACTCAGCCCTTTAGACATTGCAGCCCTATTGATTTCCTTATCAAGTTCTCTACAAAACTATAGTTTCCTTCATAGAACCCCATGGCTCTTCAATATCTCTTTCACCTTATGCATTTATTATTCATGTGAAATAACAGAGAAAAAATGTTGTTTGGTTTTCTTTTTTTCTGAAAAGTTTGGTTTTCTTTTTTTCTGAAAAGGAATTCAGTGCACAGAGAGATTGTAGTATATAAAAAAAAAGTGTTTAGGTAGAGATGGCTAGAGATTCCTTGCCTGTGGACTTCAATATTTAGAGCATACAAAGTGTTCAGAGTATAGTGTTTTCCATTTGTGACACCACCAGCTTGCTACTGAAGCAAATCAGTCCTCCAAGTCCTCTACTGAAGAAATAAGGAACCTGATTCTGGGATTAAACACCAAGGAATGGTTCCATTTCAGCTATCCATGCCAATCAAAGAAACAGAATACAGGATTCTTTGCAGTTTCTCAGATTAGAGGTGTTAATTGGATGATCCTAATTTCATTTTCCTAAAATAAAACTCCTGCTTAATTTTCTCCAGTTTTTTAACTTTTTAACTGATAAATTAGTAAACTGATCGACAACAATCTCTTTTGCTATACAAACCTTATTAATCTCCAGAAAAGTTTTATGTTTTGCACTAAATGAGTCAAGGCACCTGTGAAAAAAAATTATATTACTAGATTATTTAAAAATGAGAGGTTTATTGCAATTAAATTACCTCTGCGTAAAGTGATCTAGTTTAAAATGGTTTAGGAAAACATATTTTTGGTATTGTTTAAACTTTCATAGTCATTCTTGAGAGTTTCTTTTTTGGGCAGGATTTCAAACAGCATGAAGATAATTTCATTAATAGATCTTACATTTTGTGGTTAATAGAGATGAATGACCTCTGAGGTAGAAAATATTGATATGTGATAAAACAAAGATTACAGGTTAATGTATTATCTAATTGTAAGCCATGTTAGAAACTTGGGAACTAAATGTTTGATTTACTGCTGGAATGTTTGACCTCTGCAGGGTAAGATGAGGATCTATGTAATGGAAGGAGTATATGGAACATATTTACTTCAACGTGCATGCAAGTGGATGGAAATAATTTAAGTGGAGATTAAAGACAATTTTCCAGGAAAAAAACCCCCAACCAACCAACCAACCAACCAACCAACCAACCAACCAACCACCACCACCACCACCACAACAACAACAGAAACAACCAAAAAACCCAAAACAACAAACAAAGAGGGTTTAGTACTTGTATATGCAAAACAGAAGAAAGATGACTGTGAATGAAGGGCTCAGGTATACCCTATAGACATGAGTCATCATGCTAGTGATAACATTAGAGTTAAATTGAAATTTCAGGTTGTATATCCTAAATCACACCTTCATTAATGGACTTTTTTACCCTGTGTAGGTAAAATGAAGACTAGTAACAGTTAAATAGTTAAATGTATTTAGCTATGGAGCTGGCAGATGATCAAGGACAAACAACAAAATAGGCTGGTTCACTGGAAGATCATATTTTGTCACTGCACTGTGGTAGTAATTTTGTAGGTTTGTTTTTACTTTAGAGTTTCCTTTCAGGGCTGTGAGATGTGAAAACCCCACTCATTTGTTTAGTTTTCCAGTGCAGTACTTTTTTCTGTACTGCTTTCTGAAGAGGTTGCTATGGCACTCTCCTAACTTAAAGTAATTGAGCATGCCTTTGGAGACAGCCACAGTTTCATAGGTTTCATAATCAAAGGAACGGAAGCATTCTAACCCTCATTCCTGCACCATCCATCTGATTTCAATTAATGTTTTGCTTTAATAAATTCAATCTCAATTTTCATTCCAAGAATTTCTAGTCTTGTACTGACTAGAACAACTGCTTCAAACTGTGAAATACAACCCAAATCATTATTCTCTCTAGTGAGATCAGTGTTAACTAAGAGTTTTTCTCTGTTACTTTGCTAGCCATGTGCATCTCCTTAATATCCTGATGTATTTATATGACGTCTATTTCAATATTAATGATGTAATACACTGTATAGTTTTGTCTCTATATTTTTTGTCTGTTCTAAGAATAACAAAACAATATGTGAAGTTTAAATCATTATATATATAACAGTCAGTATTTGTTTCCTACAAAGAGATTATTTTTACTTTTGTCACCAAAGAATTTTCAATTATCTAGAAAGTTTGACCTGGGGGGGAAAAAAACCCAACAAAACAAACACCAACAGTTCATTAATGCAAAGAGATATTCTAAGAATAAAACATTTCTGCAAACTTATATATAAGCCATACATATCAATTTATGAATTGGAAATCAACAACAGACTTTAATTTACAGATATGCTTCAAATCTGTACCATTTTAGTACATAAGCTTAGCATTACTTTAGATTACTTGATTCATTACCATACATTAATTACCATTACTTGGCTGTTTGTCACATTAGGGAGTACAGTTTGTGGATCAGTTGAGGTGATAGCAGAGTTCTCATGGAGCCCATCAAAAATTTTTAGAAGACCATGCATTTGAAGTCACTTGACCTAGAAACTGGACATTTTTTAAGCTTTGTGAAAAATAATGTCTAAGGTGAAAAAGTACATACATATTTTCCTAAGAAAACAAAAGTTCATACAAGTACATGTATCTTATTTATACAAAAACAGTGTAAAAGACTGTATAAAATATATAAACATAAAAGCACATAAAATGAAATTGTATTCCTTTGAAAGGTAAATGGCCACACCTGTCAAGATGTATCATCTTATATATGATGGAGTGGACAGACAATCAGTTAACAATTTAGGAATCAACCATGAAGCTGTACCATTACCTTAACTTCAGGGAAGAACCAGATTTCCTCTTAGTCTAATGTTTTCAGAGTTGTATCACTTTGGATGAGATTCAGGGCAGGTGTCCACATATGAACAAGGCATCTCATGACCACTTACAGTCTGGGATCACCTAGACAATATATTCAATAGCAACTAAGAAGTGCCCTGGTTTATTCTAAAACAGCTGTCCAGTACTGGTTAACTGAGCAGCACTCCAGCTCCATTGTAACAGGAGCCTAGACACTTAAATCTCCTCTAGACACCTACAAAGAGATGCCTTAATCAGTAACTGATTTCCTTTTTTTATGTAAACAAATGTCTTACAGAATGTCTATGGCTGCTTAAGTCTTTAAGACTGAAGACATTCTGATCCTCTATCTAAGCACTAATATAATTAGGGGGAAAAAAGTATTTCCTTGCCCTATTACTAGAAAAGAAAAAAAAAAAAAAAAAGAAAATCTGTACTTATTATTTTATCTGTTCACAAATCCAGTAGAACTTGAGCCAAAAACCCAAAATCATTCTTGTCTTATTTGATGAAAATCTAAAACTTCTATTACAATAAGCAAATGCAGGAAGAAAGGAAAGACGCAAAGAAGGAAGAAAGGAAAGAGGAAAAATTCATTTCCAAGAAGAGTTAAAAAAAAAAAAAGGCAGATTTTGAGAGTTCTGCAGGGAAAAAAAAACACTCTGAAGAAGTTTAGATTTGCTAATAGATTTATTAATTTTCTTCAGGCTTGTTCTCAGTCAGTTTCTGAAAAGCTTCTGTATGGTCAAGGATAATAGACTTGCTCTTTTGGATAAATGTCTGAGTAAGCCACAGAGAGATCTTGAAACCTCTTAAAGCAGACCTTTGAAGACAGACCATCATAGGATAATTCTGGCTGAAAGGGACCTGAGGAGCTCTCTAGGTCACCTTACTCCTGCAAACAAGGTCAGCTATGAGGCCAGACCAAGATCTTCAGGGATTAGTCTAGTCAGGTTTTGAAAATCTCTAAGGATGGAGGCTTGACAAGAGTTTGGGGTAACTTGCTCCACTGCTTCACTGTCCTCATGATGAAAAATACTTTTCTTCCTATCAAGCCAGGGCTTCTTTTTTTTCCTTTATTCCTGTTGGTTCTCATGATCCAGCCACACACCATCCAATGAAAAGCCTCATTCTGTCTTGTTGGTAACTTCCATACTGGGGCTAGGTTTCCCCAAAAAATCATTTCTGCTCTAGGCTGAACAAGTGTGGATTCTCTCATCCTCCCCTTAAAGAGCAGGTTCTCCAACTTCACAATCTTGGTGGCCTCCATAAAATTTTCTTCAGTTTGTCAGCTTCCTTCTGGTACTAGAGGAGCCAAAACTGGACTCAGTGGTCTAATGAATACTGAGTACAGTGGGATAATCACCTTGTACAATCTACTGACTGTGCTCCTGTTCATAAAGCCCATGGCTGGCCTCTTTTGCTGTCACAGCATACTGCTGCCTTGTGCTGCCCACAATGATCCCTAGGGCCTTTTCAGCAGACACGGTCACCAGCCACACCATTCCCAGCTTGTAAACTGAGGATTTATCCCAGCAAGGACATAGTTATTATTTCCCAGATGCTGGACTTCATATTTTCCTTTGCAGAATAACACAAGGTTTCTGTTAGTGCCACTCCAACAGCCTGCCTAGGTCCCTCTGGGTGGCAGTCCTGCCTTTGAATGTACAGGTGTGGAACCTTTCCTCTACTTCTCCCTCTACCACCTGTCCAGTTGGTGCCATCTGTGCAAACTTGACAAGAGCATATTCCTTCATTTCCTTCAGATTATAGATAAAAGTTTTAAATGTACTATAATAAAGATACTACAAATGCACAGGTGGAGAACTAGGCCACCCTGTCTCTTCTTCAATTAAGTTCCCACTTTACAAAAATATCTCTCTCTGCTAAGATGACAGAACGGCAGGGAGAGAAGGTAACCTGAGTTGTACAAGATTTTTGAGTGAGAGAAATGCTGTATCATCTCTCCCTACCTTTGTAAGCCTTCCTTGTGATGCCAAGAACGGCGTTCTCAGAGCAAAGAATCAAATATACTGCTGCAAGGTTTTATTGCTTTTCACTTTACTCACTCTGCCTGTCAGGCCCACTAGTTCCTGTCTCCCACTATCACATACTGTTCTTGTATTGTCTCCCAATTATAGCATATCTGTTACCATACTTAGAGAAAAATCAGGATCTATGTTACTGCTGATGTTTGTCCCTACTTTATATTCTGTCTTTGCTCTTTTTTTCCTTATCAATATGTAACTAATATTCTCTCTTATACTTAATTTCTCACTTCCTTGTACTCCTCCATCTTATCCACACTAATCTCTACTCTGAAATGTATTAAGACATTTAAAGTAGTGTTATTTCCAGCAGTGAACAGTGGTTTGTTTGAAAGAACTCCCCATGACTTATGGACAGGGGCTTGAGAAATAATCAAATATTTTAAAAGTTTATTGCTGTTCAGAGAAACACAAATAAGACACAGCTGCTGAAGAAGTCACTCCATCTCCTTTAAAACATTTACACAATAGCTAGCCCATTTAAGTAAAATCACTGTCATGTGTCTCAGCTGTGTGGTCTATTTCAAAATCTCATGTGTGTCTAAAACCAAGTGTTACTTACTCTTTAGAGACAGACATTCCCTCTGTTTCTTTCCTATTACTAAGGTTTTCCAGCACAACAGCCTGGCCTTTCAATCTGTCTGTGTGGAAAGGAGCACACTGAAGTACTGATTATGTTTTGCCTATTAGGTGAATAAATTAGCTTGCATAAACTACATGTCATAAAATAATTTCCCCCTGTAAAACAGAACTATTGTTTCTCAGATTTTTTTTGAGGGGTGGTGGTGCTGCTGCTTGTCTACAGTTTTCTTGTCAGAAAAGCCTCATGCTAGCACCAAAATCAAGCCGTTCCCTTTAATAAGTAAAATCTGTCCAGGTTTGCAATCCAGCTGCCTTTTATAAAATGTATGTAACAATTATTTTAAACCTAAATCATTTTGCATTTGTCCCTCTGGGCCTTTGTATCATTTCTATATTATCTTCTCACACCACACTACGATTCCTCCTATTGTAAGTCTGCCCACAGCACCACAGGCTTTGTTCTGATCATGCTGATAATATGCAAAATTTTCCTGTTGCTAATGCTGATTTCAATTAAGTGATACAGAAGGAGACTCCAGGGCCTCAGACAAAGGTCTCATAAGAGCAGTTTTTAGAACACAAACTTTTATCCCACCAAGGTATTTATTATTTTTGCAATAGGCTCTTTTGGACCCAGGTTCTTTTCATCTATGTCTTTTCCTCTTCCCTCCTGAAATTTTGAACAGTTCAAAGAGAGTCTAAAAAAAAAAAACCAGCAAACCACAAACAAACCAAACATAAAAAAGAAAAGGTTAGAAAGCTCAGCAGGTCATACAACAATCAAATTCTATGGCTAGATTTGAAGCAGAGCAATCAAGTTAATGTAATGACCATTAATAATATTCACTTAAAAAATCAATCTTACATTAAAGTATATAGTATGATTAGATAAATAATTAGAATATGATATTTTCTTAACCCAACTCACAGCACCAGATGAAGGCCCAGAGATAAGAAGTTTCAACTTAAAGTAATTTTGTTTCACAGGAATTACCATGGACAAGAGAAATAAGCAAGCTACACAATCATCTCTAAAGAGTTAGGAGCAACGACCACTGATCTAGCATAGGGTGTGATTACATCAAGTGCTTGTAATCTGCAGCTTTTCAAAAGCTTAATGTCAACAAACTTAATTATCTATGCTGTTCAGATGAATACATTCACACTTAGAGTATGCAATAGCCCAGAAAAACTAAATGTTGAGACTAGAACATGGACTGTCTCAGCTACCGTAGTTCTTGATCATGGTCTCAGTATGCCTTCCCTTTGCATTATACACATTTTCTGCACAACTCGGATACCTGAAAAGGATGCAATGAAGGAATTCACTTTAACAGTCTCGGAAGCTTTATGATAGGAACTTTAGACTGATTGCCTTACTCTTCAAATAAGTTAAGCACAATTACGAAAAACCTGCTATGAATTAGATACCTTTGTCAAATTTCTGTTTATGAATAAAATTGTTTTCAGCACAGTAATTCTGCAGTGCTGCTTTTCCTTCAGATTCTAAAAGCAAACATACAGTCTTACACGACGATGGAAGTGAGACAATTCTTCTTTCCTGTTTATATGCAAAACGGAATTTTTGTCATATACCTTGAGACAATTTTCTTGTACATTTTTCTGAAAATACAATTCAAAAAACATTTATTAATGCTTTCAATGCTTCCTATGGGAGAAAGTTATTCATAGCTAAATCAAAACTTTCCTCCCACCACCCGCTGGGAGTGGAAAAAAAACTTAAACAAAATGGACCTCCATAATTGTTGTTGGGGAGTAGTTCATTCCCTACAATCAATAAAAGGGGTTTCAAATAATGCTTTCTTACAATGTAAGAACACTTCTTTGCTTTCCCTTTGGCTCCATATCTCTTTTACACTCTTTTTCTTTTATTGCTTTTCTTTCTTTTTTATCTCATAGTCACCTAAATTCTTTAGACCGCAATCAATGGGGTGATGTGGCTCAGATTGTAACAAGCTGATGGACTGTGTGTCTGTGCTATCGTGTTTTAAAAGATGCAGTATTAAGAGTTGTTTATATGTGTCAAATCTTTAGGTTTTCCTGAGAAGCTTAAAATCAGTTCTCTGTATTACTGAATGTTCAATTTAACATTCTTTATGGCTCTATTTTGTTCCTTTCTCTTCATCACAGGTAAACTGACCACCATTGTAAACATTCATGTGGCATTCACTTCAGCTGAATGAGTTATTTTGTGCATATACAATTTTCAGACGTAACTGTAATTTTGAAAATCTGTTGCCTTATTCAATGGTAGTGGCATTTTGTTTAAAGTTATTTCTAACAATCCTAAAAATGTGATTTTTTCCCCCCCACTCTCTCTTCTGAGTCCTTTTGCTGAATCATTTTAGAACATATTTGGGAATTTTCAGTATTTTAAGCCTAGGTCTATAAATGGAACTAGTTAAACAAAGCCTAACAAATAAAACAAAATATTTATTATTTCCAACTACCTTGTGGATTAAAAGCACCAAGTTTGTCAAGAGAAGATCTGAACTGCATAAAGGGAAGGAGGAAATATTGAGCTAAGTTTTATATTGTTTACACAGACTACGGTACTATAGCAGGCTGATTAAATATGTCCCTACTTCTATTTACATGAAAGACAAAATATTATTTAGATTGCAGTTGTGCAGCATCAGGACCACAGAAACACAGACAGGCAGGACTGTGATAAACCATGAAGCCAAATGATAGATTGCCTTTACTCTGCACTTATGACCATCTCCCCTGCAGTCTGCCCACTGATCCATCTCCCTTTGGACTCTTTTTGACATTACAAGCCATGAGCAACTTCAATTACATTCCAATTTTCTTTTCTAAAGCTACCTGTCATGTACTTTCCCCTCCAGAATCATCCTAACCCAAACCATTGAGTAAAAAAGTTCTTGTTTTTCATTAAAGGCAATTTTAAAGACTTTATCACTGCTTCAGATTGACAGCTGAGGTTTAATACATGCAAAGCATGCTGTTTCAAAAGTTTAATAAGAATTAGACTAGCCATGATTTCAATATGCAAAGGAAACATTTAGAAATTTACCAAAATATTATTTAAGTTTAAAAAAAAAGTGTATGACCAAACAGAATGAAGGTTGGTTGTTAGCTGGTGGAGTGATAAAGTCAAAAATGATGTTATAATCAATACATTTTTGCTTTTCTTTCTTTTGATTGAAAAAATATGTTTCAGTTTGTTTTACTTGCCATGGCTTAGCAATTCATGCCACTGTATTCATAATTTTGTAAAGGTGCTTAGAGGAGCTTTATGTTAGCTGAAAATGGAGAATTACAACTTTCAGATCAGTATATGCACTTGCATTTGGGCTCATGAACTTTTATGGTAATCATGTAGCTGGAAATGATTCCCTCTGGAAAGAGAATCATTGAGGACCTTTTCTTCCTTCCTGGTTTAGTTTGCTTATCTGTTATAAAGTTGAGATAAACAAGATATTTGAACAATTTTCAAAACTCTTTCTAAATTTCATGGGATTTATATCAACTATAAAAGGGTGCATTTTTATGAAAAACACTGACAGGTGTTCATTTTAAAGAAACTTTGTGCGTAAACCTCATGCACATTTAGCACTAAACTTTCTACTTGTAAAATGGTATATTTTCATTTATTACTACAACTTTACTTATAGCATTTTAAAGCAAGGTCAATGTGAACTTTCAATACCACTTCATGCTGGATAACACCTGTATGTTACAAGCCTGGTTTGTTGCAGAGTGGTTTTTTAGCTGGTTTTAGTTACTTAAGCAATATTTTAGCTAAACATGAACTTTATCTCTGCTGTTGGAATGAATTGAAGGACTGGAACATGAAACACACAGAAACAGACATGAGTTTTCTATCTCAGCAAAGAGACAACACTGTATGTAATAAGCAAGATTTTTTTCTTTTTTTACTTATGGGCATAAAATTTCATGAATGCAGAGTGTTTTATAAAGGTGTGCATAGTTAGATTTCATAGCACTATTTGATTCTCAGTGGTGCCACTACAGGGAGGTTATTTCTGTAAATCATATCTATATGTAACTATGCTTTAAATATGTCTGTTTTGAAATCTATTATTTGATTGCCCCTTTTTTTTTCCATTCAGATAAATCTGTCACTACAAAGTCTGCTTCTGTAACGGGAGTTTAATGACTTCCCAGAAACAATAACTTCTAACCATGGTTAATCCAAGATAACCTGAAAATTAAATTTTAGTCCTCTAATTTCAAACCTCATCACTTAAAGACTGGGGTAGTAAATCAGTCTTTATCCATGACTTTGATGTTCAGATTCCTTCTCAAATTCCTTTCAGGAATTCTGTGCACTTACACAGACAAGTTTCTTTATTTTCACAGCCAAGTTCAACACAAGCTCATTCTGTGCAATATTAAAGAGAATTTCAATATCCCAAGTTCCCAGCTAAGCAGTAATGGATAAACCACTGCACAGTATTTTCTGGAATTAAGGTCAGCTGTGCAGAAAAAACATAGCAAGAAAAGAAACTATTCTTCTTCCAACTCTGTAATTGTTGTCTTATGTTTAATTATACCTAAAGTAGTGTTGATAAAAGTTAACTACTCAGACCTTTTGAACCAAATTTTTTCTTTTCCAATTTCATCAAATGAGAATGTAATGGGGGGCATCAGGCAAAGCGTCACCAGCCAGCTGAGGGAGAGTTTTGTCCCACTCTGCTCTGCACTGGGGAGGCCTCACCTTGAATATTGTGTGCAGTTTTGGGCATCACAAGACAAGAAAGATGTTAAGCTATTGGAGAGTGTCTGAAGAAGGGCAACAAAGATGGTGAAGAGCCTTGAGGGGAAGATGTATGAGGAGCAGCTGTGGTCACTTCATTGCAGTTACAACATCCTTGTGAGGGGAAGAAAGTGGGGCAGGTACTGATCTCTTCTCTCTGGTGAACCAGTGACAGGACTTGAAGAAATTGCCTGAAGTTGTGTCAGGACAGATTTAAGTCAAATATTTGAAAAAGGTTTTTCATCCAGAGGGTGGTTGGGTGCTAGAATAAGCTCCCCAGGGAAGTGGTCACAGTACCAAGCCTGACAGAGTTCAAGTATTTGGGTGCTACTCTCAGGCATGTGGTGTGATTCCTGGGGATGGTCCTGACAGGTCTAAGGGTTGGACTTGAAAATCCTTGTGGGTGCCTTGCAACTCAGCATATGATGTGAGTCTGTGATTCTGTGAATCCAGAAATGGTATGTGAGGCTTGTGCTATAGTAGAATTTACTGGTTTAGGAAGTAATTTTATGTAAGAAAGTAAACTGCCAGATGAACTAGTAATCTAACAGAAGTATGCTTTCCCACTTTTGCAGTTCATTTTGGTGAAAGAACCAGACTTTTCTTTCTTCACATTGTGCTGATACAATAATACTTGACCATGGTTATCACTTAACAAGATGTTGTTAAGGACCTAGTGAGTTGTTGCTTCTAAATACATCACTTTGTGGTTCATCTGCTAAGATGTGGAGGACTGAGCTAATGGAAAAGCACAGATTTCAAGTAGCAGGTTCAGCCCACAAAACATTCCCCTTAAAGCAAAAGGCTCAGATCTAGAAACAAAGGAGAATTAAACATACGATTAATGTGTCTTGTCACTGAGAATTCTACCAAATAGTTTTGGAGGACAGGCATGGATGTCTGGAAACTCAAAAGTTCACTAGCGCAATACACAAAACATACAAACAATAATAATGGCCAACCTTCGCGAACGAAGATTTTGGGAAGGGCTCTCCCCACGTGGGTGGGCCCTTCCAGCCTGTG
>JAWWLZ010000172.1:44222968-44234565 GCA_035041345.1 Poliocrania exsul | reverse complement strand
AGCAGGTGTGTGTCCTTGCTAGGCTGAAATATCTGCTTGATTCTCACGAAGCAGAAGCAGTTTGGATTGCTCAGAAACTCACTTTCTGCAAGCAATCTTGCAACAGCTTACTTGTAGTCTTTCAGTGCTGCACTGCAGAGTTTAGTCTGCAGTATGAACAGCCACACAAAGAAACTTGTTGCACTGCAAACTCAGTGTACTCCATTCTTTAACAACTCTCTCACATGCAGCCTAAAGATTTTTCTACCCAGCAACTGCCCAGAAAAGTTAACAGCATCTGAACTATATTCTTATCACAGTTCTGTCCAACCTATTGCCCCAGACTGCTTTTAGAAAGATGTTCATTCTGATTAACAGTATATCACTGGCTTTTTAAGCAAATATAGGTGGAAACCATAATATCTGCAAATAGGTGGCCAGGTATTTCACAGTAAGTTTACTTAAAATCTAAAATAATAATAAAAAAGTGGTCTCGCTTATATCTTTGTGAAATGTTACTCTTTCTTTTAAATAATAAGCTCATTTGTAAAATCCACATTTTTGCTACTATTTACACAATTTTAGTGAGATTTCTAAATATATAGGATGTCTTGGTTTTTACTTGAACTTTTTGCTGTGTGTTTCAAAGATGGTTTTAACTCAGGAAAAATAGAAAAATGAATACTGATGAAATTGTAGCAATTTCATGTTGTGAAATCTTGGATCACTTTCTTGGTACAAGATTTGTTGACCAGCTGTTTTAAACATTCAGGTTTTTACCTGAGTAACTGTGAAGTCTCATAATTTGGAAGTGCTGGATGCTTGGTGTAAAGCTTTTGAATGTTTTCCAAAGCAACGTGTTTAAATTGAGTCTTTTCCTAATCCAGGGGTCTTGATCACGTACTGATGAGGATATACAAGATAATAAATGTATCTTCCATCTGTTGCTACCACCTGCCTACCAAAACAACCCAATAAACCAAAAAGGATTTCGATATTGATTCCCCCTGCATTATAATCTTAGTTAAGCTTTTATGGAGAAAAAAACATTCACAAATGTTGGACATGGATCTTTATGTTACTCAGATCTTTCAAGGCAGAATCCAGAACTGAAAAAATTCATACGGGCATCTACATGTTGGACTCTCACAGTCAACATCTCTGCCCAGGCTGCAATGTCTTGCCACATATCATCAGCCTTTTATGAGTTTACGGGACAATAACAGTTAAATAATATGCTCTTATAAATCAAATCTCATCTTATTTAGCTGCAGTTTCCCCTGTCCTAACTATATCTTTATGCATTTAACAGCTATTCAAAATAGCTTCACTATGAGGACTACCAAGCAGTGGAGCAAATGGCTCAGAAGTAGTGCAGTCTGAGTCTTTGAAGGTTTTCAAGATGTGACTGGTCAAAACCCTGAGCAACGTGGTTTAATCACATAGTAGGCCGCAATTTAAGCAGGAAAGTGAGCTAGAGAGGTCCTAAGTTCCTTTCCAACCTGAACTGTTCATCACTGTTCTTGAATCTGAATTGTCCATAATGCAATACATACATTTGTTGTAACAGTTCTGCATTTAGTTCAAATCTCTTCATCTTTATTTAAACAAATTAATTGAAAGACAGAATAAGGTATCTTTCAGCATCCTGCATGATTGAAAGCATTGCCAAGATTCAGAACTACCTTTTAAGATTCAATATGTTGGCTTACTGGAGTAGTTACCTTTACTTCAATTTTTGTTTTATTGTGTTATACTGGGAACCTGTTACTTGCTCCAGATTCTTTCCCAAGGTAAAGAGTTAGCAAAGGAATTGAAGATGAGGTCAAAATTTTTTTTATGAAAGAGTCACTACTCATCCATTAAAAGGAAAATTTTGGATGATTTCTACTCAGAAAGTAATTTCTTTTAAGCCAAAATAATATTTTCTCTGAACCCATCTCCCACAATTGGCTTGAACTATTTAAAAATATTCAAAGTTAATTGATTGTTACTTTTTAAGTGTATTGATAGTTTTAAAAATTCAGACAAAACAGAAACAAAGAAAAAATATAAAACCTATGACTGCATGAGATTATGAAACAAAAAATGTCTGTTCTCTAAATTGTAATTTTCTTCAGCAATCATAAATTATAAGGAGAAAAGACCAATTAAATTATAAGGGCAGGAGTCCTACTTCCAAAATTGATTCCAGAATAGTATTTGAGGAAAGTCTTGAATTTGTTTTTGTTCTTGAATTTCACCTTCTATTCATTCATTCATTCATTCCTTCCACCATATAAAGATCCACTCCCAGATGAGGTTTCTCCAGTGAAGGCTAGAGATGCATTTGAAGGAAGCATTTCTCAGTGTATTTTGTGCAATGAAAAGATTTGAAGGGCTGACACAATAATATTTTAAGTTGACCTAAAATCACAAGATCTTTGTTTGTTATTCTGAGGAATGCTACAGAGTGTTGTCAGGTATGTGTCTTTATCTGAGTGTTGTGGAGGTCAGTTAGTATAGATCAGGAATATTTTGGTAATCAGTTTACATATTTCACATCCCCTTATCTCCCTAGGGACAGGATAGAGATTTGTATAATATTCCAAAACCTCAGATAAATGGTGAAGCACAGAGCACAATGACAGCTAGGAGTGAAAGCAGTGATATAAAGCTCTTATGGGCGCTGATAAAGTGGCAGCTAATTTAGCCAGAGCATGCAAACATTATTTCAGAATCTACTGTTATCTTACAACTGGGGCATTTGAGGTTGTGTAAGGGAGAACTTTACACATATTTGGGGTGGGGGGGTGGGGGGGGAGGGTTGGTGTGTTGTTTTGTGGGGGTTTTTTTGTTTGGTTGGTTTTTTGTTTTGTTGTTTTGCAGGGGGGGTTGAGCTACTACTCCACTTTTTATACTGCACGGATTCATCGAACAAGAAAAAGACATCACCGTTTCTTTTTTTTTTTTTTTAACTACTAAAGAAAATGTTAAAAGCCCATTAAGATCAACAAACTGAATACAAGAGAGTATACAAGTAAAAATATTTCAGTATTCAAATTTAATTAGAAAGAATTTTTTTTGAACCTTTCCATGATGTCAGCTTTAGTCTCTCCTTCCTTCCCTTGATAATATTCTCAAGCTGTATTATTTTAGCACCTTTCATCTTGTCCACATAATTCAATAAGATGCAACTGATCAGACATCTGAGTTCAACTCTTGAACACGTCATGTCCTTGTTTTGTTTCTCAAAAGGTTTTTTGAGGGGGAATTGTGGATTTTTGTTTTGGTTTTGTGGAGTTTGGTTGTTACTTTTTTGACATTCTAATAGACAATAGAAGACAGTATGCCTAGAGTAAGAAACAAATTTAGTAAGTCAGCCCAAGTCATGGTGCTGAAACACAGCTTTCTTATTACTGCCCAGTCCAAATTGTTGGTAGTAGGATTTGTTTTGTTTAAATGCTGTGCCTTAATAACATTTTAGTATATTTATTTCCTTCTTCTCTATCTCAAAGGAAATATTCCTGTGATGTGCAATCAGATGCTTCTATAAATAGGTAGAACTATAATATCATGAAATGACACCATACCAATTAAAATTCAGCACATGCAAAATCTGTTCAACCCTCTGAAGTTTACTTGGTTCAGAGTGTTTCTGAAGCAGACACAGTACTAGATGATTAATACATCAACCTCACAGTATGAGAGTTGGTTTCGTTATGAAATACATGAAAATTATTCAAATGTTTCTCCCTTAACCTCTTCATTTAACATTTCTCCATACGGCAGATGAGCCACAAAATCTGGTGCAAAGATTCTGAATTAGTGATGTATTCAATTCCACAAATGGAATTTGTAGCAGGTGTGCTTGAAAGTCAAGGAAGCGTGAGGAAAGCAAGTTAAATCTATACTCTGTGTACTATATAACTTCAGTTTCCAGTGCTCATTCTAGAGCAAATTTCATAAGCTTGGAGACAAACTACATTAAAAGAAAAATCTTTAAGAAACCCAAATAGGAAAAAAACCCAAACAAACAAAACACAAACATCAGAGAGGATTCAATTATTACAGCATCTGGTGATTTTTAGACAACATTGAAAGACCTCTTCCAAAGCTTTGCTTTTTCTTTAATACTTGTCTCAAAATTTTGTTGAGATAAGCCAAGTTGGATGAGTCTCTGAGCAACCTGGTCCAGAAAAGGTGTCCCTGCCCATGGCAAGGGCTTTGGAACTAGATGCTCTTTAAGATCTTTTAACCTAAATAATTCTATGACTTTATGGTTCTTTGTTTGTGGTAACGCTGCCTTCACAGAACAAACAATGAATCTTCAAAGTATTAAAACCACAGAAGATACTGAAACAGCTAGCAGAAGGTTAACTTATGCCTCTCATAGTATTGGCATCACCTACCAGGATCAATCTTAACAGCTTTTAGATGAGATATTCATGGTGACCAAGTTCCGTTCTTGCTTTGGTTTGTCCTCATGAGCAAAGTCTTTTCTGATTTTTCATGCAGTCTTCAAAAACTTGCCAAGCCTAGAGCTCCCAGCTGATATTTTAAGCATGCAATACTTATAATTCCAGCACCCAAAGATAGGTTTGAGTGAGAAAGCAAGTCAGTATTTGTAGCTTCACTATCACTCCAGAAGTTTGCCACCTTTAAATCTAGTTTCACACAAATAAAAATATGCATTAACCCCACATATGAATTGTGATTGCCAAAAACTGTTTTTAGAGTGAAATTTAAGACTCAACATGTGTAAAAGCATCATGCTGAAATGATTATATTTCATATAGTTTAGCTGGAGTCAGTTTTGTGTGAGAAGGCAAGATGATTGTGTGGTAGTCAGTCCTGAAAAGAAAAGTAGACATTTGTGTTTGTCAGACTGTATATAGGAGTCAAAAAACAGCACGACTTCATTCTGAAAATGGGGGACAAAGTTATGAGAAAATTTTTTTTCATTACATTGAACTCCCTGTTAGTGTCCTACCTGACCTCTGATAACTGTGCTGATGTAGCTTTCACAGTCTCCCTCAGGAGTTTAGCTGTTTGGCCCATACAGTTCAAAATCTTTTCTTAATGTCTAGCCTAAACATTTCCTTCCTTAGCCTCAGGTCACTGATCCTTGTCCTACATCTTCTGAGACTGAATATTTTCCTGCATTCAATTTCCACTGCTGTATTGAAGGCATGAGACTGAGAACAAAAAAGCACAGAAAAAGAGAGGGGAAAAAAGGTCATCTAGTCTAAAAAAACCTCCTTAGCTCTCCCACTGACTGTAAGTTACAATGGAATTATCAAGGTTTTTATACTTTAAGTTTTATCAGAAATTTATAAAGAAGACTAGACTAATGTATAGTACTATTGAAACAACACCACCCTGGGTTAAACAAAAATAATCAATAGATGAGACCCATCAAGCACTGACAAGGAGCTTTTTCAGTATTTTTCTCTTTTCATTTACTGGAGGGGAGCCAGCCAGCCCAATATACTCTAGTCTAAAAGAATTTTTAATGAAAAATCTTTGCAATATAAGCTTGAACACTGCTGTTAAGACTAAAAAAAAAAAAAAAAAGATAAAGTACTTTGTCATAAATTTATGTGAAGCAATTAAAATGCATTTCCACATTGTGTAAACAGATGACAAACTGGTTGTTTCAAAAAGTAACACAGGGACGAATTGAACTATTGAGTTTAAAGAATCAAGCATTTGCATTCAGATGCCAAGGGCTATGGAAATCTGAGCCAGATCACAGAGGTAGTAGTAGTGGATCACTGGGCACACCTCACTACTCAGGACAATGCACACACAGTTGGAGAAATACTGTAAATCATAGATCACTAGTACCTGACATTGTTATCTGCTCTCCCCCAAAAAACAAACAAACAAACAAAAACAAAAACAAAAACAAGGAAAAACCCAAACACACAATAAATTGCAGTTATTGAATGTTGGCTATTTACCCAGCATTTTCATTGAAATGTTGAAACTGTTAGGAAACTCTATAAATTATTTGAGGCACACTTGAATTAAGAATAAATCCCAAAACAACTGAGGAGCATGGAAGAAATTCTGTATCTATTTTAGAGATACCGGGACAGGTCTTCATATACAATTGGGCTTCTTGTGTTCATGTGATATTGTCTGAGACCATCCTATGCAGCAGGAATGTATCAGAATGCAGTTGTTTTTAAAAAAAATAAATATATATATATATGAAAAGTTTTGGTTTGTTATCTATAATTTTTTATTGCACATATATTTTGTGTTACTGTGGTTTATTACGGTAGAGAGCGAGTACAGCTGGACAGGGCATGATGCATCACAACTTCAATTTTCATAAAGTGCAGAAGCACTTACAGTTCATGCTCAGTGTTTAAGTTGACATGACAGAAGCATAATTTTGTTCGCAAAGATATGGGTTCCAACTCAGAAATTTCAACTAGTTTCTTCACCCATCTCCATCAAATCCATGGCACAAGTTTTCTTCAATCCACTCCTAAACTTGTCAAGGATAAGGTTGGAAAAGTACTCTGAAAGAAAAGAACTACAAAATTGATTTGGTTTTGGTGATTAGTTGTTTCAAACTCTCCATCTCTGATTCTCTATTTTCATTTAATTTAAAGGAGAGTGTTCACTATTAAAAAAAAAAAAAAACAAAACAAAACACCAAAAAACCAAAACCCAAACAAAACAAAACAAAACAAAAAACCCCTCCAAAACTACTCCTCTAGCAAACTTGAAGTCAGAGAAGAGAAAGTCACACTTAACTATGACAAATCATTTAGAGCATCTGTAGTATACTGCATCCTTAATTAAGACTTTGATTGAGTTAAATCTATAACTATTTAAGTGAAATAGGAAAAACTAAAGAGCAAGCATACCAAAGCAAATATATTTTGTCCTTGATGGAAAAAAAGATTGAAGTATTTGAAGCATTGTCTCTATATTGAAGAAAAATGCATCTTTTAGAGCAGTGAAGTTGCTCAATTTAATAGACTTGATGGGCTTCCATGACACTTCACACCTTATCAAGGATGAGCTGAACTTTAATGGGACTGTTTAAAATCTTATACAAGGGGTTTCCCATTTTAATATGGATCATATCTGCCTCCATATATACCACTGGCACCAAAGATAAAAACATCTTCATTTTTTACAAAGATGAATATGGTAAATTAACAATATTGAAACTGCTTTTTGATGAGTTCTCTGTTAAGCTGGGAGTAGGTTAGAGTCTTTACTGCACAAACTAAGTCTATACAAGACTTTGCCTTTCCTCTAGATATTCAGAGATAGCTTTATTTTGGTTTGTTTGTTGTTACTTTTTTGTGAGTGCTGAAGTTCCGTATTGAAGAGACAAAACATTTTTAAAAAATCTACAGGTTATACTGAGTATATGGGAGCATCTTTTGCATCGAGCTTTTCTCATGCACCTCTGCCTCAAACTAATAATGGGTATAAGAGACAGCTTGATGCACTTTAGTGTTTTATCTAGTGAGAAGGCATAGAAGAAATATTAGTCAAAAATCAACTTTTTTTTTGATGCCTGAAGAGCAAAGCGGAAACCTTACACTTCCATGTGATGTGAAAGTCTCAGCAAAAGTGAAGTGTGCTCAGACATTCCTTTTCCCTCGTGTTACAAAACCCTGCAGTAGCTGACTACAATGACAGTATCAGTAGTGGAAACTGATGAAGAAATTAATATACCATCTCCTAAACCAGTATAAACATTGATGGATATTCCAAAGAATGTTTTACATTTCCTAGTCTGAGATCTGTTTTATCACACTTACTTTAAAGGGTGACCTTTAAAATATTGTATTTCCTACAAAATAAATAAACAAACAAACAAATAAATAAATAGGAAAAAACCTCTTTATAGCCTGAATTTATTGCCTTTAAAATCAATTCCCAGCAATAAGCCTAATTACAATAAAAGAACTCAACCAAAATGAAACAGTTTACCTGTGATCAATTTTTCTGGTAGTAAAATCTTAATTATGGTCAAAAACACATTCAAAGTTTGTGGTATTGTCAGTAAAATCTTCATGGAAACTAACATTCAGTGACATGTACCACACAGGGGCAAGTTATAGGATTATTTACAAGATCAGAACTTTCCAGTGTCTACTTTTTTGAAGAATAGCCATATCTTCTGTAACAAAGCTTCAGACTGAGATATAATTGGTAAAATCTCAGTCCAGATCTTAATGCAAGAACATGACTATAGACCCTAGAGACTTATTTTAACAGAAGCTAGCCTAAATTGCACAATCAAACACCCTTATCTGGAGGCTCATTTTGTCCCATTTTAGAAAGCAGAAATAGAGACATACACCTTTATAAAAAAGAAATGTCTGTAGAGCGGACTGTATTTGCATTTATGGAAATTACATAAATACATATAGAAACAAACAGCATCTGAATTGGCAGGTAACCTGAAATAAAGCTTCAGGGGCAGAGTAGCACATTAAGGAAAGTGAATCTACTCTTTTCTGTTCATCATAAATATTAGCCTTTCCATTTTCAGTGTCCTTTCCACAATGAAGCACTGAGCCATCTTATCTTCTAGCTGTTCTTTCATTTTATTTCTGAAAGATATTTCATTTCCAGTATTTTAATTTCTATTCACAATTTTCTCCCACTGTTGTCTCTCTAGTCAGTCTAAAGCCATATTCTCTCACTAATAATTGGAGGTGTTTGGGGGAACATTGATTTCATAAGAGTACAACACAAAAAGTGAAACACTTTTCACTAAACCTCTAAAGGTGTCATAAATTAAACTATATTATATTATCTGTTTCAGATTCTACTTGTGTTTGAGAAAGGGTCTCTCAGGATCTAAGCAGTGCCTGTTGCTGAATGGTGGGAATATTGGCGACTGCAGTTTGATTTTCTTGAAGCAGTTCCACTCTTTTCACCTTAAAGGGTATCCTTGTCTTTCTGTAACACATGTCCACTATTTGTTAGTATAACTTGTTGAAGTATCTGTAATTTATGTTATAGAGATACACAAATTCATTTTGGCTTGCTCAGCTTGCTTGTCTTTTTTTTCAACTTCACATTTTATTAGAAAATGTAGAAAATATCTTCAATACAGCTTAGCATAAATATAAGAGAATTGGTCATCTCTTTATACAGAAGTCTTTTCTCTGAGTAATAGAGCCTCAAAATTAACATCCTCCCACATTCCCCATGCAGCAGAGCTGAGAGCAACTAAATTCTAATTTTGGTATTTCCATACCCTTAGAGGAACAGGCACATTGAAACTGTGATGCTGTTGACAGCACAGGACATTCATGGATCCACAGCCTTCCCACTTCACACCAGCAACCTCATCAGAGAAGCTGTTTCAGGAGAAAGAGGGGTATAAAGTGATCAAGAGGGAAGCAGCTGTCAGTTCAAAGAGCTCAAGGAAAACTGAGGTCAACACTCTGTTTCTGAGATTGGCCACTACTCCCATTTTGTTCAGTTCTGTAATGTAATGCCAGCATTCTGGCTCCTGTTTGCCAGGCACAGAAGTAGACACTTGACCACTTTAGTGATGTTTGGATGTAGATTTGCTACTAGGGACTCTTCTAGTTTTTTAAAGCATTAATGAAATAAATCATGTTTTGCAGAGATTCTGAGCTGCATTATTAAAATAATTGCCATCACTAAGGTTAGGCAGATTTACTTATTTAAATAAACAAACAAACAAACAAACAAACAAATAAATAAAAGGAATAGGGGAAAAAACTAAACTCAAACAACTGAGTTATTGACAAAAATTTCGTGACAGAGATTTGTCTTTACTCTGCATTTCAAGTAGTTTGTTTTCATTCTTCATGTTGCTTTTATTTGCCAATCACAATTGGCAAATGCTCTAGTAATCAGTAAGTCCCAAATGAGAGTCATTTATCTCAGAATCTGATGCTAAACTCCTAAAGTTTGTGCCTTGCATACTGAAAGCATAACTCTATAGACATGCAGTGCTCTCAGTTGCCATACCTATACATGGTTAGCAATCAGTCCTTCCAGATCATTCAGGTCAGCTCAGGTCCCTTTTAAGTGCAACACATCTTTGCAGTCAACTCAATATGCTCTAGAGTGTACTTATACATACTACAGATGAGTAGTTCTTGGTGGTAAAAAATAGCTTGAAAACCAAGAAAGTAAGCTGGAAATATGACATCAATAAACCATGACCTATCTGAGATATTTTCAGCAAATATGTTTCAATCTTTGCTGTGTGAGTGTGTATATCTTCACAGTTGTTGCATATTTTCAGACAACATTCTAAATTTTTGTATTATGGTAACCATAATCCAGATATTTGGTATTTCCCATATTGTCCAACAGTGAATCTACTTACTTTTGCATATACCATGGAAATGTCATTTTCTTTGTTTAGTTCCCATGTTTCCTGGTTCCTATCAACTTCTGCTCCTTAAATGAAAGTTAGCCTCTTATGTAGGCTCCCAGAGCTGGTGTTGAATGATTGATATCTTGGAGTGGCACAAAGAGCAATAATGTAATCCACTGTATAGAGAAAGAAAAAAAAAAAAAAAGAAAGAAAAACACTTCAGACTGGTCTCAGCTATGCAAAGAGACAAAGAGGAAACTATGTTGAATTCCAAAACATTCATATCTATCACTTCCCGGGCCAGGTTTCCAAAGAACAGGGAACTTAATACATTTTTTGAAAGCAATTGCCTGCCATTGTGGCTGCCCACTGTTCTTCCTACTCTCCCACACATGTCAAACACAAAGTGGTCTTTAAGGTTTTTTAGTATTATGCTTCTACAATGTTTTGATTATTAATTACAGTACTGTGTAGCAGCCCTGAGTAGAATTGTTGTTTGTTACTTTATAAGATAAATTTATTATGATTAATAATAGCAGAAAGAAGATGGGTGAAATAGTGAAGTGTACCTAGGGGACAACTGGCTTGACTTAATTTTGATCATGAAGCTGGGTTTTATGACGTGAATGGGTATAATTTTTGTGAAGTCAGCTAAAAAAATGTTAATCTTTATTTCACTTTGAAGATACATTTAAGGAAAAAAAAGTATGTTCTCCTAGAAGTTAGCTCCCCTGCAATGAGATTCAAAGGGAGAAAAGAGCTTAATCACCAAGAAAGTATGGCTTTAAAGAATTCAGTTATGTATGCATTATTCACAGAAATATAGTCAGTGATTTCATAAGCAACCAGACAATTAAGGAGTTCAACAAAAACTCAATAGGGACCTTTGACAGAGTAAAAGATTGGATTTTTAAAAAGTTCTGAGTCTTAACTTGCCCAGCTGGATTCTTCATGGGAAAGAAAGAGAGAGGGAAGATGGTGAGGGAAAGCTTGAGAAAGGAGGGCAGAGACAAAAGGAGGAAAGGAAGACTAAAAATATATATACACACACACATACATATATATGCACATGTACATATATATATACACACATATATATACATATATATTAAAAAAATTTACTGGAGGTTTTATACTATGGAAATAATAAAATATTGTCATAATATGAAACTAATTGGGATGTTCTGCACCTTTAGTTGCACACGACACCAAACTAGAAAATCAAATATTTCATAAATTCAAATGATTGGCTAGCTTCTTGGAAACAATTTAAACATCAAAGGAAAAC
>JAWWLZ010000172.1:44181661-44217211 GCA_035041345.1 Poliocrania exsul | reverse complement strand
ATTATTATTATTATTATTATTATTATTATTATTATTATTATTATTATTATTATTATTATTATTATTGTTATTATTATCATTGTTATTAAATCCCTTTCTTCCCCCTAACAAATAGTTCATTTTCTGGAATAATATTTCTTTATACTGTCAAAAATATATTCGCTTTTTGCATATAATTAACTTGCCTTTTGAGACACCATAGGGTACCAAACTATCAGTACAAGAATTCAAAAAATGTCAGTGGCTAAGATCTAGTCCCTCTTGGTTGGGTAGGTACAGAGAGGAAGAGCAGGGAAGCTTAGGTTGCCTGTATTATTGGAACAGAATCAAGCTTCAGTTCTCTGTACCTTGTTAATTTGTGCCAACATTTAGCTACATATGCCACTCACAGAGGGAGTAGAAATAAACTGGTTATAGATCTGAGACATAAACCAGGGATAGTTCAGAATGACATTAAATTGACTGCAAATATTCTATCATTTTAGGCAAAATATGGATGACTTCACTGCCTAAAGGTTCTGAAAGCCAGTCAAAAGCTGGAGATATTCCAACAATTATATTTCTGTCTTCCAGAGATTATGAAAGACAGATATATCTTGCTCTGCAAGGAAGAGGAGTACAGAAGAGGTACTGTATAAACTTCTGAGCTACAGTATCTATCAAGTTACTGCTCCATTGAATAACTGGCATGACACTAATGAGCCAAAAGAAGCATATGATTCATTAAATGACAGTGTTCATTAAAGCATGGCAAGATTTGACATCAGAAAATAAACTGTTACCAAAAATGTCAAACTGGTCCAGAAGGCTTTCCTTCTTCTCTCAATCTTTCTTTTTTTCTTCTCTTAACCAGCAGATTTTTCCTTTCTTCTCTAAAAACAGACAGTGTTGAAGAGGGAAGGACCTATAAATCACATACATTTGTTTCTTCCCTCTCTACCTACTTTTCCTCTATACTTTGAAAGATGAACATGCATATTGAAAAAGCTTTCTAAGATATAGGGAGAGATCTCCATTGGAAATCTGGTTTTTAGAACAAAAAAGAATGACATAGAGACAGCTACTGAGTTCCTATTATAGGTGATTGTTCTGGTAAAGACTTGGTTTAGAAATCAGCTGTTTTGTAATTCTGTAACCCATGCTACAAGACTAAGAAACTTCATCCTTTCTGGTTGACATTAAAAGTTCATTTATCTAGATTTTTTTTTCTCTGCTTTCAAGACTGATTAATACAAGACTGTGCTTTTTAGCTTAGGTCCTACTTTCAGCCTTTCTTCCAATGTGGGCTATGTGGACATATTAAATACTAAACAAAACTTAGCCTGGCAGCTGGTTTCTCACTTCTTCCCTGTACTCTGCTTGGTGTTTTTCCAAGTGGCTTGTGGCTATGCTACCTAAAAATTCGTCACACAGTAATTCTGAGGGAACAAAACCAAATTCAGTTTTTTGACAAAAATTACAAGCACACTTGGCAGCAGCTGCAGGTGCAGTAGCTGCAGACCTTAACTGTCTTTGTCCCTTTTATTTACTGGTTTTGATGAAAAAGCAGGATTCTCATAAGTATTGTGTTCCTACCTGTGCAATATAATCATGACCATCTTTCCAATGTAATCTTCCAAAACTGTTATCAAGGTCCAGGTTAGCATATTATTTCCCCACAGCATTATTAACATGAATAACTATATTTGATATTATAAAAATATGAATGATGGATCCAAATAATGTCTCAAAATAAAAGATAATTACAATCTACTGTCAGTCTATGTGAAGCTTGTGATGTCCTCAAGCTATTTCTTTTCCCAGCTATAGTCAAGGAGCATTTTCATTCCTCTCTTTTTTTTTTTTCTCCGCAAAACCCAAAGATTATTCATAATTGATAAAGTGTATTGCTAGAAGCTACCTAAAGAATTTATGCCTGTTCTGGGATAAAGGTAAAAAGCTTTGTCATTGCTATCATTCAGCCCCAAATTAAGTATAGCTGGCATGAAATGTATTCAAACACTTTCATTTGTCCTATGTCATCCATAGTTCTACTATGTGAAATATTAATACAGATGAAAAAGTTTAGGTTTTTAGTACAGAAAGAGGGAAAAAAAAAGAAATGAAAAAATTTATTTAAACACTAATAATCTTCTCGTGTGTCTCCTCTTTTTTATTATTATCCTTCCTTCCTTCCATTTCTTTCTTTCTGTTTCTTTCTTTCTTTCTGTTTCTTTCTTTCTTAGTCTGTCTCTCCTGGATGTTTCCTTGTATGATCACCATGTTTGTTACTGTCAGTTGGTAAGAAATGTCCACGCTTCCCTAAATAAAAACCTTAAGAGTTTGTGCCATTTTATAGGGGTTTCTGTGAGATAGCCCTCTGACAAACATATAGAAATGCTAACTAAAAAAATACTCTCTTCTGAAGGTGTTTCTGAAATAATCTTGTGTGCAATTCTATAGAGTCCATGCATGTTACACTGAAACCTTGATCACTGTTTATAACCAAATAAACAAATATTTATACATTTAACATAAATATACAGGCAGTTGATTTTTCGTTGTTGTTTGTTTGTTTGTTTGTTTGTTTTAATGAAGTAAATGTAGTAGAGAACCACTACAAGAGTTTCAGCTGAGCTAGAAATCTATACAAATTCAGATGGCATTTTCATCCTTAAGATCTAAAACTCTAAAATCTCAGCTCTAGAACTATTTGACTTGTTTGCCATTTTTTATATTCCCCAGAAACTGTTCAGTTCCTCTGCAGAATGATGCATTGTAATCTGTAATTGGATAATAAATATGAAACATCTTTAAAAGTGTTTATATTTTTTACTGAATAAAGAGGAGTCTTAAACTAACTTTTAGAGTACCAAAACCCTGTCAGATTAATCTTCTTTTTTGTTGTTTTCTTTTAAAATCTCCCTGTATTATCAACTACATGTCCAGTGATAATGACAAAACCTCTCTCTGTTTTCTTATTGAGCATTTCAATACCTCTTCCTTGTCTCTGCAGACACAAGAACGCCATGCATTGATTCTGTCAATGCCTAGCAAAGTTTGTTTCTATATCGGTGCTCCAGATATCAATCTGCCTAAGAAAACTGGTGCTTCCATATGTACAAAATTTAAGAGGGGATGGCAAGAAGACTTGTGGTTCAGATTCATGTAGCTCTTTGTCAGTAACTTACTAAATAAACACAAAGACAATTTTTAACTCTTTTGCCAGTTATTCTGCTAGTGCAAATTTTTGTTGTTCAATGCAGTGTCTTAACAATGTCACAATGCTAATATACAGTGGCTGGTACTCTGGCCTAGTACATGAATAGATGTAAAATGGCTTTAGGTGGTTACAGAACTGTCATTTTCTTACTGCACATTTGACTTCATTCCTGTGATAAGAAGTCCTTCTATGCAGAAAGTTTGGTGCCACCCTTAAACACAACCTGAAATCTATTAACTCAGCACAACCACTAAGATTGGAATAGATTTTCTTCCAGAATACAAATTCTAGCTATAACTGCATTACAGCCTTATTAATTTCCCAATGTTTTCAGCGTAGTTTTACTAGCATACTTTTGCAAGTCATTAATTGTGCATTATGCCACTCTTGCCTTAATGACGTTGTAATTTATTCCAAGACTTCCAGAGAAATGAACTGCAAAGCACAGTTTTCATAAAATGGCCTAAAAAAAGTAATAAACACACACATAAATACTTACTAATAAACAGATTACTCATAACCATTTCAAAACACCAGAAATACCTCTTGAGACAAAAACAAAGGAAAAAGATAAAATACCAGTGGAGGTATAAAGTCCAAAATGGCATTTAAGGGCAAGATAAACCATAATAAATCTTATCAACTATTTCTATTAAATTATTTTTCTCTTAATTTTGAGCTATAGTACCACTGGAAAACTGAATTCCCATTTATCTTGAATTGTTTCTTCATAGTACTCCCTGGACTTATAGATACAAAAAAACCATCTTGAAAATCTCGTGTGGATGCTTCTAGATTTTATTCCTTTCTCACAACCTCTGAATTATTAAATAAGAATCATAGTAACTTCAGGATTTTCTCTGAGCGTGGAAAGTGTCATTTGCTAGCAACATTAAAATGCAATAGGAGTATTACAGTCTAGATGCAAATAACCCAGGAAGATCTAGTTAAAAAAAAAATCTGGAAGTCTGCAATTTGCATAAAACTCTAGAATCTTGGAGTGTTCCAAATGTCTGGTTTCTGCCTGAAATGAACTGTACCAGGTCTGAAGGGTACCCCTCACTGCACATGGACATAATTATGGTAATATTGCATGTTCTTTCTATTCTCTTACCATTTTCAGAAAAAGTGATATATGTTTCTGGCCCCTTTGAGCTCTTATAATCATGGAAACATAAAATTATTTAGATTGGAAAAGACCTCTGAGCTCATTAAGTTCAAACATACATGTAACATTGCCAAGTCCACCACTAAATCATGACTCTAGTTGACACATCTACATATCTTTTAAATTACCTCCATGGATGGTGATTCAACCACTTCCCACAGCATCCTGTTTGAATGCTTGACCACTCTTTCAGTGAACAAATTTTTCCTAAATTTCCTGGCACAACTTGAGACTGTTTACTCTTGCCTTCTGGCTTGTTACTCAAGAGAAGCAGCCAACCCCCACCTGGCTACAACCTCCTTTCAGGTAGTTATAGAGAATGATTAGGTCTTCCCTGAACCTCCTTTTCTCCAGGCTAAACACACCCAGCTCCCTCAGCTGGTCCTCCTAAGACTTGTGCTCCAGACCCTTCACCAGCTTTGTTGCCCTTCTCTGGACATGCTCCAGCACCTCAATATCTTTCTTCTAGTGGAGGGAAAAAACCCTGAATACGATATTCAAAGTACAGCCTCACCAGTGTTGAATACAGAGCGACAATCACTTCCCTTGTCTTGTCCTACTGGCCACCTTATTGCTGATACAAACCATGATGTCTTCTGGCCATCTGGTACACTGTCAACCAACACTCCTGTTCTTACAACAGTATATTTCAAAACAGACTTAATAGCATGTTTCTGGCCTGAGATTTGGTTAGCGACGTAATTTCGACACCACTATAATTCTTCACAGGAGACTTCTCTGAAGGGAAGTCTGAAATGCTATGCATTGAACCCACCAGGTTATATGATACATTTCTACCTTCATCTTTATTCCCAGTTTATTGTGTAATTTTTTTTTTCCAAATGTCCATCCAAAGAATTCCTGTGAGTAAAACTAACATATTGTAAGGGGGTTTCTTCATCCAATGTAAAATATCACATTATATCTTTTATTTCATTTGTTCTTTTTTCTGATTGTGATTGAATTGGTTAGAAACATTTGATCTTTCAATAAACTTTATAGTTCCTCTTTATAATTTTGAATATCAACTTAAAATTAGACTGTAGAGTTTCTGAAGTTGTGTGGGGAGAATGGTATCAGTCATCTACAAATATTTGGGAGAAAAACCCTGAAGATCTCTGTGTACAAAACACTTCATTGTTATAGATCTTTACCAAAAAATTTCAGATTTGGATCTGAAACACACCCAAATGCAGGGATTTTACAGGATTAGATTCTGGGTTACTTTTAACTTTATGATTTTGATAGAATAATAGAGATTAAATATACATGTACTGAAATGGGTATTTTTTTTCTGGTTTGTAAGAGGGAAAACCAAGCAAGAAAGAAGTGTACCCGTGTGCAATCACTGAAACATGTCATTGTTTGGGTTTGTTTTTTTTTTTTTTCAGAAGTTGAACTTGTGGCAGAACAGGCATTGTTTCTGGTTTATCCTAAAATGCTGTAACATTTTAATTAATGTGAAAACATATTGACCATCATGAGTCATTGTAAGGGTTTTCTTTGTATGTTGATCCTCAGATCATTCTGTCCTACCAGCTTATAAGGCCATTAGCAGCTCTTCAGCCACTGCTTTTGAGTTTGGTCCATCTCAGAAAAAGACATCATACAATTTACAAAAACACGGTGGATACAGATGTGTAAATGAGTAACCTGGAAATTGTACATTAAGATGGAAATTATTGCCTCTGAGAAGCAAATTTAAACAAAAATGTTATCAAATTCAGACATCAGAGGAAAGCATAAAACCCTTCAACTCATCTATTGGTATTTAAATATAAGATTTACAGATCAATCCGTTGATTAAAGATCATCACAGGTCCAAACTTCTCCATACAGTACATCTAATTACATTTTGTTTCATAAACATATATATTTAAACTCTCTTAAATATAATCTTCATCTTTTTTACAGCTTTAGCTTCTTTTTAAGGGGGAAATATTCTGTCTTATAATGTAGGCCCCTGTCGAATCATATGGATGGATACAAGTCATTAAGTATTAAAAGGTTCTCAAATTTGCTGCTGTACTTAGATATAGACTTTAATAGCAGTGTTTAAATTGGGAGGTATCTGAAAATGCCTGTAGAAGCACCAGAAATTCTAATGAAATGTCTTATAGCAGATAATATATAAATACATATATTAATAATTTAGAAAGCCAGGGAAGAAATTCTTTTGTTACAATGTCCATTGCCCTACTTGTTTAAGCATTCCATACCACATTCTCTTTTTGAAAACTTATCAAGATTCATATTTAAGTTGCCTACTCTTCAGAAGACTGAAATCTCACTTTTCTGATAGCTTAAAATTTCTAATCAGTTTTCACTCTGAACTGATTTATGTGCAGTTTACACAGCTTTGCTATACATGTAGACAAAATAAGTAGGTGCTTTGGTCAGTAGTATTGGCTTAGAGACAAAAATTAGTCAGACAGCTCTACCTATCCCAAAGCCGTAGAAAGTCTTTTCATAGTTGTCTTTTTGATGCTGAAGAACATACATACAGAACAAATTATCAAGCTAGTATGCATATTTCCAACTTCACAGTATTTTCTCATCTATCTCATACCTTTTGTTTCATTTACAGCAAGACACTAAGACAACAAGCTATCCCTATTTCTGAGAGAATGTTAAACAGAAAAATGTGTACATTTTGTAGTAATGCTGCAGCAAACATTATCAACATAGATTGGTAATAGATACCAATGCATAAATACCAATGCATTGAGATTGTTACTTATTTTAGCATGTGATTACCATATTTGGAAAAAAAAAAGTACTTTATTATCTTTCTGTAGTTAACTAGGATGGGCAGTTCACTAATAATGTATCACAAATTATTATTGGCTGTGTAAAGACTGATTTTGCAAAGTTTATTATATTTGCCTTTGTAGAGCTCTTCTGATTCTTTGCTTTTTCTCAAAGAACACTCTTCTGAAATTGGTTTTTTGCAACTTGAAAGCACCTTGCTCCTCATTAAATCATTTTGAAAATTAATAAATCATTCAGTGGTAATTGCTATCTTTATAATAGGTTTTCTTCAAAATGGACAGTTGAAATGTATTTCAAAATATTGTGTGTGAGTCTCAGAACATATTAACATTTAAATTATTCTGAAAGTGCTGCCTTTTAAACATAAAAAAGATAGAAAGAGTTCACTACTAGGGCAACAAATTAATCATCTGATAACTTGGTCAATTAAAACAATCATCCTTAGACAAAAATTGTTTTAAATATCAATCAATTGAACGCATATTTTGTTAAAGTGAAGCTTAGTAACTCAAGATAAGTGTAATGTTTTTTACAACCTGCTGTTTGATTTGTCCTCCTATATGTCAGGAACTGCTGGCAGTAAGAACTACAGTTGTTCTCTGACAGATACAGTTTGGTAATATCAGCATCAGATTAATATTAGAGCTTCTCTAAACCACTCAAGGACAAACCTCAGTCAATGTATTAAGAGTTTAGTAGAGTGGGAGTATTTGGAGTACAAATTTCATACCAATCTGAAAGTTAGATTGCAGGTTATTAAAAAATTTATGGATTAAAAGGGAGATTTTTTTTTGTTTCTTCTTTTTGCTGCAACTCTGCCTTTCCAGAGGCATAGTGGTTTGACACCTCCAAAACTTTCTCAACATAGTGTAAGGAAATAAGGTGAGGACTGCCCCAGCCACTCCCAAAGTATGAAGCCAGGCTTCAGAGACAACATATGCTCAAATGACCAAATTAAATCAGAAAACTTTCCAGGAGTCAAGGAAAAAGAACAGAAATCAAGTTAAATATTCCCCTGAAGGGGAAGAGAGATGTTCTGTGAGAGCTGGTGAAAAGAGTGAAAACAATAGATATTTTAGCTCAGAATGGAGTTTAGTTTTAATAGGTTTGAAAAACTAAAATCTTGTGACACTATAAAAGTGAAATATGACAAAAGTTTTCTCACTAAGCATAGAGGCCAAAGCTGAAAATATGGGTTCTCAATGGTCAACTGAAGGTAAGCTCTTGACATTATATTGTCTGCAATTTTTGTTGTGGAGTAGAGGTAAGAAACAAAATCAAAGTTTTCAGTAATATAGAGGGCAAATGACACAGGAACAACAGTGATCTCAAATTTTCACAGACAGCACATTAAAAAAATTATGTATGTAAGTGAAATATATAAATGAAACATTGCTTCCACCCTTGAACCTAAAGAAAGTATTCTGGAATTATTACCCTTGAAAGGAGGAATGGACATTGAAAATGAGTTCTGATTCATTTCAGTAGGAAAGAGGTCTGTCCAATAGTTGATGTATTGTAGTAGAACTACCTCCATTCATTGGTACACCTAAAGCACTTGTATATTCAGAAAAAAATTAACACAAAGGAAAAATGGACAAGTCTTTCTTCTGTTAATCTCATAGTGATTTTACTAGACTGTATCCGCTCAACATTAAATGAAGTGAAAATATGGTCTTGGATTTTTATTGGTCATATCAAAATAAAATAAATAAAATAAAAAATAAAATAAAATAAAATAAAATAAAATAAAATAAAATAAAATAAAATAAAATAAAATAAAATAAAATAAAATAAATAATAGCAAGTTGCTGTAGCTTCTATGTAATTATAAAATAATACATTAGATTATAATTACATATATACATCATCATCATCATGACTAGGCTTCGCGAATGAAGATTTGGGAAGGGCTCTCCCCTTGTGGGTGTGCCCTTCAAGCCTGCGCAGTGGATTTTTAGGTGAGGCACAGCGTGCACAGAACTGGCCCCACCATTTAACTCCTAAGGTTCATCTGCCATGGCTGAGCGGGCTTGGACAGGACAGTAAAGTCCTCAGGACTAGAACCTACAGCCCCCAATATTCCCAGGAAGTCTCCCATCCAAGTACTAACAGGGGCAGACCATGCTTAGCTTCTGAAATCTGATGGGATATAAATATAATTCTATTATATAATAATATAATCTATTCCTATGTAAATTTATGAGAAAATGAATATATCCTGGGACACTAACATTACGTTTAAAATGCTTAGAAAAATTGAATAGCCTGACAGGAATAGAAATATATCATGTAATACAAGCTCCACTGAAATGGGTGAAGGCAAAACCTTGCACTAGACAAAAATTTCCAGTGGACTGGAAATTAATCCAAGAATAAAACCCAAGAAGCAAACAAAAACAAGCCAAAAACAAATAAAACCCTCACAGATCTTGAGAAGTATTTCTGAAGTAAGATTAGTGATCCGTGCTAGGCTTATTCAGTTTTAATTTCCAGAGAAGTTCATGTTACCATATATAGTCGTTTGGAACACAAGAACTATTCCCCAAATTAATGCTTTTCTTAGCTCTTCATTTATTTTTTCCTAAGACTAGTCCAGTGCATGATTCTTGGTAAATTAGAGGACTGTAAAATTGTCACTCATATGAAGTTCTTCACTTGGAGGGGGGTTGAACACCGGAACAGGGTCCCCAGGGAATTGGTCACAGCAATACACCTGCCAGAGTACAAGTGTCTGAACATTGTATTCAAGTACATCATGTGATTGTTTGGGCTGTCCTGTGCAGGGCCAGGAGTTGTACAGCATCACAGAATTACAGCACATGCTGATCAGGAAAGGACCCACAAGGATCATCAAGTCCAATTCTTAGCCCTGCACAGGGCCATCCCCAAGTCACACCATGTGCCTAAGAGTATCATTCAAATGCTTCTTTCACTTTGTCAGCCTTGGTGCTGTGACCACTTCCCTGGGGACCTGTTCCAGTGCCCAACCACCCTCTGGGTGAAGGACCTCTTTGTAATATTCAACCTAAACCTTCCCTGACACAACTTCAGGCCATTCCCTCAGGTGCTGTCCCTGGTCACCAAAGAGAAGAGATCAGTGTCTGCTCTTCCTCTTCCCCTCACAAGGAAGTTGTAACTGCAATGAAGTCTCCCCTCAGTCTCCTCTTCTCCAGGTTCAACAGACCAAGTGCCCTCAGCTGCTCCTCATGCAGCTTCCCCTCAAGGCCCTTCACCATCTTAATTGCCCTCCTTGGACACTCTCTAATAGCTTAATATCTTTCTTATATTTTGGTGCCCAAAGCCACATGCAATATTCAAGTTGAGGCCACCCCAGTGCAGAGCAGAGCGGGACAATCCCCTCTCTAGACTGGCTGGCGATTCTTTGCCTGATGCTCCCCAGGGCATGACTGGCCCTTCTGACTGCGAGGGCACTGCGGACTCATAGTCAACTTGCCATTCACCAGGACCTCTAGATCCCTTTTTATGGCACTGCTTTCCAGCATGTCATTCCCCAGTCTGTATGCACACCCAGGGTTGCCCAGGTGCAGAATGCAGCACTTCCCCTGGTTGAACTTCATATGGTTAGGCTCAATGATCCTTTTGGGTCCTGTCCAATTCAGGACATTCTTTGAATCTAAAATTATATGCTTCTTCTAAAGCTTAATTAACACTTCAAAGAGCAACAGCTGAAAGAGTCCCCTGTTACAAATATCAGATTTAATAAAACTGTCTGCCTTATAAATGAATTGTTAGCTTCAAATAGACTTAATATTGTGTGCTTTTTGACAGGAACTGACTGGAACCTTATTCTACACTTCAGTTCAGTTTCTGTGAGGGTAGTAATAGGAATTTAAATGAAACATGACTGTGAGTATTATGATAAATATTTACCTTTCAAATGTCTGGGTTGGTTGGTTGGTTTGTTTGGATTTCCTTTTTGGTGCTTTTTAATATTAAAATTGTACCTAGCTACTTATCACAGTTGACTTTCCTGTTTGCAGTGGCTATTTGTCACTAGTTTTACTAGTGTCATGTTATTCTTGATCCATAACAGTAAATCTCAACATGACAGCTATGAATAGCAGTTAGAGGACAAAACCATTTTACATTTCAAGTAAATATAATTGCTATTAGCTGTTGGAAAATAGAAAATACACATATTTCCAAAAAATAATTTAAAATTAAGTTTAAAATTGCCTCATATTTTCCAGCCATAAACAATTTACCATCTTAGAAAGATAAAAGGAAGTGAGTTCTCCATCGATAATCCATGGATACTTATATGAATATATTTGTAAATCTTCTTTAGTCCATGACTGCATTATAAACACCATTCTGCACTATGAGAGTGCTTTCTTTGGTCCAGGCTATAAGCACAGAATATAATGAAAATAGAGAGAAGAGGTTGTGCAACAGCACTAGTGAATCAATGTGACTAAATTTGTTGATTTCAGCAGTCTTTGTACTTAAGAGTAAACACACTCATTCAAACACTGGTCTGTGCAAGTTTCTTCACTGTGTACAAGGTCAGCCAGCCATATACAATACAATTAATTAGGACAACACAAATAGCTGACCAGAGAGCATGAGACAGGCATAGCTGACTGACTACGTGTACTTGAAAGAGAATTTTTTGTGCAGAAGACCACTTTTGCTGATATTTAAGGTGTTAAATCTGTATCTGTGGTTTTGACTGTGCTCCCCTTCCTCCTCCTCACACCTCAGATGCAGTTGTGAGACTCTGTACAGATTTCCCAGCTCTAAACTAGATTAAGATTCTTCTCAGAAGTAGGAAACTTTATGGCGCTTCAGTGGATTTAGTCTTTTTAGTTGAAGCTTTTCCAGTAAGAGCAGACTGCTTGAGTAATTTTCCGGCTGTATGTGGAGGTACATCCTCCCCCTCCTCAGGCCTGCTCTATGAACTCTGGAGCTCCTGATAGACCTTAACCAAACTAGCAGAGGTATGAAAAACCCTTTTAGAAACAGAAAGAACCACGTAAAAGGTTTGTCTCAAAGAGTGATTCTGTGCAGTGTTACATACTGCAGGTGCAACTACTACAAATCATAAACTGTGCATCTGTCGTGAGAGAGAAAAGAGAAGAAAGCTTATTACAATGATGAAAAATTGAAGTTAGAAGTATTTATGAACAACTAAGTCATAGGAAAAATTCTGTTTACATGAAATACTCTATTTTAATTGACATTAGAAATCACTATGGAGAGGAATATGGATTACTATTCTTAACTTGTGTTGCAAATTAAATCTACTCCAAAACAAACAAACAAATAAAAAGTTTTCAGTTTTCATATTTCTGCCTAGTTTTTTTTCTGCTGTAAAATCAGTTTCTTACTGACCCTGAGTTCATGAATTCATGACTGGTATGTGAGAATTATGTTGCTTGCTAGCTTTCTTCTTTTTTTTTTCTTTTTTTTCCCCTCATTCATTTAACACTCAGAGCACTGGGCCATCATAAAAATATTTACATCAACAGTCTTACCAGCTGTAACAAGCAGCTGAATAATATGTGCAGATATTGTTGTTTCCTACAGTGCTATCAGTACAAACTTACATGGACCATAATTCAGAATGATTTTTTTCCCATTCTTCATAATCCTGAAGTAAATTAAATTAAAAGTGACAATAATAAGTGTATTTTAAGAAGACGCTACTAGCTGCTGTAGGGAGGAAATTTGTGTGGCCAAAGCTCAACTGGAGTTGAAGCTGGACAGAAATGTGGGGGACAATAAAAAGAGCTTTTTCAAATACATTAATGTCAATAAACAGTATAGAAATATCACTGGACTGTTACAGGATGAGGATGGTCACCTCACAAACAGGGACAGAAAGGCAGAGGAGTTTAATGTCTTCTTTTGCTCTGTCTTCAATACGTAGGGGGTCTCAGTGCCCTGAGCTGGAGGACTGAAATTGTGTTAGGGAGGGTTTAGACTGCATATTACAAAGAGGTTCTGCACCCAGAGAGTGATTGGGCACTGGAACAGACTCCCCAAGGAAGTGGTCACAGCACCAAGGCTGACAGAGTTAAAGAGGCATTTGGATGATACTCTCAGGCACATGCGGTGACTTTGGGGATGGCCCTGTGCAGGGCTAAGAGTTGGACTCGATGATCCTTTGTGAAAAAAAAAATAACATTAGTGACCTTGTTGCTTACAGAAATGATACTCATGTGAACAAAAATCAACTCAAAGAATATTTTCATATTATGAATGAGCATGCAGAAGTGCAATCAGAGCAGTACTTATGTGGCTCTAAATATAATAATACTCTTCATAGAGGTAGGAAAACAATCTTACAAAATACCCTTGTGGTTTGATTTTTTTGCAAATAAACCACAAATGGCCTCTCAGTATAGTTCTAATTGAAAGGCCAATTAGCTGTAGTTTAGAGATGCTTTCAAGATGTTTTAATTTTTGCTAACTTTGTCAAATGCTCTTTCTGCAAAACAATCTGATTGCAGTTGATATAGGCATTTTCTTCAAAATATTTTTAACAGACTTTGTAAAGTAGAAATTTTCCATATTCATGCATTTTTTCTTGCAGATTTCTCACTATAACTAATAACAGATTAATCTGAAGATTAACCACCTACAGGTGACCGTGAGGGTTACCAGTGAGAGTTTTCATTCAGTATATTTTGTACAATATTCAGTACATTGTGTAACCAAAAAAGGGTCCATTTCAAAAATAAAATGCATAACATGAATAACTACTCTGAAAGCCTTGATGATTTCTGGTCACCGATATAAGCCTTACTACTTGCAGTCTCTGGATCTCTGTCTATTTCTCTGCCTGGTGCCGCTCATCCCTTTCTTTCTTCCCCCAGAGGGAAAATTTTTTTATCATATTTTTGTGTTTTGAAATATAGGAGTTTATTTTGTACAAACAGTTCAGAAGAGCTATGGCTGAAAAGGCATAAATCTAGCTGGTTTTCCTGAATTTTATTTAATGTAGTGAGGCTATGTTTGTTTCATAAATTCATGGAATAATTTAGCTTGAAAGTGACAGTAACTGATCCTTGTTTAGCCTTCCTGACTTGGGCCTGAAAACAACCAGCTGTTTCAGCTTCTTCTCATAGGTTCGAAACTGCAGGTCCCTGATTATCCAGATGGCCATCCACTGGACTTATTCTTGTCTATTAGTGCCTGCATTGTATTGTAGGATCCAAAAGTGGACACAGTACTCCAGATGTGGTCTCACAAGTACTGAACAGAGAGGAATAATAGCTTACCTCAACCAGCTTGATGAACATTTGCTACTATGACCTACTATGCAGTTGCCATTACAAGGACACCTGATGACTAATATTTAACTTCTTGTCAATCAGGATCCTTAGGTTCATTACGCAAAATTGTTTTTCCGCAAGTCTTCCTCTGTTTCTACTACTGTGTGGAGTTCTTTTCATTTGTTTTGGCTGTTTTCAACTTATTTCTTCAGATTGCTGAGTTCCTTTTAATTGACAGCTTCTCCCCACTGTATCCCCAACCCCAGGCATATTGACCTCCCAGTTAGATGTCACCTGTGACCCTGCTGAACTTGCACTCTGTTTTGACAGCAGTTTAATAGTTTAATAGCGAAGATATGAAACAGCATTGACCTCATAACTAACTGCCAGGAACACTTTGGACTTTTGATCACCACTCTTTGACATTGTATTCATTTTAATATTGAAAAGGAAAAATTTCTGCAATCTCAGATATATTGAAAAAACAGCTTTCATTTACTTTGCCTTTTTAACATTTGTTTTTTCCAAAGAAATAGTTTGGAACAAAAGATATGCCAGATTTATTCCATTTATATATAATAAAAATATTGGAAACTTTCACAAATAATAGGCAAGGTCTACTGACTAACTGAGCAGGGTTTTTGTGGCCACCTTCCCCCCATTTGGTGTACTTTGTACAATAAAATGAAAACTTCTAGATAGTCATTAGTTTATATCAGAAATATTAAAAAAATTAACTTAGCTGAAGTGTTATCTCCTTCCTTGAGAACATCCTCTTCAAGATTAGAAGTGTCCATCAGTACAAAATCTCTGATGAAGAAGACAAGAACTCTGCACTAGGTAGATACAGGATAATCTACCCTATCTACATTTTCTTTTGATATATCATAGTAAGTCATGAATTTACAGTTTGACCTAAGAGGCTCAATACCTCATCCTTATTACATTCTTGAATTCAAGAAACTTTAGGGGGGAGAGTTCTTCAGTACAACAACATAGTACATGAAATATAATTTCTTCCTTAGTAGTTATTTGAACTTTCTCATTTAAGTTGATTATTTGTTTACATATCTGAAGGTATGAAGTACATACTCCTGTAAAACATGTTCTCTGGACATCTTAATCAAAACCATCTTATTTCTTTTTAGATGAGTACTCTAATATTTTTTTTATGTCCCTTCACAGAAAGTGTTTTTTTAAGTCATTGTTTCTGAACTGACAATGTGATATTTTCTTGCATGGGCAGACTGCACGAATCTTCCAGCTAAATTTTTAATTATTGATTTATTCAAGATTCCTATAAACTTTTGGGATTATTCTTTATCATATTCCCTATGTAATCTAATATCCTGTTGAAGGAGCTTTTTCTTGCTGTAATCATATTAAACTTGGTTTTTCTGTGACTTGTAGCAAAAACCTTTTTTATTTTAATAACACTGTCACCAAGTAACACAAAAAAATGGAAGTTCATACTGAGTAAAATATGAAGTTGATGACAGATTCCTTAATACTGATTTGGTGCTACTTCAAACAAATTAAAATTGCATACCAGAAGTCATAAACAATTTGTGGTTTAGATATGAAAACAAGAAAATATGGGCAGAAAGACATCATTCTTTTTGTGTAGACTGGGACCATGGGAGCTAGTTATGCAATTGTAGTGAATGCAGGTAACCAGTCAAACATTGGTAAGGAACCACTGCAAAAGACAAAGTAAGCAAACTGCTCAGAAAAATTATAAAAAGGAACAAAATAAATTCAAATACAGGAAGAAGAAACCTCCACTATGAAGAACATATTCTTCCCTGAAGAGACCTCCGGATACTTATGATTGGTCAAAAGCTCCTTTTCTATTCTTGAAGTAGATTGAATCTGTTTACCATGGGGTCAAGAAAAAAATGAGAGAAAAGAGCAGTATAACTATAGAGAAAAAAATTATTTTGATTATATTGTAAAAATTTAAATTAGACTAACAAAAAATCCCTAGTTTCATGCTAAAGATGTGCTCTTTGCTCATGACAATAGTGTGAGTTTAAACCTATTTCAGAGTTAAAAAGGTTCAAACTGGTAAATAGTAAATATTTTCAGAATGTTTACTCTCCCCTACCCCCAAAAAATGAAAGAAGATATGATGACCTTTAAAATACCTCCAGCACCCAGTTTTAACTTTTTCCTTTATAGCTTTTGCACAATATTGATATATAGTGAAATGGAGGTAAATGGCTCAGGAATAAAATTAAGATGGAAACTGGAAAAAGGTGTCAAGCTGTAACACTTAAAACCCTAACAGGCTTCAAAATAAAGGGGTTAAAGGAGCTAAAATGTTTAAAAGTTGTTCACAAAAAAAAAAATTAAACTCAATTTTTGTCAATACAGAAGTGATATGTTAGATAATACTTTCAGTCTGTAATGAGTGATTGATTTTTCTTAATTCTGATATTTATGTATCTTGCTTTTATATTGCATTTCTATTTTAAATGTATGCTTCAGGGTTTCTCAAATTATCTTCCAGGGAGATTAAGGATTTCCCTCCCTGTCCAACAACATCCTTCCCCCTGCACAGGAAAATATAAAGAGGAAAATTGTCTTTGGAAACATTAGAGTTTTCTATAGCTATAAGCAAGAGAAACAATATTAATGATTCCTCTATAATTACTCTTCTTCTGTTGCTATTTAGGTGTTCTGTTGCTGTTTAGGTGTTCTTTCTTATTTAGCTTTAAATGAGATAGGCAATAAGGAACAAATTTTATCCAGTTCAAATTGTGAAGATAATAAATCATGTTTTCATTTTGTGATTTGCCTTTCTATCATAGAATGTGCTTTTTGGTTGTAGGAGTGAAGAACAAGGAAGATGTTTTTAATGTCTTCCATTTTTTTCTGTCTTCCAGTTCTTGCTGTAAAACTGGAATTTTCCCACAAAGAACGAAGGAAGTCTTTGTTGGCTTCAGAGAGGAAATTCTCAATAAGCCTGGATGGGGAACACAAGCAGCTCTAGAATTCCATTTTTTTCTGAATGAATCCTTTACAAATGCAATTCCTAAAATAGCACAGTGAGTAGATGAAGTTACTTGTGTATAGTAACAATAAGTGTCACATATATGTTTGGCTCAGACCTGAAAACTTTGAAATATGCTATGAATATAAACAGCTGCTAAAACAGCCCGATGCTATCCCTTGTGCCTCAGAGTGAGTTCACCTTTTCTGGGTCAGTTGGAAGTAAGCATCATCCCACTGTTTAAATGGCTTGATGCAAAAATGGTGGGTTTGTTTGTTCTTCATTCTGTAGTTTGTCGACTAGAATCAAATAGCAAAGTCGATAGGAAAGATGAACATTTCCTCTCTCTCCATGTTCTTAGAAAGAATTTTCAGTAGAGATTTTTTTATAGGCACTACTTGCTGTTTTTGTTCAAGTGTGCCAAATAGCACAGGCATATCTGTCCAATGCTTTTTATTTTTCAAAATATGTATGAAGAAGTTGGGAGGTTTTCAAATAGTAATGAGGCTCTGACAACAATAAGCTCTCTAAAGTGATGAACTGCAATCCCAAAAATGAATGCTATGATATTTGTTAGAAAATTTGGATTTCAGTATCAGTCCAGAGGTTCATTTATCATCAGTATTGTAACACTTTTAAAAATCTATCCTTGCCTCAGTTAATTTTGATTCTCTCAAAACAATTGCTTAAATAGCTTGTGCCTATTCACATAAAGGGGCAGTCAGTGGTCATTACAATTAAGTCTATTCTAATAATGTGCAAATACTTGTGGAAAAGCTCATGCAACAGTGCACAATAAAAAAACAGGAATACAACTAATTCTACAGGGCTCAGAAGACTTACAGCAAATCCTTCTCTTTGTGCCAAACAACTATGAATTCCTGGATGCTGCTATTAGTTATCTGCAAACCGTTCTGATGGTTTCCAAATGTCTGTGATTCCTAGTTATGTTTCTAATGTACAGAACAATGAAGTCCAATAAAATTGCTACCTTTTTAAAACACTAAGTTTGAAATAACACAAAACCCTTTCTCCTTAAATATGCACACCT
This sequence comes from Poliocrania exsul, assembly GCA_035041345.1. Classification (NCBI taxonomy): domain Eukaryota; kingdom Metazoa; phylum Chordata; class Aves; order Passeriformes; family Thamnophilidae; genus Poliocrania; species Poliocrania exsul. Next base: position 44,198,779 of record JAWWLZ010000172.1, on the reverse strand, counting down.
CCATTTCCATACCTGTGAGCAGTATGGCTATGTAATTATACCTTTTCATACACTTCATTTCACTTAAAGGTTTTTTCTGAGTCTTAGAAAATGTTGATGTTAACTCTCTTGTCTCCATGTTTTGTACCCAAACTACCATAATTTTTAGTGTATCTTCCAAGTTTTCTGTTTAGTAGGTGTTGTTCTCTTCTTTCTATGCAGACGTTTACAAAGCTTTAGTCAGAGAATCAAGTCCACTTTACATGTGTGGCAGATGGTTTTGCATGACAGTGACAAAAACTAAAGCCAGTAAAAGGTAAGGCAAAAAATCTTCTTTAATAGATCAATAAAATATATATTTTTAATTTAAATTTGATGTTCCTCTACTTAATTTTTTTCAATTGGATTTCAGAATTATTCTGAAATCTAAAAACTAAACGTTTTTATAAACTATATCTCTTTTATAGTGCTGCTTCCTGTCTGAAATTTAAAAGGTCCTGTGAAAGAATTAAATTTTTATTGACTGGAAAATTGAAAGATAAGTATTCATGAAAGGTTACCTGTCAACAAAACTGTATTGTTAGTACATTCCTAAGCTTTTTCATAAATGTCTGCAGGAGATCCAAGTTCTGAACCATGGAAATTATTTGTATTTATTTATAGGTATGAGTTATTGGTGGTGTTTATGAGAAACAATCACATATAGGAAAATATGAATCATGTGCTAAATCTAAAGATAAGGCTGTTTCCAATAAACATATAATTTTCATGTGACCAACTTTTTCATTGCTATATCAGTTTTGTGCAAAATTCATTGTGAATAAAAAGCTAGTTTCTCAGATCCTATGTTAAATAGGGCAAAATTTATTTATTAAATTAATATCTCCAGTCAATTTGTTGTCTCCACATCTCATGTATTAGCACAGTGGCTGCTAGGAAAATACTACACCAGACCCATTTCATGTGGCAAACTAAGCAAAAAGAAAAAGAATAGCCAATGAACCATCTGATGCTCAGCTCTTTTTCCAGCTGTGGTACAGTACATTAAAAAAAGACCATTAGATAGTGGTTGTCAAATAAAATGTCTGCTGTTTCTGAAATTGTTATATTTGACAGTGAAAGTTAAAACATTGACATGCTATAATGCACAAAAGAACTTCAATAACAGGTATAAATCCAAATTATATGACCAGGACTCTTAAGTAAGATACGGTATTCAAGAAGATCATCTTCAGTCAGTGTTTCATGGGTTTTGTTTTTTTCCTTAGGAATAAAAGATACATCACTGGGTCTATTTCAGGAATCAAAACAATTGTCCAGTTCAAAAGCATAAAATTACGGAAAATTTTATAAATTATTCAAACTTACAACTAAAACCAGTCACAGGCCAATTAGTCCAAACAGTCAAGGAGAAACAAAAATCCTTACTACAATATTTTTAGCATATTAATATTTTATTATTACAAAGTTCCAGCTAGTTATCAATAAATTGTCAGCCAAAACATGTAAAAGCTGGACCTCATTGCACACTAACAGTACTCATTTAGACATTTTTCTTAAAGCAGTTTACCCAGCTCCCTAGTAATAGAGGTATGGGCAGATAACTTAGGTCATGACTTGGGTGTTTATGTTTCTCCAGTGATTTTAGAGGAAAGTAAATAAACAAAAGAGCTTAGATCGGATATTTAACTTTTGATAGTTAATGCTAAGTAAGATGAATCTTTTTCCCATTATCTATTAATTTCCCAGAAATTTCTTTCTAAAAAACTCATTATATTAGGTCTGACATTTTACTTTCTATGTACACAGGGTATTGGCACAGTGATTAAAAAAGGTAATTGACCTTTCCATACTGTCTTCTGCCTTCTTTCAGCAAAATATAAATTCTTCCACAAAACAGTCTAGAATAAGATGCTGGAGTAGCTATTTCCAGTGGAGTTACACCAGTTTCAAATATCAAGGGGAGTTTTTTTAATTATTAAACTCATTTGGAAACCTATTAGCTATTCCAGAATAAGCCAAGCACTATGGTGAAAACTTCTGAAAGCCAAATGGAGTAATGCCTGAATTAAGAGTTATAGAGCTCCCTCAGCATGGTACTAATTATTGCTGCCTGAATCACCCACATACATCTATTGTAATTTTGCTTGATGCTAGCTCTAGCAAGAATTACAGTTCTTTCAGAGCAACTTGAATGGTGTCTATCCTGAGTTTTGCAGTACAGAAATGCCTATAAGCACACATAGAAACTGGATTGAAACTATGAGAGGGGTGAGTTCAGAAGCCTTCAAAACAACTGAACATATTCTTTCTTCACTTTCTGTTCTGAAAGACTGTGCGGCCTCTCTATGCTATTCTGTCACTTAGAGATCTTTTTGCATGGAAAACACTGTTTACATTTAAGTCGTTATTATCCCTTCCAGGGTCTTTCCCAGACAAAGGTACTGCAAGGCTTCAGATGCCCTCAGGGATCTGGAGCTCTGATTATTTACATGAGTGAGATTTTTAAGACACTAAGATTTTACTTGTCTAAAGCAAGTGTATTGTAAAGGTTTTAAATGCAAAGCTGAGAGACTTCAAAAGAATTCTCAGCAAGTGAGACTCAGTCAAGCTAAATTGGAAAAAGCTGGAAGTTTAACTTTATCTCTGGGAGTTCTTGCTTTTGCCTATTTTGCCTAGATCTTTAAGTTTACTTGTATCGTGTGATTTAGTATTTTATTTATCTTTTTCTACACTATAAGTAATGAAAAGCATTTGGATCTGAAATCTTACCAATATGTTCAATAAAATGCTAGTAAGTTCTGCATATTTAAAATATCAAATAGTTTAAGAGTCTTTGTGCTTTAAAATATTTAAATATAAGAGTTAAAAGATTTATTTTTGAAGTTTAAGGCAACCTGTCACAGAACTGAATTATTTTCCCTTATTTTCCCTATTGGCCCTGTTGTTCTTACTGCATAAAATACTGCATTTTGGCTATTGTATGCTTATAAAAATACAGTTCTGAAACTTGTTTGAGAAAATAATGTTGTTTATTAAGCTTCTTTATGTTGTGATAATCATGGGATAAATCATACGCAATTTGACTAAAACATATTTTGTTTTAAGAGATGAAAATATGAACTCTAAATGAAATTGGAACAAGTTGAATCAACTATAAAATCATTAAAATCACTCAGGTCACCCATGTGTGAATTCAACATGACCTAGGGTGTTTGTTCTCATTCAGAGTTGGTTGCAAAGCAAAATGGAGGTCTTCAGTGGGAAAAAAAAAATTCCAAAACCTAAATCAAAAAAGTAGTCAAAAACTGACCTAAATATGCAGATAATAATATAATCACACATATGTATTTGTAAAATATCAAGAAAAAATTAAAGCTGGTTGAACACTTTCCTAAATAAAATATTTTCAGGGTCAAACACCAAAATATTTTTTTAAGTATCTGTATTCCAAACCCATCTTCCCAGTCCTTAACCTTTAATTCAGGTTACTTTAAAAAAAAAAAATCCAAAAACCCCAAGCAACAAAAATGCAAAAACATAACTGAAAACAAACAACCGAATTCACACACATACAGACACACACACAAAAGCCCTTTAGAAAGCCATGGCAATGTATCTTTGAAGTCAACAGTCTTAATGAAATTCTTGATTCTAGGTCATTGCAGAAAAAATGCGTACCTTAGAGTCATTGAGATAACCATCTAGAGATATCAAAAGTGAAGAATAGATGTTTGAGAACAGGAAATCCCCACTAATGTACATGAACACATAAAGTACATGAACACATAAAATTAATATTGGCAATTTATAAAGCCCATAAAGACTACAGTGCTCCCTCTGTAATGTCATTCTGGGAATTTCCTAGATAAATATGTGAGAAAAATTTAATGATTAAATTAGAGTACTGAGAGATCTAACATGACTTGCTATACTGGGCTATGTTACAAATACATAGGCACTTCAGTTTACTCATCTTAAAGTAATATGCCATTAATTCTTATCAGAACAGTTTATAAAGGTAATTCAATGGTCTTTTCATACTATGCATCATAATTATTAGTTTACCAAACAATAACATTAAATAAAACAGGGACAAAGTAATTAGATTTTATGTGTATTCTCATTGTCTCTGCCAAATTCTGTTACAGAATGATTCACTGTAGCTGATAAGACAGAGATTCTCTGCAATGGGTTTGCTAGTGGATAGTCAGACAAAACTTTTTGAAGATGAGAATTATGTTTACTTTCACCTATTGTTATTGCATTTTTCTCTGTTGGTTTGTTAGATGTGCTATGATTAATAGATAAATAAATAAACAAACCAGAAGAGGAAAACAAGTCTCCCTTTATGACTGCATTTTTTTTCCTGAAGTAACAAGAGAAGGAGAGTGTATTCTGTTACTAGAGGGTAATATCACCATCATATTAGTGGGGATGTTCCCAGAGACATCAAATCTGGGGGCAGGTAACACAGACTGAAGAGACTCATTAATTCCCATGACTGCATAGCACTGATAAAACAGAGCCATTTACTGATTACAAATATTACATATAGAGTTTTGTCACTCACAAATTATAAGATTTCAAGTTTTATTTATTTCTGAAATTGTGATTAGGCATATTTTATTTTCTATAATTTTTCTTAGACTCTACTGATGTTACTTATTTTTGTCCTTAAAAAGTGATCCTCTATCTCCAATGCACTGAGAATGCCTCTGAACCTGTATTTTAGTAATTTTTAGTCACTTCATGATTTCTGCATAAAAATGTTTACTTCTATTCTCTTTGTCTTTTTCTTGGGTAGAAATTATATATATCAGATCAGAGGACAGCAGGCAGTTTTAATACCACCCTGGATAATACATGTCTCTGAGTCATGTAAGAAAATAACAGCCATGTGGAGCATCTCAGTGAACATCATGGTCATATCCACACTCTACAAGGCTTTTTAACTGTGGTCCTCATCCTTTTGAATGAACCTTTGAGATTCTATAGTGACAATAGTACAATGATGGTTTCTACTTCTATTCAGTACTATTTAAGAAGCAACTCAGTAAAATTTTAGCGTAACAAAGATATATTTGTTTTTCCTTGAAGAAAAGTCATTCAATACCTTTAAATGAAATGTCAATTCCTCAACTATGACACAATGAAATACCATTCTATAAAGATAAGAATACATCTTAATCTTATAAAAAGATTTAGATAACAGGCTCTTCAGCTGACACGTCAAGTTCTACAGTCTTACTGCTATTCAAACAAATCTAGCCTTTCAGTCGATGAACTAGTTAAAGTTTTGTAATGCAGATGACGTTTTACAGACTTTTAGTAGAACTCTTCTCAAGCAAATGCAGTTTCTCATTTCTTGTTTTCTCTTCCAAGCAAGTTGCACTTTGAGCATCAGTAGAGGAAATTCCAATTTTCTTATTGGCTTTAAAACATGAGGTAGGGGAAAGCAGGTTACACTTTGTTTCCTTTTTGTTATCTAAAAGTGATGTACCTATTCTGAGTCTAATAATATAACCTCTATGCAATAAGTGGCAGCCCATAAACTTTTCCATGGCCTTACCTATGTTATCCTGAGAAAGTCTGTGAAAGCCTTTGTTTTTCCTCTTATAAAGTCATGCCAAAATCTTAGCTTTGTCTGCCTGAAGAATAAATTTATGCTTGTGTTGCATCTTTATTCATCTTTAATTGTGTTTAAGTAACCTCTGGTGCTTATTTATGTTCCTGAATAAGAACTAGTACCTTCTTTAGGCCGTATTTAGAAAAAAACTGCCCCCCCCCAAAAAAAAAAATTACATGCTGAACCATAGATGAAGTTTAACCACTGACAAGTATTTCTGAAAATGTTGCACTCTTTTCACACACAGTAAAATATGCATTAAAGTTCTTGTACTTCATTAGAAATGAACAAGAATATAACTTTGTTCTTCTCTTATGGAAAGTAATTTTAATATAATGTGGTTTCTTTTACTTAAAATATATTTCAAAGCAGGCACTTTAGGGTGCATGTGAAACATGCTGTTCCAGAGGGGCAGATGTCATACTTTCACCAAACCTTCCTTATGACAACAACACTGAATAATAGCTACAGGTTTTCATTAGTGGGTCAAACCACATTAATGAGGTCATTGTCTTTTCTGCATTTAACCCAGAAATAGCAGCACTGAGAAGAGAATTAATTTGACTAAGGCTAGTCTATTCAGTGGCAGAACAAGAAAACATGTTTACCCATAATCTCATTCCAAGTCTCTAAACTAGACTGTTTCTGATCTAGTGGTTTAAAAAAGAAGGAACATGTAGGACATTCGCAAATAACATTTGATTGTCTGTCTTACTAGTTAAATGCTTCTTATATCACAGTGGCAATTTTTCTTTTTTAAATTGCCCACAATGCACAATTAACTGGCCAACATAAAAGTGTGAGTAATGTTTTACAAATTTTATTTATTTCAAAGTATGCCCTATTTTTTAAGTACTGTTATTTTTATGGAATGAAATGTTCCACATTTGTCCTGCTGGTGAAAACTTTCAAAAGGGAAATCATGCTTATGTTGCATCATATCTGAGATGCCAGAATGTGGGGTTTTATAGATCAAAATTAAACATAAATCTTTCCTTGAAAGAAATTGATACGCATAAGTATTCCTACAAACTACATGCAACTTAAGTGAGATACCCACAACTTAGGGAAAATAGGTGTTTAGATTGTCTACAAAACAAAGAAAACAATAAAGAAAGAGAGATTAAGAGAATTAAAAATAAAGAGAGAAAAAGAGGGGAGAAAGAACAGAGGCCACTTGTTGACAGTGTCAAAGAGAACAGGCCAGGGCCCAAAATAGAGACCTTGTCCTGCCTCTTTATCTGCTCTGGTCTCTGACCCCCTGGCCACTCTGGGATCCCAGGCCAGGGTGAGGGGCAGTGTTCTCACTGTCCCTGCCAGTCTGAGCTGGGTCAGGGGCTTCAGAAGCTGTGGGGTGTTATAGTTTTCTTGGGCTGTTTGGGACTGCCAACTGCTCCAGTGCTTCCCCTTGTGGGCCCCATGGACTTCCATGAGAGATACGACACCACCCCACCTCCATGAGGTTTGACTCATCCCTTCCCCCTCCATACAGAGACACGCATCCCCCACAAGGTGGTTCTGAGCCAAGAGTTACTGATCAGATGTGGAACGCTTGGCTCCAGTCAGCAGTCGAACACCCACCCAGGCTCTCACTTATTTGCCTCTCCCATAGGATGGGCAGAAAACCGAAGGAAGAATGTAAGAGTCATAAGATGAGATAATGATAATTTAATAGGGAAAACAAAAGCTCTATGTATTCAAGAGAGGAATTCATTCACCTCTTCCCATTGGCAGGCAAGATATTCAGCTACCTCCTGGGAAGAGGGGATCAGCATACGTAATGTTTGCTTGGGAAGAAAAATACTATGATCATGTATGTGCCTCCTTCCTTCTCCTACTCCTGAGGTTTTATAATATAAACTTTATAAAGTCAATAAGAACTGTTTAAATCTGGTATTGTTTCTTTTAACATGCAGGTTATTCTTGCAAACACCCAATGCAGACATCTAATTGGTACAGTTTATGAGAAGCGAATTAATCAGTATGCATGATTAGTCTTCATTTGTAAGGCTAAAGTGAAAAGAAAGAGCCGTAGGAAGCCACTGGGTTCTATTATATTGATTATAAAGAGGAGATAGATCATAAAAACATATACACAAGTGGTGAACTCCAAAATTATATTCTTGTAGTCAGTCCTACATCATTCCCAACTAACACTGCTTCCTTGCCTTCATCAAGGTGTTGATACTATTTATAAACTGCTTTCTAGTGATTTCAATTTTCCCATTATATTGAAACATTTTTTTCTACAATAATAATCTTGAAAACTGAGGTAAAATGTTTCTCCAGACAGAGTTTCTCTGATGTAAATATCTAGTGACTGTTAGCAGGAAATTGTAGTACCAAAAGGTCAATATAGGAACTATATTTTCTTTATTGACTTGAGAGGTAGCTAATGAATGGATAACTTTGAGGTATGACTCTCTCCTTTGGCTTTAATGTACCTTCCTAATAAGACTTTCCTTAATATTGTTAATGCCCTATACTTGGTCAAAAACACTGAGTACAAATTTTTGTAAGCAGGAATCTTTCTACCTCTGTAGCTGCTTTCTGCAGCTCCCTTTCAGTGGCAAAGCCAAATTTGTTAATCACATTCTCCCTAACACATTTGTTTCACCTAGAATCAACCAAAGTCAGTCTACTTGTAGTTTAGCATTACAAGTTTTATATTAGCCTAGGAAGTGTCCAACAGGTAGTATGGTAAGAATTTCAAATCCTGCTATGGAAACACACAGAAAGGAATACGTATGGAATACTAAGAAGTTCTATCAGTTAAAAAAGTACCAAAGGGCTCTTACAACTGTATCCAGGAAATTAGGACAATGATATTAATTTGCAACTCATTTGCATTAAATATGTCAGTTTTTTCTAGTATAAAAATCCCCCAACATTAGCAGTATTCATTTATTTTTAAAATGCCTGCAAAAATAACATTCCAAGTGTTGAATGTGAACTGTAAAAATAATAAGAACAGGAAAAGGTTTCCTGTTCTAAGGGACAGTTTTATTTTTTTAATAGAAAGACTGAAAAATTGAAAGATTTTAAATCAAATGGCACCAAGGTTCAGTGTGTGAATTTTTTAATCACATGCAGAGATACAAAGTCAGTGAGCTGAGACAAATATCTGCAATTTATGAAAATACATTTCCTGATCCCTGAAGAACTTTTTTAATTTTTTTTTTTAAAGGATTGCCTATTGCCTTAAGAACTGCTGATATATCATAGAAAATAATGAGCAAGAGGTTACAGGACATGTAAGAAGAAAGATTTTAAAGTAATTTTGTGGTTTGTTTTTTTTTCTGTAATTCTAAGACTTTTTTTTTTCTTATAAAGAATGCAGAATGTTCTCTTTAGTCTACTGGTATTATACTTCAGTATTTCTGTTCACCGAATGTTCAGAAGCACAGATTTAGTATTTGGATGGTTTTCAAAAGGATGGTCTTATGGAGACTTTTGCAAAGCTTTTCCCACAATTCTGTGGCCATCAACATATTCTATATGTAATCATGAATACCAGACTGGGTAAATAGAAATGCCAGGCACAAACTAAAAAATATATGATTACCCAGTCTATAATTGCAACATGATGCAGACACACCATAAGATGCAGAAAATTTCCAATTTTCTATTAAACTGGTATGTCTTAATATTATTTGTCTAACTATACAGCTCTAAAACTCTTTTAGAAAATACTTATTTCACATACAATTTACTAAAAATTCTGGGGGCAAAATAAAAAAAATAAATTGTGGTTTGTGCTTTTTTAATAAGGTTCCTCCTGTGAGTTAAAGTCAAGTTTAAACAATGGACTTGCCATACTTAAACATTTCACCAGTGGAAGGTGAAGAGTGACTATAACTGAATCAATAGAAGACTGTATTTCATGTGTATCTGTTCCACATACTGTGTTGATGAAAGATAGTTTTTCATACAGTTCCCTTCCTTAGAAAAACCATTCCTTATGTTTAACCAAGGGATAGAGGTACTAAAGATTTAGCAAAAGTCATCCAAGTTCACATGCCTCCTGGGAACCATTGAACTTCCAATATACCTATAGGTAAACATCTGTCAATGTTTCTGTTGTCACTGTGAGGATTTTAAGTTTAAATGTTTCTAATTATTTAATTAATTAATATGTTCCAAATTTGTTTAAGAATTAAGCATCTAAGAACTGTGACATATACATGACTTAGGAAAAGCAAACACATTCTGAAATACAGGGAATTTTTCTAACTTGATGACATTTTTGCCAAGCCATTGAAATCTCATGTAAATAACATGGATTCTTCTCAAAGGATCCCGTGAATCTTTTATGATTAAAGGTGTTGAGAAGCTAAATACAGTTGTCTCTGTCATCTGTTTCTAAAATAATTCCTTTCACCTCAAAATGCTTCACAGTCCTAGTTTACTTCCATCATCACAGAATAAGGATTTTCCAGTTTTAAAAAGTCCACAGCTCTTCAAAACAGAGTAGAAATAGCAGAGATACTTGAAGACACAAATTAGAACAAAACATAAAAGATATTAATTTGTAAAATCATAAAAGATACAAAAAATATGCTCAGTCAATATTTTTCAATTATTTCATATAATCTAGAAAGTACTGATAGATGTGTCATATATTCTCTGCCATTTATGGTTTTATTGGATTTGTTGTATGATAACAAAGTAGCACTATGTCTAGATTTTATATGGACTAATGTTCAATATTGCAAAATAACCATCCAAGCAGAAAAGTAAAAATTCCTGAGCTATGAGTTCTGCAGGTTTCAAGGATTTTCACCTCCTTCAACTGTGTATGAGAAGAGAGAATACAACTCTAATTCAAGTTCTGGTTATCAAAGAGGTGATAATGTGTCATAAAGGTAATATATCAGCTATAAACTTTCCCTATGTTTGGCATCTTAAGACAAAAACATTCCAAGTCTACCATTAAAGGCAAGCTTTCAGGATGATATTTAACTGAATTGTAGTAGGTTGGCAAGTAGCAGATGTTTATTAAATGAATTTTGTTCCCAAGTACTTAGGTTTACTACATTTGTGAGTGAGAGGTTTGCATCAGTACAGCATAAGGCTTACTGTAAAGCTGCATATGTATTTTCATCCCAGATGCTTTTTGTATTGTCTCTCTTTCATATGTATTCATACACAACACTCTCTAGACAAATATCTAATATTATGAATTGTGGGAAATATCTGCTGTGTAAAGCTGATTTGGTGCTTAACGTGTATCTAAGTGAAAACTAAGTTCCTGACTAGAAAAGACTATCTGTTTGTTTCAGTTTTGCTCTGGTTTTGTTTTTTAAACCAATTCTAAATATTTTGTACTTACAGAAAGTTCTGTCATCATGTACTTCACTGCTGTTCCCATGGAAACTCCGTTGCATTTCTTTGTGTGTCTGTTTTGGCTTTTGATTTGATGCAGTAACAGCTGGTGGTCATCCTGCAACCTAAATTAAATAAAAAGCTCATTGATTTTACTGCTCTCATAGTTTCTTTCTCTCTAAAACATTGACATCCTCTTCATATATTGGTTAAGAAGTATATGATACTGAAGGACATCTGTATATCCCTCATGTATTCACTTATGTCATATAAAAAACATACACAAAGATACTTTAAATTATTGATGGGACCTTGTGGAAATAAACTGAGCATTGAAAATGACATTATGTGAGGGACAATCAGGTACCTGAACACAAGGCTGGGACTTTGCTTATGGCCAAGCATAAGTAAACCACTTTGGGTACAACATGAGCTCCAAGCAACCCTCAGATAAAAATCATTTTAGTTCAAATAATGGAAGCTAGTGTTTTAGCTGTCATGGGCAAAGCAGTCTTGATGCCAGCAGTATCATTTCATTTCATCTATTGCCAGCTAACAAATTTTTAGTTATAGTCTCAGGTGTTTTAAAAGCAAAGACAACAATCAGATAAAAAATACCTGAACATTTCTCCTAATTACTTAGGTTCTACTCTAATCCAACAAGTCTCCTTCCTATCCTCCTAGTCTCAATTTCCCTTGTTTTTGTAGCACAATACACACAGTCCTTCCCACACCCTCTGGAGAGGCAATGAGCAGTGGCAGTGTAAGATGTCAAGGTCAGTGCACAGTCGTCTCTGTCTGCTGCACTGCATCTTACTCTTTTCCTCCACTATGTCTCACCTTTTAATTATTTCCTACGCTCCAGTGTAGAGTATTCATAGGCTGCAGTACATGTCAGGGTGACTGCCCTGGCAAGTGTCCCTTCATGGGCCTCAGTCCCTCTGAGGCTGTCACTGCCTGAGTTCCTCCACAGGCTGCCTTCACTTTAGGTCTGTTCCTGCCCCACTGTGGGTTCACCCACGAGCCCCAGTCTCTCATGGTATCCTTTGCACATCTTCTCCCACACTACAAACATTGGAAATTTTTTAGTAATTTATATAATTTTATGTAAAATTATATACATTTCCATTTACTAATCCCCCACTGACTCTCTATCAATCACCCAAATAATGGTTACTTTTTTTTTCCTGTTTCTTGTTCTAATTATGCTATTTTGAATCCCACCATTAAGCATTTCAGGCATAATTTAGCACATCTTTTTCTCTCCTCCCCCACCTCTGCCTTTCAAAGATCAACACCTAAGCAAGAATCTTAGGAAATAAGAAGAACTAGGCAATTTTCTTAGGTGTATAATAACTTCTTTTCTCTAGAGGCATCATGACCTTCAAGAGGAATGAACTCATGACCTTTTTCTCTGCTTATTAAAGGAACATCTTTATTACTGGCTGTAATATCAGACAGTAAAGTGAGGAAATAAATTCTATACACAGAGATAATATCAGGTCTGATATTCACAGAAGACTAGATTAATTTAAGGGTGGCATTAGTTGCTGGAGTAAGGTCTGAAGATCTTTCACAGCAAAAAAGAACATACTTTCACTCTCTCCCCTCTCACACGTAGCTAAGCCCTCCATACACATGTAGCATGGCAGATGGAAATTGGTGGTGGCTTTTCATTTGCATACTCACATTTTATTAGCCTCGCTCCTGGGAAATTTTAGGTAAATAGATTACTAAATAGGTAAAATCAGGTAAATATATTACTGAAAATATATTACTAAATAGGTAAATTTAGATAAATAAATTACTAATATTAGAACTTCATTGTAATAACTACTTAATAATAGTTAACTAGCTTTTTACAAAGGTATGTTTATTGATCTTGAGAAATAACACTTTCTCTTCCTCCAAACTTTACTTAGTTTCTAAAAATCTAGTAGGATTGTATGGCTAACAAATATTATGAAAATTTTAAAAATAAATGCATAACCTAAAAAAAAAAATCTTATGTTTCATTTGTTGCTAAGGATGCTTTACTCTACATTTTATTTTTTAAAAGAAAGAATGATTCTCCTGCAGACATCTCCGTGATATACACAACTTCTTGGATTATAATGATTTAGAAATAGTTTTAGAAGCAGAGAGCAGTAAGTAACAAAGGTAAGGTGTCTGCTCTGAATTTTCAACTTCAAATTTTTTACTTATTAAACCAGATAAATTATGCATCTATCCTAGTATCAGTGGAGAGATAAGTAAAAACATTCATAGGTTTTGAAAATTATGGATGGATAATTAAATGAATACATGTGGATATGTTGGCATATTGCTTGAGAAGTTATGCAGATGATTGCATGCTTTTTTAAAATGAAGATTCAGTCATATCAGTATAAAAAGCATAAAAATCTTAAACCTATTGTTGTCATTGCTTCTTTCCTTGTCAGCTATAGCCATTAGGAACCAAATTTCCTTCTACTCTATCACAAATTTTTTCAAGACTTTTTAATTTCTATTTCAATAATTTATTTTTACCCAATAGGTTTTAAATGAAATTAAAATCACTATGAAAAGAAAATTTTTTGTCTTATTGTTTTATGTGATGAAAAGACTGTATCACTCACAAAATATTTAGGATGCTGTATTGTAATTATCAGTGAGGCTTGCATTGTTACAGTATAAATTATGTTGATTAATTTAACTTTTTTTGTCCAACAGAATGCTTAAAAAAAAAAGTCTGAAGTTATAGATCCATCAATCTACTTGTGTAAATTATATAAAAAAGGACTGAGAGTCCGAGGATTGTCAGTTCTCAAACACAACAGTTTGTCTTAGGATTAATCTTTTTAGGATAACCTGGATTAGATCTATCATATATCCCTTTGAAAGAGATTTCCACGCTAATTTTCATAGTTAACAGGTATTCTTTTAGGTGCACAAATGCCCAAGATTCTGTATGTCTGGTAAGCAGTTACTAGACACCCACAGACACACTGGAGATAAGCACTTGATTTTTTTTTAAGTATTTTACCTGTGGAGAGAAATTCTACATCACAACCACTCCGAGCCTGACATTAAAAACTTAGCATATGCAAGGTGTTATGTGTTTTTTTAATCCATTTGACACTGTCCTAGCTCTTCGTATTTAAAATCTTACAAACTTGTTGAGTGAGAGAACCTGACAGAAAGGAGACAATCCTTACTAGAGTGTTCTCTTATTTGTTTACTCAAAACTGTTATATGTATAAATATATTCCATCATTTTTAAGTGTAATAAGTTGAAATTCCATGTCTGCTTCCATCTTCTGAATGTATTTTCTTACTCCATAAGTATTAGTGCCTATGTAGTGTCTCATCCTTAGCCATTCATGAGCACAGCTCAAAAGCATGGCTTGGATCAGCAGTGATGTTGAAGTGGGATTCAGCTGTGTCTCTATGACCCTATTCACTGGGAATCTGACAGGGGCTTTGTTTCTTTCTTTAGTAGCTGCCTCTTTACAACTTGCTCTTACCTTAATATGTGAATATTTCTTCAGATATCTATAATCTGCAGCTGTATAAATTGTGCATAGGATGAGCAGCAAACTTTAGAAACACTAGGCCATACTCTTCCATGAGTACTGCCAAAATCATCATAGCCTAGGACAGATAGATGCTGTGAATTTAGTTTTTTCATTTCAAAAAATAGTGTCATACTGTAAGAGCTGGCTTTGCATCTTTTAAAGAGCACAGAGATGGCAAAAAAGGGATTTATGCCTGTAGCAAGGAAAGGTTAAGAAAAAAATAAACAAAAGGCAAGAAAGAATTCTTAAATACATTCACTGCAAATATACAGTCAGGAATTTAGGTGTTTATGAATCTCTTTTTTTATGCACTGGGAAATTGAAATTTTCTCTTTCTGCTGAGTAGGTATGACATGATGAATTATCTTTTTTAATCAGGATGCTCTATTGAAAAGAGCTAATGTTTAAAAACTGGAAAACTTGACTGGGATCACCAAGTCACACTTTATACTAAATTTTAATTTTAATCATAAATTGAAATGGGAGATCACTACCTAGGGACATAAAAAGATGTATATAGGATGAGAAGACAGCATGTTGCTCTTTCTCTCTGAAAAAAAGACATTTCACTCTATTACTGGTTTGGAGTTCTTTTAATGCTTATTTCTACACTACTTAAAATTTTATGTAATACTTTATGATGCTGTAATCTGATCCACAGGCGTGAACTTTCAAATACTTTTGTAATCATTCACATCAGGTGAGCCCACAAAAATGTACAGGTTTGAAACCAGGGCTGGAGTAATACTTTCTGTTATAAATAGGTTTAATTCAATAAACCCAGGCTATATCCAATATACACAAGGATCAATCCCTGAACTGGTATAAATCTCTGTAGTTCAACTGAAATCAGTGCATCCACAACAGTACCATCAAGGATCTACAATGCTTTAATTGAAATCCCTTCTCCAAACTCTAGAGACTAGACAACAGTGATAGACAAAGTAGTTATTTGAGAGTTAATGATGTGGTGAGGGAAGTAACAGAGGCAGCCTGAAAATGCAGAACTTCAGAAAGGACATGAAAGAAAACCATACGTAATTGTTTAATGTAGATCACAAATCTCTCTTACAATGAAAGGCAGGAGTCTAGGACCTAACTGCCTACAACATAAGAAAGAGAGAGTGAGAATAAACAGAAACACAGGGGGCACATAAATGAATGTAGGAGCATTAGGAAATCAGATAAAATACAGTAAATAATGGTATGCTTTTAAGGAGTCATAATCTCAAAGTGATAGGATGTATTTGAGGTTTTTATTTTCATTTTTTTGCAGACATTATTTGGAAATATCCTTAAGCCATCCTATAAATATTCATTAAGACAGGTTTTGACTCAGGCATTGCCTTTTGAAGTTATATGGAAATGGCAGGGGTTTGCTGCTTGGGTTACCCTATTTCCTTATTTATGCTGATATATAACTTTTATTTCCAAGGTTTTCTGTCTGCCTAGATTAAACAGAACTCCATATGGAAATTTGACCATAAGCAAGTTCCCTTTTAGTGCTTGGAGCTTTACATTTTGGCCAAACTTTCCCTTTAAACTGCCTTATAATATTTAATTCCATATCTGCATATTTTTGTATTCCCAAATCTATTTATCTTCTATGGTTAATTAGAACTTCATTTGCATAATTCAACCACTTACCTAATAAAATTCTATCAAATCAATACTCTTGTAGTAGCTTTACTGGTGATAAGCTATAGAATAAATCTAGCTGGAGGACTCTCACTGAGGCCTTTTCTGTGGGCATTTGCGTATGCAATATACTTTACCGTAATTTGCCCTCATGGTCTTTCTGGCATTATCTCTTCTTTACTCTTGTGCAGGAAACCCTCTCTACAGAAACATGTAGAGAGTTTTTTCACACATATGAATTAACATGTCATCTTTTGCCTTGAAAGAAAATTGCATATTTGCATAAAAATAATCCCTAAACTTAAAATAGCATTTAATTTCTGGTTTTGCATTTAAATAAAATCTTTGAAAGACCTCCTTGGTACTCTATAAACACAACCCCAAACCAAATCCCTCAGCTGAAGTACTAGAAAGTCTCCAACACAACTTCCCCTGAAAATACCTAAATTTGTATCAATATCTTATGTGGTAGGTACCAATTTTAGAGGAAAATGTATTTAAGGATTGAATTTTAGGGTGATAAAAAGAATTAAATTAAATTTGTAAGAGAAAAATAAAACCTGAAGTAACACTCCCAGCAAAATACTTACCCACTGTTCAGAATTAGCACTTATTACAAATACCAGAACATCTGAGTTCCTAGTTGGACAATCAAAACTTCACCTTATATTTTCAACTTTTACATAACCATTGTCTACATAGACATACTGGGACTCATGGTTATGTAGAGCTAAGTAGAATGCATAAATTATTAAATAAAACTTTTTTCCAAACTACTATCTTAAGCCCTACTCACTCCTTGTAAATAATCTGAAACACTTTACATGTTATTAATCTTTTTCAGAAATCTTTAGAATAGACGATTGGTTTGGAAAGGACCTCCAATATCATCGAGTCCAACCCTTGGTCCATGTCTAGTCCATTTACTAGATCATGGCACTCAGTGCCACGGCCAATCTGCGTTTAAAAATCTCTAGGGATGGTGAATCC
>JAWWLZ010000172.1:44154931-44180609 GCA_035041345.1 Poliocrania exsul | reverse complement strand
AGCCACACCTCCAACTCACCTCTGAGTCACCTGCTGATAGCTGAAGGAGCAGCAAACAAAGCCTGGCAGGGAATGAGTTTGTATTCCACAGTACTCCAAAGGTACATAGGAAAAGCAAGAACATTGGGAATGTTGTTAATAGTAGTCATCATTCACCGTAAGAGTGTAGATGAAATGCAGAACTAAATTTCTGATAACACATATGTATTTTAAGAAACTGTCAGTAGGAAGATCATGTATCTTACATACTATTCACAAAATTAAGGACAGCATCTCTTTATTTCTTCAAATTGTGTGCACATGCTATTCAGTTACCTTAGATTTTGCAGAAAGCTCTCTCAGAAAATATAGCTGAAAATTTTGAAGCAAGATCTTATTGCTGGAAAAATTTACTTTTTTTTTTTTTTTGTAAGAAAGGCATTTCCCCCCTCTTTTTCATTTATGTGTATGTAATTTATATTCATTATATTGTGAACTGTTTTCTTCAATTTTTTATTTAGAAATTCATGTACATTTTCATTTTAAGAAATAAAACCAGAAAGTCTAAGATATGGTACATTAGGTTTTGATTAATGGATTTAATTAATATAAATTGAGATATTCCAATGATTTGGAATGTGAAACTGAAAATCAATCTACATATTTTTTCAAATGACAGCAAAAACCTTTGCAAGTAGTGGGTTTAGAATTTAAAGTGATTCTGATAAATGGAGAAATTAACCAAAATTAACCAAAAGAACTTCAATAAACAGAAATAAAATAATTACACCTAGGAAAATCAAATGTATAAATACAAACCAGAATAATTAGAGAATCAAGGTGTACCAGACAAAAATATGGATGTTAGAGTGGAGAAAGGTCAAGCACAGAATAGCAGTACAGATGAGGAAAACATCTTTTTGGAATATATAGGAAGATAAAGAACAAGAAAAGGAATCATCCTCTTCTATTCAGTTGTGTGGCCACGTCAGTCAGAGCACTGCAGGCCTGTATTGCACAGAATAGTTTGAAATATTTCATCAAGAGCAAACAGAAAGTCATGTAGGGTGTATAACATAAGCTCTGTCCCTCTATTTTCTTTCAGGAGAGATTAAGTTTTTTTGAATTCCACCTGAAAAATAAGCAAGTTAACGTCATCGGGCTTTCTATCCTGTCTACTTTTTGCCATTAAGAAGGCTTGGAAATCAAATATGAAACACCAAAATGATTGCTATAAAAGACTGAAGAAAAACATGAAAGCATTTTTTAAATATTTAGACATTAATATAAAAAATAATAATTTCCTGTACTCTCTACCAAATAAGGTAATAATTTATTATCATCATCATCATCACCATCATTACCTTTTTAGATAATAGTTTTAATTAAAAAACCCTCTTTTACCTAAAAGGACAAAT
The DNA here is from genome assembly GCA_035041345.1 of Poliocrania exsul. Lineage (NCBI taxonomy): Eukaryota > Metazoa > Chordata > Aves > Passeriformes > Thamnophilidae > Poliocrania > Poliocrania exsul. The sequence goes on along the minus strand of JAWWLZ010000172.1, from coordinate 44,179,212 downwards.
AAGAATTAAAATGGACTAAGTAGAGTGGTTGAAGAATTTCCTTTATGGTTTCAACTGTGTATTGAAAAGCACATATTTTAGGCAGTCCTAATCCATTTTTGAATGGAAGGGAGGCTAGACGATCTTTTGAATCTCTTCATAGTCTTCCATTTCCTTTTTTTTTTTTCTCTTTAAATTCATGAATCTGATACAAAAGTGTAACAAATTTAAACATCTTACAGATCCCTGTATGGCCACAAAAATGACCCAAAATTTAATGACTTTACCTGACTATAACTTCAGAACTGCCCAAGCTTTATTTTAGGTTATTACAGACAGAACTACTGATTAGCCTCAGAAACAAAAATTATAAGTGAGGCCCTCAAGTGGAACTTTTAGTAATTTTTGCCTTCAATTGTGTCTAGAAGAGCAAAGAAAATTTAATGAAGAGTACACAAACTCTTCAGGATTTCAAACAAAAAGGTAACAGAATTCTAGCACAGTGAAAGTCTATGTGTGATATTCAAACCTTTGTAAAACCGGGAAAACAGAATATAATCACCTGGTAAATAAATCCAGTGGCAAGACAAAAGGAATGCCCAAACAATGTATGCATTTTAGGAAAGGCATGATAGATGCATTATGTACCATAATATAATGCTCTGGTACAATAAGATAAAACATGAAATGTCAAGGTCAACAAACAAACAAACAAAAACAAACAAAAAAATCTTCCATGTTTATTGTAAACAAGACTTAGACCCAAATGTAATGATAATCCAGATGCTGCTGCAAGATGTGTACTGTTAAAATAATTCCTTGCTGAGTTTATGCTTTGCTTATAATGCATTGGTCTCTATTGATTTCTCAGCAAGAAAGTGTAAGTAGTAAAGGAAGTATTTTCTCATTCAATATGTTTAAAAGAGAATTCAAGCCCTATGGCAAAAGAGTTAGTACGGCAGGTTTGCAAGGAGATAGGAATAAAATAACAAAATTATGAGGAATCTTTCCAGTGCCTTTTATTGTTTCCCAGTTCCTTTTCTCCCCTGACTACCAAAGAATATGTAATGGGTATAACTACTAAAGGCTATGTTTATTCTTGAAGTTATTAGGAGTCAATTGTTGTTTGCATGGTTGTGTCTACAGCTTCATGGAACTGCTTCAGGAAGTGCTGATTTTTCTTTTCCCTTGCAGAATTGTCCATTTGGTTTTGACTGTTTTGCAGCAAAAGGCAACATAGGAATATCTAAATGAGGTTCAAGACTTCCTGAAACTAAAAATATACAAAACCAGAAGAGAGCAAAACATAAGTTTTGTAGAAAGAGGACTTGAGGAGAAAATTCTAAACAAGACTCCAAAACAGGAGATTTTTCTTTCTACAGAATCCCCATCCCATTCTACCATTCAGCTGCCATGGCCATTTATTTATAATCTGTTCATCCCAAGGTTAAATAGTGCATCAGTTATGAATAGCATTAAAAACAAAACTTATAATCTAAATGTCTGACAGAATTCTTTTAAAAACAAATTTTAAAACTCAACTATACAAATACACTTTAGATTGAAATTTAGTATGGAGACGCAAAGCTCCAGATTTTTCTTCCAGACTATGGCCAGACAACAGAGTGGATTTCACCAATCTGTTGAACTGAGCCCATCTACTGAGGCTTCTCATATGCCACTGGCAACACCAACAAAAACCAGACGTGTTCCTCTGGGTGAAGCATTAGAGGTCAGCTGGAAGCTGTTAGAATTGATACAAGTAGATTTTTCTTTTTGTACAAAAACAAAATTTAAAGTTCCCTAGCATGAGCTGCATTTTGGACAGGGGAGGCACAGGTTCTAGATGTTTGTTTGTTTGTTTGTTTGTTTGTTTTTAATGTACTTTATTTCTAAGAAAGATGGCTACAGTTACTGAGAAGCTTCTTAGATCTAATGGCATTTAATATTTGGAAAAGCAAGTATAAATCTGAAGTGTAATGATTATTGTTATTTTGTTATTTAAAATATTGCATACTATATTAGTTCCTTTTTTTTTTCCTAAGGTCATTTACCTCTGAGTAGATTGGCTTCCATGTTTCCCTTGGCACATAGCAAGCAGATTGGCTAACATTTCAAGGTGTACATAGGTGTTTAATCAAGTTTTCTAGCTGTATTCCACTTTTTAAAAAGACATCTTAGTCCGTGTAATTAATAAGAATATGGTAATATAATCTCCTCAGAAAAAAAGAAAATAATGTCAGGGACTTCTTTAACTTCTTCAAATTAAAAACAGAAATATGGGTGTTTTTTTTTTATTCTGAAATATGTACCTTAAACTACCAGAAACACAGCAGTAATCCTGGTAAAAAAAACCCAGCTGTCAACTGCTTATAAGAATAAGAATTAACTACATTCAGATACAGTTGTCTCTTTTGTGTCTTTTATATGTTTATATAGACAATCACAGAAAGTCCTGGACTGGAAAGCATCTTAAAGATCTAGTTTCAACCCCACTGCAAAGGGCAGGAACACCTTCCACTAGACCAGGTAACTCAGAGCCCAGACTAGCCTTGAACACTTCCAGGGATGGGGCACCCACAGTTTCTCCGGAAAACCTGTTTCAGTGCCTCTCCACCCTCTAAGTAAACAATTTTTTACTAATATCTATTCTAAACCTAGCCTGATTCAGTTTGAAACCATTTCCCCGTAGTCCTGTCTCTACACACCCTTGTAAGTAGCCTTTCTACCTTCAGGTACTGGAAGGCAGCCTTCTTTCCTGGCTGAATAAATGTTATTCTCTCATGGGAGAGATGCCTCATCCCTCTGTTGAGACTACTAAACTGAGCTAGTCACTCAGCATGAAAGTACTTTATTTTTCACTCAGTAAGGACTTAATTTCAATCAATGAAACTGTGAAAGACTTACACTATCTGAGAAGCTAATTCATTATTTTTTGATGACTAAAAATCCCAAATGAGATTTTTAAGGGGCTGGTAGAAGCCTATAAATGATAATTACTTAATTTATTAATGAAAGTCATCAAACTTTAGGATAGATTATGTAGCATATGGCAGAACTACTGCTGTAATACAGTTTCTAGATGAAAAATAGGAAAATTAACATAAGCAGAGAAACTCATCACAAGATGAAATGAGGGAAAAGTCCTACAAGCGCTCCACATTCTTTCAGAAATTGACTTGCAATATTTATTGATCCATAAATTCTGCAAGCTACGAAAGCTACTGCAATCAAAAAGCATCATCTGGCTTTCCTTGCATGTTTGAAGTGATAGCAGAGTTTATTGCATCTTTTTGCAGTTTCCTTCCTTCCTACAGTTATCCTTTCCTTCACCTCTTCCCTATTATCAAATACTAGGGTTATCATTTTGAGATCTCAAAATTTCAGCTTTCCATAAATAAGATTACCAATATCTGCAATTTTAACACAGTCTTAATTTTTTTTTTTAATTTTTAAAACTGAAATTTTGGTAATTAAGAAGGCTAAGAATAAATTCAGTGTAAGATTGAATCTGCATCATTGTTATGAGGTGGGTTAGAGTAATACATTAACAAATACAAATATTTATGCCTTTATAGAAACTACAAATACTATAATTTTATTTAAAATAAATGTCAATAATATTAAAAATCTTTATTCATAGATACTTTTACACTGGTATTGTCTAGTTCCTCAGAATCAGAAGTCATCCCTGGAAGTGTTCAAGGTGGGGTTCAATGGGGCTCTGAAAAACCTGGTCCAATGGAAGATATCCCTGTCCATGGTAGAAGTGATAGAAGTAGATGATTTTTAAGGTCCCTTCCAATCCAAACCATTCTAAAATTCTCTGATAATTTCTCCAAAAACTGAATTCAGGGGAAACAATGAAGTTTGTATAGATTTTAGTGAAAAGTAAAGTCAGTACAAACAATATCCATAGTTAATAAAATATCACAGGATATAAATCTTTGCTTCCAACTACTTTCTATAGCATTTAAACAGCAGAGAGTGTTTTCACTGAGCTGTTCTCTGAAAAAAATGTGGACTACCATGTGTTTCCTAGTGCACCATGCTACCAACAAATTGCGTGTTGTCTTTATGATGTTCTTCATTGCATTTGTAGTCAGTGTCAATAAAATCTGTTTCCACTCCCTTTATTAGAGCAGTTATCTTTCTAAGGAAAATAAAATGACCCTAAAGTGAATTTAATGCATCTGTATACAGTATGTTTGTGGCATCTTCATCTTAGAGTCCCATTAGATATATAGACAGCAACTTGAAAGCATCCATTTCTGTTCCTTAAAGGAAAAGTGTAAGCAATAAATCAATGATACCACAAAGCAGAGAAAGGCTCTATTTTATAACATGTTACAGCATTTCACAGCATGGGAGATGATTAACAGCATGTTAGGTAATGATGTCAGTGCCGTAAATTAGTTTACATTCTGCAATGTAAATACTTGGCAGAACTGATGCTTGAACAAAGAAACCCAGGATTGCAAATGAGAATTTGGATCAAATCCACTGTGCTTTCTAATTACTTGGTTTGGGGGTTTTTTTTGTTTTGTTTTGATGAGTAAGTCCAGAATAATTTTTTGCAGGTGTATATATAAAATATAGACAATACATAAATATATTGTATATATGTATATGCATTATTTTTCTAATCTGTCACTCATTCTCATTGAAGAGTTCCTCTCTTTTTTGCAGATGAATGTAATTTATATTCATTTCAATTATTTTTAAGTATAAGCATTGAAAACTAATTTTGAATAAATTTCACAAGGTTTGTCTTTATAATTTTAAAAATTAAAAAAGAAAAATCTAACATATATATTTTTTTAACATATGTTAATAAATAGCATTGAATGAAGTCAAGAAGTCAAAAAATACTTATTTAAATACTTCATGATCAAGCTACAGGCCATATTGAAGCCAAGGATTCTAATAAGGTTTAGACATTATAAGGAATAAAGAATACACTCACAGAGAAATAGCGTAATTGCATAGTGTAAAAAACAGGGGAGAAATGTATACTTACAGTTATGTTCACAATTGAAATACTATTTAATAGGTGTTAGGAGGACATTTCTACAATTGCTCACTTTGAGGTTTCTGGAGTGGTTTTTTTCACATGAATGAGAGTAGAGAACTGTTAGAGACTTCAGTTAGATGCATTTCTGGTATGAAATACTTTTCTTACACACCTCTTGAGATTTAATATTACAAATTTACACCTCAAAGGGTTGTAGGTGTTTATGCAATGGCAGTATTCATAAAAACGGTCTAGTAGACCGACAAATATAGTACCAATGTGAAACCAGAGAAAATTTCTGGTTATGACACTCTGGCTGATGAATTAATTCTTTGGTGTCTATATTGAATTTTTCCTCAGTTTGGTAGCCTGCAAATTCCTGTGGCTTGAGCATGTTTTACAAGAGTATGAAAGAGTATCTTAAGCCTTTTTCTGTATTGTTCACATGAACTACTGGAAGGGAATGGCTTTTGTCTGAGCAACTCTCAGACACATCTGTATTAAGGGTCTCCAAGTAACCTGTGTTTCCATGTCAAAGAATTTAATGTTGAAACAAGGAAATTCCAGTTTTGAACAAGGTAACATTCCTGAGAGAAGGTTATTGTGCTGTGAGCTGTGACAACAATCATATAAACCTACTATTTGTCCCACTATAATGGTCCAAAGTTCCAAACTCTTGAAACATTCAGCCTCTAGAAATATGGAAACTAATTCCAGTTCTTCCAAACCCTCATTCAAACTCTGGAACTGTGAATACTATCACACCTAGTAAGACCACAAAATACTGACCATAAACAACAAAAATCATTTCAGTAACTGAAATGGATATTAAAAAATAAGGGTTATAAAACAAAAGATGGCCTCAAGTATAGGTATTGTCACATTCATAATGATGCTGAAATTTTTTTCTCAATTTATTGTACTATTTTTAAAAATACACATTTCTTCTTCCTTGAAATATTTTTCCCTTAGGAAAAAAAAGTGAACTATGTTCTTACTTCGTATATGTTACTCTGCCCTCCCTGTACAGCAGCTTTATTTGTACAGTTGCTTAAGAAAAAAATCATATAAAATGAAAGCAATATTGTTCTCCTTAGCACACATTTTCAGTCTATCTTTCAAACACAAAATAGTCACAGATTGTGTTGAATTTCCTCAGAAATGTAGGAACAGATTAAGCAAAGGTCATTCAATAAAAATATGACATTCGTACTTATAGAACAAGAGAAATGAGATGGCAGTAGACAACCAACATTACAATGAGAACAACTCAAACATGTGGAAAAAAACATACATTTGTGTGATGGAAGCCCAGCTTGTATGTGAGTACAGGGGTTGAATAGGTCAGCAGTGGCCAAAATTACTTAGGAAAATAGAAGCTTATTCAAATATACAAACCTGAAATCTGTCAACATAGTTATAGCACTTCTGCCAAAACTGAATATATGAGTGAAACCCATTTGCAAACTGGCTAAGAAAACAGTAATTTCTGCTTCCAAATCTTTACACTGGAGCTTTTTCAAAACCATATCCAGACCCCTTTGATGAAAATCACTCAGCAGTTCAATCCAGAGATTTGCTTTTATCAGTTGCTGTGAAGTTCCACATAGGAAAAGAAAGATTTTTCAATAAAATAAATATTCCAAAAAGGGTTAGGTAAACAGATTGAAATAATCTTAACATTCTCTTGAATGCAAATAAGACATCAAATATTCAGAGTAACTCAAGACATCTAATGTGTTTTTAACAAACTCAGTACACGACTCATTGTACACTTCTTGGAGTTTTCAAATCATCTGATTGTTCAGGATCTTAAATCAAGGAATGTACTTTATTCCTCAGTCTTTTCCACCTGTTCCAATGTGTTCTTTTTCTATTACCATGAGTATAACTTTTTTTCTTTTTAGTTCCATCCTTTCTTTGACTTCCCCTCCCCCCTCCTCCCCCCCCCTCCCCCCCCCCAGTCTAGTCAGAGAACTTAGTTACATTTTATAAGTGCTTGTTAAATTAAATATGTTCTTGTCCATCTGGTAGAATATGACAATGTCATACTGAAAGAAGAGTAGAAATGGATAAAACTTAATACTCAAACTACTATTTCCTAACAGCTTCTTGAAGTGTTATAAATGGAGAGTTTTGACTATGGCAGTGGAAGAAAGACAAGAAATTAACAAAACCTAGGACTCAGTGAAACTTTTTCAACAATGAAGAGAAAATAAACAGCAAAAACCTTAGACCTAGGCAGAGCAGGAGGGGAGGTGGGGGGAAGAATAATTGATAAGTAAAAGGATTTCAGAAATTCCTTTGAATTTGTATTCCCGTTTTTGTGAAGTTCACTATCTGTTTATAACACTCTCAGTCATAAGAAGCAACATGGTTGCGAAAATCAAATCATCTCTTCTAAATGAGTTTTCATAACCTCCCTTAATTTTAAATCTCCCTTCTCTATAATCAGAAAAATCATTACATCAAATTTCCTTTTATATAGCTTTTGCTTTCTTTTTATTTTGATGTCATAAATACATGATAAAGCAGAATTAAAAAGACAGGAAAGCTGACTGCCATCACATGTGGGGCATAATCCACATTTGTTTCATTAACTCCCATGGAAAGTCTGTTATTTTTTTGGCTTTAGAAGACTTTTTTAATGAGTGTTTTATGATGGTTCTGTTTACACAGTATTTTTACAAAAGCTGCAAATAGACACAAATACTATAAATTAAAGGACAAATGATCCTCAGCTCTCTTTAGGCTTAATATGAAACAGTTACTAAAAGGGGAAATATGCAGGCACAACTAAAGCCTGTTTGATGAATTCCACATGTAGATTTAAGTTCAGATCTCAGTTCATTAGAAAAAATTTGACATTCCATACCTCATCTTTATATCTTATTTAAAAACAAAACCCAACTACACTTATTAACATGTCCTTATTAACAATTTGGATCATAATTTACTTGGGAGACTTTGGTACCACCAAAATTTCATGATACATGGGGATTTTAAAAAATACTAAATTCTTTGGTCCACAGCACAAGAAAATTCTTACCTGGGAATATCATGATATATGATGAAGCCATCAACAGTACTTCTGAGGAACAGAGACACCTCAACATCATGCAGGTAGAAACACATTTCATATTTGGTACCTGTGTTTAATATATTTCTGTGCAGGTAAATGCTTTTGTACAAACAATGATTCATATATAATTGAAAGACAACTAATCAGTGAATGTTGCTGATTTAGATTGTACTGAGGGAAATAGAAGATAATACATCAAGGAGCATTGAAATGCTGATTTCAGATGAGCACTGCCCAAAAACTGCTCAGAATGCAAGAATAGATGCATTTGCAGGAAAAGGATTCAATAGTTTTAGTTCATTACAGTTCCTATTGAATGATAATCACTTTCTGTTCAAACAAATGGTCTAACAAAGGACATTTTACAATAGGCTTGTAGAATGACTTTTTTTTTTTTTTCAAAATTCTTTTACTAGTACAATTTTCCTCCTTATGTTCTTTGATTACATTTACAGTGTGATTGATAAAACAGCACTCTGGAAATGCAAGCTTCTGTTTCTAAGATGCAAACCCTTGTTGCTATCAAGCTCAGCTGAACAGCCCAGCTGTGATCCATAGAGAAATTCCAAACCAGAAAGTGCTTCATATTTCTGTTATTTGATGAACACAAAGGTCTTCAAAACGTAGTTTACTGTGGCATGTTTTCTGCCTCAAAGATTCACTGTCTATGAATACTATGGTAGTGATACCTTCTGACAAGTACAATTTGTCCCTAAAATATTCAATTCAAGTAGTCTCAAGTCTCAAAAACTCAACAGTTTTTACCACTTAAATCTGAAGCATGCTATGCACATTCATCCTGTATCTTTACTAGCCATCAGAATTTGATCACTTTTACTGTGGGCAAGGAATTTAGACTTGAAATTTTAATCATCTTGTCTCATTAGTGATCTTATATGTTTAGAAATAATGAGCTTTACAACTCTCCCAAGTATTATGGGTTTAGCTGGTAAGCCTAAATTTAGGTTTTAAAGTTCAGACTAGGCCTGGAATTGTCAGGTGACTTGAGCTAGGCCGAGCTAGCTAAAAGCTGACTTCTTCTAGCCAATAATATTGTATTCCATACTATACTACATCATCTCAAAAGGAGTAAATCCAGTGTGTGAGTGTGGCTTGGGCAGTTCCACCATGGTTGGGCTACAAGCTGGACGTAATATAGCTCTTTTACTGTTGCTAGGACCTTGCTCCTGCTGCCGCTGCTTGCATTTTGTTTAAGTCCAAGAAAGTAAAAATATTTTGTTGTTACACTTTCTCTTTCTTGAAAGGTGTCTTTAAAAGTGCTTATGAATCTCGAGTAATGGGCTTTGTATTAATTGAAGAGTGAGAAGTTCTTTCTTGTTATACTATACATAACTTGTGTAAGTGTGTGTTATATTGTAGTTTTCTTTTAATTTTCTCTTTTCTGTATAAATATATGTAACTAGTTTAAGCATAAACCTGGTTTTAAAGTTTTTTTCCCCTTTTCTCCCTTTTCTCAGCCAGAGGCTAACTCTGTACTTGGGCAGTTGGTGTTTTACCAGCTCAACCCAAGACACCAAGAGAGACGCATGTGGTCAGAGAGGTGATTGAGATTGTCCACAATAGAAATTAGAGTTTAAGGAGTGTTATAGAACAGGATATGAAGTTAAAAATCATTGACTAGCATAGCCACAACTATATCAAAGACTATTCATCATGCATTCTCATTCATTTCAGAGTAGTAAACTTCAATACATTTGTCAGTGCATCCTTTCTTCTCACTAGCCGCAACTTTTCTTTCTTTGATCTCTATCCATGAAAGATTCAGTTTTAGAAAATAAATACTCAGATTCAGTTCATCAGTTTGATATAAAATTCAGTCATAAACCTGCAGGCAATTAAGAGAAAGTTGCCTAACAACAAGCCTACCAATACATTAGGTGTATGTGCACTTGCTCATCAACTGAAGAGTTCTGCAACTGAGGGCAGTTGGAAAGTGTTATTATCTTATTGCTGATGATGCATTTTATTAATTTTGAAGCATTTCTAGGTTTGACTCCTTTTGCTTATGGGCTTTCTATGGGCATCTCAATTTCACTGTGATAAAGTAAAGCTTCTAGAAGACAATCTATTACAAATCCTCCATTGCTTTTCTATGGTCAAAGAAACTGACTTGGGTATTTTTATAGTTTGCATATAGAGGATGCCTTAAAAAACAAAACAAAACAAAACATGTTTAGCCCTCACATAGAAGGTGTGTCCCATCACTTGAAACGTTAAAATTCTAATTAAGAAAACACACTAATAATGCAAGAGAGTCACAAAAAACTGTTCATTCAAAAGACTGGTAGGTAGTGAGCCCTGAAGTTAAAAAGTGGGAAAAGAGGTTCAGATTTAAAAATAGTTTGTTTGTTTGTTGGTTTGTTTTGTTGTTTGTTTTTTTTTTTTTAAGCAGGCATATACTGGGCCAAGTGTATTTCCAGAATAAAACTGTGAGTTTCATACAAGTTCTAAAGGCTTTAAAACCTTAAGCTTTATAACTGAGTAGCTTGAAAGAATATTGTATTATTCAAGCTTTTACACCATGATTTCAAAGTGTACTCAATGTAGTTTTAATGCAACTGTAATTACTCATTGCAATGCAGCCATCTGGTGATTCATTGCCCTAACATTCCCAAATTCAAAGAACTTTCACTTACTTTCCCCTCACAATAATATGGCAGTTTGCAGTTTTATTGAATGGTATGAAATTTAATTGTCAGCACAGAGAAGTCTTCTGTTTTGAACTACATATTCATGTCTGAGAGTTATTCATAAAGCTCTGTATGAAAAGTTTGCATTTTTAAAACCTATGAAAAATATTGACATTACAGAAAGTAGACTGGGAAATACAGAATAAAATTTGAATGTCTTTATTTAGAAATGAACAAATAGTTATTCTAGAAGTCATTTAAAGAACAACTGAAATCTCCAAACATGTCTCACTCATCTGGTCAGAAGTAAAAAAAAAAAAAAACTAAAACAAAAACAACAACAACAACAACAACAAAAACAAACAGCAAATCAGAAGCAAAAGCATCCATTTAACTAGTTTCCTTGAATGTAAGAGAACTTATTATTAGAATTCTTGCATCCACAGTGATTGTAAATAATATAAGAGCTTTATAAGAGATTTATCTTCCCCCTATATTCAGTATATTCACATCAGTTCATTTTCCTTCTTAATATGAGAAACATTTCTTTCACTGCAAATGTCGTTAATACTTTAGCATAGATTAAGGTTTGTTACTTGTATTCTTGACTATTTACACCAGATAGACCACTATTTGATTCTACATCACATAAAAAAGGCAAGGAAAAATTAAAAAAAAAAAAGTAAGTAAATACTCCATGTGACATTGAAGTAAAGTCTGCATGTTAATTTGTTTATGTAAAACAAGGCTTTGCCTAGAGGCAAATTTCAGTTTATGCCTTTTTTCAGTACATAGTTATGTTTTTGCTTTATCACTGTATGAATTACCATTATAAACTGCTGTATATTTGATGCTTGCCTATGGCTATCCAGAGGTCTTTGCTAATGGAAGGCTGAACAGCATTAGGACCGCATTAGAAATGGCATGTATTATTTAGGGACTGCATATTTCCTTTTGCAATTTGCTTACTCTAATTGTCAGAACATTTTCCTTTTGCTAAAATGCAGCTGTTGAAAAAGCCTACAGAAGAGGCAGAATAGGTCCTACTAATATTGCAACACTTTCATTGCTACTCATTGATTGCTTTTGCAACTTTTTGTTACAGTGTCCAATTTATTTCTTTGGTTTCAAAAGTTTCAAAATGTCAACTGCATGACTATGTAAGTGGTGAGCAGACAAAGTATTGTGAAACAAGAGTTACACTTTAAATGGCTCAAGATCAATGGCATCATGTGGAGGAAAATCAGGTAGCACCCCTTAATTAACTACAATTGACTACTTGAAAGTTGCTGAAACTTTCTTTTGTTTGCATGACTCAAAGTAGGATAATACAAATATCTAGGAAACTTATTCTTTGGAACAATCCAGTCTACGCTAATTGGAAAAAGGAGGGCTTGATCAAACAACTTCTTAGTTATATGTTATTAAGACATCACTAATTTTGCTACAAATGGAGGGAGTGAGGGGCAACCAATCCCACAAACAAAACCCAAACATTCATGCTAGAAAAACTTCAGAGGATTTAAAGTGTGTAAACATTTTCTTTAGGAGTAACTCCCCTACATACTTTTCTTTCATTATTCCTTTCCCATCAAACATGCTAGAAAATAAGTACAAACACAATATGAAAAAAAAATATGATCTTCTTTGAAGATTATTCTGTATTTCTTAAGGGAATAAGCAAATGAAAAAGGTAGTGCTTCCACCATAATTAAGTCTAAAGTAACAGTTACAGAACTTCAAGTCCTGAGATTCAAATACTGCTGAGAAATTAAAAGGATCAAATGTTTTACCCATTTTTATTTCTTCTCAGAAATGAGTACCTGCATGAACCCCACCTACTAGCCAAGAGATTATCTGCATGTTTTCATTTCCTTCCTTGTGTTTAAATAGTACATGCATGCCTAGCACTGACCCACTTATTACCTTTATTTGAAATAGGAAGGAAACACATAATCCAGATCCATTGGTCCTTAAATTAATTATGTGTTTCATGTTGAAAAGCATGACCTGGATTTTCATTCATAACAAGCATCATACCAGAACACAGATTATATTTCATCAGTGCTTTGACTTTAAAGAACAGACATTCAAAGTGACTGAAGGGTAAAAACTGAGACTATACAGAAAGTTATAAAAATATTTCCAAAAGAGGGTCAAATTAGTACAAAATTATTCTTACATTCTATAAACTAAAGTTCTGTATATTTATAGCAATGCATGCTATTTGCTATGTACCCTGATTTGCAATGTTAAAATACTGATTATTCTGATATTCCAGAAGCTGGCTCTATGGTCCATGAATGAGTACAATTCAATTAGTATACACTGTGAAAAATCTCTGTGTAAAAAAACAAACCAATGCTTGGCATAAAAAACAAGCTCATGCTTTATCCTGAAACACTTAAAGAATTGAGAAGTTTACAAGGAATATCATTGTAATGAATGTCACAGTATTAAGCCACACAAGTCCCAAGTGGACACTAAAGCATACACACTTTGGATGCACCCATGACTTAATCCTGTTGGGCATATGTAAGAATCAGTACTGCAGCTGAGCTGTTGAATTGCATCAAAATCATAGCACCAAATTGAGACCATAAAGTGAAAACATTCATGTGCTGTACAAATGCTTAAGTCCTAGACAAGTGAACCAAATAGCTTGCAAGAGCACCAGGTGCATGTAGTAAACTCTTCAAGTGAATTCCTGTTTCTTTATTGATACAGTTTTGTTAGGAAAAAAATGCACTTCAGATAAAATTAATATAAATAGTGGAAATTATAATAAAAGGAACTATGTATTTTTTTAAAATTTTTTTCTTCCTTTTTCAAAAAAAATCCTCATTTTCATTTCAGCTTCCCAATTATCACCAATGTCAAACTCTAGTATGCAGTGGATATCCAACATTTTCAGATTATTTTCAACCTGGAATTATCTTTTTGCTAGTATATGCTGCTATGGTATGTCCTTAAAATCTATAGCTACCAGCAAGAATTTGTTGCATGTTAAGTTACTCATCTACTGATGTAAGCTGTACAGTATATACCAAGGCCTTCTCTCAAAGACAAAATTGAACTCTTGCTAGAAATATAAAGAGTCATCCACCTCCATAAAGCAAGGACACTCACTCACTTGGCAAAGGGTATAGATTTTTTCCCTTTTTCCAAATTATGTAATAATGATAATATATTATCTTTGTCACACTGTATTGGTTTTAATCCACTACTAAAACAACAATACAGCACCTGAATGAAGAGATTAGTATACAACCTGAAGCCACAAAAAAAAAGGTGGAGTATTTCAACCAGTTATCTGCTTTGTATTCCACTGCTGCAACATAAATCAGAGAAATCATAAACTAGGTGATGTGGGCACTGGGATTTTACAGTAGAGAATATTATAGGTGCAACTAAGGATGTTGGGATTTTTTTTTTCTGGTTTATGAGGCAAGAACAAAGCCAATGTGGAGTATCACCAGGGTAAAGGTATGTATTTATATACTTTTTCAAATGCATAAAATAATTGTATTTGCAGTTCTGTTATATGGATGTTAGAATTGCATGGTGTGCAGCAGAGATATCTTTCAACCTGACAGCTTTAAAAAGAAATTCCTTATTGTAAGTGATATGGTAGCGAGCTTTGCTGGGTGAAACTTCTGAAGAGCTAATGTGCTAGAAAAATATGTCCTGAGCCAATATGCAAGTATCTACGCAGATCCTATTAAGTGAACGTGACATTAAAGAAAAGAGGAAATATTGTTGTCAGAAAAGTAGCTCAAGGAACACAGCACCAAGTCAGCTGTATGTATAGGCTTCCTCAAGGATAAACAATGTGGTCTCAGATAGGAGAACATCAGAGACACACACCAAGTGAGCCCAAGCATCAGCAACTCAGAAGATCATCTGCTGAGTGACACTAAGAATTTTAGAGTGTGTAAGAATAGATTCTGCCTCATCTGAAGGGTGGAAACCTCAGTTTACATATTCTTGCCTCCTGGCTGTCATCTTTGACTGCAGTGGACTAACAGTCAAAAGGGTTGATCACCTTCAAATTTGAGAACACACCAAGAATGGGGAAAAGTTAAGAGAAGTGAAAACAAACAAACAAACAAAACAACAACAACAACAAAAAATAAAAAAACAAACCCAGAAAACATCATAATAATAAATATTGCAAAATGGAAAAGTATCCAAAAGTAGCTGACAGTCCCATTTTCTGAGTTGTTTTTAGTTGCATGGTTATCTGAAAATTCAGAAAAAATGGCCAGAAACTTTCTAGCTTCCTTTCTTGTTAGAAAATACAGCTTTAGCAAACCATGTTTATGGTGCATCATTTTCAGCTACTCTTTGCCACATAGAAGTAAAAAAATAAATATTTAGTAAAGGCTGAAAAATTCAGTGATGATTTTGCTCTCTTTAGCTTCACGGTTTCATTAGTAAATAAAAGAGTCAGTATATTCTTACTAGTAGAAAAAGAAGTAAGTTAAAGGATTTTCAAAATGAAGAACAAGAAAGATTTGATACAGTTTTATTATTCAACTTTCATTCTTTGAAGAATGTGCAGAATAACTTCTACAAGCAATTTTAATTTTAAACATTTTCCATAGTGTTTCATGAGAGTATTTAAAGTCAAGTTGTGCTGCTCACAATTATACAGTATACTCTTTTTATCTTTTCCTAGAAGAATGCCCATAGTTTAAAAACCATTTTTTCCTTCATGCTACTTCACATTTCTTCACAGATTGCTTTCAGCAGTTTTTCTCCAATAGCTATTATTGCTGGATATTGTCTTTACTTTTTTGTTTGTAATTTTATTGGCAAAAACATTGACAACTATTAGGAAAGATACGTGCATTGTAAAGATCAAACTAAATGGATCAATGTGCTTGCTGAGTAATAGATAGGTGCATTGTCTTTATTTAGATACCTCTTTCTTCTCTTGGTTCATGCTTTAAACAATCTGTAGAAAACATCTTTACAGTTTTGCTTAGTGAAGAATAATATACTGCAAAAAACCAGATTTTGAAGAAATATATATGTGTGTGTGTGTATATAAGAATAAAATAAATGCAATGCTAAGTTTAACAAGGAAATTTGCCTTGAAACTGCAAGTCAGGCTATAAATACACAGATGTTTGAAGGTTTACATCTGAAAAACTTGAAAGATAAATGATTTATATATTTTTATTTTATAACCCTCTTTATGATGGGAACAGAGTGAGGTGAATTGTTCTGTAACTAATAAGTTATGAGATGTTGAAACATATATTGAAAATCTCAGTGTCTTGAATTCTAAACTCAGTTATTCTGGCTTATTCTTTACAGCTGGACTCATGTGACTTCTCTTTAAAATCTTTTGAATTATCAAATATTATTATCAAGCCCTTAAGTAGATATTCAGAAACAAAAATTTTGCAACTTCTCTGGAAGGGCAGAAACAAAACTGCATTAATATTTTTAGCTCTATTACAAGGAAATCTGGTGTCATAAAGATACATCAAGTGCTAGTGGGAAGCAAGAACTGGTTAAGAAGTTTTTTCACAGTAGTATGCAGAAGTCTGGACACATCCAAAATCTTTAGAATTTTAAAATCTTAACATGAGCAGATTTTACGTTTCATGTGGTGCCAAGCCAGGTGATTGTAGTGTCAAAAGAGTTTCCAGTAACATTAGAACATTTCCATATACTTGTAGACCAGTAAGTTCATCTAAGATAGCAATGTTGCCAATCTTGTGTCATTACTTTGATGTAAAAACAAGAAAAAATTATATAACTTGTTTCATTAGAAAGACCAGATGTTTCTATCTATTATTTCTGAACATGAACCTTTTTTCCTATTTTTCTTTACTTTTTTTAAAAATTTCTCTAGTAATTTTTCCTTCATTTCAAACCTCAAACTCCCACATTTCTTGAATAATGATTGTTTTCCACGGAAACCAAGAGTAAGCATTTTTTTTAATATATCTCAAAAATTTCATGTAATTTCACAAATATATTTTCCATAAATTCATGGAAACACACAATTTTTCTTTTTTTTCCAGTTGATTAATATATGCATATTTCCCCAAATTATAAGCACAATATACATGCAACAAGCTAAGCCTCCTATTAAACATCGAGTAGGATAATCCCAAAACCAATCCTGTCTGGTAAATCCTTGAAAGCCTGTACTTAGGAAATTCTTTCATTTCACTGTAGTAAGGAGTATTCGTAAGGATGGTTGTGGTGCTCATCAACACAGAAGAAGGCCCCATAAAACCATGATAGTTTCACCTGTCTTAGAGGCATTTTACAATACCTTTCATGTCCTCTCACGCTGTGCCTCACCTAAAAAATAATCCACCTCGCAGGTTTGCAGGATACACCCATGTGGGTAGAGCCCTTCCCAAATCTTCATTCACAAAGCCAAGCCATATAATATGTCCTCGCCAGAAACAATACTGTATTTTGAAAGTTTTTCAGCAAATAACACAGTCCGTCACCAACTGAAACCAACCATATCAGTTCTTCTCAAGTCTAGGTCCTTGTTCTCCAAGGAGAACAATGATTGGTTCCCACAGAGGCAATGATATGGGGATAAAGATTCAGGAATAGGAGAAGCAAGTATGACTGTGGTGTTTTCTGTTTTGATATAATGCAGTATCTGCTCACAGGTTTCACTCTACAATCATGGCCCTCTAGAAGGGCTTGACCCTTCAAAAGGAAGGGGAAATATTACATGGTTTCAGAGATCTCAACTCTTTTCAGAAACTGATGGTTTGCAGACCTCTTTCCATACATGGATAGTAAACAGAGCATCACATATTCTACTGGGAAAATACTAGAACGGCACAAAAGCAGGAACAAATGATGGTGGGTAATGCTGGAAGCACAAAGAGAGCTTTGAACTTGAATTTGACATGATGTGGATAGGAATTCAGTAAAAAAAAAAAAACAAAAACAAAACAAAAACAAAAACAAAAACAAAAACAAAAACAAAAACAAAAAAAACAAAAACAAAAAAAACCCCACAACACCACCCAAACCCAAAACATAAAGATAAGTGCAATCAGCAAGAAAGATAATTTGACTTTGGCATCCCTTTAGGTTTTTGAAGAAAAGTAAATGTAAGTAAAAAGAAGAAGCTCTGGGGGACAAAACAGAATATTCTAGAGGTACTTCAGCAGAATGAATAATAGATGTTAATATGGCTTTCACAAACTGGTCAAGAAATGTATGAAAGGTGGGCAGAAAAACCCTATGCTGTAGAGAGAAACACTGACAAGAAAATTTCTCACATGTAAACGTGGTTTTGGAATCAGGTTCTATATGAATCAGTTACAAATAAGCTAAGTTAAAAATAAATAAAAATCTGCACAAAAGAAAAAGCAATTAAGTGATACATTTGAACAGAAAGTCTCAAGATTATGGTGTATTATATTCCTCTTAGTGAGGAAATAACAGCACTGTATTCATGGCAATTTCTAATGCTAATTCCTCAGCTAATCATAACATTTAAGCAAAAAGAGCTGAAAAGAACATAAGTGGACTCAATGACATAAAATGTAAAAGAAAATTGATTTTTGTTCCTTGAGCAAAATAACTGCAACAATTTATCAGTGTCTAAATTTAGATTGCATGCACTTTGTGGAAGAGACTTTTTTTATTTTGTACACTTTATATCAAGTGCCAAAGAGCCATATATACGGATAGTGCTGTATAACTAAAATGATGTTCATAGAGCCATCATTTACAATACAAAAATGCATTTTCAAGTTGTTACAGATACAGTGTCTTGATAGCTCTCCTCACTGTCAACCTATGTTAATTATTCTTTTTGCTTACTGAAAGGCTAAGCTGCGTAGTGGATAGTGTTTTACATTACAATTGTGAAAGCAAACTGGAGACCATGAAGAAACTGTGCTGAACGTAGTTCAAGGCCCTATATTCAATGTGTTTTAAGAAATACATTTTAAACCTCCTTCTGAAGTTGGTAAATTGCATGTTTCTAATAAAATGTTTCTTTTGTTTTGGAGAGACAGATTAGACATTTTTTCTAAATACTGTCTTGCATGTTACACAGTATATGATATGTTTTTGACAAACATTACTTTGTTTCCATTTTATTTTTTTAACCTCATTTGCCCAATTCTTAACATTCTGGATGTTCTCACCCAGGACAGAAGTTAGTCTCTTACCACAGCAGAAAAAAAAAAAAAAGTAAAATTGCAATTAGGCCTCACTATTTTTCAGACTTAAAACCTTTACATCGCTTGTTCAGATATTTATACACAAGCCTGAGCTTTCCCTTCTCAATTCTGAACAGTCCCGTTTGCTCAATTGCTTTATCTCTTCTCAAAAGGAGAGGACCAGACTATACAGAAGGAGATTTTTGGAAGTGTTCATATTTTGTGTCTCTTTTAAACCACAATATCATCCTAAAGAAAAAATTTTCTATTAAAGCCAGTCTTTGTTTATTGTCAGATACCCCATCACCTTTGATCAGCAAGGCATTAATGGACCTCAGAGCATTCTCTGTTCACTGACACTGTTATTTTTGCATTAAGACTCATCTTATGATTGATGAGTTTGACATAAGCAGAACAGCCTCTGGCCCAGAGAGACTGTAGTTACTAAAACAGACCCAGTGGTGGGCATGGCTGAACAAATGCTCCCTGCTGAAACAGAAAGGTTGGGAAGGATTTCAGGGTCTTGTTTGTTCAGGAGTATGGATGACATGTGTTTGAGGATTTGGGATTGGGAGAACTGGGGAAACACAATAGGTCCTGTTAAGGTTATTGTCAGGGTTTCTTACTGTATCCTTTGCTTTTCCTCACCTTCTGGCCATCTAGTTGCAGGGCAAAACAGCATCACCAGAATAGTCCCTGCTGTTTGTTAAAACTGATTATGTTTGACTGACTGGCCAAGAGAACTGAAAAAAATATTTGTCTGAAGTACATATATTTTACTTATTCTTATCCAGAATGGCCTATCTTAGTCAAACTGTCATGGAAACCCATTTTTAACCATTCACCTAAATTTCAGTAGTTCCACAAAGTTTTAGCCTGTATAA
Source organism: Poliocrania exsul (assembly GCA_035041345.1). Lineage (NCBI taxonomy): Eukaryota > Metazoa > Chordata > Aves > Passeriformes > Thamnophilidae > Poliocrania > Poliocrania exsul. The sequence goes on along the minus strand of JAWWLZ010000172.1, from coordinate 44,159,434 downwards.
TAATTTGCTTTTTCTTTTTCTTCTTTTTTTTTTTTCTACTTGGAATGAAATATAAAGGCATATACAAACATTTAATCATAATACCAACAACAAACTACAGAATTCTTGCATGTGAACAGATGTCTTTGTATTATGGCAATTAATGATATCCTCATTGTCTTTAACTGAGTGCCCAAAATATTTGTACAGGTAAATACATAACAATTAGAATGGAAGACTCCAAACGGTAACATGCAATTAGAAGTTAAACATTGTACATATTAATAGATAACACATGTATAGTCTGTATTTCTTAGGCTCTACCTATCTTAAAGAATAGGCATGTTATCCATAGCTTTTTTTTTTACCCATTATTAGAATCTTCTTTTGTTTCAAAGTACAAGTAAGTATTTTCAAATCTTATTACAAAGAGTTCAGATCTCATGTTGGTAATGCTTTAAAATGGATTAGAAGAGTTTTTCAAGGACAAAATAAAATAAAACAAAATAGGAAGTGTTCCTCCATCGTTCCATTTTTTCATTGTGAAAATGGTAATAAATGTGGATAACTGTGTTTATTACTAGATGATTTTTCAGGGGTAGTGTTTTGCACAAACAAAAAACAATACAAGTATTCAATGGAGATGAGTATGTACTGTTGAACAGTTACTCTTCTCAAACAAATGGGGGCAAGAGAAATTACTCAGAGAATGTGTCTCTCTCTTATTGATTATAAAATGGATTCTACATGCAGCATGCATCTGCTTCTTAGTCTTATGAAAATAAGTTAAAGCAATACCACCCTAAGTATTTCAGCTATGTCTTATTGTAATAATCAGATTTATCACAAATAATTTATTGGAAATTTGGGTAAAATGTTTGCTATATAACTAGACAACTAGGAATGGGAAGACACAAAAGTTCAGAAGTATTCATTTGGAAAATATGCATATTTAAAGAAAATGTGAGACACCTAAACACTAAGAAATAAAAAAGAATCCCTCATTTGTAAAGAAGCTCATGTTGTGATCTGATATTATCTTCAAGATTGAGTCAACACAGGAAAAAAAAAAACTGAGAAAACTAATTATTCCATAGTATTTAGTTTACAAACTTTTTGTTTTTCTAAATTTTTAAATGTTTCTCTTGACCGACTAATGAAATTTATTAACTCTTAATATGAAAGGGACAAAAGTGCAACACTCTTGTTCTTTAAGCTTCTTTACCATACTTTTTTTTTTTAAGATGTATAAAAATTCCTCAGCAATTGCCAAAATATGATTGCTCTAATTGATACTTCTCAGTTTGACTTGAAATATAAAGTGTGGAGAAAACTTTTACTCAAATACACACTTGAACATAAAGAGACAAGGCAGATACTTTTCCTGAAAAATGTCTTAAACATGGGGTAGCATGAGGAACAAAGAAAAGCTTTAATGTGGACTGCTGAAAGGAGGATGAGAAGGTCAGCAGTTGCAAAGAGAACAGAATACATGGGATGAATGTGAGACACTGGATTTGAATCTCACTGGATTACTTAATTAGTGGGTCAGAACAAACTCTGTATGTGTGCCGAAGGGCCAGGTCTGCAGCCTCATGGCAGAGCATATGGAAGCCTCATGGGGCAGCTGTCCATCCAAAGGCCATCCTGGAAGCCTCCCCACACCACACCTCTGGGAGCCTCTGATTGGCTGCACCACCCCTCCCACCAGCTGGGAGGCACTGAGTGGTCAGTGAACTGGATGTCCCACCTGGGAGGGGTGGCCATGGTGGCCAAAGGACATAAGTAGAGCAGCACAGGGGCTCCATCTTGCCTTTTCTCTCAGGACCTGCCGGTACCATGTGAAGCCCCAGACTTCTATAGGACTCTTCAGTGGTAGCTATTTAATTCTCTTATTCTAATATCTTTCTTTATTCTTTTTCTTCTCTCTTTTTCCTATTTCTTCTCTTAATGAAAATGGTGAAGGGACTTGAGGGGAAGCCATGTGAGGAGAAGCTGAGGGCACTTGGTCTATTCAGCCTGGAGAAGAGAAGATTGAGGGGATACCTCATCACAGTCTACAGCTTCCTTGTGAGGGGAAGAGAAGGGGCAGACATTGATCTCTTCTCTCTAGTGACCAGAGACTGGATGCCGAGGAATGGCCTGAAGTTGTTTCAGGCTAAGTTTAGGTTGGATATTAGAAAAAGTTACTTCACCCAGAGGATGGTTTGGCACTGGAACAGTCTCCCCAGGGAAGTGGTCACTGCACCAAGCCTGCCAGAGCTCAAGAAGAATTTGAATGATACTCTTGTATTCATGGTGTGACTCTTGGGGATAGTCCCATGCAGGGCTAGGAGTTAGACTTGATGATTCTTGTGGGTCCCTTCCAAATCAGCATGTTCTGTAATTTTGTGATTCTATGCTTTTCACAATTCCTCAACACAGTGATGTATAAAAGTGCCACAGAAGAAAGAGATAGTTACTATAACAGTAATCAGGCACATTAAGATTTTGAGCCTTTACAATGTGAAAAGATATTTTTAGAACTGATTTTAAGTGGCTCAAGGGCTATTTCTTCTTTGCCTAAGAATAATGTTATTTGTCATTAGAAAAGACAATTAGATTAAGCAAAACTCCATCACAAAAGTTAATGTAAATACCAGTAAAATTTTGCTCCCACAGAAGACTAAGAGCAATCAAGTGTTGCTCATAAACATAATTTTTATTCTGAATTGCCTTAATATCAAATGAAAAACTTTTCATCTCATACCTCTATTGGAAACAAGTTAATTTCCAGTGTAAGACTCTCTCTGATTCCCCTGAAATTTATATGTTATTGCTACAATTCATCAGTCCCAGGTGATTAAGTGTCTCTCCCTGTAACGAAATAATATGTTTTCATTAGAATTGAAGACATTTGATTATGATTCACTAAATAAAACTCTCAATTGCACCCAGGCAGCCATCAAATTTTGGTCAATATCTATGTACATTATTAAGTTACAATTTTAAATGAGTTTAGCTTTTTATATTTTTCCAGCAGAAGGGTTAAAAGAAGGAGAGATAAATTTTGGCATTAGCTTTATCTGTTGCTTTCTTTATACAAATAGATTTGAGAAGAAAAATCTTTCTGTGTAGATGAATATGAAGTGAAAATTTAGACACATGGAAAATATTCAGAGAACTGGAGAAATGACAGAGGAAAATCAAAGTGAGACAGCTGCAAAGTTATACAAATGTGATGCCTAAATTCCTACAAAAGACTCTCAAAACAACATGAGTGGAGATAGACAGACAAAGTAGCCCTTTTATTGAAATCTTTCAAGATGCACACAAAAAGCATGCGCATACCCATCAGCCTAAAATGTAAGAAACTCAGAAAAACTTATTAAACTTATATAACTCTATATGAATCTACAAAATACACATTAAAACCCTTAGGAAACAAATGAGTGGATGGAAAAAAATTAACAAATTGCCCCAATACAGAGTGGAAACCATTCCAGCTTGTTTCTGAGTCTTATGTAAATCCTTCCAGTCCTACCAGGCTGACTACTTTAAGAAAGTAATATCCTGCTGCCACAGAAACTTGATGAAAGAGACCAAGACACAAATAAATAGCAATACCTTGTGGCCCTCCCCTAAATGGAAGCCCCCACGGGAAGGAGGCTGGGAAAGTGTAGAGCAGATTGGTGCTAAGTAATCTGATTTCATTCTGGAATTTGCCCAGAGTGTGTTGACCACTCCTCCTTAGAGCTTCATAATGGTAGCATCTCTATGTAATCTAGAGGATGTCAAGTTTTACTTTCCTACAAAACCAAAAAAAGGCTGTTCTCTAACTCAGAGAACAAATGTATGCCAGCTAAGCACATGCATTGCAGAAAGTCTTGAATCATAAATGCAAAATATAAAATTTGAATTCTGATTACATCTGTTGCCTGGAATAATTTTATTACCATCCTCTAAAAATCTACTACTTGAACAGAAAAAGAATATGATTTTTTAAACAGAAGAATTATTGAGTCATTTATGAAAATGCCTCCCTTTTGTCTGGATTCAAAATGAAAAAAAATTCTCTTTAAAAGTTTCTCTCTATATAATAACCCCATAGTATTCTATGAACATTAACATTTACAAAAGCAACTTCCATTTTTAATCTACGAAGTCTACATAATTTTTCAAATGATAAATCTAGAAACTAGACTACTGGCATGCTTGTGTTGACTGGAACTTAAGACAGGGTAAATTTAAGTTGGACAGGGGAGGGAGTGGGGCAGGGGGAGATTTAATTCAGAGACAGTCAGCAGAACACCTTTCTGACAAGAAACATATTCTTCTAGATCAATCCTACTTTCCAGTTTGTGGTAGAAGTGGCTTGATTATTTTTGCCTACAAACTACATTTTAGACATATATGTGTATACACACACACACATATATATATATTCCAACTATTTATGTAAAAATAGAGATGTGTACGAAGTATGAAAATCTTAACTGATGAACCTTATAGCTTACCAAAAATATACTCCAATATCTGTTGGAG
>JAWWLZ010000172.1:44106609-44149303 GCA_035041345.1 Poliocrania exsul | reverse complement strand
AAAATTAACTCTATTCCAGAGAAAACCAGCACACAGCTGAAGAGTGAAAAACATAAACCACCAGAGTGTTCACAGTGGCTTTTCAGTTCTAAAAGGGATTTTTTTCTACTGTAAAGAGGCTACACTTTGCAGCAGAAGCACTTAAGCCTTAGTGGATGTATTAAACGCCACAGAATATACTTTCTATGCCTGAGTGCAGCGTGCTTTAGAAGTTACTCTAATAGATAGTGAGGTTACTTTGGGTTTTGCTGTCAACTTGTATTGCAAAGTGCATCTACCACAGGCAGCACAAGAGAAAGTGGGTAAAAGAAAACAGCAGATTTTGTGTCAGCAGTACATTGCCATGCTCACTTCTGGTGCCAGCGATGACTGAGGAATTTTAAAGAAGGTATTTAGTCTTTTGGAGCAATATGAGGAAGATTGGAAATTTGTATTGTACCCAATTCTTCTTGACCTGATATAGAATGAACTGTGCCATGATGCACATATTTATGTATTCTGTTTTACAGATGTTTCGGTAAAAGGAAAAAAAAAACAAATCTATCAAACCCCAATTGTTACAGTTTCCCAATATTGTAGAAAGAGAGGATCATATAAAAATATTCATATATTTCTATTGTGGAAAATTTCATTGGAGTTAGATTGAATAAGGGACTTGAATCCACCTCAATGGCCAAAGGTCTAGTGAAAGATACTGCTGATTTTTGTCAAATGTAGATTAGATCGCAAAAAAGATTGTATATTGGAAAAAAAATTAAAAACCCCCAAACATAGAGATAACTATGGTTTTACATTTCTAGACACATTCTTTCAAGATTTCAACATAAAATAATTTAGAAACATATAATCTCAATCTCCCCTCAGTCCTAGACATTCTACTAATTTTTTAGGTCAAAATAAAAAAGTACCTTTCACACTGGTTTATGCATTACTTAGAATCACTGCTTCCCAGGTTGTTTCTCAGGAAATAAGATCCAAATAAGATGAATGGGGACCAAATCCAGAAGAGCAACAGAACTACAAACACTCAGTTCCTGGTTCTTGAGCTGTGCCAATGGTTCCTTCTTCCTTTTCTGGCTTAGACTAAGCTGCATGAATCCCCATATGGAGAAGACCACATATGGGATTGTAAGAGGAACTAACAACTACTTCATGGTGTGTTAGGTTGAGCTGGTGAAATGCCAACTGCCCGATATAGAGTCAAAGCTTCCCTCTCTCCCAATGAGAAAAGGGAGAAAGGAAAAAAAAAAACCACAAAACTCTAGAAACTCAGAACAGGTTTAAACCCAAACTAATTATATATATTTATTCAGAAAAGAGAAAATTAAGAGAAAACTACAATATATACACTTACACAAATTAGAAATAACAAAAAATAACTCCCTACTCCCCATCAAACATAATTCCCACTATTCAACTACAAATCGCTCTAGAGGACTCAATTCCCCAGAGATAAACTCAAGCAAAGAGAAAGACTAAGAACAAACATTTTACTTCCCTAAGATAACATGGTGGTAAGCCGGCACTGGGTCTGGTCCTCCTGTCCCTCCTGGGATGGCACGGTGCATCCTTCTGGGACTAAGGCAAGGACCAAAAGAAACAGAAGCTCCTCTTCTCTCTCTTTTCTTTTTACACCTCTTGACACTTCTTGATGATGTCAGATGATGTGAAATACTTCTTTGGTTGCTTAAGTCAGGAGATGCTTGTCCCTTCTAATCTATGTCACATCCTTTGAACCTGCTAAATTGAGTCCTGGTTGAAACTAAAGACGAAACTACCACATGGTTTCTGATCCCAAACTGACAAACAAAAGGCACAACCCTGCCTGTAGGATGCACCTGTGGACAACATCTCTATAGTAAATTCTCACAAATGTATCCACTGCATGATCTCTTTAAAGAAACATGGTCAGAATATTTACAGCCAGCTTTGGTATTTGTATGAAGTACTGAAAAAATAGTCACTATTAACAGCATGTGACTTGATTCTCTACCACTTAAAAATATTTATTTTTGACTTCATGTCAGTTTTAAAAAGGTTAAAAAAACCAAGCTCATGGAATGCAAGGTGAAAGATAAGTTCATCTAAACTCAGTCAGGATTTCTCGTAAGTATAGAAACACTTCCATTATGTCCTTAGTTATACCATATTACAAGTTAAATTATAACTGTTCCTGGACGGAATATTGGTGGCTGTGTGAAGGATTTATGCTCTTCTCTTCTTATTCATCAGATATTCAAAGTTACAAAATCACATGAATTTACTCAGAAAATTCTCTTTTATAAGCCTAACATATATAAATGTATATATGTAACTAAATGTATTTGAATTTTAAGTAACAATGCAGAAACAATACGTTGATCAGAAATAGTTGTAATACAGACAGAGAATTTCCTACATGAAAAATTATTTATTAATTCTTATTCAACTTGTCCAGTCACCTAAATTTGACAATGAGATGTCTCAGTGGCACTCAACATACCACCCCTTCCTTTGCAGAGAAATTAAGTATCTGCTCAGCTCAAAAGTGCTTGGCTGTTATTTGGCCATGTTTGCTCTTAATGCTTTTAAAATCCATTAGCTCTCATGCATCTTATTCAGATTGACAACACTGTTGTATAGAATGAACAGTTACCATTAAGTCAACAGGAAGACAAAACAAAATGAAAAAGTTAGCTGTGAAAACCTGAGTTTTTATATGTATTAATCAGAAAATGCCTACTACAAAATAAGTGTAAAACCATGTAAAACTGTAGGAATGTCAATACATTTCCTGAGCTGAAATAAAGAACATTTGTATTAGAGTTCCTCAGAATTACTTCTGCTTTCTCAGGAAATTGAAGTAGATTGATGTCTGGTGTAATTGATTAGGTATTAACATTAGCTGAAGCTGACATGAGGTGGAAATGATAATGTGTATGATTTATTATAGCTGTATACACTGTATAATGCTACACCAACCAAACAATTATTACTGGCTGTATTAGCTCTCTGCATTGAAGCTGATCTCATGTTTGATATACAGGAATTTATTCATCCTTTAAAATCTCAACCAATCAGACTTATTTATTCTATATAATCTCAACAAGATGTGCATGTTTGATTAGAAATTACATCATAGTAGAGAAGAATCTTGTGAATCACCTCTACAATATTAGTCTCTTTGGTTTTGGAGATGGGCAGAAAACGATCTCAGGTTTTAGTAAAATACAAATGTGTTTTGACTTCAGAAAGATAAGTAACCATTCCTTCTCAGAAGCTTTTGGATTCAATAGAATTCTACAAATGCTAGAATAACAACCCTCCAAACCCCTTCAAATCATTAAGTATAACTTAAAGGTATATTTTTCAGTTATTTGGGTTTTAATAGATCTGGCTTCAAAATAAAGGCAGGTGCTATACAGGCTGACCTCATGGACACTCAAAAACAGACCAGGCTCCTTGGCTTACGAAAACCTCTGTAACAACTTCAAACAAAGGCATAATCTGAACTCTTCCAAATTTTAAACCTTTGGGGAAGTTCACATTGGAATCATGACTTCATTATCTTGGCCTGATCTTTAATTTTTAAGGGTTATCCTAAGAAACAATATGAGAAACACATATTCTAATAAAAACTCCATTTAAGATATCATCTTCATGAAATGATGTAAGAAAAGCTGTTACATTTTCCATATTGGAGGACCTAAGGTCACAGTTTGCTGTTGGTGTGACACACAATATGGCTGCCCTATTGCAACCTTCTTTCTTGATAATAACTGTTAGGAATTCAGAGACTCCAGCAATATAAATTTTCTGAGTTTATTTTATAGCTCTAGATCCAAAATTCTATCTCTTTCCACCATATAAGAATAGATTATGTATGGTATAGCAGGAAAATGATAAAGATTTGGGCAACAGGATTGAAAAATGGCTCACTAAGGCAAGAGAGAACATGTATATAAAATTGTTAGAGGAGGAAAGCAGTGTGGAACAGCATGAAGTCTGGGTGTTAGACTGGAAAGGGACAATGTGTATACATAAACCCCAGACGTTGTCACTGCTCTTCCTTTAGTGGAAGAACGGTCTGTCCCTACTGCTCCTTACAGTGCCTTGTTGCCACTGCTGTGTACCACAATTCTAGGAAGTGTACAGACAGTACTAACAAAGTAACCTGGTACCCATCAGTTGAATGTAAAAACATTCACATGTTTGTTCTCTCTAGAATTAGGAAAAACAAACTTTCCGTAGTGGGCAAGGCTATTGCTGCACATGCTAATGCTATGTATTGAAGTAGCAAGATTCCAATACCTAATGCAGGAAAAATTAAATTAGACTAAAAGTTCTATAGAAGAGTGTTATGACCCACCCTAGAAGGGAAGGGCAGGCCAAGTTCTTGTAATAAATTCCTTGGAGTGGATTAGAGTGAAATGACACTGAATAATCAATGTTTGTAAATATATATGCAGGGTTAATTTTAGAAAATAATTTTTTCAAAGGTAAACAGGTTTGTTGCTATTTTGGCTATTGTCATCTACAGTAATACAGCAATATTAAAGCATTACAGTTAAGAATATGTAGAAGAGAGAGAAAGAGAAAGAAATGACAAGGGTCCTAAGATATATATAGTCATCACCCTCTAGATCCAGCAATGGAACTTGGCAGTTGCAGCTTCCATGTCTGTTGGTTGAAGTGATGGTCCTGAACCATTGAGGCTGGGGTAAGCCCCCCACAAAACTCAAAGACTTCATGAGTTATTTTACACTTCAAACTCAGATGGAAATGCCTTGTACCTCTCCTGGGGCAGGGAATTTTACAATGGATAGCGTCATGGGACATTTCCCTGGGCATCTCAGGAGTCTCTGATGCCGTGTAAGACTCAGCACTGATCATGGTCCATCATGGTCCATCATTTGAGATGAATAGCCCAGGGCAGATGCAAAATGTCTTCAAGGTTCCCTGGAGAGATTTTTATAACAGAGTCATCATGTAAGGGAGGACATTGGTATGGTAAAAACGATTATCCCACCTCACAGGATTTGCCTCTTATTTTCCTTTTCCCTTATCTGGAAATGAAGTTGCTACCTTCAGGTATGCACACCCTTCTGAACCTGGTATAGTTGGACAGTGGCACCCACTTACCTGATCTGCAGGTCCTTTTGAAGTAAGCAAATTCAAGGAGTGGTAGGCTTTGCTGAGTAAGCAGCTGTTTCTTTTCAGTTTGCTACAGTGGACAAACATTTTTGGTGATCTTAGAATGCTTAATCCATTAAATATTTCAGTCTCTGACAAAAAGAAATGACGAATTAACAGAAAGAATTAAGGGCCTTTTTTATTTGTTTGTTTTTTCTTTCTATTTTTATTTTTTACTTTATTAAATAAGAAAAGAAAAAAGTGACTGTAACAGACTTAGTTGTTTAAATGGACAGTATTACTTTTATTTTGAGACCTGGTGTTAAAAGTGCATTTCAACAAATGCAGAGCTTATCTTACCATCAAGAGAAATTAACATCTATTTCAAAGCTACTGTATTCCATACTGCTTTGTCAGCAATACCCTTGCTGAACAAATTCTGTGTGTTAGGTATATTTTAAGGTTTTTTTGCTTTCTAGGTGCACACATACACTTCATTAAATAACACCCATAGGGAAAAAAGATACAAGTAAAAACTCACAGACTGCATGAGAAATCCCCACAAGTTAAAACAAACAAACACAAAAAACCTAGCTGAAATTATTTCAAATTTTCTACTGATGAAATAATACTAACCTCATTGACAGCAAAAATAATTAAATTAATAATAATTTTATACAGCTCAGCCATAAAATCAATCAGTTTCTTCACTCTCATTTATCACCTTTACTCCTTACAACCCCTGTTGTAGATCTCCAGGTGGAAGGGAGGAATTACTGATTGAATGAGCAGTTTATTTGCATAAAAAATTAAGTGGGAGTCAGAGAACAGGTTGATAAGACATAAAAGAAAAAGACTAGTAAATTCCAGAGATCAAGTTCATATTGAGCCATGGAGTGTTTAACAGAAAGTAGGACTTTTATAATTTCCTTCCTAGAGTAAACATTATCAATTTATTTTAAAAAGATGACTGTCAAGATTTAACACATCTTCTTGAATAAAGTTTATTTTCCTGGGAGAAAGAATACTCCCCTGACTCCAACTGTTTCATCAATATAAGATAGTGATCTGTCATACCAATGGCCACTGTGAGTAATATGAGTTTAAGTAGCAAAGTCATAAAGTACTTCCTTATAGCAAAAGCTAACTACAGCCATGCCACCCTGACACCCAGTCTTGTCTGATCTCGAAAGCTAAGCAAAATCTGGACCTGATTAGTATTTGGATGGGAGACCTCCTGGGAATACTGGTTGCTGTAGGTTGTAGTCCTGAGAACTTCACTGTAACGATCCAAGCTCTCTAGGCTGTGGCAGATGAACCTTAGGAGTAAAGGGTGGGGCCAGTTTTGCACACGCTGTACCTCAGCTAAAAAAAATCCACTGTGCAGTCTCGAAGGACACTTCCACATGGGTAGAGTCCTTCCAAAATCTTTATTTGTGAAGCCTGGCCATGATGATGACATCACAAAAGCTATACCTCTGGATGGTTTAAGACATTTTGTTGATAGATAAAGAAAGTCAGATAAAACACTTCAGTTAACAAAGACTGTACTTGTCTAACTCTACTTCTAATAAACATCACCCTTAGTATGCAGGTGTCAAGTGAGAGAATATGCAGCGATGCTGTATTTCATTCTTATGCTGCTGTAAATGGACTAGGAATTGCTGAACAGGAACAAAACTGAATGCTCAGTTCACCATTCCTTGAACATGCTCTTCTTAAGGCAAATTTGGCATTATGCACTAAATTTATGATTTGTGAAAATATTCCTATTACTTCCTATATAGCTAAGCATAAGCAAAATTTCTGTGAAAGCGCATACTAAGGGAGAATTTTGGAAAATTCCAGAAAAAAACCCTAAGTGTAGAGACTCAAAGTCATATCATCCCAAACTCCAGCTTTCCATCCATCATAAGACACTTGTATCAATGTAAGTATACTGCTAACTGGCTCTTTCTTGTTATAACTGGAACAAATCTCCTGCAACTAAAATCCTTGAATATATGAAGCTGCTTTCATAGCATTTTTTTTGTGATTGATAGATTTTTCTGAGTCACCTTTTTTTACCTTAAATTTCAGCCTTTTCACTGAGCATCTGTTAGCTAAAATGACGCCTATAATAAACATTTATGTCCCTCTTTATGCTGATTGTTGTTTACACCTATATGGCAAGGCTGTAGGAATATATTGAATATTTATGTAGCAAGAAATTGCACCTCCAGCCTATTAAACACAGAGTGGAGCAGCTGGGATTCTTTAAATGCATTCAGGCCGCTCACTGCATCCATTATTTATCTACATTACTAGCTTCACTTGCAAAGATTGTTCACTCTTTCTCTAACACCTGATGACAGCTGAATGGGAGCACATCCTTTTTAACTCCATCAACATCCCCATTCATTTTGAGTTACATTCTGGGTTGCATTCTCATTATGATGAAGCAGCAATTTGAAAAAGTCAAAACCACTACCCGCTTGCTGGCTACTCTGAGTCATTATCTAGGTTACAAAAGTACCAGTCAGGGACAATTTTGTTAAGTAGTCTGTTGTGTACTTAAGTAATTCTATCCGTTCTATGAGATAGACCATGTCCCAAGAAAGTCCCAGTCTAAGACAGAAGTTAGAAGCATGGCATCTGAGAGGTGGAGGGAAAGGAAAATGTAAGATCTGTTGTTTGCATGGAGTTACTTCAGAAGCAATTTATGAATCCATTGCCTGGCATTTGGATTGAAATAAGTGAACTGAAGGATGTTGTTTTTATTCTCTTTAAAAAGGTGAAAAAGTAGACTGAAGTCAGTAAGATTAGCTGTGGGATGAAGACAAGGCTTCAAAGTCAGCTTCATGTTCATGACTGGCATTTTCCAGCTGCATTGTAGGTAGCAGAAACTCTGAAGTACAACTCATGCTTGCTGGAGAGAAATAAGTTTAGGAAACCTGATTACAGAATTATATTGACACAGTCAACTTACTGTTTTGCAGGATGAAGATAACTGTGGAGATTAAGGACAAGGACATTAGAAATCTCTGCTAGAGAGCATACCTTGAATACACACATAGCAATAATCCATAACATTTGTTATTTCATATCAGTGGTTAATAAACCTCTTTGCTGATTTTCCCATTTGAATAAATCAATTCTGTTCTCTTCATTGTAGGTTACAAGATTTTGTTGGATGGTTCCTCTTTTTTTTTAAATGGTACCTTCTGTCTTCTATAGCACTAGCGCTAGTCTAGTAATGTTATATCTCCCACATAGCTTCTACATGTATTTCTGTAATGCAAGGTAGATCTTAATAGAATAAGTAAATTTGGAAATACTTTCAATATAGAGGAAATATTCTCATTTGCATTCACTTTGTCCTAGTTTTGTATTGAAAGCATCAGAACCAAAACAGTTTCCTTTTAACAATTTGATAATACCCCCAGCAAATCTTATGAATAAGCAAAAGGGTCTCCAAAACTAAAATCTAGAAGTTTGGTTAGATCAAAGGTGACCAGTAAGAAAACATATGCATTTGTCTATGCTAAGCCTTAATCTGTGTTAGCGCAAAGCCATTTGTAAGGACTTGACATTGTTATACCTACTTCAGCAGTAGGTATATTGGGGTTATCTATGTAACATTCTGCACTGATGTCTTAGTTTTGTGTTCCTGGTAGCACAGTGAGCTTCTGGCACATAGCAGTGCCATTGTTCTTTCTTGCAGAGATCTCAAAATCCTTTTCAGACATTCATTAAAAGTTTCAAGTTCCAGCCATATACTTCAATATGCTAAACTTGCTGTTACAGACCTTAAATGAAATCTTGATAAAGACATGCTCAGTTCTCTGAGTCAAGGAAAATAAAAATAAAAGAAAGTACACTACAATTTTTAATATATTTAAAAATCTCACTGTCTGAGGCAAAGAGATACAAGAGCATCCACTTCATACAAAAAAAAAAAAAAAGAGGAAAAAAAGACAGACAAAAAGGTTGAGGGTAGAAAATATGTCAGTGACAGAAACAGGAAGAAGATTAGGTTCAGAAGCATATCTCGTTTGTTCTCCTTTGCCCATCAACTCATTCTTCAATAATGAGACTTCATACTGTCCCACACTTACTAGGCATGAATCATATTGTCATTTCTATTACTCAGTACTGCCTAGTACAGCAGATGTTTCCACTTAGATATTATATTCTTTCTCTTGCTTTTCATTCTTATAAAATCAATATTATAGACGTTTTCTTTCCTTTTGCGTGTTCTCATACTTACGAAAAAATATGATGCATAATATGATTAGACTATACATTATTATTTAAAACCTCTCCAGAAAAAAACAGGAGGTTTGATTCCGCTGAATATGGAGAAGAATGAGGTTCTTTCCCTTGGTCTTTGCCAGTAAATGTTCCACCACAAGTCACAGATGTCAAAGGCCGAGACTGGGAGAATGATGAGCGACTCACTGTAGGAAAGAATCAGGTTCAAGACCATCTGAGGAACCTGAAGGTTCATAAGTCCTTGGAACCTGATGAGATGGGTGCAAGGGTCCTGAGAAAACTGGCAGAGGAAATGGTTAAGCCACAATATTTGAGAAGTTGTAGCAGCCTGATGAAATTTCCACTGACTGGAAAAGGGGAAACAACTCCGATTATTGAAAGGGAAAGAAATGAAGACAGGGAACTACAAGCAGGTCAGTCTCACATTTGTGACCAAGATCACAGGGTGGATCCTTCTGAAAACTATCCTAAGGCACAGGGAAAGTAAGGTGGCAACCAACAGGGTTTCACCAAGGGAAAATCATGCCTGACAAACTTGGTGGTCTTCTTTGATGTCTTTAACTGCACTTGTGCAAAGCATTTGGCACTGTCCTGCACAATATTCTGGTTTCTAAATTGAAGAGACATAGATTTGATGGGTGCACCACTTCATGGATGAGGAATTGTCTGAATAGCCACACTCAAAAATTGCAGTTAATATCTTGATGTTGAAGTGGAGACCAGTGATGAGTGGCAATTCTCAGGCATTGGTCTTTGTTTGGAACATAGTCAGTGGGATTGAGTGCACCCTCAGCAAGTTTGCTGATGACACCAAGAATGTGTGGTGTGGTTGACATGCTGGAGGGAGGGGATGTCATCCAGAGAGACCTTGACAGGGCTGACCAATGCAAACCTCACAAAGTTCAAAAAAGGCCAAATGCAAAGCCCTGAATTTGGGTTGGGGCAATCCTAAACACAGCTCTGGGGCCTCAAACACAGAAAGAATATGAACCAGTTGGAGTGCATCCAGATGAGAAACACGAAGAGGATCAAATGGCTGGAGCACCCATCTTGTGAGGAAAATTTGAGTGATTTAGGATTATAAAGCCTTGGCACAACCTAGAAAAGAACCTAAAAGGGGTTACAAGGAAGCCGGAGAGTGACATTTTACAAGGGTATGAAGTGATGGGACAAGAAGTGATGACTTTAAACTGAAGAAGAGTAGATTTAGTTTAGATTAAGGAGAATTTTTTTTCTGTAACAGTAGTGAGGCACTGGAACATGTTGCTCAGAAAAACTGTGGATACCCCATTCCTGGAAGTGTTCAAGGCCACATTGGATGGGGCTTCAAGGAACCTGGTCTAGTGGAAAGTGTCCCTGCCCACAACATAGATGTTGGAACTAGATGATCTTTAAGGTCCCTTCCAACCCAAACCAGTTTAGAATTCTAGGACTCTATTTAGTAAAATATATTAGTGCCAGCTCTTGAGCAATGTCAAAAGAACATCAAAAATCAAGGGCAAGAAAAGATTTTACTTTGCAAATATTTCTGGAACTGTACATTTTATTTAAGTTTTGTCAAAATTAGATCTAAATAACAAGCATGATCTCATTAAAAGACCAATACTTTACCTTAAAAATTTCTCTTTTGATCAGAAAATTGTTTATCTTGCATCAGGGAATTGTTTGTCATTTCTTACTGAGTACATCACAGTCACTTGTAATAAAAAATATCAACAAAATTCTCTGCATTGTATCAGAAACTGTGACTCAGAAATATCGAGAACCCCTGAAAAAATCTTGACAGGAGTTTGGCCTCTCGCAATGATAGAACTAAGATTTTTATGTAGCAGTCGGACATTACTGATCATAGTTTGCAAATTAAATAAAATATAGTACTGGCCATACAAACACAATTATTATCATATCCTAGTCAAATCTCAGTTTGTAGTCATTTTATAGCAAAGCATATCTAGAAGAAAGTTCAAGATGTTATCCAGGATATTCTTTTTCCTCAGTTTTATGTGTACCATTACTGACAGATATAAATTCTATTATGTAATGTTTTCCTCCACATGGGATGCTATTCAGAAATGTTTATTTACTGCCTTCTTCCAATGTCTGACATTTTATACAATGTAAACAATGATAATGAATTGTTTTATAATCCAGCACTGATAGACAGTAGAATGCATCTTCTAGTTTCTGTTCAAACTGAATGGAAACTTTGTTCATCTGCTCACAAGAGTTCTTGCTAGAGACAACATTCATTTCATGTGCATATATACATACATACGTATATATATAAGAAGATTTTAAACATGGACTCTAAACAAAGACTCTATTGCATGATATTAGTAAAATAAATTTAAGATCACTCTCTCTCACATTGCCCCTATATCTAGAAAAAATATTACTAGAAATCGTATTAAATTTAGTCCATTCTTTTTTCATTGTTATTAATCTCAGAAGCAGGTTCTAGAACCTTATTAGCTCATTAAATTCTTTCTCAGGCAAAGTTCATTAGTAGAGTTTTGATTTCTTCTATGTGTTTGTTTTTTCACTTGTTTACTTCATTGCATCCATTATCTAATCATAGCTAAAAATTCATCAATTTTAGGTGACAACCCATTTTTCTAGTGAGACTTGTTAGTCAAATTAATGTCATTACACAGTGATTCCTCACCTTTAATTTATTTATGGAATTCTAAGAAATGTAGTTGCCCTAGTAAAAGTCAAACTTTAGTAGTGTGTCAGTTCAGCTTAACAAGTGATTCTCTGCATTTAGAATTCAATTTCTGCTCTTTGTTGGTCTTTTTTTCTTCTATGATTCTCATGAAAGGTCAATGTAAAACCATCTGCCCCTCTTTCATGAAGGTTTAAAATGTCATGCCTTATTGCTTTTGTTATGTATATTTAGTTATATATGGTATATTGTTTATAGTATGTTCTGTATTGATTGATTTTAATTCTGATCATATTAGAGGAGGGGTGTATTCCCATGATAACATATTCTAGTAAGACCTTTCAAAGAGGCACGTCAGGTATAAATACCATCACATAAGCAAAAATTAAAAAAAAATACTAAAGGAAATAATTATTTTTTCTGAAACAACGCAAACAACGGAGAAACAAAAACAGAATCTTTCCTAATGCATTTGTTTAAGGACTTCTTAAAGTCTTAGATGTTCTGTCAATTCATATAACAAAGTATAGTAAGTAATAACTATAGGTAGAAACCCAGTCTCCATGAAGTTAATAGAAGAAAACTCTTCCTAATTATGAAGAAATTTGAACTCTCACAGATGTCCAGCTTTTGAATTCTGTAGTAACAACCTCTCAAAGCTAGTCAGTGTATCACAAGATCACACTGACAGAGAGAAAATTTATATTATGCATAGCTTACTATTGTTTCCTGAAAAAAAAAAAAATACAAAGGAAGAGTGTTTCCAACCCTAGCATAACTCATCAGATCTCAGAATGACATTCACAAAAAGAAAAATTCGTTGCAACCAAGCTTTCTTCTAGGAATACCAATATAAAGTTCTGGTAAGTACTTACATAGCGTTTTTTCAACTGACAGCGACTATAGGAATTTTTACCTGAATGAGTCCATATAAGAACTCTAAAGGGTTCAGAAAAGAAAATACTCAAGGAAGTGCTAATGTCCTTAAGCATAAGCAGCATTTCAGTGCCCTGTAAAATCTTTGGGGGAAATTCATGACAATCGGTATGAAATATTTTTTCATTATACAGATTATTTTTTTTTAATAGTAGAGCTATCTTAATCTTATCCTATTCATCAGGCTGGATATTCTAAGAATAGAAATGAGTAAATGTCAAAAATAGTTCCAGCAATACTTAGTGGCTGACTTTTTTTATGAATTGGGGTGAACATAAGACTGTAAGATTCAGGATTAAGAATAAAATGACATAGCACTTTGAGTGCTGAGAAAGTATGTAAGAGAAAAGAAGTGCTGAAAAAAATGGGTGTAAATGCATGAAAATAAAGTGAAGGACTTCTTTTTCAAATAGCTCATTGTTTATTTTCACCATCACTGAGCTATTTGTATTGATCTTGGAGACTGTCTGCTGTGTTTTTAGAGCTTCCAATATTGCACATGATTAAGGGAAGTCACTGATATTGCAAACAGAACCATACCTTCTCCAAGAAGATGCAATGTCAGCTTCCTGCATTTCCCGTTGTGGCTTTGGATAATGTATCTCCAGTCTTCACCAAGAAATCTTGGAAGGGGTGTTAGGTCATCACAATCAAGTCAGAAAGAATGTCCAGTACAGAATGTCTTACACTGTTTTCTAATAAAATAGATGTATTATGGCACAGATAAAACCCTCCAAACTGAAATATGCACTGCAATAAATAAAGAATTGCAGATGTATATATTTCTAGAATCTCTGTCAGAACAATGAGAATATCAGGAAAGCATGACTTTATATGCGTGTATATTTTCCAGGCTAAAAGAGAATTCACAGTTTTGAGATTAAATTCAGAGAGTTTCAAGCCTTTAATTAATGTGTTTTCCACTCTGTTACACATGTGTAATAATGCTTGTTACTTTTCAGAGCAATAGCTTGGTTAAAAATGTATTAATATCATTATACCAAAAAGCTTTTCGGACACAGTGGAATAGAAGTGATATGTTTGCTGTGTACTAGTGTAGTTTATCAAACATGTCTTTTGCCAATACTAATAAAGTCTGTAGGCCTCGTACTTATCTGGCAGTGTAAGATCTCAGGATTTCTCTGAGCTTGTTTTGACCTGAAATGTTTAACCTCTCAGCTTTTGCTAAAGTTAATTCAGGATACTGACAATTTGCTCTGGTATCTCACCTGCTCTATGGTCCAAGAACATTGGGACTGTCAACCTAAGAATCCAGAGGGATTTTGAAAAAGCCATAGGTATTGATAAGTTTTCTTTCACAATTGTTTTTAAAATATTATTATTAAGGAAGCTTTTTCTGTATTATTTTGGACTATTATTGCATGTAGATTAGTAATAGCTGTTTGTTGGGTTTAATTATATTATTAAGATTTTAATTAGGATGAGAAATTATTGGCTCTACATATAAGATGCACTGTATTTTTGCTTATAATTATATTCTGGCTGTAACACTGGAGGCATATATACTAATCATTATTTGCATCCAGTGGAATGTATGTGCGCCAAAACAGCCCTAGAGGATATGGTAATCTTTTAAGAAATGTGTCATAAGTGGTATGCATGTTTAAAAGGAATATTTCAACAGATTAATGTTTTTCGTTATCAGCTTTCAATTGACCTAAATCAAACAAATTAATAGAGAAAGTTAGACTGATAATGCTTTTTCTAGAAAAAAGGGGAGAGGTCACAATTATTTGAAGACCGTCTTTTTACCACATCAAGGTATAATTTCTTCTGCTATAAAGTTGCCTACCTGAGATTTCAGAGCAACCATGAGAATCATGAGCTTTCAGGCTCTTTTCTACATACATGGAAACTTAAAAGTACTAAGGGAGGAAACTTAAGGAGGAAACTTAAGGATGTTATGTTCTGCTTAGGTCTGTGCAAAAAGATCTGAAAACATATCTTTTTCCTTGCAGAGCCCAGTTCTGTACTTGCTAAAGCCTCTGAATCTAGTCTTGAATACAACCTCAGTCCACAAAACCCTGCCCTGGAACCACACAGACAAACCTAGATTCTCCGTATATCTATGTCTATCCATTTATCCTTAATGTCCTTTAGAAGTACAGAAAGGACCTCTCCCAAATTTTAAACATGGGAAAGTAAAGACTAGAAAGAAATGCTTCTACCACAGTAATAGGATGCCTGTTGCAGAGCTCTGACCTAAGAAGTACTCCATGAGACTTTCTTTCTGTGAGTATTCAGAAAGAAAATTAGCATAGAAGTCATATTATTATTTTTGTTCTCTATCCATGTTTTGATATTGCCCAGAACTCAATTAAAATCAGGCCCCATTATACTGAGCACAATCAAAACCATATATCAGTGGAAATTTTATGCCATATGAATGAAAAGGTCTTTAATTGTGCTTTTCAATGCTGTATATAGAGTCTTGCAATAATTTCTACTGAGATTATTTTTATTCATAAGTGGTCAAGCCAGTAACATTTCTAAAATGGAAGGTTTTATTATGGAAGAATAAATGTCATTCTTTTGCTTACAAAAAAACATCAGAGAAAACCAGGTCATGCAATGCCAGTTCTGAGAATTATCTTTCTAACAGGATTACTTTGATTATCTGTTATCAAAAAACCTCAGCTTTAATTATCTGTAATCAGAGCTGTTCAAAATGTTTGTAATAAAGTCTTAAAATCCACTGGACCAGGGAATATTTTAGTACTTTAGAAAAATCAGGCATGCGCTCTGTGCTGATGACTTTGTGAACGTGATGTTGCAAATGCTGCAGTATCCTAACAGACTTATGTAGGGTATGCATTACCTCATTTACATTTTTTTTTCATTTTTAGTTGATTGTCTGAATATACTTATCCTTCTTGATAAATCTCCCTGCTAAATCTCTTCCTTTTCTACCTTCATACAGTTGCTGATTTTCCCTCCAGCTTTTATGGCATTGTCTCTCAGGCTTCCTCCATCTTCTAAATTCTGTCTCTGTTCCTCACCACAGAGTAATGTCTAAAGTTCAACAAAGGCAAATGCAGGGTCCTGCATCTGGGGAAGAATAACCGCATATAACAGCACAGGTTGGGGGCTGACCTGCTGGAAAGTAGCTCTGCAGAGAGCTGGGGTCCTGGAGAACAATCAGATGTTCAAGAGCCAGCAGTGGGCCCTTGTTATGGCCAAAAAGGCCAATGGTATCCTGAGGTACATTAGGAAGAACATTGGCAGCAGGTCAAGGGAGGTGATCCTGCCCCTTTATTGAGTCTGTGTCCAGTTCTGGGCTCCTCAGTACAAACAAGACATGGAGCTCCTGGAGCAGGTCCCGCAGAGGGCAACAAAAGTAATTAAGGGACTGGAGCATCTCTCTTACAAAGTAACGCTGAAGAGCTGGACCTCTTCAGGCTCAAGAGACAACAGAGGTGATCTCATCAATGTATATAAATATCTGACAGGAGTGTGTCAAAAGAGGAGCCAGGCTCAGTGGGGCAAAGAAAGAAGATGAAATGCAGTGGTCAGAAACTGATGGATAGGAAGTTTCTCCTGAACACGAGGAAGAACTATTTTTACTGTGTAGGTGACCACACACTAGAACAGATTACCCAGAGATATTGTGGAGTGTATGTGGCTGGAGATACACAAGAACCATATGGATGCGATCCTGTGCAATGTACTTACTCTACGATGATGCTTCTTGAGCAGGGAGGTTGGACCAGCTGACCCACTGTAATCCCTTCCAACTTTACCCATTCTGCGATTTTGTGATTCTGTGATTCCTCACATGGACAAAAGAATACTTCATCTATTCCAGCTTCCCTTTTCTTCCTGATTTGCTTCTCTCCAAATCTGTGGTTATTGAAGATGTGATAAAATACAGAGAGAAGATCTTATTTGGTAAATATTTTAAAACAAGGGTCACTGCACTGTAGCACTTTTTTCAAGAGATCAAATAAACTTTTGAAATGCTAAAATATAGAAGTGTGCAATAGATAAGGAGGAACTTGTATATTCAGACAAGTCTTTCACATGCTGTCCATGTTTGTATGCATCTGGAGGACATCTATCTCTTGAAAATGTTTTATGAGTCAGAGAGGAAGATTGCAAAGCCTCAAAATAAAATATGGCAGCTTACACAGTTTGTGATGGATGACCAAGGATGACTAAACAATACCTTCCACCTCTTCTATCACTTACATATCTGCAACCATTTTCACATTGCATAATATTCTAGTTGGATATTACTGGAGATGAAAAACAAAACTCATGCCAGTCTGAGCAACAAATAGAAGTATCTTAGAAAACTTATCTTTTCCTCTTTATGGTTGCAATAAATGAGAGAAAACTCAAAAGGAAAGAGAAAAGGAGAAGGAAGAATACTAAGTAAAAACATACCTCTTTTTCTAGAGGAAAAAAGATTATATTCATCAAATGATAGATTCACTGTAGATTCCTAAACTTGTTACATTTTTTTTCAACTTTCCATATAGACTCATCTGGTAGAGGAACAAATGCATTAAAAATACATTGATTAGAGACCTCTTTGTGTGCTACCCTAAACAACATCAGTTCAAAAGCCACATCTTTTTTTGCACTTGTAGGGATCATACAGTCCTCCTAGTCTCTCAGAAACTCAAATATTTCCAGTGTAGTTCATTCTTATTTTCATTCTTTGGATCCCCAGTTTTAGCTATCTTAAATTAGTTATGTGTTGCGTGATTTCTATATCAACTATTAACAATGCTCACTGTTAAATCCATCTCTGAAATTATATTTAATGCAGTCTTACAGCAATGGTTCCAGCTGTCACCAGGGTGCCCATTTATTATATATTTCATATACAGAGAGAATTTTTTTTAGTCACCATAATTTTTCTCTATCAATTCAATTTGAATAAGGGCTGGGCAAGTGAGTAGGATGAAAAATTTAATCTGGACAATCTTATTGATTAAAGAGGTCTGACCCCCAAACTAAGCTTCAGTCATTATCCTGGCTTCCACCCCAGAAAGCAGAAATTTGAAGGTTTTAATTATGTCATTGCATGAAGCATCAATAAAATTTATGAGGTCTATGTAATTACAGACTCATTAACTGCATGCAGTCTTTATTGTAACAGGTACTGCATCATGAGATTATACATGGTGGTCAAATTTGGGAATAAATACAATCATAGAAGTATCGAAGGATTATCGAAACTGTAGAGTGATGTCTGCAATATTAATCTAAAGGAAGAGGAAAATCAGTTAAGGAGTGTGCTTTAGGAATTAAATCTCTTGCAAACCACAAATTCCACTAATTTCATCTACTATACAGAGGCACCCAGAGTACCAACCAGTAACTTCCAGTGGATTTTCTGCATTACAGAAATGTGCTAGACAATGTTTGTTGAAAGATTTTACAGAAAATATATTCTATTTTTTCATTTGACACAAGAAGAAGGAAGATTGAATATGTGACTGAAGTGCACACTCACAATAGCGTGAGAAAGTTATAGGGGAATGAAAAATCCTCAAACACTTCACTGTCTCTTTTTACTTTAAATGTTTCTTAGTTCTGTAATGTATACATTTGTCATTAATTATAGGGTGTAAGGAATATTGGTAAATGCGTTCGAAGGCAACACTAAAGCTAAATTCAGAATTCCATATGTAGTTTCATTTTCCACCATCTTGAAGTGTATTCAGAGCAAACTTTTTTTTTCTGTTTTTCCTCTTATTAAATGTTTAGGGTATAACTGGCTCTTAGGAAGTTTTACATGCTGTTGCTGAAATGTCAAATGGTCCCCAAACACGTGTTTGTCTTTGAACACAGACTTTCCCATATTCATTTTTGGTGTATGCTGACTCCAGCACTTTTAATGCCATTTGCGTGAAGTTATGTCAGATGTTTACATGTTAATTCATTTCAGAAAACTGTGCAATAGTCGCTGCAAAACATAATTGTGAAGAATATCTTATGTTGAATAAAGAAAAAAAGAAGAGATGCATGGAAGACCAAACAGGGACATGTAATTCTCAGAATGAAACATAAAATAATATAAAGTATTTATAGCCTTTAAGGGAAGCGCATGTGATGTTTCTGGGTGAGAAGACACAGAAAATGGTGATTCTTCAACAATCCATGACCATGTGAAAGCAACCTAAAATCAGTTATTCTGCGCCTACTTCAAATCTTGTTTTTCCAACCTGCATTAATTAGTCCAGTGGATTTCACTGTTTGCTATCTATCACTCAGAAGAGTAGGAATGCTACTTAGAAAGTTCAAGACATAAGTATCTTTACAACTTCAAGCTTCAAATATACCAGTGGGCAAATAACATACTTAAATACTACTGAGCAAGTCACCAGATTAACTCAACTAACAATTCACATTTCAGATTATCTAAAAACATATCAAGGTGTCTGCTCTTAAAGTAAGCTGAGAAGTCCTTTGAACTACCATTTTATTGACCATCCTAATTGTCGCAACTACAGAACCTAGATTAAAATCATCAAAGTCTGCAGGTAAGAAACTCAAGTCAGACATATATAATGGCAATAGTTCTTTTGAGGGCTTGCAAATTTTATCTAGCCTGACTAATAGCCCAATTATATACGCATTTACCCAACAGGACAAAATATTCATTCCTTGTTAAACCTCAGTTCTTGTAATGAATACAAAAATTACAAATATCTGATTAATATATTTTTTTAACTCAGGCATTGTGTTTGCATAAAGAAATTTTAGTGCTGACATCATGTGAAGATGTCAAGAAAAATTTAATCAATTTGTTTCCCTCCTAGCTTTCTTCCAGTGACTTATACTTCCATTATAAGGCAGAAATTAAAATAAAAAATATATTGCTTGCTTAATTTATTATTTGCTTAAATCTTAGTCTAAAATCTAGAATTTTAAAAATTCTTGTGAAATTTCATCTTTCCTCGATGAATATCAATGAGTTATCAGATGGACCGAGAAAATGGCCTTGATTATCAAATGACACTTCCTCCAGTAAGAAGTATACTTCAACAAGAATTGGCCAAGTAACAGAATATACAAAATTTAGATAGGTCTATGAATGCCCTACTGTAAGAACGTTTAAAGGGAATGAAGTTCTCTTCTACCTTTAGGGGCTAGAGGCCTGCTCTATCTATTCTTCTTTGTGAGACCACACCTGCAATTCCATACCCCGCAATCCTCTTCAGTAGTGATTTGTGCATGTCTTGCCTGTGAGAATGATAGATGACTACTCACAAAATAAGCAGGAAAGCCTTGAAACATATGCTGGCAGTAAAGATATCTCTCTGGCCAGATGTGACTTCCTGTTTGACTGTCAAACGTAACTTCAATGAGACAGGCTAAAATACCTCTGTGCCCAAAAGCTGCAGCTCTGTCAGCAGGAGCAGAGGTATTGGCTAACAGCGCCTTTTAGTCTGACTTTCTGTCTGGAGAACCAGAACTTGGCACAGGTTGAGCCAAAGAGAGAAGAATTGATATTGAGCCCAAATAAATTGCTCATATCAACAGAGATATTTCCAGGTCTAACTATAGAGTTGTTCCCAGTATAACAAGTCTTAGTGGACTAGTTCAGAGAAGAAAAAGATTTCTTAGATAGATACAGGTAACATGGCATGGTCCAATTTCCATGACCATTACAGCATGAGTTTTTGTAACTGAGGCATAATACCTGGGGAAGTCAAAAACTTTGTGATTGATCCTAAGAGATGGCCAACATCCTCAAGCTTTATGCTATTTTACTGTTTTTATGACATGAAAATATGGTCATTATCTCACTGCATTAGATCATCTCCTCTTTCTTCCTCCTTTCTTTATCTTCATCTTCTGAATAACAGGGATTTATATGGCCAAGGTTTTCTTAATGGCTATGTGAGAGGAAAAAAACACATGCAGAAGTAACTGAAGAGGCTGTATTCTAAACACCAGAGTGAGAGTACAGGTGAGGGGTTCCATAGGATTGTTTTGAGCTTTTTTTTTTTTTTAAAAAAAGAAAAAACAGAACTTAAGACAGTTTCACTGTAGCCATATTGGCACCTGGCAAGAAAGTTTATTGTTTATCAAACCCTATGTGGAAACTAAATGAAATAACATGTAATATTTACATTTGAGAAGTTGTACTTTTCTTACCAAAAGAAAATTTAGTAATCTACTATTACCTTTTTCTCTTTGTGTATTTTAATTGTAGGAAATCAACAGTAAAACACGAAGCAAAATTTCCAGGAAAGTAGAAAGATGTGTGAGCATGTGTGTGTGTTTTTAACACAAAGTCCATAAAATAAATCAATTTAAAAAATAAACAGTTACTGATTCCTTGTACAAAATACAGGACAGTTAAAAATCATAGTATACAAAACTTAAATTTTAAGTTACTATAACATATTGAAAGTCCTAAATCTCATTTTTTTAAAGGAAAGTTATGGAACTTCGATGGTTACTGGTTAAGGACCCACTGCAGTGGGTTTCTCTCTCCTTACCTGATAGGTAAATATGATTTCTCATGCTACTATCTAGCATACAGTTACTTATATCTCACCATCTACAGACAGGACCAGGAGATAACCAATCCTTTGCATGAAACATGCCTGGGAATTCAGATGGAGAGTCTGGGCAGAGGGTGATTTGCACTGACACATATGTGTGGGGTCTCAAACACAGAAAAAGTCTGTACTGTAACTGGAAACTAGGGTGATCTTGAGCAGAGAAAATTGCTTGCTAATGTCACCAATTACCTACTTCAGAAACATCAAATTAACACATTTTGTGCAATAAATGGAAAATGTTTCAAGTATATCTGTTGAACTCAGTGTATGGTCAGGTTGCTAACAGGCTTGAGCTTCAGGAGAAGTCAAACTTCTTTGAAAGCTGACAGAACATCTTTGTTTTCTCCATGTTTCTTCTGCCAAGAGTCAACAAAAGCTCAAGTAAAAAGAACCAGATAAAATGTCATTTTCTGTGTGACTAAAAGAGGTGAGGAAATTTGTACTTTGAATAGCAATAAACTACAAACTCTATTCCTAATTGAAAGCTTCATTCCTTCCCAAGATGGATTTTTTTGCTCATTAAGCACCAAAAGACCCTGCATCTTTATACTAGATCAGAAGTGAGATCAGTAAAGACAAAGAGTAAATAAAAGGTATATATATTTTCTCTCAAAGAGCTTTTAAAGTCATCCAAATATTTCCTGTTTAGTCTGTCTTCTGATGAATCTGAGACAATGTTATTCCCTATGCATTAGCAGTGCTGTTGATTAAAGTAACAGGATTATTGATAACAATGTTTAACATCAGCAGGATTTGTAAATTCCAAAATTCCAGTTAGAGCAGCTTCCTAATCAAGTCAATTAGATTCGCAGAAACAAATTTGTATCAGATGTTTTCCATAGTTTCTCTCAGATGGCATTTTCTCAGATATTAGATAGCAGTGTCAAATTTGTATTTACTCTGAAATGATTAGTTCCAGGTTAATTCAACTCCTGAAACTCCTGGTCTTTCCCCTGTTAAACAACAATAGAGAAGGTCATGCCAAGTGTAACTGTATTTCCTCTGATGAATGGATAGCTTGGATAAGCCTTAACTTACAGTTTAACCAAGATCAACATTTTGCTTTTGCAGTAGCTGTAATAAATTAAATTCATTAAATTAAGTCCTGTTCAAAAGTTTACAGAAGGAATATTATCTGTCTTATAAAATCCAGCAATGATTAAAATTAGTGACTATAAGGAATGACATTACACTTAAAGAGGCTGTCAAAAGAAACAATAGGTCAGATGCCTTACGTATATATATAATTCATAAACATAATTCTATATTAGGCTCCTTTGTGCAAAATGTCTACTGAAGGCACTTTTTTGTTCCAGTCTTGAAATCTATATATAAAATAAATTACCTTATTCCCCCTTGGGATCTGGCTGAAGGCCTATCTTTCATTGACCTCAACATACTTTAGGAATCTGACAAAACAACTGAGGATTGATCTGTCAGGAGGGGTTTGCCAGATAAAGTCATCTTCTTCCTGCCGTGTCAATGGAAAGGTTAGTATACTTTGAGACTTGCACCAATTAATTAGGTAGTCTCAGGCTGCATCTGCTGTGGTTTAGTCTTCTCTGGTAGGACGAAGTTTGAGATTAAAACACAAATTTACATGCTTGAATGCACATTTTTCTGTGTACTGTAAGTATCTTGGGTCACATTATTCTCAAAGGATACCTACTCAATATAGTCAATGGAACCTAAAAAGTAATGGTATTGCCCTGAAGATAGTAATTGAATTACTGACTAAATCATGCTCTCAGATGCACTTACACTTCTCCTTTGGATCTGTTGGTTTGTTCAGTGCTTATGTGTCCAATGTGAAATCAAACAAGCAAACAATTCCTTTTATGAGTACATGCATTAGTCACCATTGGGTGTCTATGAGGACTTGAAGAAGGAAGTCATAGGCAAAATAAAATATTGTTAAAATTAATTAAGTATCAACCTTGAACAGGTAGTACTACCACCTGGTTTTCATCCTGAATGCAGCCCAAATACTATACACACTGAGTGTGGGATTGTGTATTCCAGGCTAACCACTGGTTTCATAAAGTAAAGTTGCCATTAATTCTTCTATACATTTATTGAAAGAGTGGGTTCATACCAGCCGTTAGCTGGTTTGGAGTTGGTTTCTTTTTTTGTTTGTTTTTACATCTTTTTTTCATTCACATCATACAATTACTTATTGACTGATTGTATCTTTTATCATTCAAATACTTAAATTTGACTCCTAATATTTTCAGTTTATTCCAAAGGTAAATTACAGTCACAATTTGCAGTTCTCCAGGCAAATTTAAAAATGTTTTCCCATAGATTCTTTCTTGTCTCTTTAGTAGCTTTTGCTCCTTATGTTATAGGCCTGGTTGTACTGGGATTTTTCTAACAAAGTTCAAAAGGATGGGAACTGGAGCTGAACTCCAGTTGCTGCCACTGATTTAATTTCTGTTTCAATCCACTTTTGATGGAGAAGGATATATCATCATACACTCACTGCTACATTCCAACTGCATCAAATACAGCAGAAAATTGAACTGGAGAAGTTCTTTGACAGTTTCAGGCGCAGAATTTTAGCATTTCAGTCCCTCTTAGATACCCTAAAAAAAAGGGCCCAAAGGCCTGAAAGCAAAAGAAAAATTTTCTAAGTAATAACTGAGCCTTTCTTACAGCTAGGTGCAATGAAATGCCAATGGAATTACTTCTTCCATTGATGTATAGGTTTTGTTTCCTTCCTAAAGAGAGACTCATCCATGTGAAAGTTTCTAGAAAGGCTTCAGACTTGACTAAATTTTATCTAGTCCTTGATGTGGAGACTGTATAACTACTGCAGAATTTGGCACAATTAACATTCTGGTACTACATGCTTTAATAGTGTTCAGACTCTTTGGTTTGACCCAGTCCATCAGAACTGAAATAATATCTACCCAAGGTTGCTAGAATCATTTAGACATTCCTGGATAGAGTCAGTGAGAAGTAAATGCCATATGGGTTATAAAACCAGAGCACCTCTCCTGTTTTTAAGAATAAAATACTGTCAGATATACTTCTGTTTGAAATTTTGATTTTATTTACTTCATGGAAGAGAAATGTCACTTTCCATGGTACACGGAAGCCATTTTGGGCTTGTGGTAGTTCTTGCTGGGCCTTGAAAAGAACATCATTCTGGACTATCCTCATTAGGTTTCAGAGCCTCGCAGTTTCTCATGGTTTCTCTGGGGTGTTAAGATGGTCTCTGTAACTGCATCCATATCTGAAAAAAAACCAAATTATTTATCCTCTTCTCAAACAGAGAGGTTTGGACAATAATATTGTCAAAAGCTCCGCTAGTTGTATTGAGATTCACTTTACATGTCAAATACTACTGAGAAATTCATTGTTTCTTTTCTTTTGCCTATGAAGACTTACTGTTTGTTACTTTTATAGGGTATTTATTACTTCATTACTCTGAAATAAAAATTATCCAATTGAACATATCCATGTCTGATGTTTTGGTGTAGTGTAGTGGCTTAACCGCAGCTGGCAACTAAGCACCACAGAGCCGCTCAGTCACTTTCTCTCCCTGGTAGGATGAGGGAGAGAATCCAAAAAGTAAAACTGAGAAAACTTGAGGCTTGAGACAGAAAGAGATTAATAAGTAATGCAAAAGTCATGACCCCAAGCAGAGCAAAATAAGGACTCCATTCCCTACTTCTCATCGGGAAGCAAGTGTTAAGCCATTCCCAGGAAAACCAGGCTCCATCATGTGTAATGGTCACTCAGGAAGACAAACGCCCTAACTCTGAACATCCTCCCCGCCCCCCCTCCCTTCTCCCCCTTTCTTCTTTTTCACCCAATTTCATATGCTGAGAATGTGCCACATGGTAGGGAATATCCCTTTGGTCAGTTGATGTCAGCTGTCTTGGCTGTGTCCCTTCCCTACTCTTGTGCACTTCTAACCTCCTCATTGGTAGGGTGGTATGAGGAGCAGAAAAGACCTTGAACCCTTTATAAGTACTGCTCAGTGATATCAAAGAATCACAAAATGGGTGAGATTGGAAGGGACTACAGAGGGGTCATCTGGTCCAACTTCCTTGCTGAAGTAGGAGCATTCTAAAGCACAGGATTGCATCCATATGGTTCTTGAGTATCTCTGATAAGGGAGACTCCACAAACTCTCTGGACAGTCTCTTCCAGTGCATGGTCACCTGCACAGTAAAGAAGTTCTTCCTCATGTTCAGGAGAAGCTTCCTATCCATCAGTTTCTGCCTGTTGTTTCTCATTCTGTTTCTTAGCATCACAGAGCCTGGTTCCATTCATTTGGCATCCTCCTTTCAGATATTTGTATACATTGATGAGGTTCCCTCTCAGTTGTCTCTTCTCAAGACTGAACAGGTCCAGCTCTTCAGTGTTTTCTTGTAAGAGTCCTGCTCAAGTCCCTTAATCATCTTTTTTGCCCTCCACTGGACTTGCTCCAGGAGCTCCATGTCTGTCATACTGAGAAGCCCAGAACTGGACATGTCACTCCAGATGTGGCCTTACCATTGCTGAGTAGAGGGGGAGGATCACCTCTTATGACCTGCTGGCAATGCTTTTTCTAATGCAGCCCAGGATGCCACTGGTCTTCTTGACTGCAAGGGCACACAGCTGGCACATTGACAGCTTATTGTAAAAAAATTTGCTTATAACAAAAACATCCCTGAATTTTCAACACTCTTTCCAGCACAAATCAAACCAAACCCATACTAGCTACTGTGGAAAAAAAAAACTCTATCCAAGTGAAAACCAGCACAGATAGAGTAAGTGATAATTTTCTGGGGAAAACAGTCAATAGGGAAGGAACAAGGCAGATCTAATACTGAAATGTCAAAAGAAAGTGTTATTTAATAATTCTGTGTAAGTCAAGACTACACAAAGGCTCTAGAAAGAATTGTGAAAATAAGTTCTTACAAATTATGTTTTCACCTCTGTGTCATTTATTTTTTCCTATATACATACGTATAGATTGCAATTTACCTAAATTTATTTATTTGAAACCATATATTTTACAATTTCATGAGATTATTATTATATAGATTTAATTTGTGACTGCCTTCCAAGTATTCAAAAATCATAAAAACAAGCATGCTTACAGTTTTTATTTGATTGGCTGTGCACATCTGTCTGAACTATGTGGAAACAAACTCAATACTTAGTTTGGCAATTCTGTTCTAATGTATGCAATATGCATTATTTAAATGCATTTGAATAGTAGTGACTTTTCAGAAGATACAAACACACAGAGATGTGCATCAGTTTCAAAGGAAAATTAATTTCAGTTTGGAAAAATATCTCATTAAATTTTTAAGAGCATCAACGTATTTCAACTTTTCTCAGTAATGTTAGACTTATGTGATGAGTTGTCACTGATATTAAAGATATTATCTTTTTTCTGTCTATATGTTTAAAGGGCCTGAAAGTTGTACTTATGTCCTAATCAAATTGCAGTTTGAAGGGCTATACATTCTTTAATTTTCCGCTGTTGTTACAAGGTATCTTTGTACCATTCCAATTCTTACTTGCTAAAGACCTTCACTGTTGACAAAAATGATGACATTTAACAACAAATAGATATAAACACAACGTGCTGTTTTAATAAACCTGGGAGAATGACTTCCTCACCAGATGATGCCTTAAAATAATCTGTCAAAAAAACCCAAACACAATAAGAAGTTAATTTTAAAATCAGTTATTTCTAAATCAGTCTTTAGTCTTTAAAATAAAATACAATAAAATAACTCCCAAGTGTACGTTAGTTACTCTTTTATATGAATTTCTTCACACTGACAAAACTCACAGCAGACATATCAAGAACAGTGTTGTAATAACTGCAATAGAATAAATGTATCAGTGAATGAAATGGAAAAACAGCAGCTCAATTCTACAACTAACTGTATCTTATTTAAAGCAGATCAAACTGCTGTCTAGGATTTTAACAACAGTAAATTAGAAAAAGTTTCCAGCTAATAGGATGCCTATTTTATAAACTAGACATCAAAAGCTTCACTGCTTGTAAAATAAATAGATCCCACTGTTTTCAAATCACTTTGCAGTAACTCTGGACTTATAAGGGTCATTTATTTGACTGTTGATCACTGTTCCTCCTATTGTACATCCTAATCAGATTTGCATTATTTGATGAGTTAATATTTACTCTTTTCTTTCAAAGTGAAGAGGAAGAAGTGATAGTGGGATGGCTGACAGGCAGCTAGACGTAAAATTTACCAGTCTTTTTGACAACAGAAATACAGAAATGCAATATGGATGTCACATACATTTGGATGCCACTGCACTATTTGTCTTTTACTACCTTTGCTGTCTTTTAAATATGAACCTTGAGAATGGCCCTGTACTTTCTTCCCTTAGGTGTGCACCTGGGGTCAGTATAATGTGATTCACAAGGGGTGCCCAGGGAAAAACCTTTCTCCTGATATCAAATGTGAGCTTTCTGAGCTGTTGCAAGAAGTTTGATGTACTGGAATCACCCTCTTCCAAGCAACATATCTTCTGGTAATATCCTGAAAGGGCTGTTAGATTGCATGCCAACTGTACAGATAATTTGTATAAGCAACTTGTTTGCATACTGTCAATCTGTCCATCAGGCCTATGAGGCACAAGACACAGGGCTGAGAAGCAGCCTGGTTTCAGGGCAGTTTGCTTAAGAACAGACAAAGGATCTGTTCTGGTTTATGGTTCTGTTTATGAAGATCTGAAACACAGCAGCTATGTCAAAGCGAAAAACAAAAAAAACGATAGTGGAAAACAGCAGGGCAGAATTAATTTCTTTGTATGAGCAAATGCAGTTACGGCTGTTTTCATTACAATTCGAATGCACTCACATAAGGTCTTTGTTCTGTATTTCTTAAAATATAAAAGGACAAACATTCCTCATTAAAATATCACATGTGAAAAGAACTCAAAGGCTGCAATAGAACTTTAGAGAATGAGTTGGAAGAACTTTAAAACCAGTTCATGAAAGAATGTAATTTCTTTTTTTAAGTTGATTTAAACCTTCTCTCCTAGAGCTTCTAGTTAGTATTTTTCTGGAAAATTCTACTATTATCCACAAATCATCATATAAGTTTAGTAAGCTCTAGTCAAGCCAAGCCATTCATTGCACGTGCCCACTTGTAATCACAGTGTGCTACTTATATGATATGCAGATAAATACTGTTCCCTGTCTTGAGGATGTGTCACTTACTAGTCCCAATCTTACACTGGAAGAGTCTGGATTAAGGTCTGTAATGCTGCACAGCACAATGCTTAGGGTTTTTTTTCTCAAGAACCCTTAAGTCAGTCTAGGATTATGATAAAGTGCATCTTTTCTTTGAAAAATGGTGAAGAAAATAAAATTGTAGAAGAGGAAAAAGAAAATTCATTCTTATTCTCAATATATTTTGGACTGAAAACTCACCCTTGGTTGAGATGTTCATAACACAGGAGTGTGGTGCTTGTGCATATGCAAACACATATGTAAGAACTAATCTGTCCCACTTTGCCGGTCTCCTTCATCTTCTTCACACAGATGGCTATGCATTGCTCTGATCATTTCTGTTTTAAGACACATCCCAGCCTGTTACTCATATTCTGGCAGCTGCAGAGTTCACCTGTGTGTTTGACTTACTGGCTGTTGAAACCTACAAGAATGACTAAGGATGAAGTACCACAGCAACAGCTCTAATAACAACTGGACTGAGTGGCCACTGCTGCCATGCTGTCATGTGCTGAAGGACTGTGAAGAAGTCGATGAAGATTTGACAAAACAGAAGGGAGCCAGGTAAAGAAAGAGAAATGTTGCAGGAGCTGACTACATAGGGCCCATGATTGGAGGCACCTGGGCTTCCTGTAAATGCATATGATGATTACACTTTTTTCCACTAGGATGGACTCATCTAAGACTCTATGGTCGTTGTTTTATTCTCTCCCTGTCCATTCTGAAGGATGGTGTTGCAATGCCCTGGCAAAAGATGTGTTATGAGGTTTGTGAATGGGTTGGGAGGTCAGAACAGTACACACAGTTTTCTTTCAGCTGGAAAAGTTCATGCATTTCTGCATACCAATCCAAGGTCACTAATATATTCTCCAACATGGAAGATATGAAGGGAAACTTATCACAAGAACTCTGCACCCATCCTGTCCTTACAAGCTCCTAAAGTATCCTTTGTTCTGAAGAGGAAAGACATTCAAAGATGTATGATGTGGAGATGCTTGGATACAGAGATTTCATGTTTTTTGTGAAAATTACCTACCCATTTTTGTAGGAGACAGAAATAACAGTATAAGCTTGGGGTTCAATTGCACTCCTTCTAAGTGAAGAAAAAAAAATTGTATCAGAGGTCTGAACCATCAACTTTCTCAACAGCAAAAATTCTTTTAAAAACCAATATAGCAACAAGACCAAGTGCTGTGGTTTTGTGAAGAGAAGATAAACTTTTTGCTTAGCCGATGTCACTGGCTTCTCTTGCACTTGTTCACATCCAAATCTTTGAATACTTGTTTCAGAGGTGAAGGACCACATTAAGATCCAAAAAACTTGTCTTTACTGCTCACAGTTTCCCAGTCTAGAACTGATGTCAGAATCTTTGAGCTTCAATCATACAGAGCCAGTGTTTTGATCAAAGTCAGTATCCCATTCCTCTGAAACATTTCAGCAGGCCACAAGAAAAGTTTCAGACTATTTTGACTCCAGAAGCACCAGAATTTCACATTGAGAAGCTTACATACAGTGTGAAATTATTCAAGATTGAAGAGCAGAGCTCCTATTCTAAGTTACAAAGTTATCTCTAGTGACAGTCTTCTACAGTAGATTATATTCTACTTTATGGCCTAGTATGACAGGAAACTCACCCTCCATTCAGGCAAGTGGTGAAATGAAGTCACGAACACAATAACATCTTTCTCTTTAGGATCTTAAGGCACTTTAGAAGCACTGTAATTAAGCTTCCCATCTCGCCATGCAGAATGAAAGATTTTTAATGCCTTTTAGCAATAGAAGAGATTTAAAAAAGAGCAGAAGATAAACTTGTGTTTGTTCATTTAACATATAATGAGAAGAAAAATATGCACAGCTTAATAATTGTTTTTATTTTAATTGTTCATAAGAAGCAATCTTTCTCCTTCCACCCTAATTATGGGGTAGACACACATCAGAATGTGAAAAGCTGTAGAACTTGGGATCACTTATAGCATGGTAGGTTAATTCTGTAAATGTTTTCTTCCCCACTTCTTCCACCATTTTATAGAAGATCTTAAGTTTTCTTTTCAGCCACTGTTTTCTTCTGATTTAGTGCTTTAATTTACCTTCCTTGACATACTTTTGCTCTCTGAAGTGTGTGTTGATTCTCTTTTGTTAAGATTATGTGAACCAATATCAGAAGAGAGACAAGGAAAAAGAGACAAGATGTGTTGTACCAATTGAAGAGTAAAGAATTTATTGTGAAATAGTCTTCATAGAAGACAGAATGTAAACACTGAACTAAATGAAAGGAAAATGCGAAATAACAGCATATCATGTGGTTCTGAAATATCTTGAAATTAAAGCATGAACTGAAATTATTTTGTTGCCTTAAAAAACAGCTTATCCTTTCCTCTATTATCTCAATAGTCTACTATGAAATCTGCTCAGCAGGGAAAATTTTCATGTCAGAACACTTTTTTTTTAGTCAATCGATTGGTTGTATACCATGGCAGAGGGCTAGCTGCCTTTCGAACTGGAAGAGACATCTGCAGCCAAAAGAAGAGTCTCTCCATTTATACTCGTGAAGACAGAAATGACAGTGTCTTTCTTTGTGCTCTGTGAGTTCAATGACTGTTAGCAGGGGTCAGGAAGCATTATGCCCCATCAAGAAGTGCACAGAGTTCAGCTGAAAGTTATCCTATAGTCTTTCAGGAAGAGTTTGTGGATTTTTTTTTAATATTTCTGCTTCAGTTCTCAACACATCCTATTTGACTGTGTCTGGTGTTTTGCATTCTTTTGTATGTCTGTGTCTGTGTCTGTGTCTGTGTCTGCATGAATGTATGTTGACCCTTTATACTGCAACATCCAAGAGGAACTGTAGCTCTGCCATGAGTTTGTTAATCACTAGACAAACTAGAAACTCAGTGGTGGTTTTTTATTCCTATAGGACAAGCCAGAATTATTTTGAGATAGTAAGAACAGCAGCAGTATAAAATTATCTTAATTCACTTCAGCACCTTAAAACTGCCTCAGAAACATAATTTATCTGTAGCTATTGTATGCTGGCCTTTATCTTTGATACAACAGCAATCCTACCCCCTCATCCATATTGGAGGATTCTCAACACCTTAAAAAAACCACCTTTCCTGGGCACATCACTTTTCTTAGGCAATTTTTTGCAACTGTCTGTTCTGTGAGGTAACCCAGAAAATCTAAACTATGCCAGCTTGTTGTATGCTCTATAGATGCCTCATTATGTATTTTGAGACTGCCAGTGTATTAAATGTTTTAGTTGTGCTTTTTTTTTTCCACTCTTAGTCATATAAATACATTTTATAGTTGATGACTACACAAAATGAGTTTATTCAGTGGTAATGTATCAGCAGCAGCAGTACCTGTGACTCAGCAGGGATGGACAGTGGTCTAGAACCTCTCAACTATGTTGCAATGAAGGGAGCCAGGGGCTGGTCCAGCTTCTATTTTAGAGTACTTCCATGAAGTTCACACAACACTGCTGACATATGCCAACAGTTTCTAATCTCTTTTTTTCACTTGTCCCCTTTTGTAGCTGGGTTAGCCAACACTGAATCTGAAACCTGATAGCCTGAGAATCTATCAAAGGAAGCTGCTATATAAAGGGACATTTAGTTGACATCAAGGCACAAGGACATATACACCCTTGAATTCAGAAGTGTTCCATTTTTAGTACATGACAATTATGGCATTTATGAGGCACCTCTTCTCAAGTATTGTTTTTCATTTATATAAAACCATAAGCATTGTTATCATTTTATCTGTTCTATCTATTAGTGCTTTTGTGATGTAATCATTAGAATGATTTACAACTGTAATAGGTATATTTTACATTTTAATTATGACATAAAATATATAGACTTGTAATGATCACTGGAAGACTGAGTGTCTTGAACAACTTCACAACTTGGACTGTGTAAGTCTCAGCACATTTGACTTGCTGGTAACAGTTTGCCTTACATTGAAGTCAGTGTCAGGATTTCCCCATTCTTACCCAAAAAGTCCAAGAGACAAACAGCAGCAATTACTCGTCAAGCAAATAAAAAGGATCAGCTTTTTGAATGCCAATTTCTCCTCAGAAAACATATCCCTCAAAAACTATTGAATAAATCTAGAGTCCATGCCTCCTCTCACTGCTGTCATGATAAGCCTTGGATCATCAGTAAAGTCAGTAAGGCTAGAGTAGATTTAGAATAAATTCCCTCATTCTATTTTCATTTTGACGAGTTTCTCACACTTGGTTGTGTGCAACAACCAAGTTCAATGAACTTGCTCCCTGTTTCCATACATGTAACAGATCCCCATCTTGGCTTTAGGATTATGTATCAAAAGATAACTAAAATAACATATCAGCCCTAGCTAACAGATATTCTTGTGGATAGGAAAGATAAATTTGCTATACTGCTATTTTGTCTCTGGGGGTTTTTGGTTTTTGGTGTGTTTTTTTTTTTTTGGTGGTTTTTTTATTTGTTCTTTTTCTCTCTTTTTAGAGATGAGGTGGACTCTGTGTGTATGTGTGGACTCCTCATTTGTAACCCTGTCACCTCAACATCTTAACATTTTCTCTGGAAATATAGATGAAAACTAGCATATCACAACAGAGAAATGCTCATTTACATGAAGAATGATAACCTTATTGAGTTCTTAATAGCCCTATCTGATCCACTTCTTAACAACCCTATCTGATCAACTCAAGTGCATTTGAAGTAGCATCCAGGTGCCTGAAGAAAGAAAAGCCTAAAATTGTCAAATCACTCACTGAAGTGAAAATATGTGAAGATTAAATACAGTTGCTTACTAAATTTAGCTGAGTTTAAATGCAGCTGTGATGTGAATTAAGGACAGAAGTGTGTAGGGGAATGGGAGCAACTCCATAACCTCCCATTGAGAATACAATTAACATAGGGTTACACAAAACATAAAAATCCACACATGTATTTAACTTGCCTCCAGCATTGCATAACCTCAAATAATCCCTTCTGTCTGGATTTTACCTTACTTTTTTTTTCCTTTGATAGATCACCATGCCACACATAATTAAATATAGAAACAATAACCAGGATGATGGGAATTGTTATTCAGCCTGGTAAAGACAAGGCTTTAGCCTGAAGTAATTGTGGCCTTCCAGTAACTGAAGGGAGCCTACAAGAATGATGGAGTGGGGCTTTTTACAGCATTGATGACAAGTTGAAGGGGAAGGGTTTCAAATTGAAAGAGAGTAGGTTTAGATTAGATATTAGGAACAAATTCTTTGCTGTGAAGGTGGTGAGGCACTGGGACAGCTTGGCCAGAGAAGCTGTCAATGCCCCATCCCTGGAAGTGTTCAAGGCCAGGTTGGATG
Organism: Poliocrania exsul; assembly: GCA_035041345.1. Classification (NCBI taxonomy): domain Eukaryota; kingdom Metazoa; phylum Chordata; class Aves; order Passeriformes; family Thamnophilidae; genus Poliocrania; species Poliocrania exsul. Next base: position 44,115,233 of record JAWWLZ010000172.1, on the reverse strand, counting down.
GGACTTTGACCAGCTGGTCTACTGAAAGGTGCCTCTGTCCATGGCAGGGGGGTTGGAACCAGATGATCTTAAGGTCCCTTCCAACTCAGGATATCCTATGATTCTATGATACTCAAAGCTCAAGGCTATTTTGTTTTGTGGGGAATATTTACGGTAAGTTGGAAAACAGCAAAGCTTTGCACCTTTCAGTCCCTCACCTTCCTTCAAGACACAAATATTGAGACATACATATGTTCTGTCTCTGCTATATTCATAAATAACCTGAGCACAGGAAATCCTTTGTCTGACAGAGGTCAACACACAATCTTTTTGTGAATATTGAATTTGCAAGATTACACATAGAGTACTGTTAAAAAGTACATTTTTTGTAACATACAGGAAAATATAAAGGTAAATGCTCACAAATGTGCTTTCTCCCAGTTTGCTGTTAGTAGCAGTGAATACAGGACTGCTCAAGTTGTAGGTCAGACTCTGTAAATGCATTTCATTCACAAAAAATGTCAAAGCCATGTACTTTTTACTCACTAAAAATGGAAACCAAATGAAATCATATGAAATAGAAATCTCACATTTTTTGAAATATACTATTTACCTACATGATGATTTGGGTGTTTTTGGTTCCAAAAAAGGTAGTTTTGTACAACCCTGCTTGGTACATAAAAAGATTTTTATTTTAGGAATCAGTAGCTTCCATAGGTCCATATTCTCCCTCATTCTTTTTGCCTCCCATGGCATTTTAGCAGTCAGAAGGAAAAAAAAAATTACTTAAAACTAAGTGAAAGAAACAGTAGTAATTTTAACTCTCTGTCAAGCTACAAGACAAAACATAGAACTCAAATATTACTGGATCAGTAGTAACAGAAGTGTAAGTGACCAATTTAATTGTGCAAACTCAGTGAAACAGATAAAGAACCAAAAATATAAAAGCAAAGACATTAAGCACCTCTATACTCTGTCTAAAGTATTTTAAAACTAGTCACATGTAGAAGGAGGATGGGAGGTAGTTTAAATTTGTTAGCTAAAGAAATATACACAGGGAACATACATATATATACATCTGGACATATGTGGAAATAGATCAACATGCACAAGTGTTTATGTATGTCTGTGTATTCATAAAGAAGGAGTAAGGGAAAAGTAAGGGGGCTTAAAATTCTGTGTTGCTGTCTCTTGATAAATGAAAGTCTAATTGGCTGTGAGCCATAAACCCAGTACTGACAGGAGAGATGCTCCTGCTGCTCAGATGGGTTCCTGTAGCAGCAAGGTGTCTGTCCCACCTTCTTTACTGGATGTGCTTCCAAAGAGCTGTGGCACTCTGAGAAGCAGCAAGCAGAGAATATGAACCATCCACCTAAATTTCACTCAGGTGCCCTTTACCCTAACTTCTTGTTCGCCATTGCAGATCATGCCAGAAAAAGGGGGGGAAAATGAGACTGGAAAACCACAAAAGCTAGTGATTTTTTATGTTTTGGGTTTGTTTTCGACATGTGCATTACTATTTTAAATGATTAAGGGGCCTTTGAAGAGTACCAAAAGAAATACAGTATGTGTTTTTATGGAAGCAGAAGGTATGTCTTCTCTTGAGGGAGTTATTCATAATGTTATTTGGAGATATAGTTCAATCAATAAATATGTGAATGGTTACAGTGTTGTTAGTCATATTACACTGCTTCAAAGTCTTCAGAAAGCCCTTCTAACTCTACAGGCCATGATAGATTGGTCTGTCATCTTTTCTAGTTTGCACTGCAATGATCTTGCCTCCTACCTTCATCATTCCTCTTCCACCCTTCCTCTCCCTCCCCAAGGCATTTTCTTTTGACTTTCATGGCAGTCATTCATTGTATCAGCAGCTCCCCTTTAATCAGAGCACTACTTCCATCTGAAATAACTGGTTAAATGACTGAGGATGCATTAAGTGAATTATTTCAAGCTCTTGCCCCTTTCACAAATCTGCCCCTAAAGCAACACAACAAGTAATAAATTTCAAGTACCTCTCAGTATGGTGAGGGAAGTAGACTGCATTTTACAACTAGCAATTAGCCTTAGAGATCCAGGTACTTTTATTTTCTCACCACAAACGAACTCATTTGGTTTCTTATTTTTAATTTTTTTTTTTTGGGGGGGGAGGTGGTGGGATGGGGCAGGGAGTTTAAAGAAAAATTCTTGCCTTGTCCAGGCAGAGATTGATGGCTTGTCTTCATATTCTGACCCCTGATTTATAGATATTCTGTAACATTTTCTATTCACTCAGTGTTGAGAACTTATGGGAAATTATGATCCAACAATGCCAAATATCGGGTAGATTCAGTGCCATCTCCACAAACCTATTGTGTCTTTCTCATTGAGGTTCACATAGCTTTAGGAAATGCAGGGGATCATTGGGCAGGTAGGTACAAGGTGGGTTTAGAGAATTAATTGTCCTGTAATCTTAATAAAAACCAGGAATTTTATGGTGTGTCTCTGCTTCATAGTGACAGCAGTCATAAAAACACCTAGAAGTATGTGAAAGAAAATCCTTTTTATCTGCATGATGTCATACTGTTAAGCAGTTTGATCTCAAACAGCAAAATGCAGAAAGAATCACAGACTGATTTCTTCTCTATTCAGTATATCATGCTGTGTGTGAAATCTAGGTTACTTCACTGTCTTCTTGCTCAGCATTCTAACGTAGCACTCTTTTTTACACCTTCTACTGGACTTTGTTTTGCAATTTTATTATCCAGCTCATCAACCTTCTATCAGCCTCCTCCTTTCCTATTTCCCAACTTTTTTTGTTTTATTTTTTTCTCCCTCAGTACTGTGCATGTGGGAAGAGTTCTTTTATCTTTCTTTCAACTACATCTTGTAGTACTTTTTTATTCCCTGACTCTTTTTTTCCTGCTCAATTCATATGCCTTTTGATACAGCTTTTATCAGTTTTACATGTACTGTTGCTCTTGGTTGTTTATATGTCATCAAGCACACCATGTGCTCTTGGCAGAACATCTGCAATTATTAGATAGTTTCTCATCTGAAAATGCAGGGTGTTATCATCATTGATATAATTGGACTGAGCTACGGTTATGGACTGTGAATAGGTATTTTTTATTGTGGCAGAGACCACAAGGGAAATAGGAAATTTGGCCCTCCAGTTTTCTGAAAAGGTAAGTGAGAGTTTTTAGCAAGGTCCAGCTAAGCATGGAGTAGTCATGATATGCTAGAACTTTAAATTTTGTTCTCATTAGAGGAGAAGCTGTCCATATAAATGAGGCAGAAAGGAATTTGATGTGGCATAATGGTTAGTATTTGGTTGTGCAAGATAGATAAATAGAAAAGTGACTGTATATTTAGAGGGTATTCTTCACAGTACCCAGTGATTTATTTAGAGAAATATTTTTCAGTCTCAAATAAAATCATAGTTAAGACAATATACAAATGTTTGTCTCTACTCATACTGGAAGTTAGTAGCCATGGTCACCTATGTTTCTTTTCCTTTATTGCCAGCTGAGAAGAGGAATTTAATCATTGGCAAATGCTTCTTCACTGATAGTTGTAGATATTGTTTTAAACACAATAAAAATAGAAATATGTAGCAGCTATACAAAGACCAGTCCAATTGAAAGGAGTCAGTCTTAGCATAACTGAAAGAAATTAGAAGACTAAAATGTGTGCAGAAATGTTAGGAAGCTGGAATTGCTGTTGTCCAATCACACAGATGAATTCAAGGAGATCAGTATTGCCATTATAATGTTCACTGTGTGCAAGAGTAGCTCCTACTTTAATTTTTATATATGTGTATACCTAAAATACATGAATCACTGTTTTGATTCAATAAACTATGCACAATGACAAAGTTCTTGGATTTGTATGTCAGTGAGCCCCATATACATCATATAGTTTTACCTTTTCTTCTAAGAACTGAACTGAAAACAATCTTAAAACAGTGGTAACTCTGAGACAATTTCTCAGAAAAAAGCATCAAATTGCTTTTCATTATTTTCCACTTAAAGTATCATTGAGACAGTTTGCCCATCCTCTGCTACATCAAGGGTTCATTGAAATTGGGGAAATTCTTAATGAATACTCGTTGTATCTGTCACAACAACCACTGATTTCATCCTGGATTATATCCTCCAAAAATACAAGACAAGGTTATTAGAGAGTCAGAGGAATTGTGCTGTGAGGAAAGAGGAAATGGAGGGCTAGCAGAATTGCACTGAGGGGATGATTCCTTTTGGTTTTGAACTGTGTTTTCCTATCCTTCTTTGAGTATAACAATGGCAGCAGGGCACAAAAGCAGTTATTTGACACTGTTATATTTTTAATGTATGTTGATCCCCAAGACAGAGGATCTGCAGCAGACCTTTCTTCATTCTATCCAGTTGTCACTAATTATGATTTAGTGTGATCCAGCCCACAGGTCTTCAGCAAATTTTCTTTCATGGTTTTCTGGATGGAAATTCTCCTGTTCTGATGCTTTCAGCCCTGAGGTGTCTTTAAAGATCTTGTATCTCCCTGACATTAATTGTAATTGATTAGCTTTCTTCTTCTGACACATTCCTGATCAGCTCCAGCACATCTTTCTTTCTCTCATGCAAAGATTTTTATCCCTTATCTCTGTTAGAAATCACAAGTGGCAGCTGTGGGAGTAAAGAGTTCCCTCTATGAACTCTTGAGCTTTTCCATTACTACTTTAAACACCTTGCCTTTTAGAAAGCTTGCTTTCTATGTCTGTCTTTTCATCTCCTTAGGACCCCAATGAAGTTCTATTCTTTATACTAGAATTGATAAACACACTTGTTGTATTTATCATCACCTCCTCACAGTCCTCTTTTCACTAGCTAGCTCCCTTTGATTTCTGCAATTACAGGTTTTGTAAGTCTGTCATGATTCAGGGAAATGATGTGGTACTGTTCCAGTCACCCATGGTATTATTAAAAAGTTGTTGTTTTCACTTCATTGTGAAGAGGGCATTTCTGTGTTCTGTCATGAAAATTCCAATTTCTAAATATCATAATGATAGAGAACCTGGCTTCTACTCAAATTGGAGTAATCACTTTTTGCCTACTGAAAATTACTCACTTGAATTCCCAGTGGATAAAGGAAATCCCTATCCATTGTTCTGAACAGTGGGCTTAACAATCATCATGTATAAAATAGCTATTCACTTTAAAACACTACTGAAAATCTGGCACATTTTATTGGTGATGTATTTTCCTTAGTGCTGGTTAATTTCAGACACAGCAGAGACTATAATTCATAAGGAAATGAACTGTTGCTTACAGTCCACAGACTGTAAAACAGTTACATTGCAATTGTCTCCCTTTTGCTGCTTTTATTCAGGACCGAGTCCCAGAAGGCTGCTAACAAAAGAAGTGTTCCTTGGACACAGAATGGACAGCAGTCAGACCTTTTGTTAGGAAATGGAGTAGATGTACCTAGTACAATTTTTCAAGATGAGAACTTCTAGACAGATGTCAAAATTAAAAATAAAACACTTGACAATCTAACTGCTGATGTTAGCAGTATGCTCAAGTAGTGAATGACAATTGTTACCAGCATTTGAATTAACAATGACAAAGTCACAAAAGAGATTTCCTTGTTCTCTGTTTCTTCTAATTCAAAATGTCATTAAAGAGATGCAGAAAGGTCTTTGCTGGAGTAGAAAAAAAATTTAAGTGTATGCAGCAGGTACAAGGAGCTGTGGTTCTCCTAGGATTTTTTCCTTGTCACCTCTAAGTCTAGTCAAGTAAAATACTGAAGTCAAAGACAGTTTCGCCTTACTATTCTGCAGTTTGCACTTCAGAGGTCCAAGCCATCTTAGATCCCCAGAACATTGCATATACAGGACATTTACTCTGAGAGCTGTCACTGACTGTGCCTTGCTCTACAGCAAGGCCTTTATCTTTCATAGAGATCTCCTGAATAAGCCTCTTGTCTAAATTAGAGTAATAGTCTGTAGATTTTTAACCTCTGAAATCCACATGAGCAGTGCAAATCTCAGATAAGGAAGTCAGATATCAGGTATCCCAAAAGTCCAGGGCCTATCCTCTTGCTCTTACCAGAACAGGCTGCTAGACTAGTTGGATTCAGGTAACACTAGTATATACATATTTAATCAATTCGTGGAGAATTTTGATCACTATAAGTCTTAAAAACAACTAAGCTTAGATAGAAGAAAATTATTGCTTTGTTGAGAGTTAAAGAACCATAAAGGTCAATACTACCCACAAACCAAAGACCATCATACTGGGAAAAGGCTCACTTATAAACTGATTTATTTCTGATTTATGCCAGATACGTGGTCTCCTAACTGTAATGGATATTAAGATCTTAATTTCTAGTGTCACTCTGCATATGTTTTCTCTCATCAGGTGTACATTTTAATAAACACATTTCCTCAGTCTTTTCTCCTTTGAAAGAAAGAAGGGAAGGAAAAATATACTTTGCCCCTCCCCAGAAACTTTATCTTTGTTTACATGACCTTACATTATGCCCCTTAAAAATGTAAGATAGGTTTTGTTGTGCCCTGAAGGGCTTCCATGTCCCCAGAATCCTAGGGCAATGGCAGTGTCAAGCTGGCATACTGTAGCAGAAATGTCATTTTTTAATTATGTGGTTCTGAGGAAATCTATTATCTACTGCTGAGATGCTGAAATCAGACAATTTATCTCCAAGGCAGCTCTGTCTACAATCTAGAATATATATCTCTTGTCACTGCAGGAAACAGAATGAAAGGATGTTTTTATTTCTGGTGCCTTATGTTTATAAATTCATTCTTTTATGTTTTGCAATCTGATTTCTGGGGGTAAAGTGCTGAGGGGCATGGTATGGAAAAGTCACAATCTGATGCTTCTCCAGGTTCTCTTGAGATCTCCCTAGTACACTGCCCAAGGTCGGAAGGGATCTAGCTGCCCATCAGTTACACACATCCTCAAGACCTCATGTGCCAACCATAAACTAGCCTAGGTATTAGTCACTGTGCTGAGAACTCCAGGCAGTTAAGTGCTGAGAGCACTGTAAAAGTGAACAACATCAACAAATGGGCCAGGCATACCGTTTACCTTAGTTAATACTAACCTATGCTTGACATTTCAGAGCAGTGTCTACTGTGTTGTGCCAACAGTTTGAAAGAATCTTCATTTCTCACACACTAGATGTTTTGATTTAAATTAATAATGATACATCTACCAGCTTATTCACAATGATGTTGAATTACATTTTTCTTTCTCCTCCAAGGTATTGAAGCAAATTAAAGAGTTAAGTACATGTTGTTTGTGTTTTTTCAATCTGCAAAATTCATTACACAAGCCACTCCATGAAGCAGGATCTGAGCTGCCAGCAGTCCACATCTATTAATTAAAAGTTACATTTCAAGTACTTTTAAAAGAATCCAACTCAGGCATACTTTAAATTAATGTATGTTTTCTGTATCCTGCAAAAGTTTACAAAAAAGTTGTTGAGGAGGACAGAGGGAAAGAATATCAAATATCCCATCAAAACTGTAATTCTTGCATTGCCCTCTAGTGCATACATGACAACATGACACCTTTATTTTTTCTTTAAACTATTCTCTCTATAAATTGCTAAAATTAAATTCTTATTGTCATTTGATGGTTTTCTGCATTTAATTTTGAGAGAAATATTATAGACAGTTTGTTTGAAATACATGAGTAAGTTCTTGCCTTTGCCAATCCCTTCTGGCAAATCTGAGAAACATAAGTTTGGGTTGTGTTGATGGCAGAAATGCAGACCACATCTCCTCAAAACAAAGTAAGTATCATTCAGAACAATCCAGACCCAAAAAATTCACTCCTTCAAAATCACATGAAGTACACCATGTATAAATTAGAGGTTGCGTATATTCTTTACAATTTGAGGGCAAAGAAAAGTCTTTAGCAGAATGTCATTGGTCTGCATACGGTTAAAGTCAGCTGCCTCCCCTACATACAGAAAGTTCGGCATAGAGAGGTACACAGGAACATGCAGAATAATTAAAGTGAGCATAGAATTCACATAACAAGATGAAAGGTGCTGTAGAGCATTGTAGAGGTAAACATTTGAGAGGTTATGGATTCAAACAATACCCTTGGTACTTAAGAGCTTTGCCTGTAAGAATCCCTAAGTCTCACACCAACCACTTGTGACTTTATGAATAAACTTAGAGACATACCCATTACATTTAACAGAAGCATATTAAGTAGCAATTTCCTCCGGCATCACATAAATTATTACAGAAAACTCATTTCTGTCTATAATAAGAGTCCTACTAAAAGAAAATAATTTAGGAAATATTTAAGGGAAAAATCGCATCAGATTACAGTAAGGATTATTTTAGAAATCAATTTGTACCACTGTACCTGAAAAATACACTGCTGTTACATTATGGGTACTACAGTATAAACAATGCTACTGCATTTGAGAGTTGTGAGGATTTTATTTCACCAACTCTTTTCCAAATAGTCCTTAAAAGCATAATATTTGTAGAAGTTTTCATGTTCTGGTCCACAAGATCACAGAAGCGTCTGGAGAAAATTAATTTTCTTCTTCACCTCTTCCCAGAGAGGTTGTGGACTCCCCATTCCTGGAGGTGTTCAAGATCAGGATGGATGGGATTCTGAGTACCTGATCTATTGGAAGGTTCT
>JAWWLZ010000172.1:44061485-44098610 GCA_035041345.1 Poliocrania exsul | reverse complement strand
TAGACAGTGATGAGGTCACCTCTGAGCCTCCTCTTCTCCAGGCTAAACAACCCCAGCTCCCTCAGCCTCTCCCCATTTTTGAAGCTCTGTATATTTTTAAAGTAAAACCACATCGATGAGCTTGGAGTGCAAGCCTGGGGTCTAGGTTTTCATCCCTATTAGTATCATGGTCTGTGACTTTCACATTTTCCTTAGCTCCAAGACTCACCCCTGCCACCAACACCAAGTTCCCACTACAAACCACTCTGTATATTCAAACGTTAAAAGCTATCATTTAAATGAAAGAACCTCTGAACACAGGTTGAAGAGAAAATATTGAGGCACTGAAATACTTGCTTAAGTGACAATTGTGGTTTTTTAAGAAAAAAACAGATTAAATATCTGGTAGGCTTTCATTTATATACCTTGACATGATTGGAAACTCCTATCACCAAAACTCAGTCTGTTTTTAGGTTTTGCAGCCCCAGTCCACACCTGTTTAACTCTTTGTTATTTTGCATTGAAATAATGATGATTTTATCCACCTGTAGATTTGTAAAGATCTAGATTTTGTCTTATGTATAACCTAGGTAGAAATGAGAAAGTTGTTCAGCTGTAAAACAAGCATTACCAGCATTACTTTAAACAAATGAACAAAAAAAACTTCTCCAAGCCACGCCATGCCATGCCATGCCACACCATTCCATTGTTTTCTCTTCACTGACAGTTATATTCCCATCTCATGTGGGAAAACCAATCTTATTGCAGCAATTAAGATTGTTAATTTTTCCCTTCTTGCTCTACCAAGGCCCCTGCCTCTTGAATTAATCTGGAAAGCAGACCTCAGTTGTCATGTGTCTACTCAGCTATATATTTAGAAGAGTCCCAGTTACATCTGGATACCAGAGGCAGCATTTGACCACTAGGCATCCATTCTTTGACCAGGTTTTGTGCATCTTAGATCTGGAAACAAAATATTTATAAATCTTTTTTCTGCATTATCAATAGCTTGGCACATTGAGCTAATCTGACCTAAAAGGCAAATCATGTCTCACTGTATGTGAAGTGAATCATACCATGGCAAAAAATGGAGATTTTTTTTCTCAGCTAATAAATTTTACTCTCAGAGGTATTTAACAGAGGAACAAAAAAAAAAAAAAACCCAAGGAAGTCTGTTCTATAGTTATGACTTCAAACATTTCTCTTTGGAAATTCCTTTATATTCCTGGAAGATTAACACTATTTTCACATAATCATCCTAGTGAATAATTCTTTACTATTCAGTAGTTTTTATCACACACAAAAAAATTTCTCTGACAAGTTTCACAGCACAAATAAATGGCCTGTGATTTGCAATCCAGGTTGCTTCCCTCAAAATTTCTGAGCACACTTGAAAACATCTCTCTACATGACACATATTAATTAGGAATATGCAGTTGTACTGAGCTAAGGGCTTCTCTCTCAGCAAAATCCTGAGGTAAAACACCACTCCTTTCTTTGCAGCTGCTAAGAGATGAAAAATGCTGAAGATCAGAAGTTAGGTTGACAGATGCATAGATGGTGACATGGCTACAGAAACCATTAAAGAATGGGACAAACTGGAGAGAGTGGGGAAAAAAAAAGCCAGAAAAACAGACAGGGGTTGGTCCTAATCAAAGGACATCCTTTTCTGTGAGAAAGAAGCCTAAGAAACCAGATATAACTTTGAAGCAACTGCCTAGAAGGGTGAGGTTAAAAGAAGAGAAAAAAATTAAAAATCAAATGTTGGGAAAAGAGAAAGCAGAAAACACTGTGATAGGAGATTATGAAATAAAGTAATGACCTGATTTGGAGTGAGACATTAATAGGCAAACCGTAATTATGATGACTGAAATCTGATCAGTAAGGAAGGACTAGTTTTATGGACTGATACAAAGGAGTGTGCAACAAGTTCCACAGGAAAAGAGATGCCCCTAAAGCTGTATGAGAGTATCCTATACTTTTGTTGGGAAGCAGATTACAAACTGGACTCTCAATGTCCAATAGCTAAAAGAGAACTCCTATTTACCCTGGAACAGAAATAAATAAAATACCATCTCAGTTTGCATCATGAAAGTCCTTTCTGCTACAGTTTTTGGAAGGTGCATTGCAAGGTCAGGGCAATCAGTATTCTCTCAAATGTACCATCGATGTTTATTTTTAATTTGGGACTGGTGAATAAAGCTTTAATGGGATTTTAATGGCATGTTGGACACACTTCAGTGTCCAGAGATGTGGCATCATATCCAGGAGTGTCATTATCTGGATTAATTATCAATAGCAGGCAGTTATCATTAGGGACAAGTGAAAATGAGAGAGGTAGTAAACGAAATTTACTGGGCAGAGATGCTGAGAAATAAATAAATAACAACATCTGAGAAGTCACCAATGGATACTTCAGTTTTATATTTTGCATTACAGCTGCCATTCTTTCACTGCTTCAGAATCTGCAGTGACTGAAAGATTCCCCTTGCCAGCTAGTATAAACTAAACTCCTTCTTCATAGTTGTAGCTCTACAATCATATTTTATATCCTTAGGATTTCTCTAGCTGCTAGATCCCACGTGAGCTTCCAGTGCAAGATTTTAATAAAAAGATAAATCAGTTATTTCTCCTGTCTGCAAACAATGGGCATATATATGCAAAAAGGACAATATTAAGTTGAAACAAACAAACAAAAAACCCTGTATTTGCTCTCTTAAATATGAATCCTCACTCTTAAAATCCATTTTTTGTGTTCAGAATTTAACAAATATTATCAATTATATGTCCTGTCTCTATTTATTCTCTGTCTGTCTGGAAAAGCATTGAGGAACTACATGTAACACAAACAGACACAAATTTCATTGGTGGGTCTCTGTAAATAAAAACAAAAATGTTATTTCCAGGTCCAGATTACCTAACCATGCCTTATATACCAAACAGGATCTCAGATACTAAAAACTGTGAAACCCATCAAAACCTCCAGACTGAACACAAATGGCTGGTCTAATCTTTCCTATGATCAGTCCCTATTTTATGATAATCTGAAACAGTATAGCAGATCTGCAACTCTTACAATGCTATATGTATGACATTTGCTCTACTTTTTCATTACCACATTCTTTTATGACTCTGTCCCATTTAGTGTTTAACAAAAGAAAAAAGAAGATTATAAATAAACTCTGCCACTTATTTCCCCTTTGCTGAGAGATGAAGATGGTTGACCTCCCAAGGATTCTATATAAATGCTGATTTTATCTAGCAGCAGGCCCTTGACCTTGGTGAGGCTGACAATTACTCTCAACAAATGGATGAAAAAGGCTGGCAGACAAAAAGGGACTTCTTCTACCAGAGATCAATAGGTCATCAAAAATGAGACATCAACATGGATTATGCTAAGGAAATTTTGAATTTATATTAAAAGGAAATATGGAGTTAGGAACAAAGAATTCAGATTAGTAAAGTGAGAAAATTTCCTCTTCTGCCTGTCAACTTGTGTCTGAGAATGTGGGATCCTACATCTCTAGCTCACTTCAGATTTAGCTATAGATAAAGTTATTTTGGAAAGCAAAGATAATCTCAACAGTAATTGTATACATCCATGAATGATCTTTTTAGAAACATAATCCAATTTTTAACTTATACTGCTGTTTAATTAAGATTTTGAGAAACAAATTATTATTTCTATTTACATTAAATTATTATTCATATTTACATTTATATTATATTTGTAGCCCTTTTCAGTATCTGGTTCCCAAGTATGTTTTAGTGCAATTATGCATTATTTGTGCTGTGGACAACTAAGATGAATTTGTGAACTAAAATGCATCTTGAAAACTTAGAAAAACAGTTCTAGAAGTACCTTAATGAAGTCTACTTTTCATTGAATCTTATTTTTATGCAGTTTGTATGTTGGAGTTCTATCACCAGTGCACCCTTGAATTATAGTATTGTCTTGTCAATTGTACCAGCCAGTATGCAACATTTGTCACTTATAATCACTGATGGATGATTATCAACAAAAGCAAAAGCTCCATTTTAGCTCACCAAGATCAAGTCTATAACATCCCTGAACCTACCACAGACCTGACTCTGGAGAATATTCCAGGATGACAAGCAGGATAACTTCATCCTTTCTAAATTTCTTCCTTACTGTCAATTGAATTTATTGAACTTCTCTATGCTATGAACTGAAAGGAGTTATTATTCAATTGTACAAAAAAAAGCACAGTTACAGTGTGCATCTCTCTGGCTTTCTCTCTGTGTGGGATTTCACTTTTTATGATTTCTAGTGGTCTTTTCTAACAGGTAATGGGACTGATGCTCATTTGCCATAGTAAAAGGCTGTTTGAAAGACTATAAAGTTAATTTATTGAATTGTAATTAGCACTACTATTAATTTTTGCCATGCTTACTGTCACCAGATTTAGTGCCACAAATTCAATTTACAATGATCTGAACAACGCTGTCAGACATTAGTATTAATTCATCTGGTCTTTCTCCCCCAGTAAATCATACTGTAGGGTCCTGAATGCTAAGAGAGTAAGCGAGAGAACAAAGATTATTTGAAATATATATAGATATGTCCTTGATCTTATTCAGCTCATTTACTTTGGCAAAGCCTGCCGATCTCCAGGACTGAAAGTTGAAGTCTGCTTAAACAGCAACTGAATGCAGTGGGTACCACCGTAATCCAGGCCTGCCTTTCCAATTAAGGTCCCAGATCCTGACTGGAAGCATTGCCCTGTTAATACAGGTATTGCCTGTTGACCTTCCAGAATATTTCTGACCATTCCTATTAGTCTATGGAAGTTTATGCCAGTGAAGTCCCAGTTATCCATCAGATGAAACTTGCACTGGTGGTTATTTAGTGTGTAGGCGTTAATTTAACAATTAGATACCCTGTAGCACTCCATACGTTTTTTGTCTGCCAAGTCTAGCTCACTTATTTTTTCATTCTTTCATAGTATCTGAAAACAAAAGGATTTTTTACAATTTTCTGAATAGTTCAAATAAAGAATGAATATACTTTCAGAAATACACCTGATTTACTTCAGAAATTGATTTATTTCTAGAGTAAAAAATTGTCTTCTTTTTAGAGTGGAAATGAGACACAGGGAGCCTAATACCCAGATCCACAGAAATACCTAGATGCTTAAGCACTGCCATAGAATCATAGCCATTTTTTAAGTACAGTTTATTAAGCAGCAGAAGTAAGCAGAGTTTGAAATCTCACTCTGGGAGTCACAACAGCAAATGAAATGAAATATCAAGGGAATAGGCAGCAGGCTAATGGGAATTGAGGAAAAAAACACCTAGTCCTCAGAACCTAAAATCCCACCCAGGCACCTCCATCATTTCTCTCTTGTAGATCACAAGAACTAGTGTGCATATTCTTTTATCAGGAATAACTGAGGAGTCTGCAAATGTTGTATGATTGCGGTTAGACAATCTCTGAGGAAGCGTTTTAAAAATTCTAGTTCTTTAATTGGGCTCCAAAGCTTATGAAAAGTTTCCACTAGATCTAAGCTTAAGGACTGCCACAAGATCCCACAGGAAGGCTAGATCACAGTAATTTAAGCCTCATCACTATTTAGTAGGAAAAAAAAGACATAAGAGAAAAATCTGTTATTGGATACATCCCATACGGCATCTGGTGGGAATGCTCTCTTCCATCGTGTAGATAGTGCATACAAAGAAAAAAACAAAATGAGGACAATAATTGTGAAAACTTTAGTAACCACCTTTAGTATTCTCTTCCCCAGTGCATTTCTGACTTCCACCATTTTCTCTCACATGGTCTGGTTGAATCATCTCCTTTCCTGTCTCTGACATCTGGAGTTACATTCCTCTATTTCCCTACTTCACTAAAATTTCATCCCTTTCTGAATTTTGTTATGAAGTCTTTTCTCCATTGCATTTTCCCTCTTTGCTCCTCTTTTTTTTTCTATCCATTTTATTTCATTCAGTACCTGCACAGAAATCTTTAGCTGCAAAAGCATAATTAAGAGCATAGAGAAGGCAAGTGTTCTTTCAGAGATTTTGCTTGCTTCTATATGAATTTGTACAAAGCTGCATTTATCTGTACTTCAGATACATGCTGACAAATCAACATCTGTGAAAAAAAAAAAGCCCTGGGAGGCTACTCATATCGCAACTCTTACACATATGTTTCTCCCAATATGAAGTATGTACATAAGTATCCATATGTACATACAGACATTGAAAAGTCAAAGCTGCCACAATTAACTCACATACTTCAACTCTCCTAATATATGCATCATTAAAGATTATGTTCAACACAGATGTAACAGCTGTTTCAAAAAAAAAATCCAAGAGAAAAGTAAAAAAGTATCATAACTATAGTAATTAAATGAAGACTTTTTAAGATGACTAACATCCATAAATAAGAAGAAAAATAATACTTGTATCAACTGTATGCAGAAATTCAGTGTTACCAAAGTCCAAGTACATTTGACTGAATTTGGAAAATATTGTGTGAAAATTATTCTCTTTCTTTAAGCTAGTATGACATGCAGTTGAAATGAGAGAAGAATGCTGGGTTTGGGGATATGTGTGTGTGTGTGTATATATATATATATATATATATATATATGGTCATGTTTAGATCATATATATTAGATCATGTTTAAATTACAAATATGTGCAGCCATCAACAAAAAACTACCACAAATTATTCCTTACCTATACTAAACAATTAAGAGACTACAAAATACTCAAACTTTGGTATCAAAATATAATATTAAAAAAATTACTGTTGTAAATTAAAAATCAGGAAATCTCTCTCATATAGTTTTAGCTAATGCTTTCAGATATCTTGCATTTGTGCAATGGTTCTGCTGTCCAAGAGTAATCCAGAAAAGGCAAAGGCAACTACTGGATTAAAATTCACTTTGTGACCCATTTCAATCTGTCTGAATTTGGACCTCTCCATGTTTTGAAAGGAGATGTTCTACAATCATTTGACCCAAACTAACATTCAAAAGTAAGCCTTTAAAAGCTGGGGAAAATTTCAAATAATCTGGTTTGATTTATTTGGTTGATATTTGGGGGATTTTTTTTTTTAATAAGAAACCCCCCGACCACTGACAGCATATTTAAATAATATATTCTAACTTTTATAGAGCTAGGGAATGCACCTCATGGCTAAAGACCAATTATTCTAGGCATTGCACCTAAACAGTTCCTAGTCTCAGGTGTTTACCAGTTAACAATTAACAAGCAGTGGCAACGTGGGCAGGCAACAGCAACAGAGTTCAAAGATGAGTCAAGGCTGATGTTTCAGTTTACCTGTATCCTAACAGGTATCAGATTTTTGAACACAACTAGGAAGAAACTTCTAGTGTTAGCATACTGAAACATGGTTTTGGGACTGTTGTTTTGTGTCAACTAGTCCATTTGCTATGCCAAGTAAGTCATGGTTAGGAAGTCCAAGCCTGTCAGAAAGTGATAAAATACCAGCTTCCCACAGACAATTTATACAGGCAGTGTTTACCTGTGAAGCTGAGAGAGAGCAGATCTTGTCAAACTGAAAAGGCCAACAGAAAGTTGTAAATTGAAAGGTCACTCCTGGTGAGACAAAAGGACTGAGAGAAGGTCAGCCACCTGTAATTAAAATTTCTTGCTACCTTCAAATTATTTGGGATTCATGTGTTTCAATCAAGTATGAAGAGCTTGTTTTGACTTGGGGGGCGGGGGAGGGGGGGGGAGAAAAAAAAATGTAATATACGTATGAGGAATGGTATGAATGTGAATTGTTACAGAAGCTTGGCTGAAAATGTGTAAGACATGGACCTAGACACAGGTGCAAGCACAAAACTGAGACTGGAGGGAAATGCAATTCTAACCTGTAATAGTTTGGAACTTTTCACAACTTTTTCTGAGGCTTTCTTTGTTTTCTGAATATCTGGCACGAGCTACTGTTGGAGGTAAGACCCTGGTTTATATAGCCTTGTTCTGACATGCTTTATACTGAAATATAACAAATCAACAGACAGTTTTGAAAATCCTGATCAGTTTGCACAAGATAAGGCCCTAGACTTGCACTAATGTATGGTCAGTGTCATTCCATGAAAGTCAATGAACCATATTTTTTCTCTTCATTACACTAGTACAGCTCCATTAACTTTAGAAATCATTAATCATATAGCAACTCTGAACTCTGTGATGTTGTGCAGGATATAAATTAGACAAGAATTTGGCCTCCTGGCCATTTTCTTCCCTGATTTGTTGCTGGCAGGAAATCTCTTGTTTTATTTTGCCTCAATGTTTTAGTCAAGTACGTTGATATTAATTGTATTGCACAAAAGGCTATATTCTGATATACAACTATGAGCACAAAGACAAATTAACCTATAAATAAATATTTAGAAACTTGGCCATAAGTGACTTATTGATCTCTTGTACCACTTTGAACCTTCTCCAATTATTTCTCTTCCCTCTCCCAGTTTCTCATCTTAAAAAAAAAAAAGGGCAATTTTATCTCATAAGAATTAAACATGAATATTAATAATGTTGGAGCATTCAAAGCCTCTGATGTAGGTGCAAGTTATATCTTCTTTCCAACTAAATGTGGTTTTTTGGGTTTTCTTGTTTATATTTGGAATCTCTCACAAAATGAGTAAAGAGACAAGAAAATTACTTCTTCACAGTGCTAAGAAATGATTCTGTAAAAATCTAAGATGTCAAGTATTAGAAACACTGAATAATTAAAAAGGTTACAAACTAGAGCATAACTAACTATGTAAGCCAGGTAAAGATGTCCATTCACTAGAAATAAATAAGTTTAATTTGTAAAGAGCAGTAAAAATATCAGTACTTACACTCAAAAAAGAAAGGCTAATTTTTTTTTTAATCCATTCCATCCTATTTTTATCTATGGATCTCCAGCCTATATATAAAGAAAAGTCTTTCCTTCAGTTTATATTCCTATTCAAGTTTTGAGAACAAACAGATCAGTTACTCTTTATTAGATCATGCCTGATTGATCTGCTTCTGAGCCCTATCTGAGAATCAACTGTTTCTTGACTGAAAGTGACTCAACAGTGGCTAATATTAAATGGTGTGTAGGTGAGAGCCCCCAAATTCAAGTCAGAAACTCAGGTAAAAGATTGATTTTTTTTAATCCAATTTTCACTTAGCAGAAAAGGTACATACAGCATAGCCACAAGAAAGTCACTTGTCATTAAAAAGTGAGAAATAGCCACTAAACAAGACATCATTTACTCTTTGTTAGTCATCTGCCCAGACATTTGTCAGTGCAAATCAAAGGAAGAGAGAAGTAATTTTACTGGGCTCTCTAGTCATGAAATAATACAAGCCAGTTTCATATATCGATATATTGATAGTACAGCACTTGCTCATAATTTGACCATAATCATGAGTATACACCCTAAAATTACACCAATTATTCAGTCTTGTGATGTGAACTCCAAAAAAGTTAAATACAGCTACCTTTATAATTATATTCATGTCATTTTTATTCCTTGTTGGTGCTTGTCAAATGAAAAAGGGAAATTTACTCAAACCCTTTCTGTTTGATTAGTCTGTCAGTGCCCCAGGAAAGCCAAGACCCTTGTGTTTGACCAGTCTGTCAGGGTCCTGTTATTGGGACCCTTCACTGAGCAGTTCCGCAGATCAGAGGGCACTTTTACTAATTTGTTGAGGGTGACACTCTAAACAGAGAGACCCACTTTTGGATCTCCACACTTTTACCCACTGTCTGTTACTGCTAGTGCCTTTGAAGGACTCACATTAACAGTTTATGGAACACTTTTTATCAATAAAATTGTGACAGGTTAAGATTCGATGATTGCCAATGAGAGTATATGACAACAGAAACTTATTCAAAGCAACATACTAATTCAAAGCAATATACTAACAAACTCTAAGCCCTAACAAAAGCTAGCTCAAGATAATCATTCAGGTCACAGAGACTACAGTTCTTACCCAGTAGACATCCCTATGGAGGAGAAGACAGGTTCAGCCTGTCAACTCAGCACAAAAGTTATACTGGAGTCTTCCCTGACTTCTCCCCATTCTTAACTTACTTTTACGCTATTTCTTTATGTTTAGATGCAGTTTGAGTGACTTTACTCAGTGAGAGGTGGTTAATGAGGGACAGGTATCTCAACATAGTATCTGAGATAACCTTGGGATGGGGACATGCATCACTCCAAGAGTGATTTCACCATGGTTGCTGATTCAACAGCAAGACATCTTCCTTTATCTCTCTTGATTTTCAGCTGCTGTGCAGTTTATAAGCTAAAGAATAATACTGAGTTTCTCTACTCTGCAAGAGTTTCCACCATGGGGTCTCCATTCTGCTCCACCCTCCATTTAGTCCCCCTTAGATTGCACTGTATGTGGGAGGTTGGGTATGTTGACCACGATCCATTCTGGGAGTAGCAATCATATTTTCCCCTATAATTTCCATACCATTATCTTATTACCCCAAGTCATTTTCCCACAGTGCCGATAGAATTTAAAGTGATTTAAAAATAATAAGAAGCAACCTTATGATGCTTTCAGTGATTATGGAGAAGGACATGAATATAGGCTTTTGGAAGCTACTTGGTACCAGCTTGTATCAATTACAACAACTAAAAGATGTAGAGGTGCATTAGCTACTGTGTATTGCTGAAGCACTAGTAATTATTCAAGCAGATTTACTGAGGTTTAAGGACAGTGTAATAATAATGTCTGTATATTTTATATGCAGTCATTGTTACACGTCATTAAATGGACTGCTAATGATCCACTGCTATTTAATTAATATGCAATGAGTATGATATTAAATCTAACATGTTAATTAAAGTCCAATTTAAGTAACTTAATTTTAAAGTGTGATGCAAAACTTCTTTGGACCTAGATGGCCTGTGTTTGTTTCTTCTACTTGGCTCCCTTCTGCAGGTCAAATGATGTTGGGTAGATTCTAGAAAGGCAAAAGGGGAAAGTTTTCATGACCAGAAATTTCATCACAGCAAATTAAAAATAGCCCCATTCCTGGCATTAAGCAATGCAGAAATTTGGCCAAATTCCAAACCTTATATTTCAGAGTGCTCACACTCATGTTTCAAGATCATCTCTAATTTAGAAAGCACTAATAAGAGACATATTTTATTAAATGTGACAGAACTTTGGAAATAAAGTATCCAAATGCAGGTGTCCTGGTAATTATCTTTTCTTTGCTGAAGTAACTCAAAAATTAGGACAAAAATATTTAAGTTAGACCATTAAATAACATTAAAAGGACACCAGTCATAAGGTGTTACAAAAACAAACAAATAAAAAAAATAAACTCACCAATAAACCTGTTCAGTATTAAACATTAAATTTACTACTCTTCATGATGAAACTGTTTTCAGAAAACAAAAGCAGAAGTCTCAATATTAGTGGATGCTGTCAAAATTTAATCATTACAACCAGTGTAGGGAAAGAAAAGTGGCATAAATCATAAGGTCCACTCACAGTTACATACACTTACAATTTGAAATTAAGTTAAAAATGGATAAGGTTAGAAGGGATCACAATGAGTCCTCTGGTACAACCTTCCTGTTCAAACAGCATTATGCCAGAGCGCATTGCACAGGATTATGTCCAGACAGTTCCACAACTTTGCTGGGAAATCTGTTCCAGTGCCTGGTCACCTGCATAGTAAAGAAGTTCTTCCTCATGTGGAACTGCCTGTGCATCAGTTTCTGCCTGTTGCCTATCATCCTATTTATTGGCACTACTCAGCCTGGCTCCACCCTCTTGACACCCTTCTTTCAGATACTCAGATATTGATAAGATCCCCTCTCAGTCATCTATTCTCAAGCCTGAAGAGGCCCAGCTCTCTCAGTCTTTCCCCACAAGAGAGATGCTCCAGTCCCTTAATCATCTTTGTTGTCCTTCACTGGACCCACCTCAGGAGCTTCCTGTCTCTCTTGTACTGAGGAGCCCAGAACTGGACACAGCACTCCAGATGCCATCTCACTAGAGCTGAGTAGAGGGGCAGGATCATCTCCCATTACCTGCTGGCAATGCTCTTCCTAAATGCACCCCAGTATACCATTGGCCTTCTTGGCCACAAGGGCACACTTCTGGCTCATGGACAGCTTATTGCTCACCAGGACCCCCAGGTCCCTCTCATTTCTTTTTAACCTTAGTTGGCTGTATGTAACTGCAACACACCTCAAACCAAATGTACACTACATCTTCTAAATCATATTGATAAGAGATGAATTTGCAGAGAGATTGTTTTTACACTATTTTAATGCAGCTTTCATCACACAATTAAATTGTTTAGCCTGATATGGGTAGCTTAGCCATTTGTATAGATAGCTCAGAAGTCTGTCTCAGATGTTTCTCCTGTGGAAAGCCAGATCTGACATACACAGTGCCATAAGAAGTTAGCAGTGCCAGAGATAATAATAGATGAAGGTCCTTTTCTTGATAGTACTAAGTCCAAATTAATTTGAAAGAACACAGCTACTGATACTCTGGGTTCTGCTTCCTTTTCCCAAGTAATGAGAATTTTGCAAATATAAAAACAAGCAACTTAACTTTCCTCAGTTTTCCTAAATTCTACTATTTTAACACAGATTATTTTCACAATAACTTGTCAGAATACTATGTCTTACTAAGAGATAATTTGGATCCAAATACCTATGCCCTATGTAGAGTCTATGATAATATCAAAGGCAAAAGCGTTACATAGTTTTAGTGGAGTCTTCTGACATAACCTGCAAAAGTCATAGCAGTGCTTAACAAAATTCTTCTATCCTTGCACTCTAAATAATGATTGTAGAATGGCATTCAAAAAAAAAAAAAAAAAAGGAAATCTGAAGGCAGGGTTTTTTTTCTGTAATAGATTTTCAGATTTTCTAAGAAACATGAGTTAATTTGCAAGGCAAACCTGACACGTCTGCTTTACAAGGAAACAGCTGCCTTCCAGAGCTGAAATATAACCATTAATTTCTATTCACCAGAGCTAAAGAACAGAGTTCTAAAACCCATTGATTCTGAACTTGTGTCTCATGCACAATAAAGTCTTCAAAAATATTTGTCTAAAATTTTAAATAGAAACAACACTTACTCTTACAATGCAGTTTTTCTCTCTCATTTCCACATTATCTAAATAATTCCAACTGTACTGCAGTTTGTGGCATAGCAGTTCATTGATAGACTTATTTGTGAATTTTCTTTCAAGTGAGAAAAGGAATTTTCTGAGAATCATTAAGCTTTTCTCAGGGTTTACATGCCACATGATACAGACAATGTTGAACTTATTAGTTGCTCTGATAGTCACACAACTTCTGAGCAAATTCCCTCACAATTCTCTGTTGATAGACTGTGGGAGCCAATGATCTGTCTACTTCCCCAGATATCAAAGTAAAAAAAACAAAAACAAAAACAAACAAACAAAACAAAACAAAACCCCAAACACCCAACCCACTGTCAGAGACTGAAACAATTAATGATTTATACATTCTAGGAGACTTTGCAGGCTTTTGACTTTTGCATTATACCTCTGATGGGCAGTTGGGGCCCATCCCTCCCTCCAGTGCTGAAAGTGTCAAGCCCTGAAGAGGCAAGACGAGCCATTACCCTGCCCTTCACATGAACCCTGAGAAATATTGGGGGCTCATGGCCCAGCTGGTGACACCACTTCATGGAAAACAACGCCCTGCCTCGGGGGAGGTGCAAAAGGCATGCTGAGGGTATATATATGGACCGGTGACATTGGGGGTTTGGGGTTCTGTTCATCGCCCCCACTGCCTGCAGATCGAGACCATGGCCTTCAGGACTGCTGAGATGCAACGCTGGATCACTGGGCTGTGACTATGTGAACCTTTTCATTCTCATCTTTTCTTTTTCCTTGCTGTCCTGGACTCCTCTTGTCTTTCTTCCCCCTATGCATCTTCCCCCCCGCCCCTCCCCCCCGCTTCCCCCCACCCCGCTGAGGTTATTTATACGGAATTGTTAAATAAGCACCGATTATCTAGTGTCGTTTCACTTTAATCCACTCCAAAGGAATTATTGATAACAACCTAGGTTACCCCGTCTCCTTTTCCAGGGGCGGGTCGGAACACCCACTTTTGGCAGGATAAATATTTTAGAACAATGAATGGTAATACTTTCTATACAAAAGGTTTTTCTAATATTCAAAAGATATCAATGATTGTAATATTTTACAGAAGAGGAAGTTGAGTCACAGAGAGTTCTGTTATGAAAGCCAAACAGCAAGTCAAACATGTGTTATGACACAACCATAAGGCAGGGTAACTGAGGTTCCTCTTGATAAATCCCTTGGAGCACATTAGAGTGAAATAACCTTGAATGATTGGTGTGTCTGTGTATATATATATATATATATATATATGTATGTATATGTGGCAGGTTTAGTTTAGTTTAGAACAATTAGGTTGCATAGGAAAGGATATATGTAGCTTCCTAACTATAGAAATATAACAATGTATAGGTATGAAAACATCAATTAAGAAAATATATAAGGAAAAGAAAGGAAGAGAAAGATAGGAAAGAGAATTGATCTAGTGAAGGATCCAGCAAAGAGACTTGGGTTTGCAGTTTAGATGTCAGTTACTTGAAGTGATAGTCACAGTCATGATCCACTGGGGGTGTGGGCAGCTCTTACAACATAAAGTTAAATGGTGTAATATATGTTCAGCATCAGGTGGGAACGCTTGAACATCTGGGGGGTGCATTTTTACACTGGCTAATGCAACACTATGAATCATATGCAGTCCTCTATTGGAAAGCCCCAGAAATGAGTCTCAAGGAACTTTGGGGGGTTTTGATGGTTTATGACACCTTCTAAGGCATGACTGCGGTGTCTCAGGCCTGCATAGTTGAGCAAGCTCTGGCTTATCAGAAGGGATGAATACCTTTAGGCCCAGTGAATGTCCCAGCACCTCTCTGGTGGTGGGGAGGAGTGAGTTTTACACATGAGCCTCAGCAGGAGGGAGGACATTGGCATGATAAAAAGCATTTTCTCACCCTCTCTGCATGGCTCCAGAAGCAGTAACCATCCCATGTCAACACTGGTGGGTGCAGTCAGTATACCCAGGGACCATGCAGCAGACCAGCCTGGGAAGATACGCAAAGCTGCAGCAAGGTATCAGCCACCTATGTCTCTGCACCTCAGTGCTCTAACTGACCCTAGGTGGAGATGTATCTGTCATTTATGCATCAGTAGTATTCAGTAAAATATTGTTTCTCCAGTAATATTCTGGTTTGCTTTTGGTGGTAACAAGATAACATGCTGTTTAATTTATTTATATCATTGATCTAAAATAGAGATTAAGCTCTTTAGCTAGTTCTGTGGTTTACATAGGCTTACAAAATTTGCTTTGCTCACTTCTCCTCCAAATAATTTGCAGTATTGTATTTTTGGCTCTACTGACATTAGACCATGTCATGTCTTCTATTGCACATGT
Organism: Poliocrania exsul; assembly: GCA_035041345.1. Classification (NCBI taxonomy): domain Eukaryota; kingdom Metazoa; phylum Chordata; class Aves; order Passeriformes; family Thamnophilidae; genus Poliocrania; species Poliocrania exsul. The sequence goes on along the minus strand of JAWWLZ010000172.1, from coordinate 44,083,170 downwards.
TATAATACCCCCCATGTTTCATCATTCTTCTACACAGCATCTACACCTGCTTAATATGTTCATGATTCAAAAGAAAACTGAAAATGATTAACAAAAAAAAATAATAAATAAAATCCTAATTAAATCAATAACCCATTCCTTTCCTAGAACTGTTTTATGAGGTCTTATTCCTACATTGTGTCAAGAGACTCCAGCCTTGTTGCTGTCTCAAGCAACAATCTGCAACTTCTTTGAGGTTCATTAGGAATTTCCGTCAGAAGATAATATTTAGCAATTTGTTGAATGAAGTCTTTACACTTCCACTGCCTAAAATCTGCTATGATTGAAGAAAGGTTTTTATCAAAGCTCTTACAGTTACTGAAGTGCCAGTCATCATTCAGCAGCTGACCTGTGACTGTGTTCAAGATTCAAAGGATCAGCATTATCAAATATTCAGACATATCAAGCTGTAAATAATAGATAGATAGATCGATAGCTGATAGATAGATAGATAGATAGATAGATAGATAGATAGATAGATAGATAGATAGATAGATAGATAGATATTGAAAAAAACCCAGAATAGATAAACTTAAAACTTTAATTACTTGCCAGTCTGTTGAGTGCACAGCTTTAAGTAACAGCAAACTGCAGGGAAAATAGTGTATTAGCAAGATTCAGTCTACCTCTAAGCTATTTTGATATTCCCTGTTTCCTGGTCTCCATTTGATCCCTGTTTCTATCCTTATACACATGAGTTCTAAATTTTCCACAGGCCATTAGGCTGGATCATGCTTGTTGAAGCATGTCACATATCACTCCTATTCCTCAGTTTCCTCACATGTCCCAAACACATTCCCTATGCAGATGGGTAAAAGGAATCCCCACTTGCTGTTTTACATTGGTGCTTTTTAGATAAGAGTGTCAAGGATTTGGAAAAAAGTCGTAAAAGAAATATTTCCAAACCATATGCTTTACCTATCTCCTTATTTATTGCTAATTGCAAAAGCAGTGAAAACTCCTTCAAGCACATCTATTAAAATTTTCATTTCAGTTTATACAACAGTGAACCAACAGACACACTTGGGTTTGAATGAATGATTAATTCTTCTCCTTTTGTCCATAAGCATAAAAAAGGATTTACTCTCCCAGAAAAAAAAAAAAAAACCAAAAAAAAAAAACACACCAAAAAACCAACAAACTTCTACTGCCCTTCTCCATGCAGAACTTCTCTTCTTCCCTATTCTTCCCTCTCTCTCCACACAAAACTCCAGATACTAATGTCAGTTAACACTAAAGTATTTTGCTATGCACAGAACAAAGTCACAATTGTCTCATGACTTTCATCTTGAGCTAAAATGAAAACTGGGAAATATGTAGTGCAGCAGAGTCAGAACAAGTGATTGAGATGCAGCTTGCAAAGCTGATGACTGATCATTTTTCAGAATGCTAATGAATTATTTAAATAGAATTGTCTAATTGTTTCATTGCCCTTCACTGTCAGCGGTCATTAACTACCTCTCAGATTTAGTGCAAAGTGGCCTAATCAAATAGAGAACATTATTGTTATATTTAACACTCACCTAGCTAGAACCCTCTGCTCTTCTCTTTTACAAGAATCTCCCAATGTTTATTTTACTATTGGTTGGGGTTCCCCTCCCTGAAGTCAGGGCTTTAAATCTTTGGCACTGTATGGTATGTAAGCTATCAGCAAAAACACATGGGCATTTTCCTATAATTGAACTCACCATTGTCCTTAAATTAGAATTCATTTGCATTCCAAAAAGATAAGGACAACTTACAGACTTGAAGTATCTGAAATTAAGAAAAGCCTTGCAGAAGGCTATCCTAGCAAAGTCAAAATTTTGGCTGTTTTATATATGGACTAAATGCAATTTTGAGGGTAGTGAGCAGGCCTAGTAATATTACATGCTAATCTTTTTAGTGTCTTAAATGTTTCCAAGACATTGGGCCACAAAACTAACTCACATGTTTATGTAATTGAGGAAAATTAACAAAAGGTGAGCCACCTGCTCTTACAGAGAAAAGAAATTTATGAAAGGTCCCATTTCAGGACTTACCTTTTCCATTAAACAAGCAATTTCAAGGCACTCATGAAAAACACTAACAAAGAACTGTATAAATTAATACAGTATCTGGAGCCATATAGGGAAATTAAAGGTTATAAGTCTAGACCAAGAATGAAACATAATAGTGATTTCCAGAGGTAGTTATATATGGAATGAGACATGTGTTTTGATTGATGATATAGCCATAAAGTGAATGTTGCACTAGTCTGTTGGCAATAGTTTAGAAGAATATCACATACAAGAAAACAGATGTCTTAGTAGTATTTGTTTTGGTATTGCACTATATATATGCATTTATAACCAGTGCTTGTCTTACCTTTCATAAAGACCTGAAGGGAAGTTCTAGCCAGGTGGAGGTTGGTCTTCTCTTCTCCCAGGCAGTCAGCAATAGGACAAGGGGTACGGGCTCAAGCTCTGCCAGGGGAAATTTAAGTGGGAGATCAGAAAAAAATTCTTTATGGAGAGAGTAATCAGGCATTGGAATGGTCTGCCCAGAGAGGTGGTGGCTTCACCATCCCTGGAGGTTTTTAAATGCAGATTGGACATGGCACTGAGTGCCATGATCTAGTAAATGGACTGGAGTTGGACCAAGGGTTGGACTTGATGATCTTGGAGGTCTTTTCCAACCCAATCGATTCTATGATTCTATGAAAATAGGGTTCATAATTTTTTCACACTGACATATAGTGAAACATTTAATTGCTATCCATTATTTGTTCATACTATCAGATATACAATTGCATATGTTAACAGATGTTTAGAGATACTGATGATCATTCTGGACATGCAAATCAGTTTACTTAGGTGAGTATATTTTATGTGTAGTTCAAGTATCAGTGAAAAATAAATTAACTTTAAAGCCGAGTTGATCTACCTTTATCAAACAGTAATATCTCTAGCATCTAGAAGCATTGACCAGTAGAAACATAGAATCACCTGAATACAAAAGGACCTACAAGGATCATCAAGTGCAGCTCCTGGCCCTGCACAGAATAACCTGCACAAAAACACTTTATGTGCCTGAGATCATTGTCCAAATGGTTCTTGAACTCACACAAGCTTGGTGCTGTGACCACTTCCCTGAGGAACCTGTTCCAGTGCCTGACCACCTTCTGAGTGAAGAATCTTTTCTTAATATTCAGCCTAAACCTCCTCTGATGCAGTTTCATATGATTCCCTTGGGTCTTGTCTTTGGTCACCAGAGAGAAAAGTGCCTGCCTCTCTGCTTCCCCTCGTGAGGAAGTTGTAGAAGGTCTGTCGTATTAATGCCTTGTGAGAGTTTGGGATTACTCCCCTCTGTGCACTAGTATCTTCATCTACAAAAGGTAGGGATAACATTTATGCTTGGAAGATAATTTAAAAGCTATTGAGGAACTGTGCAGAAGTTCAAAAAGAATAAAAATTAACCTTCAGAATTTCCACTGACTTATAATTTTACTAAATTTACAGAGTTATAATATATACATACAAGACATATAAGGACAAGGGTGGTCCTGTGGTGTAATGGAGAGCACTCCGGACTCCAAATCCCAAGGACCTGAGTTTCAGTCTCAGTAGGGACCATCTCCTGGCAGTTAAATGCCTCCTCGCCATCCGATCCCGTCAGATCTTGGATGCTGAGCAGGGTCAGCCTGGGTTAGTACCAGGTGCTGTAGACAGTCCCGAGGACTTTACTGTCACTGTCCAAGCTTGCTTGGCCATGGCAAATGGACCTTAGGACTTAAACGGTGGGGCCGGTTCTGCGCATGCTGTGCCTCACCTAAAACATCCACTGTGCAGGCTGGAAGGGCACATTCACGTGGGGAGAGCCCTTCCCAAATCTTTGTTTCTGAAGTTTGGCCATACGTAAATACATACATATACGTACATATAAGGATAATATATTTTTTGGTTTTGCCAAGTCAATATCAAAATCAACAACACAATATCAAAATTTCTTTACTTAAAGAATTCTACATCAGATGTTCTGATAAAGGTCAGTTCTGGATATAAGTGGAGGAATTCTTTACTGAAATATTTGCCTTTTTCGGGTTTTATCCAGGTTAATTTGAAGAGTTCAATATAAATGAAAATCACTGTTATTGCTGTAAAAAATAGTATATCATGGTCCATGGAAATGATTAAAAACTATCATACCATCAATTTAGTAAGTGTGATGGAATATGACTTGTCCTCTTACTTTTATGAGATGATTGCCTCTGTTTGGTCAGTACCTAGTTACTGGAAAAAATTCTGAATTGTAAGGTAGTAAAGAAGATCTTCACTACAACTGCTTTAAATTCACACACTTTTAGGGTTGTCTTTTTATTTTTCTAAAGATGACTATTTCAGACAACTTTGTAAACAGATTATTTTCATTTTGCTTCTAGTTTTTGTTAAATTATGTGTTGACAAATGTCTGAATTCTTAAGGCCAACAATGTAGTGACCCGATAGTGAAGAGGGAATGCAAAAAAACCCCCACCAAACAGTGGAGAAAAGCAGGATCTAGCACTCCATCAACCTCACAGGTGGATCCCTGAAATGACTGGATTCGAGAATTTTGACAAACTACACTGGCGGCAATGACCCCAACTCCTGCTGATATTTCATTCAGTTTTCCCAAGTTAGTGTTTTAGTGTATTTCCTCAGTAACATTGTTTATTTTTAGACCTTTTAACTCATTGCTTATGACTAAAGAGACATTACTCAACAAGAACACCTGCAAAAAATAAACTGACTGGTTAGGGTTCTGCAGGATCTTAAGCCAACATAAATTTTCCATTATATAATCTTAGAAATTAAGAACTGTTCTTTTTACGGTCATATGGTGCCTGGAAGAAATTCTACATATGTAAAATAGTATCAAAAGTACAGAAAACAGCATGTTGCTTGTATAAAAGTAAGAGCTGATGATTGATGGTCACATTTGGTTAAGAGAAATTTTTTCTTTGTAATAATATTTCACATTTTTTCTTTCATCACTGACCTTTCTACAAGCTTCCTAGTCCTTTTCAAGGTGTTATTAATGAAAGCAGAAGTCGTCCAAGTTAAGTCTTTTTGATGCCATTTCTGGAAAATAGCCTAAGGAGAAAGTTAACATTTTCCTACATCAAGGACTTCAGAACAGAGATCCCATTGCAGGAGAGTGAAATAGCCCAGCCTTAATAAACAAGTGGCACATTTCAGCAGCAAACCTGTACTGTCAAACTACCTTTGCGAAGAAAAACCAAAGATGTTTCAATTCTGTGCAGACCTATTGTGTATGCTCAACTGCTTTGTGCCTATGTGAGTTGCTAAGGTCTGTACAGAGTTCTCCTTACCTGAAGTGGAATAGTTGTACTACTCTAAATTGAAAAAGGCTATTAGGGAGACAAATGTGAATAGGGAAATTCATTTGGGAAATGGATGCAAAGAAACATACCATGGAAAATAGTGACATAGTAAGTGTGGAAAGTTCTGCTATTGAATCCATTCAGTTTCCCAACTGATTATGCCTCCTTTAATTACATTCTGTATTTTCCAGTTCATTGCCACCTTACACAATTCACTTCCAGTGGACAAAATGTGGACATTTTCCAGTAAATCACAACAGGCTTTCTGTGTAAGTCACCCATTATTTTCAATAGAGTCCCTGATGCTTTAGGTCCAACATGCCTAAACACTAAGAAATAGTACCAGGAAATTATCTGGTCAGTAAGAGATACAAATGTGCTAAACAATACATTCACCACTGTGTTAATATTAGAATTTATTTCCCCAGAGCGAAGTGCTGGTCCATAAAAAGGAAATAATATCTATTCTTCAAAAAAAGTTTCACTAGATCTTTTTTCTTCCATTTGAGCAATTCCCCAGAGATATACTTTACTCTACAATAACTTTAAAAATATCAAAATAAAGATGATTGGAAAATGTTTGATGGGACATTCTTTTTTTCTCCCATAGGAGAATACTGATTCCTTGAAACTGAAACATTTTACAAGAAAATTGTTTTAAAAATAATCAGAACAGGACTTCAGACATGACATGGAATAGTTCACTCACTGGTTGACTAAGAAAACCCTGCTCAGGATCAGCTCTCTCACATCACTACAAGTCCAAGCATCTCTATAACCTCATTTTCACTAAAGACTAATGTTAGATGTTATCTAACATCTGAGGTGACAGTCTTTAGCAGACAGAGGGAAAGAGAATTTGGCCTGGTGAATGCATAATCTCTCTAAGAAGTAAAACTGTTTCCACAGCATGCTTTTTCTCTACCTAGTTTAAGGATACTGATGGAGAAAATGTGGCCTAAATCCCTTCCTTGGAGCTTGTAGAATAGGAATTTGAATTTTGATCTTACACTGGAGTATTTTGGTTAATGCTGTACTCATTAATCTCAGTCATTTGTTATTCTAGACTTTTCCTTTTTTTGTTTGATTTTTTTTCACAGTCTGGGTTTTCAGAATGTCCTTTTTTATTTAAACTTTGACTAGAAAAAATTAAAAAATCCATCACTCTTCTTCTGAGTGGAATTTTTAAAAAACCTACACATTTATTTTACACTAAAAGAAGCTTTTTCTAGTAATTATATTTGGTTCAGCATCTGAGATGCTTCTACCTGTTTTGCACTTTTGATATTTTCAATATCTTTTTAACTCTCTTGTTTTTTTAACAGGAAGAGTGAGCAACAATAACACCCTTCATCAGCATTAGTGGTAGCTACCAAGGTGAAACTCTTGTGTTGGTACAAAATTCACCATTTTTAACTCAGACATGCTGGAGACTCCTAAAAATTTTGGAGATATTGAGAAATGTAGGTACCTTGGTCATCACCATCTCAACTTTCTTTTATGTCAGGTAGCAGTTGTGTTTCCAGAATTATTTGTGTTAAGAAGTCATTCAACTGTGAATTCCATACCCAAAATTCAAATTAATGAGTCATTTTTCAAAGGCTCTTTAGGCAAAATAAAATTTGTTTTGTGGGGGCCTAGGATAGGTTTTTTGAATAGTCAATATAAACAATATAGCCTGCCTTGCCTATTAATGCACTTGCTCCATACCTTGCTGTTGCATGAGAATACTGCACTGAGTGTCTAATCTGATACATCCAGGAGTGGAAATATAAATGAAAATACCTAATTCATTAGGATTTTTGGGTTTTTCAGAAACACAAGGTCCAATTGTATTACATTTTTTTCTTTCTTCTTATCTTTCTTATAAAGCTTAACACAGATGAGTAATTCTGTTTCTGAATTCACATATAAAAAGAGGAAGATGTTGAATTTAGCACAGTAGTTGCCAGGCTTCAGCTCTCAAGTCTATAAAACTGAAGAAACTCTGTGCTAGTTTAGGTCTCTTGTTTGAAAACATGTAATTCTATGTCTTTACTTTTGTTTTCCCATTGGAATGGAAGACACCTACAGATCTCTAATAATTAATCCAAGGAAAGGGAGAAAATATGAATGTGGCACACTTTACAAGAGATTGGCTAAACAAATGAACTATTTTTTTCCTTCAGCCACTGTTCCACACAGTAATATATGCTAAATTTAATTAGCATTACTGACATGGTAATTTGCATTGTTACCCATGATGCTTTCTGCTCTTTATAAACCATTTCCTTTTGAAAATGCCATAACTTACATAAGCATATAATTTTGTCCCCATGGCTAACACTTGGCTGAAGTATTAGATTCACTGTGAAATTCCTGCAATTACCATTTTGCTCATATCTAGTTGAATATAGAAATATTTTCAGTATGTCATTGACTGTATTAGTTTTGATGATATCTTAAGACTGCTTATCTATAAAGACTTATAAATTGGCAGCTTAAACTAACGCTTCTTCATTCTGTGTTGCATACCTTCGATGTCCAGCTACCTCTCAAGGATGAAAGCAAAGCAGTTAAAGCAGAGACGTTTGAGAAAGATAAAGGAGCTGAGACAATACTGATTGTTCTGAATGCCTAACCCACGGGAGAAACTTTGACCCTCCACACGCATTTGCAAAGAAACATGATTTGGAAGGGGTTCTACTTGGAAAGGGGATCAAAAAGTCACATCAAAAAGCTAGTAGGTTTTCCACAAGCAAGATGGAGTTACAATTTCCTCAGCTCAGATGTTTTCAAAATATCAAAGATATGTTGCAAACACATATGAGTGCTGTTCAAAGTACCTAGTCTCTGAATTTGAAGGCTCCATTATCTGGTATGAACATTTGGCAGGGCTAGGTTATTTGCAATTTACCGAGCAACTTCAGAAAATGTGCTTATTGGGGATATTTCATGCTGTAGATCTTAACTCAGAATATTGGAACCTATCTTGAAACTTTTGATTTAGGTGGATTTTTTTTTCACTTTAAATGAATGCCAAATTCTGCATTGATCTAACACAGCAAAAATTAAACAAATAAAAATATATCTTTAATAATAAAATTGATAAGGACATATTTCACTTTTGAAAAAGACTGTCTGAAATTTCAATGCAGCGATTATGTATTAATCATGGGGAATGTTTGAGCCTTTTATCTTCATACTAAGAGCAAAAATCTGGTGTAAGTTGGATCTGAATTGGCAGCTTTCCTACAGTTTCATGTCACAGAATCAAAGAATGATTGAGGTTGGGAGGGACCTCTGGACGTCATTGGCCCCAACAACTCCTGCTCAGGCAGGACCACTTTGACCAGGTTTTACAGGATAATGTCCCCATGGTTTTCGAATACTTCCAAGGAAGCAGATGTCAAAACATCTCCTTGAAGTCTGTGTCAGAGCTCCGTCACCCTCACAGCAAAAAACCTTTTTCTGATATTCAGAAGAAACCAGCAGTGTTCCAGTTTGTGCCCTTTACCTCTTTTCCTGTCACAGGGCAGCACTTAAAAGAGCCTGGCTCCCATTTCTTTTTATCCTCCAGATAGTCATACACATTGATAAGATCCCCAATCTGAGCCTTCTTTTCTCCAGGCTGAACAGCCACATCCACCTTAGTCCTTCCTCATGGAAGAGATGCTGCTTTCCCTTCATCAGCTTAGTGGGCTTTCACTGGACTCTCTCCAGTAGCTCCATCTCTTCCTTGTACTGGGCAGCCCAGAACTAGACACAGTAATCCAGGTGTTGACTCACAAATTTTGAGCAGAAAGGAAGAATCACTTCACTCAGCCTGCTGGTGAGGTTCCTCCTAATGAAGCCCAGGATGCCATTAGTTTTTGTAGACACACTTTGTCCCACTTCTCCTAGCAGTCTAAAAGAAGACCCATTTCTATCCCCCTGTTTCAACAGTCTGAATGGGTTGGCATTCTGGACAAATTCTGTGGGAGAGCAAAAATTTAATGGGAATCTTAATGAATCCTATTTTGATAGTAAGTAAAAATAAGAAGAAAAAAGTTTTCTTGTTTATAGATTCAGATTCAGGCACTACTATGATGCCAGGGAGCTGGATGGATAGGCAACTAGGTTATAACTACCTCTTTCTAAAAATAACATTTAGGTGAATTTGAGGAAAAACATTGGCTCTTAGGAAGGCAAAATTAAAAGTGTTTAATTTGAACATAAGTAAATTCTCTCAAAGCATGACTTTAACAAAATCAGGCCTTTAATAACTATTGAATCTGGCTGCTACAGCTTATTTATTTTAGTGATTTGATTTCTCTTGTGTGGAATGAGCAGCCTGCCTTCTCTGTTCTAAGACTGCCACCCCGCCATTTCCATAGACAAAGGCTAATTCTGAATCACACCACCTCTTGAGAAGAACTGAGCACAGCAGGGAGACAATTGCTTTGGAAGAATTGATTTGCAAAAAGGGAAAGTGGACAGGCAGAATTGATTTGTGCAATACTTCTCTCTTGCTGTACCTGACTGGTCTTCTTCATAAACTTGCAAAAGCAAAGTTGAACTGCATCTGTCTAGCCCATTTCAGAATGTGGCACATCCAACATGAGCTACCTGTCAGAGAAACTGAAATGCCTTTCTGCTGCACCCACAGGAGGTTAATATGTCCTAGACTTATATGTCATTGTGCATGGATAGTAGAACTGGGCTTTCTGGCCATCTGGAAATCTAAACTGCTTTGCACACAGATGTCTGACACAGCCATTGTCCAAAGCCATTGGACTAAAAATGTTGATATTAGAAAGTGTGCAGTAAGACCAAAGAATATAGCAGTGCTACTTCTTCTCCAGAGGTAATTTTCCCTAGTAATTTTGCTCTAGTTTTTCAAAGCTTTTCACTGAGATAGAACTGATACATGCTGAATATATAGCTGTGGTATTTTCTATCTGACATCAGAAGTTCCCATATTTTCAGACTTTTCTAAATTTTGAAATGTGATGCCTAATTATTTTGTCACTGGCTAAAGCCAGAAGGTTTGTTTTTGAGTCAATGTATTCCTCATTTCAAAGGTCCTAAGCTGCAGATGTTCTAGAATTAGCCACTTTTTACTCTCAGGGCCCTTTATAGATTTGTTCATAACGAGGTCTAACAAGTAGCACTGGGATTAATCAACATCTGTGGAATTGTTCCAAGGCTAAAATAAATGTTTGGCCTGTAGCTGTTACTTAAAATTGTGTCGGAAGGTGATACCTGCAAGTATTTATCAGAAGAAGTAATGTGTATCATTAGTGCTTTACTGTCTGCAGAAGAAACATAAAAGGGAAAAAGGAGTCAATTCTATGAGTACACTCATTAGTTGTCAAAAAGCCAAGCTGCTCCTTGTAAGTGTTTTACCTTTCTCTAAAGTCTGCACACAAAGGAATAGATTTGGACCTTGAATGCTGTACCTTTAATCCAAAGCAAAACCTTTCACACAGGAAAAGCATAGATTTCCATCAGGAGATTCCAAAGATAACAAAGGATATGAAATTTTTTGCAGAGTAGTTAACATAGTGTCTTTCTGAAGGTAACAAAATTAAGAACATGAAGGGACCTTAAATTTAGATGAATGACAAAAGTTACTAACAGAGCAAATAAAAATAAGTTTTAATAAAACCATTTAATAAAAACATTTATAAACAATTTGCATTATATCAGTCTTGGGATAATTTCATTCACTCTTAATATTAGTTTTCCTTATTTAGTATTTTTGCTTGAAATGCAACAAGCCTATCTGCACAAGGTCACTGTATTGGCTGTTGGCATGAAAGGAAACTTTTGAAACTTATCCTAGAAAGAAGAATGTTTTGGATTTATGGTTTTGTTGGGGTTCTTTTCTTCTTCAGTTATTTTACTGTTCTAGGATTCATTTTATTTTTATTTTTTTTTGCTTTAGAGGGTTTATCCCTAATAACTGGATTTGAGCAGGTGGTTTAGTAAGAAAATCTCTTGTTTTCTTCCCACACAATATTTTTCAAAACCCTGTAACACTGAATTTGAATCTTTATCCTTAAAAAAAAGTACAGATAAAATAACTGCATATGTAAAAAAAGCAATAATGGCAGCAAAGATAAATAAAGTTGCTATAATCACAGTGCTACTTAGCAAAACACGAAACTACCTGCTGCAAAAAAAAATCAAACCAAATGTACCTAAGAATAAGAAAAATCTCATTGAAAATATGTCATATATTTCTTCCACACACATCTCTCCTTCTTTCTCAGTATGTAGCAAAATTCAATCCAGCTGCTTTTGACAGTAACCTTTAAGGGGGTGATTCTTTGGAGGAATTAACTTTGAAGAAATAATTTCATTCTTCACATATCTTGGCTTCAAGCATTTGTCATCATTTACTAAAATAGCTGGAAATCTTACTGGAGGATGGGGACCATAGGAGGCTGAATGAATGCTAAATTTGCTCTGAGTCTGTGCTTATCCCATCATATACCGAACTGCAGATCTTCTTTAGTCTCCATAGCTATATTCAACATTTATCCATTAATATAGGAGCAACTCAATTAGTGGCTCTGTAGGGATCAGAGCATAACCTTACTTTCCACAATTTAATAGCTGCCATACATCATCAAGATCTAATTCCCAGGCTGAGTAGGATGTAAATGACAGTAGCCCACAGATCCATTTTTTAAAAGTTGAAATCTTTGTGACTCAATACTCTTTCCAAGCCTGTTGTATTGTGCATCCTGCAATCTTTCCTATAATTCACACCTGGTATCCTGCAGATTAATATTGCTAATTGTTTTGTGGTGAAATTATTTGATTTCTTGATACATAATTAACATTAAAGGTAATTATTTGCCAGCTAGAATTTGTTAGCATTATCAGAGGTTCATTATCCCAGAAAAGTAATAGTTTGATATTTAGGATGTTCTGTATTTTGTGCTCTCATTGGTCTTCAACAGTATTACTTGCTCTGCTGTCTTATGCTTATTTCAGAGAGGGTTTCGAGCAACTCACTGAAGTTCAAGATCAAGTAATGTTTTTGTTTAATCTCTTTTATCTGGAATCTAGAATTCACTCATTCTCTTTTTTTCTTTATGTATTTCATGATAAAATATAGAATGTACTCCATTATGTAATGAAAATATGAAAAATTCTGTACTTCAGTCTAAGGACTGGACCTGCAAATATGATTATTCTGATTTAGTCTTAATGTAAAATACAATTATCAGTGCTTCTGTGATTCTGTTTATGTGCAACTGAATGATAAGAGAATGAAAAACTGTCATTTAACCCCAGCCAGGAACTAAGCACTATTGGAGCATGACTTGGAATCCAAGATGACCTTGCAAAATTATCTGAAATTACAAGGATTAGTTTAAGAACTAGAGTTCTATTTTAACTAGATGTAGTTAACTGTACAGTGTAAGATGAAAACAAAAGTCAAGGAAGGAACTATACAGAAAATTTTCTGAAGACTATATTTATAATGCACTAACCATGAATCAATGAGCTCACGCTCAGTCAATAAAAAATAGAAAAGGAAAGAAAACCAACCCACTGAGACTGTACACAGTCATATTGCACGTGAAACACATTAAATACTCCTGCTGTTCTATTGCTTTTGTCACAACACTTTTAAAGAGCTTAGATAAAATACTGAGTTTGGGTCTATGAATTAAAAGAAAAAAGATAAGACTCAGCTGGAGCTTTTCCTTCTCATTGCCAAAGGAATCACACTGAAAGACATAGGAAGAAAGAGTGAACAAATTGAATTAAAAAACAAAACAAAACAACAAACAAAACAAAACACAAAAAAACCCCACCAAGACTGAATTAAGATATAACAAAATATTTAAAAAGTTAAAAGGTTACTGTAAATATAAACATAATTTTTCTTGTTGACTATGGATAAAGTATCAGGGAAGAAACTAAAAAATCTTTTATTGGAAGCTTGAAATAACTACCAAGAATAGCTTAAACATAACAATCAACTGATAATCCCAAAGTTCAGGACTGAAGTTTCAATGTGAGCTTTGGCTAGACATCAACAATAAAGGCCAGGGTTTTTTTCTTTCTCATAGAGTTTTTGCCTTTTATTTTTAATTTCTGCTTCTACATTGGAAAGTTTGTCTTGGAGTAGAATCATAAGTGCTAATAAACCACAGAAAAGTAGATTTCTCTCAATTTACAGGTGACTTTCCTATAATATCCAACTTGACCAGAGCTGAAGGTGTTCAAGCACTTAAAAATAAGCCCATCCTTAATTTTTTCTTTTTTTTTTTTTGTCTCAATAGGTTTTGATAAACCCCAAATAAACATGTCACTTAACTAGTCAGGTTCAGTTTATTCATCTTCAGCGATCATGGTAATATTTTTTTAATTTCTATTTTATTCTGACTGTGTTTAAAATTCCTTAGACATCCTTAGGCACATTAGAAGGGGAATAAGGAGTTTTATATAAATAAAATTAATTTTAATATTAATTGTATGAAATCTTTCTTACCACAGAATTTTAAAAATCTTCTGCTAAAAACCATAGCCACATCAAGTATAGTTCATTTCCTGGTAAATAATACCCTGAACATAAAAGAAAAACAGAAAATTTTCAAAAATAGAGAAAGGCTGTTGTTAAGACCCTCTTCAAAACAAAAGGTAGGACCATGAAAGCCACTTCTATCTCCAGACTAGCTGAGCTGCTTCAAATCCAACCAGTTACATTTCCTAGCATGGATATGAACAACCATCGCATAAACAAATCAAAACCAAACAAACCAACAAATATTATGGCTGTCTTCAAGTTTCCTTTTATGCAGGCTCATTGCATGTGAGATGCATGACTTAAGTTTGTCCTACTACAACCTTCAGAGATTGTCATGTAGCAATAGGATTTTTATTACTTCATTCCACCCTTGGTTTACTTCCTGCAGAAAATTCACAAATCTTCTTTCATTTTGTGGGCATCTTCACATAAAAGGACAAAATAAATGAAAACTTGGGAAAGATGATAAGAGGAAGCATACAGAAGACTTCTAACTATTTACTGTTCAGTTTTTGGGGCCTCAGGAACTGAAGTTTGCAGAGCATTAAGGTGGCTACAGTTCAGACCTGGATGTCCTCTCCACTTTTTACTCCACAGCCAAAATAAGAAGGTAACTATGAACTCTAACTCTGGGAAAATGTTGTGTGTTTATTTGAGTGTGTGGAACAAACCTAACACTTTCACACACTGATCAACTGCCATGCTCCGTTTGCATTACAGCCACTCTGGTTGTAGTGAATATGTACAGTGAGTCACATCATGTGACTGAAGGTGTCAGCATATGAGTATCCTGTAACAAGGAAATAATTGAACATCTGGCAAAGCTGAGTGTCATCATACTCGGCATTCATCGAAAACTACTGAGTGGATCTTTTGTTACTGTACAGTCTTTTCTCATTATCCTTTTGTAATGTTTATTTCTTTGACTCACAAGTTCACAGAGCACCCCATCCGTTCTACAGAACTCAAGCACTGCCACTACATAATGAAGAATAATTGTTCTTGCCAGGACATCCTATCCAGATTAGGATGCAACGATATTTGGCCTGAAATTTTTGTAAGAATATCAAAATTTTATATTATAAGAAGGGAAGCAGAAGTGGGAATGTGCTATGATGCTAGTCAGCCATGATTTAGTCTTGACTCCCATTCTTTAGCTCAGTATACCTTGTGGAATCTGCTTTCAGTACATAGTTTTCTATTCCTTTTTAGAGGAAGTGCCCATGTGTCCATTTATCTAAGACTGAATTCGGCTTTCACATTCATTGCTCCGACTTTTCCACCTGGTTTAATTACCTACATAAATTTCTCACTCAAAGGGTCACAAAATTAGTCCTGATGATAGGTACAAATTAACCTGCAAATTCTCTGACTTTGCTAGATATTGATGTTTCATGGAACATAATATTTTTTTTTCTCCTTTGTGTTACCTAAATTTGAATTGTAACACATTATCTGAAAAATAATTTGCAGCCAGTTTAAAATCAGATTCATTTACATTAATAATATTTTTGGTAACTTTAAAAAAAATAAAATCCCCAAGTAACATAAGTGGCAAATTACCTTTATTCTCTGCTGTCATCCAAGATTTTTGTGGACAGAAATTCTTTTCTGCGTTCACAGCTTTGTCCACAGTTTTCATTCCTAGTGTCCTTCAATTATGTCTAAGGCTTTTTTTTTTTTAATGTAAATACGTGATAATAAATATATATTAACAACACTCTTGACAAATGGGTATACCCTAAAGGTGTTGCTATGAATGATGTGAGTTATTACAGCACACCTAAAGCCTAGTATACAAGTAGAAGATTAAAAAATCATGGAACAAGTGCATGCATACATTCAAGGCAACAGAAAATGCTGGAAATGCAAAGTATAGGAAATCAAGCATGAAATCCTAGCCTCAGTGAAGAAAATTGCAAATTACAATTAATTTCAGGGGGGACCAGGCTTTTACTCTAAGCACAGATGGAAAAAAAGAAAGCTTTCCAGCTCCCCAATCCATTTGTGTAGGTGATGCCATTTGTGCATAGTGCCAACTAATTTTTCCTTTTTAAAACTAATGATCCATAATTGCTTCTGGAATGGCAGAGCATAATATGGATTGTAGTGTGCAAATCTGAAATTTACTGGTTCAGGTTTGTGTCCAAATTTCTGAGATAATTCTTACCTGGACTTTCTAAGGGAGTCTCAAAACACCCCTATTATTAAGACATATTTTTGTAGTTATGCATGTTCAAGCAGTGTATTTAATGCCCAAAGGAGTTACTTCTGACTGTCTATGCAACAAGATTTGAGAGCAATTCCACCCTTTAGGAGCCATGCACGCGTCTTTGAAATATTCTAATTCCCTGACAAAGTGACACTACATGTCTTATGCTCCATCTGCTGCATGATGGAGACCAGGTACATGGGTCAGGAAAGAGCCATTGTACATTCTGGACAGGTCCTAATCTGGATTATCAAGACATTCTAATGCTGTAATACGACCACTCAGCCAAAAATTACAGAGAATATGATAAAATATTACCTGGTATTAATTTGTGATTTTCATGTTTTTTAAAATTCATTTTCCAAGCCATATATCCCAGAATTTTTGTAGTGTCTCAGAGATATATCAAAAGGAAGTGAAAACTATAAAAAGCAAATTACATCCAAAACATGAGTATTTCCTTTTTACCCAAACCCTAATATATTTTGATATGAGGGGTCTTATTTTCAAGAGAAAATTTATTGCCTGGCTCAGTTTTCACCATTACTATGTTCTATGGCATCCTTTGAGTCTACAAGTAATAATAATAATGATATTTTTAGTAATTATAATAATAATGGTCCCAGTCTTAATCTTCCAGTCTATTTAAATAAGCTTGACTAGGACCTATGGACAGCCTAGGAAAAAAAATATTCTCTGTTAATCATAATACTTTCATAGATTAAATTTGATTATTTAATCAAAATGCACAAATGTCATTTTCCTGTGAGAAAAGACCCATAGACCACTGAACTTTTTAAGCACTTTTTTTCCTCAGTTTCACAATTGTTCTGAATTCAGGACACAGAAAACAAGCTTCTGTTACATTTTAATGGATAATTGCTATCAAATAATTTATGTCTGCAAAATGCTAGATATAGCAGAGATACTACAGCTACTTATGACATAGTAAATTAAAACTAAACCATCTGCATGTTGAGTATGTTACATAAGTTTAATTGTATAATATTAGGCTGCTTCCATTATAAAGATCAAATGCAAAGAGAAAAGACATAAACTTTGTGTATGTATCAATGTATACTCAACTCAGTAGTTGATGATTATTTACTGGGCATGTAAGCAGATGCATTTTATCCTGTTTTGGCATCTATTCAGGGCAACAGAGAGAAAAAAAGAAAATTTCCACTATGCATAACAGAGAAGAAGATAAAAGATCTTATAAAATGAAGATTACCTTTGGCTCCTTTTAAATTCTGTGACTATTCAGCATTAGACAAGCAACAACTTGGGCACAAAAATTATTTTGTCAATTTCCCCACCCTTTTTTCTATAAAATGTGGAGTATTACAAAGGAAAATATGAAGTGACATCAATTTCTTTAAATAGAATAAAATAAAATGAAAAAGCCATCTTTTTCTTTTTTTTAAATCCAGGTTCTTATGACAGTCTTGCTTGTAAATTGTGCTATCTACCATATAGTGAAAAGGACTGTCTGTAAGCAATTTGGCAAAATTTATTGTTTGCAAAGGATACTTGCAGGTGGTCGATGTGAATTTGTTTCTTGTTATCAAGACATTTATAATTTTATGTCTCCATAAATTTGAACATACTTGGGTGCTCCAGAAGTCTCCTTTCAAAAGGAATGAAGTCAGTCTTTGAAAATAACAGACTGACAGGAACTACCAAATTTAACATCTAAATTCTGCTGTCAAGTACGCTCTTGTGTAGTATTGTTCTGAAAGGTAATATTAATATAATTGTAACTGAGGGTAGTCTATATAAGACTTAACCCACACTTTAAAAGCTCAGTTCAAGTCACTCAAAATTTTTTATCTTTAGTAGTGACTGATTTAGTCTTGCAGAAAGAGCTACTATGTCAGACCTTGCTGTAAGCCTGCCCCGGTGCAAGCCTATGGCACATCCACTACTATCCCACCTTTGTGCATTGACTTTGAGGAAATTACTTTAAACATTAAAAACGTCTTAAGCAATCTCATTAAGACAAAGGAGTACTCCCAGGGGCAATATTCTCCCAATAAATACACCATAAACTTGGAGCAAACTCTTCTAATAACAATGTAGTGACTCTATCCCAGTTTATCTTAAGTCAAAATGTGCTTCTTGACCCTTGGTGCAGGGTTCAACTGAATTAAAAAATGCTGAGGAGTGTAATGTTCCATTAGAGATATGTGGAAAATTAGTAAGAGCAATATGATTAATAAATGCGAGTCTTTGGTAATTATTATTCCACAACACAACATTCACAGTGTCTAAAGGGTGAGCATGAAACACAGATTGGAGGGATACTTTGTTCAGCTAGGAGGGCCATGATTTTAGAAATATGTTTTTAAAAATAAAATGTAGTGTTTTCTGAACAAATAATGGGGGATAATTGTCACCAAAATAATTTATGAGGCATAAAACTGAAAACGTGTTTTGTTTCTGGCAGATGAGAATTTGTTATATTATGACCACTTGAATTCCAAATGAAAATAGAGATATTTTAGCCATTATTCATTACTTTATTTGGGGAAGTGGATTTCATTCCATTTTGATGAGAAAGACCAAGTGTTTTCTGTTGACATAAATTATGTCTTCATAAACAGTAGAAATTCTTAGGTTTCTTACCGCTGTGGTCAATCTACATTTTAACAGGATAATTGAATGGTCTTGTATAACAACCACCAATCATATGTTGCTAAGTAACCATTCATCTATGAACAGAGTGCTTTTAATAACCCATTAACAATCAAGTATATGTTCTGCAAATTCTATAATTGCCTGGCACAATTTCCTTCTTTTTTCCAGAAGTTTTACATGACAGTTATTTTTTTCATGTCCACAAGTCCTGAATTGCTACACTGGAAATGATTTTCAAAGACCACATCTTAGAATAAGTAAGTACAGTTATTATTGAAACATTGTTCATTAATCCTTCCTGGTGTACTAGTACCTGGATTTACATACACACACACACACACACACACACACACACACACACACACACACACACACACACACACACATACGTTTATATATGTGTATATGTATATGTACACACACACACACAGACACACACACAGATAGATATAGATATATATATATGCTATTGGTTATTATTTATTTGCATAATATACAAACCAGCATTTGAAATATTTGAACTTTCAGAGAAAAAAATGGTTGATTATACATTGAACAGAACATTCTTTTAAAAGAATTAGTCCTAGAACTGTACAAATGATACTCCTGGAAACTCTGCCTATCACAGGAGAAAGTATAATGCTTTCCTCTGCTTGCTAATTTGGACTTTTAAAAGTGTTGTTTAAACAAAGAAAAAAGTTGGGTTTTTTTTAACTGTGTTTAGATGCAAGTTGTGAGAAAAATTACTGTGCTGTTGCCCTACTTTCACTTCTTCCTCAGGATGTGTTCTTGAATCATCCTATTGAGAGTAAGTTGGGTTCAAGCTTTTGGTCAAAGAAATGTCAGGAGCATGCACCCAGAGCTTGGGGATAGACTCAGGCTGAGCTAAGTTTAGGTTACCAAGAATTGATTCCTAAAGTATGTCCAAGGATAGGGGATATGGGTTGACAAGAAGATCATCTCTGAAAAAGGCATGAATTCTCCTAACTCATAGTAAATATTAGAACAGTAATAATGGTCAAATATCAGGAAAAAAACCAAGCAACAGCTTACCCCAATTACAAAGGAAATTCAGTCCTTAACTCTCAAAGTTTCTCATCATTTTTTTTTTTAATTTCTTATCAGCAGCTGTTGCACTCTCACCCCAAGCTTTAGCTTTTTCTTCTTTCCTCTATTCTACTGTTTATTTCTGTTGTCCTTGAAAGTCTTGGTACTATCTGGGAAATGGAAGGACCTCTTAAAGACTGTTTTTTCTGCAGAAATCCACGCACAATTCTGCCTGTGTTAAAAAACTGCATAAAGGATTATAAAACAACAAAAAGCACTGGGTTATTTTCCAAAGTCAATGTAGACAGTGCGGGGTTTTTCAGTGCTTCCAGGAACAGATGGATTGATGTGGCTGACATCTCACCTACATTCACTTAGAAACTTGAAGGAGGCAAAAACTGTAGCATTATCAAATTAAACAAATATGAATTAAACCTGAAATCTACTTCAAAATGATCACTGCTGTTAGCTCCTATGAGGATGGGTTTTCTTTGAATCCCATTATACCAGGGAGTGTGAAAACAAGTTAAATCTCCATTTTGATTGCTTTACTCTGTCAGGTCCACTCAACATTTCTTAAATTTTAATTACTGTCTTTGTAGTTTATGATGTTCTGGCCAGGAGCCATGCTCCTTTGCTTAATCAGCAGGTTGCCAATATGACACTGGTTTCTTTTCCCTATGACATAATGAAGAAAACAAAAACTGTTCAGTTAATCTACCAATTAACAGTCATCATTTCATGACTTGAATTTACAAGCTCTTCAGAGCCTTTCATTTCCATTATTTCTTAGCTGTGTCTAGCAGACATTACAATACTTTGTCCCATCTTCAGAAGCAATAGCCAAGAGAGTGTATGGGAAGTTTGATGTAATATTGTGTCTCAGTGTCCAATGTGATCAGGCTACTGCTGTGCTTACAGATTATTTTAAATGTATCAGAACTCCAAGGAATTTCTTGTGGGACATAGCACATTTATCAACTGCACCACAAGACTTTAACAGAGTTACTAGTCAATTTCTAACATCTGTTTTGGCAAAGTCCTGTAGCAACAGCTGTCCCAAAATTCAGATTCATCAGTAAGAGAAATTAGCTAATTGTACTGAATGGGGTGGGAGTTTCTGTTTTCATATTATTGTTAAAAACACATACTTAAAAATACTCATAAAACTTTTAGGAAGCTGTTTTCAGCTAATTCTGGTTTGCTGGAAGTCTTGCTTTTGTATTTGATTTACTGCAATTCTTGCATTTGTATTTCTGGGTTTCTGCACGTTATGATCTGCAAATAAATAGAAAGTAAATGGGAGCATGAAGAAGTGAAGTTAACTGCTTCTGGCAAAATCCAGTTGGTGTATCCTAATAAAGGCAAGACCCTAAATAAAAATAGATAAAAAAGGTTATACATTCCTGAGGAAATATTGAAAAAAATGTACCCTTCATTTTGAGATTAAAAAATAGGTTAATGAAAGTGGAAGGACATCTTTAAATATCTTTAAATGTAATAGAAGAATACATTTAAGATCCAGACTTACCCAGAAGTTTGTTTTCTGTGTTTGGAGATTTGTCCTACTTTTTGTTGTAATGAAGCATAGCTTTAGAGATTTTAACCCCTGATGGTGCTTTTTGTCCTGTTCTGTTTGAAAATAAAAAAGCAACCTTTCAGGGAAATCCACCTCAAGTACTGTTGCCATACCATATTCTTGAAGTCTCTGTAAGGGTGCAGGAAGTTGGCAGAGCACTGAGCAGGGTTGGACATTAACCAGTCTGGAGGTCTGGGAGTTGCCATGGTCTGGGAATCTCCGGATAGCTCAGACATGTCAAAAACACAGTGACAAGGGAAACTTGGTGAAATTTCCCACTAACCTTCTTTCATCTCTACCTTTTCTAATGTGA
>JAWWLZ010000172.1:43996488-44057526 GCA_035041345.1 Poliocrania exsul | reverse complement strand
GCGGGGGTGGGGGTGGGGGTGGGGGGGGCGGGACAGGGAACGGGGATTGGGGAGAAGCATTATCAAAAGCATTATTATTATTATTATTATGAGGTACTGGTTTTCCTCTTATTCCTTGGGGCAAATTAAAGTGAAATGACACTGAATGAGTGGAGTTTATACATAACATATCTAGAAGATAAATATCTGGTTCATATGATAAAATAATTGGACAACCTGTTCAAAATTACAAAAAGTAGAAAGAGCACAACAATAAAAATTTGAAATATGTAAGCCTATTAAAAGTAATTCAATTACTATTTGCATATCTTTTTAAAGAAAAGCTATTTTAAAATAAATTCAAATAAGATAATATATTATTTAAACCATTTTAATGCCAAACAAAAAATTAGTCATATACTATCAGTTATGGCAAAAAGAGGTAATTAAATAAATTTTAACCAGGCAGTAGAGAACAAATGGAAAAGAGAATTTCTGATCTTCTACATAAAGACATAAAACTTAGTATGCATCATGTTCAACAGGTTTTCTGATTGAAAAATGGTGATAGTCAGACTTTCAAGGGTTTTTTAGGTTACACTGAAGTGGATAAAAAACCTGAAAGTATAAGCATATGTCCTGATGTCTGAACTGAATGGTAACACAACCAAAATTTCTCTCGTGTAGTTTGTCTGGGATTATCCTATAGAACCCTGGACATCTACCTCCTACTGCCTTTCTAGGATTTGGTTATATTCAATAGGGAGAAACAGGCAAATTAAGAGTATTTTTTTTCTTATTAAATGTTAACAAAAGTCAAAGAGGAAATTGCTTATTAAATCCCCCCATGATTCTCTATAAAATTAATCAAAACTATTAAAATCAGATTTAAACATTCACACTGAAAGACATAAAGGTATTCACTTTTCTGAAATAACTTTTTAACCTGACATTTAAAATAAACTCTGCTGTCCAGCGGTGGTTCAAACTTCCAAGAGGCCATGCAATCCTTTTTGCTGATAACTAAAGAGTATTTAGCTCTCAGTCACTACCAGCAGACACACTCTCAAATTTACTTCTCGACTTGGATTCAGTTTTAAAATGTGATTAGCTGCTTCCCAACTGTAAACTCATAAGATTTCTCTGTTTCTGAATTCTGTTTGATTATTGATATACTAATGAAAATGCCTCCTCAAATGTGTTTACTGTCTTAGCCATAAATAAATCCATTGTATTATGACTTCTCATTCTGTTGAAAAACTGGCTGCAAGCAGGTTGCTGTTGACTGAAATGGAATTTTTATAGGGATGAACCATAATATAATTTCTGCTGATAATTATTGATACATGGATTGGATTATTCATATGAAATTCACTGCAAACATCTGATAATCAAATTTTGACCTGCAAACAGCAGTGTTTTGAAACAGAGTTTTCACTGATAAATTTGTTCCTGGAGTGCAATGGTGAGATTAATTGAGCGTAGCTTTCAGGCTTCAGGCTCAGAAAATTGCAGTGACATGCAATGTCAATTTTTCGCTTTCTCTAAAATTGTCTAGGAACAATTTAATATTTTCGCATCTGTAGAATTCCTACTGATAAGTTTATTCATTGAAATGGTCATTAGCATACTAAAAATCAAATAGTATAATAAGGGTTACTAATCATGTCATACTAAAATTATGAGAACGTACCTAAAAGAAAATCTATTTAACAATACAAATAGACTCAAAAGAATTTTTGAATTATTACTCAGCTTTATTTGATATACATCCAGGACATTTTGACTTTGAAACGCCAGACACATCAAGCCTTACTTTGTTGTAAATAACCACAGTTACATCATCTATCTCCTTTTAAGCATCAGTCTTTAATGTAGTAAACAACAGTTTTTATTCTCAGGGGAAATAGTCAACCTATTAGTTCTGCTTTAAATGTACAGCTGCAATAGCAACTTGCATGAATTTTATTAAGTCTAGTGTCTTTTCTGTCACTTTCTGAAGCTCTAGATTTATACCATCTTTGTATTCAGGCCCATTTAAAAATTAAATATCAACACCCCCCCACCCCCCCCACCCTCAAAAAAAAAAAAAACCACACACACACAAAAAAATTGGAAAATCCTCACTTTATTCCTGAGATATATGAGCTGACATGTGGTAAGGATAGAAAAATTCCAAGGTCATTCAACAGCTAAAAGTTAAATAAATGGTAAATAGTCTCTCCTTACCACTTATGTCCCTGAGTGGACTTGCTTTCAAAAAATTTTTAATGCTTAACATACTATGAAAGAGGAGAATTGTTTTCCTGGTTTATATTCTTCACTATCAGATTAATTAAAATGGTGTCCTTTTTTCATGTCATTATTGCAACAAAAAGTGAGATTATCTATAAATGTGGTTGCTCGTAGGAAGTGAGGCATTACTCTAAAATGTATTTCTGTACTTCACTGTGAATTAACTGATTTTCTAATAAGACTTGAAAATAAAAGAACATAAAGAGAGTTAATAGTGGAAATGCAAAAATAGTTAATCTAATCAATGAATAAAGTGTATATTTTCTTCT
Organism: Poliocrania exsul; assembly: GCA_035041345.1. Lineage (NCBI taxonomy): Eukaryota > Metazoa > Chordata > Aves > Passeriformes > Thamnophilidae > Poliocrania > Poliocrania exsul. The sequence goes on along the minus strand of JAWWLZ010000172.1, from coordinate 44,054,983 downwards.
TGGATAGACTAAAATAATCCACGACATATTCTCTATCAACTTTTTAACGTAGGACAATATCTTCTGACATCTGTGATAAATTTTAAGATTTTTTTTTTTTCACCAAATAGCCACAGAATAACAGAATGGTAAATTTGGAAGGGATCAGTGGAGGTCATATAGTCCAACCTCACTGCTCAAGCAGGGTTCCCCAGAGCACCTTACTCAGGATTGTGTCCAGATGGCTTTTGAATATCTTAGTGAGGCAAACTCCACAACCCTTCAGGGCAGCCTGCTGCAGAGCACAGTCACCTGCACAGTAAAGAATGTCCTCGTCATGTTCAGTGGTATGTTCCCCTTTCTGTCCGTTACCTCTCATCCTATTGCTTGGAACCACTGAGAAGAGTCTGGCTCCATCCTCTCAACACCTTCCCTTCAGCTACTTATAAACATTGATTAGTTCTCCTCTCAGTTGACTCTTCTCAAGGCTACGCAGGCTCAACTCTCTCAGCCTATCCTCATGAGAGAGATGCTGTCATTCCCTAACCATCTTTGTTGTCCTCCACTGGTGTCACTCTGGGAGCTCCATGTCTCTCTTGTACTGGGGACCTCAGAACTTGACAGACCACTCCAGATGTGGTCTCAGTAAGGCTGAGTAGAGGGGCAGGATCACCTCCCTCAACCTGCTGGCAATGCTTTTCCTAGTGCATGCCAGGATACCCTTGGCCTTCTTGGTCACAAGGGCACACTGCTGGCTCACGGACAGCTTGTTGTCCACCAGGACACCTAGGTCTTTCTCTGCGAGCTGCTTTCCAGTAAATCAGGTCCTAACCTGTACTGGTACATAGAGTTATTCCTTCCCATGTGCATTTGCCTTTGTGGAATTTCAGGTAGTTCTCCTCTGCCCACTTCTCCATCCTGTGGAGGTCCTTCTGAAGGGCTGCACAGCACTCAGCTATTAGCCACTCCAGCTTTGTATCATCAGCAAACTTACTGAGGAGGTACTCTGTCTCTTCATCCAAGTCACTGATGAATACGTTAAAGTATTAACTCTTGGGGTCACCATTAGTTACAGACCTCCAGTAGACCCTGTGCCTCTGACCACAGCCCTCTGAGCTCTGCCATTCAGCCAGGTCTCAGTCCACCTCATGTGTATCTTCTGCTTATGCCTGAGATTTGACAGGAGTTCCTTGTTCATCCATGCAGATCTCCTGTCCCTTTTGTTCAATTTCTTGCCCATAGGGATTCACTGTTCTTGAGCCTGAAGGCAGTGATCTTTGAATACTAACCAGCTCACTTGGACCCCTCTTTACCTCTATAGCATTCTCCCATTGGATTTTTCCAAGAAGGTCCCTCAGGAGGCCTAATATAGCTCTCCTGAAATGCAGGGCTCCAATCTTACTCATTGCCCTCCTCCCTCCCCACAGGATTCTAATCCCCATGAGCTTGTGGTCACTGTAAGCAAGGCTGCCTTCAACCTTCACATTTCCAACCAGAACTTCCTTGTTAGTTAGTATAAGATACAACAACACATCTTTCTTTGTTGGGTCCTCCATCACCTGTATCAGAGAGTTATCAACAATGTTCAATCAATATGAATCATAACGAAAATCAAGTTCAATTTCAATCTAAATAATAACTACATAATCTAGGTTAATTTGCTAAAATTTTGCAACATGTGCTCAAATTAAAATTTCAAAGCCCAATATGCTTACTTTCAAAACATTCAGACCATAATTGTTCAATTATTAACCATGACTTTTTTTTTAGACCAATTTAGGTCAGTTTAATTTAAGAAGGGAGTAATAAGCAAAGAAAAAAAGTAACTTGTGAACCAAATTTCGAGAGTTTTTCAATATTGATATTATTTTGTTAAGTTAAAAGGAAAGAAATTTCTTCATATTTTTCTATTCACTTAATTCTTTTTATTCAGTCATTACTTTGCTACTATCTACATTTTCTGGTCAGCTGAACTACTACTAAAACTGTAAAAGCAAATTCTGACTCTGCTGCCCAGGGTTTCAGTTTCACTGCAGACCTACCCAGTCACAACAGATGTATTATGATGACGCTCTCTGCATTACATTATTAAAAAAAATGCTAATTGGCTTATTGTACTGCTTTGGTGAAAGGAATTGCCCTCTTTGATCTGCAGCATAATGAGATTTATTTTCAACATCAAAGTAATCTATAAAAACTAAACAAGGAGATGAGAAGCTACATATTTTCATGTCCTCTGAGGAGAAGGGTAAGAATCAGCAATGCAAATTCCATTGGATGAAGGGACAATCTGAAAGAAAATTAATCCTTAAAGAAAGTAGCTGAACCTTGCATTCTGTCACAGCGCACTGAAAGACCTTGAATCACACTTTTTTCTCTTACATTGCTATAAATCTGATAGAAAACCATTGACTGCCCTGGACTTGCTCTGAATTCATGTTGGTGAACACTGGGTCAGAATCTAGTCCCTGAGCTTAGGTTTTCTTCTGGCTATATGATGAACAATCTCAACAGCTACACCAGGGTCTATACAACAGACCTGTCCTTTACATGTCTATAGCAAAAGAATCCCATATTGGGAAATGACCCCTAGTAAGGCTCTTGAGTCTCACACTGTCCTCAGTCGTCACATGCTGATCTCTACGCAGCATTGTCATTGGCTCTTTACAAAGGCTTTCTATCCAGATGTTTTTAAGTGTGAACTATTTCAATCCAGTCATGGAAGGAGGCTCATAGGTAAAATGTTGAACTATACAGTATTTCAGCAGCAGTGTCATTGGACAAAACCACATCATTTATTCCATCTACCTGTAAGAAACAATCCGGGAAAGGAATACCTGATAGAGCGATCTCTTCTTCTAACACTGGAGATTTATTTCCTTAGAAACCAGACAGTTTGTTCTAAATATCAAAATGTGGAGGGTTTAGGATCTATTTCAAATTTATACAGTTATGACATAGTCTTCAGTTTCAAACAGAATAGCATAATACAGCACGATTTCAGCTAACAATTTCTAATGGAAAGAATGTTCTTTCTTTTAGATTCAGATGTTCAAATTATCACTATTTAAACTTATTCAAGTGCCCTTAATTTAATCTTTTTTTTGGCATGGCAAATAAAGAAAAATGTTACGTAGCACAGCAGAGCTTGAAAAAAATTCAGATAAGCTCATCACAAGGGCATGATGTTCACATAGAAGTATCCTGTGTTTTCTCCCTCTTAAGTATGAGTTTTCAATGGATCCTCTTGTGATTTCTGAAAAGCATCAAGTATCCAATTCCCACAGATAGATAATGCTGAGTGTGCAGCACTTGTGCAAATCAGGCTACTCATATGGATCCCTAAAAATAAAATGCTGCATGGTGGAAACACTTGGCTTTGTTTTTCAGGAGAAGGAAGTAATTTCATTTTTTAGCATCTGTAAAACACTGTAGCAAAATATCTTTGAGGTAGAAATAGATCAAAAGCTTATGAAAAAGGTCACTCACAAGAGAAAGTTCACAGAAGTGAGTAAATTTTTAATAATTTTGATGAGGAGAAAAGGTACATGACATGTTGTAAATATATAATTTTGCTGGTTTAAAGGTAAACCCGCAGGAGAAATGAACCCAACTCAAAAGACATTATAAATAAGGGTTAAAATTTAATAAAAATATCATAGTAAATTAAGTGATACAAAGAAAATTTGTTTTCAACCCACAAAAACCAGAGGTATAGTCCAGCATCCTGGGGAACAAACCGAATGGTGTTTGTAAGTCCCTGTGCTGAGCCCCACATGGTCCCCCTGAGTCCAAAGTAAAAAGAAAGAAAAACCTATTGGTGCAGATGATGGTCGCAGTCTGGTTGAGATTGGCAGCTGAAGTCCTGTCAAGGTTCTGGCCCTCCTCTGGATCCGACAAGTGTTACCAGAAGTCCCCAAACTCCAAGATTATAAATGCTCATGTTCAGGTGAGAATGTCCAGTACCTTCCCCAGGGCGAGGAGTTCCACAATGGGTGATCCAGCTCTGTGAGTCATGGGATATTTTTGGAATCCTTGAAGACCCATTAGCAGATGTGACCCCTCAGGCTGGGTATGAAGGTGCTATCTACTCCCCAGAGGGAAGGTATCACACCTGAGTCATTGGTGTGAAGAAAGGGACTCTTCCCTATCTCACAGGGTTCTCTAATACCCCGCTTGTAGCCTGAGGGGTCAGGTGTGCCCTGGGCAGCTGCTGTCCATTGTTAACAGTTTGTTAGAAATTACATAGAGGGTGCAGAGACATAATTTTGGTTACACTCACACAGTAATAAGCTGGCCCCAGCCACTCTAACTAGGATAATCATATTAAAAATCATGTTAGAAAATTCCATATTGATATTTTTAGGAAAAGAATTTTCTGATATTCATACCAATATGACTACTTTCCAGTTTACGCTATGAATTTTTAAACATCAACATCAAAATCTGTTTTTCATTTTTTTCATTTTTCATTTACTGAAAGTATTTCAATTCCTCTCTTCCCCTCTCCCCTCCCCTCCTTTCCCTTCCCTTCTCCCCCCCTCTTTCCGCTCCACTCCATTCCATTCCATTCCATTCCATTCCATTCCATTCCATTCCAAATTTCTATTCCTACCCTCCTCTGCCCTCTCAGCCTCTGCCCTCCCTTCCCTTCCTGTCCCCTCCCTCCCCTTTCCATATTTCCACAGAAAGAGGAAAACTGTCTCCCTCCCAGCTCTGCTATGAATCATATGAATTTTAAAATCATACTGAAATAATTTATATATGCAAACACAGCATAGAAAAAACTGAAAAACTTGTTCTTTTTACAGAATTTTGCAAAAATATATACAGGTTATTTTCTAAAGGGGCACAATCTTAGTATACCTGTTTATCTTCTCATATTTGATCTGTAATTTACTCTCATTAACATGGGTGCCTAGTCAAAATTTATTTATTTAGTTGAAAACATCTTGTATAATTACACATGTTAAATCATCTATATAGTAAAAATGACATTCAGAACTGAGAAAAGTGAAATGGGAGCAGCTCACAGGAATAGCTTCTCTTGAAAACATATATATAAAATTAATTTTAGTTCTGGAGCATTTTATTTGAATACAATGCTAATGTAGTCTGATTTTTTTTTTGTCAGGGTTAACAAAAGCCATTAGTTGTGCTTACCTTGGTGGAACTATTTATAAAGACCCATCTAAATATCTAACAATCAAAACTTAACACCAGCTCCAATACAATGCAAGTCTTAACTAGAATTATAGATAAATATGTCAAAATTCATTCAGGGAATTAATTCTAATTTTTAAGGTAATTTCAATTAAGGTGCATGCATTACTTAATTTAAGAATGATTAGAAGTTACTCTAAAGACTAGTAGTATATGCCAGCCAACAGATCTTATACCTAAAATTAGTGGCTGTTACTTGTAAGTGTTTTTATACCTACAATGACCCCTTTTTGGTTGCCATATTTTAAACCGTGGCTCTCCCAATATACCACCCATTTCACCAACTTCATGATCTAGCATTGTGATGCTTAACTTTATGTGGAAGCCATTATTGTACATCTTGACAAAACCCTCACTTCTCTGCAGGTCCATAATGATCCTATTCTAATTATCTTGACTAATATCTAATTAATCTTGACTACTTAATGAGGCTGCTCTTTCAGACTGCTGCCTTTTTTATTCTAACTTCAAAAGACATGTATCAATGAAAAAGTTAGCTGGAAGAAAACAAAGAATAATTTCTTTATAACTGGTAGTTGAAATACACTGAATTCTGTCCTGGCTCTTGCAGCTGATTCATACATAGTGCCAGGCAATTCAATCACTTAAAAATTCCCTTCCTTGCAAATGTTCCCATCATAGTGACCATTAAAGATAGTAGTAACTTTGCCTTGAAGAAATTAAGATAATAAAAATTTATGGCAGTCTTGTGTCTTGAGGAAGACTCCTAAAATTAAAGAACTTCTGAACTTACTGAGACTGTCAAGGGATTTCACAGAAACAGTCAATTTAACCTACCCTGATAGTGGATAGCCATCATTTGTAAATTCCAAGGATTCATATATGGATTTTTGATAGCTGCAACATGAAGGTTTGCATTCATATATGACTTTTGAACTAGATCCTGGTAATCCTTATGGAGAATTTTCCAGCAAAAATAGCTCTTGCTTTGTTTAAAGTACCCTAACCACAAATAGCTTCTGTTCTTCCAAATGACAGTCTGTTTTCATGGTTGCAGGCACTTAGGAATGATGAATACACATTAGAGTGAGAAGATGAAATATCTTCAGTAACTATAGTGGCCTGTATTCTTTGCATAGAGGAACAATGTTGTCTTTGCAACTTAAATTTTATGTGTTTATATGGAAACTTTCAGTTTCCCAAAAACTGTTTTGTGTCTCTGGGTTTTATGTCAAGTCTCAAAACAGGAATCTGTATTAAAATTGCTGTATGGAAATAATTATTAGAAGTTCACGGAAACAACCTATTCCTTATAGGAAAGTATAGTAAAACAATGTTATTAGCACCTTCTGTTCTTGTTCACAGGTGAAGGATTGGCTAACACCACAGAAGATGTGAGCATACTTCTGTTTGGGTTTTTTTCAGTGGAAACTCTGTATAAAAGACTGATCAATCCTATTTTTAATCAACATGGTATTTAAAATATATTATTCATTTTAAATTAAGTCCTTATGAATACAAGTATACTATGTTATAAATCTCAAAACAATATACTCTAGTTATCAAGGAAAATCACATCAATGAAGATTGCAATACAGATTCTTCCATTGAATACACATGGTACAGAATCAGATCACTTGTTTGTATTATACTGTATTTTAATATAATTTTTTAATCCATGGGATGGAAAGCTGATGATAATGGACTTTTAAGTATTAACTTAGAGTCAGAAAGGCAAAACAAATATACATCTAAATGAAATGCTGAAAGAATTTCAATTTTTAAAAAAATATATATAAATATATACATATGCATAATTCTTCATTTGCAAATTTGCATATTTTTCTTAGTTAAAATCAGTTTGCATCTGAAACATGAGTAATTTCAAACTGTGTATGCATTCATTTGGACAGGCATTGTAGCTGATAATTTTCATGTAATAAAGTATTAGAGTAAAATTAAAAAAGTGAGGCCCTCTATCAATTCTTATTTAATATAATGGTAGTTCCATAGTCCACACTGGCACTGGAGATGTTAGGTTTGATATGAGAGTCAGGCAAAAGCATGTCCCCATGTGCATGTGTGTAGTGTACATTATGCACTTCTCCCAGCTCACGTAATTCTGATCACCTTGTGTGATGGGTGCTCTCACGGTACTTGTCAGGACTCACATGCTGTGATGTCCCAGCCATCCCAGCCTGGTCCCCACCATCGTGTACCCTCCCTCTCCAGCCCAAGGCTCCATTTCAGCTTACGTCTGGCCATAGTGGGTCACCATTGGTGCCAAATTAAAATCCAAGATAAGTAGGTGCAAATCTCTAACTGTTAGATTTGAGCTATTTTCAACTGTAGTTTAAAAGTGGAACTTGGCAAACAAAGTTAAAAGAAGACTCAGCAACCTGAAAAAGGAGCAGTTAGTAATGTTTGGCAAATCTGAACACTTGGAAAAAGTAAAACAATTGGGAATTAAACGTATGTTGAAAGGAAATTAGGAAAATCACATTACTTATTTTTCTGATTAACTATGCTTTTGCAATTCACTGAGAATTTTGTGAAACATTACAAAAAATGTTCCCAAATTAATTAAATACTTGAAAATAATTTGAAATAATGTAAAATAAGAAGCTCTTTGTATTTACCTTTCTCTCATTATTAATACTAGTTACAAAAAGTCACATCTAACCTCTCAGGGGTCAGGGGTTTGGTTTTTTCTTTATGTTGAATGAGAATTGCATCCCATTAGAAATATATTTCTACTCAGTATGTCAAAATGGACATTTCAAATGTTTTCTAGCTGTCAAGATAAAGATGTCCTCATAAGTGTGTGCAACTGTCTGGGAATTACATTTGCCAGAGAGCTACTGTAATAGAAACTCAAGCATAATTGAGACATTTAAGCTGCCCCAGTCCAAGAAATCCTCTCTGTACATCTGTGCTTCCTGGAAACTTAAACACCAGAGACTTCCCTATCATTTGCCTAATACCATGTTCCTGTCAGTAATGATGTCCAAGAATTATCCTGTTAATCTTTCCAGTGTCAATTTCACAGACAGCGGTCATCACAACTCTATTAAATTTCTTCAGGTAAATTCACTTTGCAGTAAGATCCTACATCAAATAGAAATTAGTGTGAACAGGAACTGAACCCAGCTAAGAATCACTTTTGGGGCAACTGCTACAGCGTCTGCCCTACAGCCATGTCCCTTTGTCACAGAGACATGTGTGAGTGAACTGAAGGACCTGAGTGATGGATCTGTACTATTTCTCACGTAAAATTGTGCTGAAACAAGTCATGCTACAAGATGGCAGTTGTCAGGACAGGCTAAGATCAGTGGCCACAGAATCAGCTCTGGTTCTGAAAACCAGACTTAATGAATTAAAGGACTCCATTGTGGTTATACTAAAGAGGTAGAACTAACTCCTAGATGCTTAGAGATTATATTTGATGTTAGCAAAGATTATACAACCCCAAGAAGGAACAAATAAATGCCCTGATGCCATAGCTAATTTGTTTGTTTTATTAAAACTCAGCTATAGGTATCAAAACTACACAGAAATTTTCTGGTTTCATAGAAACAAAAATGTCAAACTCCTTGCTCTCTGGCAGGTATCTTATAGAGAGATAAAAACCTTTCTAGCCATGAAGTGGGATCAGTGATCTGAAAAGCTCAAAAATTGTGATAATAGAATGTTTTCCACCTGTAACTTTTCAGTCTTCAAAACTGAGGATGTTTAACACACTTTTCTCTGTTAAGAAAAATACAAATTATTCTAGTCTTAACAAACAATTTTGGACAATTTATTTTACCACCTGTCATTCCTTCAAATTTATCTTCCTTGTTTTAACTTGGAAGATCTACTAGTGGTGCAATGTATAAACTAGGATTACACTGGATGTTTCAAAATTACATATTGTCTTCTATGTTTACACATGCATGAGTGGTCTGTGTGTGCAGCAGAAGAACAGGAACAGTCTTCAACTGTTAACACTTAAAAATATGCAATTTATTAACATATGCAATTTAATAACAGCATAATGCTGTTTAAAAATATATTGGCCTCTAATACAGTTTGAAAGGTCCTTTGTTATTTAAATTGAAATTTCATGTAATTTCTCTCTTCCTCATAGAAAATTAGCACAGTGGCTTACAGGAGGAAGAAAATTGTTTTTACTTTACTAAACACTTTAAAATATAATTATTTTTCCCAATGTCAAATTCTATTTGTATTATTGTGAGAGGACACAGAACAAAATGGACCTTCAATTTAAAATGACACTTTTAGCTAAATTAAAAAACAAGGTAGACATTGAAAGCTATAGGCAATTACTACTGCCTTGAGCCTTCCTATAGCTTTCAATGCCCTGGAAAGAAAAAATGCTAAAGAAGAGATTATTAAATCATGGAAGAAAATTTGATTTTCTATATGTTTCTGTAACTGCTTCAAGTGACTGAAGTTTTGTGTTTGCGATCTGAGTCCTGAAAGGGAATGAAAGAGTTGAGAAAATCATTGATTCATACTAACAGTGATAATCAAAGTATTAATTAGCATTTTCTTCTGCACAAAGGGACATGATTTTACACCTGGAAGATTCACTCTTAATATAAGAACAGTGTATACAAGAAGAATCTCAAAAAGTGTTAATGTCAACAATTTTTAAGAGAGGTGAGTAATTTGCCTGCAGAGTTGTGAGGAAAGTGATAGATATAGCTAACATAGAGAGTTACTCAAAGTGTTGAGGATAATTGTAGACAATTCCCTCACTTGAACTGAACCAGTGTTTTGACAACAGCCACAATTAACACAAAAAAAAGAGAGAGATGAAAAAATCTACAAATCCTGTAGCCACCAGCCAAAGTGAAAGAAGTCAGTGTCTAAATACTGGGGTACAACAGCAAATGATATTCCTACATAATACATATATCAGCAGCAGCAGTGGAAGAGCTGTCTTGCCTCAGAGATCTGGGTCTGTAGATCTAATATTGCTAATAGTTTGGGTGCCTAACAGAATCACTTACTCACATCCTTTGGGACTTATTGATAGCAAACACATTATTAATATTATTCTCCCCTTAAATATTAAAATTACTGAGAACTTTCTTTGACTTTTTGTTTTCAGAGAAAAGATATTACCTTCCATTTTCTTGGTCATATTCCAATTTTTTTTCATCAAAATTTTCCCTTCAATATCATTGTATACAATACTTTCATTATTTTTTTCACCGATTTTTGTCATATTGCTGTGTCCTACAAAATACTGTTATTTTCTACCCACAGGGGATATATTTCTGGTGGAGGCATGAGATCACATTCACACAACGGTTTTGCTTTGTCAGATAAAATTGTTTGGCTGTTAAGTTTTCCATGTACATGCATCATCAGTTGTCAATAAAGTCCATTTTAAAGCTGACAGAGTTTTTAAAAATTAGTCTGCCCTTTAAAAGATACTCTAAGTGATTAACTGTGTGTCTATAGATCACACAAGACAAGTATACCCATTCATTTTCTGTCTGTTATTTCAGTGACATCTCATAACAAAACTCCCTTTGTTAAACAGGGAAGCTTTTGAGAAATAGGAAGTGGAGATGTGAGGAAGAAATTAGCTGACTGAAAAAGCATCCAATACACAGTACTAGCATAAGCACACAACCTGACAGTATCTCTTTTCTGTAAGTCACATAAATAAACTGAAATGCTATTTCACTTTTATTTGCAAAGAGGTGGTTTTTTAAATGCTACTAGCCAGTCTTCTTTTGGGTCTTAAAGATGGTGGTTCAAGGAGTCACAATAACTCCATTTCACACAAACCTGTTGGCAGCAACCTGAGCCCCAGCTGCTATGGGAAAGAGGATGGATGGATAGCTCATGAGGTCATATGTTGCATTTTTTTCCATTAAACTGATGAATGAATGCATGGATACAGGCCATTCCATGGATATTACTTAGGTTTGTTTGCCCAATGCTATATTACTTTTTGTAAGATTTATTTTTTCTTGGTGCTATTCATTCAGAATACCTTCCAATTTCCCATCTGGAGGAGCTAAGATGTCAATAGTTCAGGTTTTTTCTCCATTCAAATTGTAATGCTGGACCACAAATAGTTAAGTGGATGCTAAGCAAGGTGCTCTGATACTCTTTTCATAAAAAGTACTATTTGGGCACACACAAACGTGCATCACTGTATGTGTGGTCATCAAAATAAGTGCAAAACTTGATCATCAATTATTCAGCAATTTTGCATAAAGTGGAAATATGCAAATATTGAACAGATTTTGTTATAGACACATGTGTTTGCAAAGTCTTTCCTGTAATGTTCTTCCAAAGGCAAATACGGTATCTCTACTCAATACCAAAATAAACTAAACCCTTACTTCCTGTATTAGGTTCAGGGAGAACATGGCTGTCTTCCTAGCTCCTTCACAGCCTTTCCTGCTGTGATCAGGGTTGTTATAACCTGTCTACCCTACATGAAAATACCCAGATCTAGACTGTAAAACATTTAGTTATTTTCCACTGAGAAATGCGGTACTTTTACCTCACTGCTTGTCACAAGGGAGGAAACAGATGAAGTAATTCACTGCTCTGAAGACTTAAACCCAGGTTTGCCTAACCAGATATGTGTTTTAGTGAATGTGCGACTTAAACATACTTCAGACCACTAGTTAGAAGACCTGCTTGAAGTGACAAGATTCTTTATCAAAACACAGCTTTATTTTCCTTCAAGCACAATCTTCACAATCTTAGCCTAGGAAAGAATGTATCAGCCCAGAAATGTCCTCCTGATACTTTCAATCCCATACAGCCAATAGTACATGATGTTTTGATATAAGACTTAGGTTAGTAATCTAAGAAGAGAAAGGTAGATTATTAGCCTCTGCCAATCTAGCTAGCTATTGCTATTTACATTTTATTCTTGGCTACATTTCTTTCATTTCTTTAATTTTTTTTTTATCAGTAATCTGTAACAAAATAAGTGATTTTTTTTTAAGGAGCTTACTCAACAAAAATAAGAAGCGATTACATGGAAAATATGGATTGATTCTGATTCTGCGTGAAACTGTACAAACAACATCTATTTTGATGAAGGAAATTCAGGGTTGGAATGTGAGAATGAAGAGTATGAGCTAAGTGTACATGATAGAACAGCCCATCCTTGCAAGGAAGAAATCTGTAAAGTTATGAAATAGGATAAAGGCTTTTTATATCTGAAAACCAGTCAAGGCCAAAAAGTAATTTGAAGGTGACAGATACATATGTAAAATCTGATGTATTTTCTTCTTTTTTTCAACCCTCCACCAGTGCTAGGAGTTGTGATGACCTATGATACCTTCCCTTTCAAACTATATGGAAAAATTAGAGGCATTTCACAGAAGAAAGCCAGGAGATAAAAAATAGATCCATCCTGTAAGACAATGATAGAGATATTTCTGAAAAGTTACTAGCTGGGAAGTGAACATTGAAAATAAGGGGGGTTTTACCTAATAAACAAATGTAAAAAGATCCAAAAGGTGGAAGTTATAAAGAGACAAATGCAGATGAGACATTAGATATGAATCTAATGTAAGAAGAAAAGTGAGTCATCAATAGAATTTGAAAGGATTATAGGGAATTTTGTTGCACTGAATACTTTTTATAACAAATTTCTTCTAAAAGAAAATAGCTGTAATTCAACTTCAGCTATTAGACTTACAGCAAGTATCAGTCTGTTCATAAGTAGTCCAGCTTAAATTTCAAGCAAACTAAACTGTGAGTCATCTCTTTTAATGTTTTTAATTCTGACAAAGTATTGAATTTATTCCTTGGCCTTGTAATGTCTCCATTTTTTCAAGCTTTTTATTAAAATCATTTATAAATCCCTAGATTTTTTTTTTAATGGGGTGAAATTATTTCCAAATATTTAATCTTACATTTTATGACTGTTTTTGTACTGCTTTGAGCAGGGAATTCATAATCACTGTCAACAGATAGGAGGAGACTGTGTCTTAATTATCTCTGAATTCAAGATAGACAGATGATACTAATTTTCTGAACTTTTGTGAAATTTTCTTGTGTTTCTAATACATTAAAAATAATTTTAATCCAGTTCAACAAATGTTACTTTCTCTTATAAATTAGTTCCTCTTCTCAAGTTTCATTGACGCAACTGCTCTATTATTAATTTGCATTATTATTTGCATTACTTGTTCAATGTTGAAATTTAAAAAAACCAGAACTATATAGATCATATTTTTCTTTTCTTTTTGTTATAGCAAGTTGAAGGACAGTTGAAATACATCTCACAGAAAAGATGTGGACACTGTATTGTTAATACTCACTTTTAAAATGCATCAGTTGAGTGGATAGCTACTGCTAGATAAGATCAAACCAAAACAGGTTGACGCAGTCCCATAGTGTAAAGGAGAGCACTCCAGACTCCCAGTCCCAAGGACCTGAGTTCGAGTCTCAGTAGGGACCATTCCCTGGCAGTTCAATGCCTCCCTGCCATCCGATCCTGTCAGATCTTGGATGCTCAGCAGGGTCAGCCCCGGTTAGTACCGGGTGCTGCAGACAGTCTCGAGGATTTCACTGTCACTGTCCAAGCTCGCTGGGCCATGGCAGATGGACCTTAGGACTTAAATGGTGAGGCCGGTTCTGCACACACTGTGCCTCACCTAACAAAAAAAAAAAAAAAAAAAAAAAAAAAGACATGGCAAAAAAGACATGGCAAGAGCCCTTTTATAAGCTTTAGCGAGTAAGCATGAAGTCATCTGAGAAGAAGCAAAGGATTTTCATTTATTTTTCAGTTCAAACAGATTGACAATTCAAGTCAAATGTCATCAGTCTAGCTACAGCAACAGAAACATTTAAAGCATAACAAGTCACTAGTTATATAATAATACAAGAACTTAGATATTCTCTGACAATGCAGTTAACACCTAAAGACGACATTTGGAACTGAAGAAAATACATGAATATATGAATTAAAGTGAAATCTTCTTTCTGTTCAATTAACAGGGAATTACTCCGGTTCTAACTACACACCAAAACTCATTGCTTTTAGATTACTAAAAAAATGTTTGCATAGAACTTTAATGTGAGTGGACCTAAAATTTTCAAGAATGCATAAAGAAACAAAAACATACTGTCTGTTATTAAGTTACTGACATTAGCTGCATTGAGATTGAGCCTAGAAGCACTTACTATTAATACTTGGTAATACATTTTAGACATTTAAGAAAGGAATAATATCTAGACCACATGCCTAAGGAATAGTGATACCTAGCTGTAACAATACACCTCAAGAAAAGTATCTTTTTTCCTCTGTGTAAATACGTGTGATTGAAAACGTATTAGCAGATGGCATCATTGTGAGCAATCATATACACTCAATTTACTTGAGGGTGTACATGTTTAGATGGTGAAAATGTTTTTATTGTTGATTTTGGAGTTGTCTGATTCTTTTATGAGAACAATGTCAGGAAAGCATTTGAGTCTAACTGTCATCTGACCTGATGCAACTTCTTAGAAAGGAGCTGGTAACCTAACAGTAAAAGACACACACTTAAACTTTTCCAATCACTTTGTTCACCCTGCTTGCTTTGTGAAGGCTACTCCAGTTTCTGGGATCTACTGACAGAAGTAAGCTTTGGTTTTTTTGGTTTTTTTTTTTTCTTGTAGATAGCAGCTCACTGAGGTGGATTCACAGAGTCTAGAGAAGGTTTTGTTCTCATGTACCTGGGGTTGATGTGTAGCATGTAAGTAACCAACTCTCTGTCTTGTCTGTCTCTTTATATCCTTAGATATTTGTAACTGCAGGAGATATTTACTGTATTAAAAAATATGTCAACTATTTTAATAATCTTTGTGTCAGAGTACAAGATCAGTATATCATGCAATTTTTGAAATTACTGCAATCTGTTGAGGTTTTTTTCCTTACATTCTCAGGAAATTTAATTTTTATCTAAGGCAATTTAAAAATTATTCAAATAGGTTTCACAACAGAAACTACATGTGTTGCAATAAAAAGAAGCAGTCCTTACAAATAAATTTAAAATGAAAGTGAGAAACTAGTGAAGCAATTAATGTGTTGAAAGAGTCTTGTGATGTAGACTATGAAAGATGACTATTGCGTCTAAGTCCAGTCTCTAAAATTTTCAGCCTCTGACCCTTGTGTGTTCCTGTTTCTTAGCCGTGACTTATTAGCATGCTTTTATCCAACACTTTTGTCACATGGAAAGTAGAGGCAGAAATGCAAAGATTTCTTGCCACACCTGTATTAATATAAAGTAATTCACTATAGGTGTCCTGCGAACCATCAAAGCCTTATGAACCCAGCACTGCCTGCCTGACACTGTACAGAACACATGTGAAGTAGAAAATAATACATGGAAAGGGGAGCTGGATAATTTATCTCATAAGGAATGATCCAATATAAGATCTTTATTGTAGGGAAAGTCAGACCTGTTGATTACCTACTCAACACTCTTCTGCTTGAGAGCTAGTACTGGGAAAATCAGCAAGAGAAATCAAGTTGCTGAAGAATACCCTAAAGATGTGTCTCCATCAAATTGATACAGCTTATCTGTATGTTTTAGACTCATCAACACATCAAGACTGAGGTACTTGCCAAAAAAAGTGACTTTTGTTATCATAAAAACTGTATTTTTAGAAGGACAAATATCATCAATTAAATGACACCCCCACGTTAGGCAAGCAAAGATTTAAAGGATCTAAACTTTGGATTTAAGCAGCTAGGTAAGTTATTCCTGTCTACTTTCAGGGC
The DNA here is from genome assembly GCA_035041345.1 of Poliocrania exsul. Lineage (NCBI taxonomy): Eukaryota > Metazoa > Chordata > Aves > Passeriformes > Thamnophilidae > Poliocrania > Poliocrania exsul. The sequence goes on along the minus strand of JAWWLZ010000172.1, from coordinate 44,039,058 downwards.
CATTTCTCTGTATCTCTTTACAATAGTTATAACTAATTTCAAGGGTTGTTGCAAGGATGACTATCTGGAAGACTGAAAGTATAAGACAAATAAATACCTAAAGGGTAGGAAGTTTTTGCCATTTTTATCTCCTCAGCTTATCCAGTTCCCTAAAACTGATAGTACTTTCTTTCCAGTGTACTAGAAAGTTCCCCAAAAAACACACTGAAGCCATCATACACACACATATACAGGCAAGCTTGCCCTGTTCTCCCTGCAGTCTTGAATAGATGTGGTTTCTAAAAGATTGTTATTGTAGTTAAAATGATCATAAATTTCATAAATTCTGATTATGGACTTGTATTTCTTTTTATTGATCCTTTTGGGGAGGCTAATATAATAACTTAGATGAGGATGTATCCGCATTTATTGGGAAAATTTGTTCAAAGCTATGAAAATGACATTGTGAAATGGCTTGACTGGTCCTTTGCCAGCATGCTTCCCATCAGGTTGTAAGAAGCAGATTAAGAAAGACCTCAGATTTGTTTCACAATGACAAAACAGCAGGTAACTGTGCTGCATTGTTTTACCCTTTAAAAGATTGAAAATATAGAGTAAACAACTTTTTTCCTAATGCTATCATAATTATACATTATAAAGCTAATGTTTAAGGATTTTGGTTTCAAGAGGATCTCAGCATGCAACGAGTATTGAATCTGTAATTTGCTTCCTTGCAGATTATAAAATACAGCACATAAGAGGATATATTGCAGAGTACAAAACAGTTCTCGACCGAAATATCCCTGGGAGAGAATGTGCTCTTCTGAAACCTGGCTTTTGTTCCCTGTTTTGCCATTTGAACTCCATCTGACCTTTGGCAAGTCCCTCAAGGAAGAGCAACAAATTACACTGCTGTTTAAATCCAGAACTATTATCAAAATCCTCAGCCAGGACTCATTGCAATGTTAAAATATCCCAAAGATATCTTAGTCTGTTCCCCCAGACAAGCCTAACAACACATCAGTTTTTACACAGTTTGGTGGCCATAACCTGTAATTTCCCCTTCTTCAAAGACAATGCAACAAGCTCCCTCAAAAAGCAATCTGAAGCAACAACAAGAAGGAGTGAGAGACTACTGCTTCTATCAGGCACAAGTCCATCTGGATGACACGAGTTTGGAATCAGGCAGAGGGAAATGATTGTGTGCACAATTAATCCAACAGTAAGGCTACTGCAGAAGAAACAAAGGTGCTGTGTCTGCTTATGGCACCTGCCCACAGTTCCAGAGTGGAAAGATTTAGAAACCTGGTAAGTATGAAGCTGTCCTACTCAGAGCACCATGAACTATGAAGCACAAAAACTTTAGGCCTAGTTCAGGCTTTCATCCTTGATTATCTGGCTTATAAAACAAGGAACATTTTCTAATTATTAATTCCTGTAGTTCATTAATAGAGTGATTTGAAGCATTCATCTTTCTTCAGATAAAGTGTGTTTTCTCTTCTAACTGAGGCATTTAAAAATATAATTATTACAGAAACTAAAAATTTTGATTCAATAAACCAAACAGATATTTATCCTAGAGTGCCCAGGATGCACAGTCTCATGTAGTAATTCAATTCAGCAGTTCTTGACAATAATCACACTAGGGCCGAGTGCTTCTCACTCAGCCTTTCACTGTCTTTACCGCTTGGTGGAAATCTTGTACCTTTCCTACTTGACTCCTGGTTAGAGACACAGCTAAAATTTAAATGGCTAAATCAACATGCTGCATCCCTCAGTTCCTCAAAACAACCTTAATGTCAACCAGCTTGGAGAGCAAACCCCAGTTTTTTGACGTCATGAGTGGAAGCTTTCACAAAACAAAACCACATCCTCTCCTCCAAAGCTTATCCAAGATTATTTGTTTCTAACATTCGGTTTTTAATGTTTTCCTGTTTGGTTAAATGTTTCACGAATAAAGGTGAATCAATATAGGCAATAAAGAAATTATGAGGTCTAAAGAAGGCTTAAAAAGAAGTGAGGCATTTACATGAAGAAGTTTATTGTATAAATCCTAGCTGAAACTTGTTATTCATCCTGCTTCTGACTTTGATGTTCCAGTAGTGCGTTGAGTTATACATCTTTATGGATTCCAACATGTCCCATTCTAAGGAACTAATATGCTCTTTACTAAATGCAAACTTAAACCATTTATGGCTTGTAAGTCCAACATTCTTACCCTAGATTTCATAGGGCCTAGAACTGTTCCCATTAAAAAAAAAAAAAAAAAAAAAAAAGTTTGGACTTTTGTCCAAGGATCCTTAGCATGGTTCTCATGAATGAAAGAGGCATTTTTTAACCAGTAGCAACAATGCCTCTTTTTATATAAATATAACTAGAATTTATGTTTTTACCTGCAAGGGAGATTTATTCCCCCTGCTTGCAACTTGAGCTGGGTGACTCTAAACCTGTGTTCCTCATTTTGTATATACTCTGAGATTTTTTTCAGTGGAGCATTTTCAGAATTAATAAACAGTTTTAATGGGTGTTTTCAGATTTGTTAAACTCTAATATCTACTAAGTTCTGCTTATTATTACAAATTTCTTTACAACCCTTATCTTATTGCTACAGTAGCAAGTTGAAATGTAAAACAATTCTTTCCCTTGAAATTCTCAGCCCTCCTCGTAAAAATAGTACAATCTCTTTCCATGAAACAGTAAATGTTTTTTCTATATATGAACAAAAGTAGTTTTACACTTTTAGCATTATGTTCTTTCAGTATTGTCTATCAGAATTTTCTAAGTGCAGCAATTTTTGATACATAAATGAAATATTGTGCCTATATAGGGGGAAAAAAGAATAGGAAGAAACATGCAGAGGAATTTCCTAGATTTTGCCTAAAGGACTGCTTCCCTAGCTCAAGCAATATTTATTTACAAGGTCAGAGCAGCTCAGTGATTAAATTCTGGGAGAATCATATTCTATGACTGTTATAGGATGGCTTTGCTTTGATTCTCGTTCCTTGTTCTAGCTGTCATCAAACTGCTCTGCTTTTACCATGAATGGATGCAAAAAATCTTTAGAAATGTGATTCAAAATTAGTTTGGTCACACCTGTCAGACCTGTAAAAAGACAAATATGGAGGTGTACTAAAAATCAAGTGGTGCAAGTGCAAGTGTATTCAGTTTTTGGCAAGAATGACATAACATGAGGGATATTACACACCAGGTTGCATTTGCATTCCAGACTTAATGAGCTCTAACCATTTCATCCCATTATGACACCTTCTATGTTAATATTTCTAATGCTTACAATTATTTAATTCCTCAAAACATTCTTTGGAGTCAAGAAATCTTCATTATGTTCCAAATTTTGGTAGATAATATCTAGATTCACTATCTTTTGCCGGATATTTTCTTAGTTCCCTTTACTGGCATCATTATATCAGGCTGTTACATGTGATAGGCTACAACACCAAGGGCTTAATATTGTGTTTAGATGGCTAATGGGGTGAAAATTATCAAAGAATGAGGCTCATAAATAAACAATTCATCTGCCCACTGTCTGAAATAACTATGGCCCCACCCAAAGCCAATGAAAAATCTAAAATATTTGTGTTCTTTCTATAAAATTACTTAACATTCTCTAAGACTTTTACACATTTCAAAAACCTTTCCCAGTAACCTAAATAAATGCAGTATACTTTATAGGGCAACAGCAAGAAGGAGACTAAAAATGACAAAATTACCTCTTCATCTATAATTTGAATTGTAATGTTTAAATATGTATTACAGTAAATCACTAAATGAAGAGATACTGTATGTAAGTCCCTTGCACACTCATCATTCCAATAACTTCTAGCAAACATTGCTTCCTCTTTGCAGAGATAAAGAGAAAAACACTCTTCTGATTTTGAAAGATTTTAGTCCACAGTAAGCATTGAGATATTTACATGCACAAACAGGTTTGGGCTTCACTGAATAGCTGACCAGAGCACTTATAAACACAGCAGGCAAACGGGTTTTTGATAGCACTAGTTAGTTTGAAGGCACTGTGCAGTTTAAAAATAAGAGTGTGATTACTCTGTGCTTTATAAAATTTGCAATAAACAATTACAGAGTGATTTACCCACATTTTTAATACCTCTCTACTCAGCACATTATAAGGTTCTATATAATTTAATTTTTTTTCTGAATGGATCATTTGTAATCCAAATATAGCACATTGTCTACTTGTTCTTTATAAAAGTAATGTAATCAAACCTAATCACCATATACAAGAGGTGGTATCAATAATAATGTTAGGTCTAGGGGGTTTATTACAGTTATGGCATTCAAGTGGAGATCAAAAGGTTAACTCTCAATGCATTCCAGTTATTCACAATTTCAGTTTATTGACCGAGCTATAGATCAAGGTAACAGTTTCTCCCTGGCCAAAAAGAAGAAAGTCCTACTTATTTCCTCATCATTGATTAATCCCAAGTGAAATTAATGTTTAATAGCTGCATTCTTCTAGTACATGTACATTTTGACCTTCTTGTTAAAATAAACAGGTACTTCAATGGTATTATCAATATCATTTACTTAAAGAATAATCTTGTATTTGGGAAATAGGAGTGCTTTTATTTGCTAACAATTGAGTTTTGACCTTTACAAAAGCAGGTTTTTGCCTATGTATGTGCAGATTTATTCACAAAGCATTTATAGCTTTCTATTGCAAAACAGGGAGAAAAAATCCTCCTCTTTAAATATGGAACAACAACAATAACAATAACAACAACAACAACAACAACAACAACAACAACTACTACTACTACTACTACTACTACTACTAATAATAATAATAATAATAATAATAATAATAATGTTTATATGGTTGCACAAATTTATATTATTAATGTATTCTAAAGCCCTGGGCAGCTGCAAACTTCTTTGGCACCTCCAAATTTCAAAAAAATTAAATAGGTGGCCTCCAGCATCTGCCCTTATTGTGCTGCATGGCACAAGTATTAGGAACTAGCATTGCTCTTCAGCAGCTGGACCCATCTCTTCCTCAAAGTTTCGATGAAAACAGCTGAAATCTCTCACAGGCAGAAGGACTGTGATGCTAATCTGTCTGATGCTTCCAATCAGAAAGGAAAGAATAAATTATGTGCAATGTGTTTGAAACTTATTTAAAGACATATGAAACACCATGATTTGAAAAAGACACAGACCCAAAACTCAAAATATCTGGGAAGACAGCAGTTAGGCAGCCAGCATTGCACCATTTATAATAAGAATAATATTCTTAATCACAGATCAGACCAGTCTTCCAATGTGCAGACTAGAATGCACCAAAACCTGAGGTGATCTAAAGTAATCTCTTTCTATTTCTGAAATATTATTCCAGCTAAGAAGAAATCTGTCTTCTGATCTGTTTAATTAGCCCAATACTACATGCACAGATGGCATTTGGAACTGAAGTTGGATAAAATGCAGCAATGGATCTGTTTTCTCATGAAGCACTGGACTAAGCTTACCAGCACACTTCACATCTCTCCCAAAATTGCCTTCGCTCCCTTTACAAGCTCAGAAGAAGTCATTGTGACTGGAAACATGACCAGTGGTCATCACAGAGCTCCCAGCCCCACAGGCAGAGCAGGATGATGAACTATATTTCCAAGATATCAAAAAGACATGTTAATTTTGTGATATAAGTTGTCTCTGATTTACAGGAACTGGGCAGTAACAAAACACAAATACTTTCATAAAACAGCTAGGACATGTGTTACTTCTGAATTTCCACACTGACATGTCTTCAGAGATTCAGTCATAAAAGTACATAATCACCAAAATATTTTCCTTTTATGAATAAACATGCTTTATAAACCTTTATTCCTGAAGCACTGCCACACTTTTAGGAGATAATTATGATTGTTCCCATATTATTGCTGGAAAATGATGCACAGCTCCTGTGATTGACTTTGCCAAGGTCAAGAAATGATTTAGTGGTGCAGCTCAAAATAGCTTATTCCAAGTTCTCTCTTGTAAACAATAGTCTCCATTTCCTCCATCAGGCAAGTGCCTCTGGGGGAAAGAAGATTTGAGGATGTGGGAAGAAAACACATACACATTTGGTAGTCAATACTGATGAAATCAGGTAATACTGTTCTACAATGGTTAGAAAACCTGCTGCGCTGATCTAGATGTAATAATCTTCTAACAATTATTTCTGGCAGTATCTTACAGCATTTCTGTCACCTTTCCACTGACAAAGCCTTTATTTCTTATTATTGCATTACTTATAATGTCTTTTGCCAGCCCACCCAGCATGTTTCTTAAATAATTATAAGTTGTAATATATTTCTGGCAGCAGAGACAAAGAATTCTACTGCTACCAGTGGGAGATTAGCAATTTCCTTCATTAGCAATTGTAAAGAATATTCTATTATTATGAATTACAATTTTTGTTACTGTCATTATTATTTAACAGCAAGTCGCATGTTTGAGATGACAGGACTTCCATTTTCATAGTGAGTCGTGCCATGAGAGCATTTCAATGATGGGTCAACATCCTTCTATCTGTCTGTTTAGATATTTATGGGTACACTTCACAGGGTTTTCTGAACACCTAACAACCTCATACTCTGAGAAAAATAATCTGCTAGATGCAGATAGATTTTCTTTCTCACACAAATAAGCTCATCTCTTATAGCTTTTGGGGTTTTTTGGTTTAGTTTTGTGTGTGTGTGTGTGTTAGTGGATGAATTTTGGTTGGTTGTTGTTTTTGGTTGGTTTGGATTTTGGTTGTTTAGTTGGCTTGGTTTTGCTGTTCTTTGTTGTATTTGCAAACTATTTTTTCTAGCAAAATTCTAGCAAAGACATGAGTTTTCATTTTTCCTTAAAACAATTTGTCACTCCTGGGGTGAAAAAAAAAAAAAAAAAAAGGGAGGGGGAAGATCTACTTTACTTTAGAAGCTTTTGTGAAGAAAGATTGCTTTGCCTTCCACTGTTGTTACACATCATTGTCACTGAGGAAACTTCCTTTAGTGACAGGAAGATTTTCAGATCCCAGCCAGTTCTGTAGTCTAGTCACCTGTACAACTTATAGGTATAATGAAAGGAATGACTTGGAGAGAGGAAAAAAGTGGATGGAGTAGGATTATAGTGGGATAAATTGATGCTATTTAATAAAATAAATGGTGTGAGAATGCTCTTTTCTTTGAGAATGATAGCTTGCCTAAGTTGCTTCAGAAAGCTGAGATATTTTAAAATATTCATCCTCCTGGCTTCAGTACATTCTTAGTTGTTTCTACAGGTAATGAAAGTTAAAAACCAGGTAGAAAATCTGCAGGAATTTTAAAAGATCTAATATCTGATCCCAAAACAAGATTTAAACTATTACCTTTCCCCTTTCTCTGCCATGGGGAGTGGCTCATGCCTGCAGGCAGATAATACAGGAATGGCTGAAATGGTTGTAGTCTTTGTTACTCTCCCAGTTTTTTTGCCGACATTTACTAGCACTGCAGCAGGGTCTACTGAGAAGTTCAGCAAACATTTTAGGACACCAGATAGTGGCATTGTCAGAAGTCATCCACATCTGTGTCATTTAGAAGCATTTACAAATCACATATTTTTTTCTCTCCAGAGGAGTTGGTAAACTGTAGTTGAGGTTTGCAGCAGACAGCAAAGATGGTAACCGTTTCATTCAGCCTAGCTAAGGGTGCTGCTATGAGTTAGAAGGGCACGATGCTGTTACAAAATGTCTTAAAGTACAAAGAGTTCTTCTGATGCAACATATGGGAGAAAAATAGGATTCTTAGTTGGGATAACAACTTGTAGTAGTCACCCACAGAGTCTATACACAGTTGTAATTCGCTCTCATGGCTGATCACAGCCATTTCTGAACTCAGGACTGTCATCAAACAAGTCCTAGGGAGAGAATTGCAACCTTGTGAGTGCAGTAAGTGGGCATCTATTATTTCAGTGTCATAGGTTTCCCAGATCTCTGCTTCAACTGCCAATTTTCTTTCCACTCCTGAACAAAGACAGAGCAAGTCATATTTGTGTAGTATGACACTGGATCAGATGAGTTGTCATCACAATTAGGCCCAAATTTCACTAGCCCTCCTACTGAACCCTAAAGTAAGAAGGTCTATTAGAAGTAAGAAGCATGTTTACACAGCTGGATATACACACAGGTAAGTGCTCTGCCTGCACGGGGAACTGGCTTGTCACACACAATATATTTGATCTGGAAAATTTACTGTACAGCCATCCATAGCAAATACAGGCTTTATCTACATCTAGAAACTTGGAATTAAGAACAGGAATTTCAGTGTGACTGTCAGCTGTTTACATCCATTTTACAGTAGATGATAATAGAAATTTCAAACTGAATTTCCAGGAATCACAAGATAGAATTATACAGAGCAAAACTTCATCTGGATTCTAACATACTGTATCTATTTTTCATGTCCAAAAAAATTGAATTTAAACTGATATAGACTCTGCAATCAAGCTTTCTACCTTAATATATACATCCTAGGCTTTTGAAGGAGGAAGCATTTAGGGTGGCAGATCTGCCACTGCTATCATACATATTCAAATGGCTATGACATTCAGCAAGCTGGATATTGTAGGTTTATAGATAGTCTTACATTTGGTATAATACTGGTCTAATAATGCATGGATTCTTGTCCTCTACACAAAAATGTGGTTTAGTTGGTGTTTTGTTTCCAGGAGGGAAAGCCTTGACTAAATCCATTTCAAAATATTTTTGATTCTGAGTTTAGGGCAACTGAATCATTCCTCAGTTGAAAGACATCAGCGTTATTCAAGACAGAAATTCTCTCTTTTTATCCACCTGCCACCTGTACTTGAAAATATAACATCTTACTTTTTCACTGACAAAAGCACATAAAGAAATTACAGTTTCAATAGGATTCCTCTTAAACTTTTTCAAAAACTTTGGATACCAAGATAATAACTCCTATACTGCTGAAAAATGCCATTTGATAGGTAATCAACAAATAGCCTCACAAACCTCTTCCAGTTTCTGATGTATACAAAGTACTAAAATGTCATGCCCAAAGACAGAAAGCACATCCAATGGATCAGAAGAGCCTCTAATCTAGTTGCTAAGTTTTGAGCTTCAACATTAGAAACTAAATTAATTGCTAAAGATTTCACCAATACAGTATGAAATTTTACAACTTAATAAATTATATGTTTGAAAATATTTCTTTAATTATTGGAGATATAAATCATGATATTTAACAAACCTTGAGGATTCTTTCATGGCTATTCATAGGAGTTCATTTATGATGGTGGCAATAATGGCTATGGAAGCTCTGGTTGGACTGACGAGAATATCTGTTCAAAATATATGGGGATCTGAGATAAAGTTCCCAAACAGACACTCAGCAAAGAGAGAGGGAACATTGTTATAGAAGCAACCATAATTATGGGAAAAATCCCACTGTGGATAGGTTATTTATGATGGATAACATCTAATCCCAGGGCAGCTTCCTTTGGAAAAAGGATTGTTTATTTGTTTATTTGAAACCTTTTTGATTTGATCATCTGTCTTTGGCTGATTTTATTGCACATGAGAGCAAACCCTGTGATACTGAATAGAGCTGTTTGCTATGAAGAAATCTGTATTAATGTCAGCTTCTTAATTTTTACTTTATACAAAGCACTTGGGAAACAACAACTTGTAATGTTTGAAATAACAGTGAAGGCACCTCCAATTCATCTCCTTACTCCTCTTTATTTCAGGTAACTCAAGCAGAGTAATTGGTCGGGCTAAAGCCCATGACCCTCTAAGTGTGGATCTAGACATAAGAGGTATCAAAAGGCTTAAGGAAATTTCAGCAAGAGAGGCTGTCAGATTTGCAAGACTGCTCCACAGAAAACTTTTCCAAAGTTTTAGAGGAAGAAGAAAAAAGCAATTGGGAAACCTTAGCTGGGAGGTGATGCACATGGAAAACTGCAGATGTTTCTCAGTTTAACTTTCTGTATGACAATGTACTGTTCCTTTGGTATTTTAAGCAGGTTTTCACATGCAGTGTCATCTACCTGCATTATGATGGGAATCATTCTCACTCTTTTATCTGAGAAAAATCATCCTGCCTTGCATGTAGCAATGACTTTTTAAACATACTCTGCTACTGAAAGAAACTCTGTATCTTTGGAGAGATGTGAGAAGCTAATAGAGAAAGAGACTGTAGGACAGCTTGTTTTGGTAGCACGGGCCCAAGACAACTTACAGTGTTTGTGGACAGCTGCTACCAAACTGAATTATAGTTATAAAAAATCCTAGAGTGAGAGTACCCCCTCTTTCTGAAACATTCAACAATGTCAAGGTCTTTTTGACTGCTTTAAGGAGGCGTCATATGTGTATGAATCATGAAGGCAAAGCAAAGGATGTCCACCATCTTAGAGCAGGACAAGCAAATATGTTGCCACCTAATACATCTAATATGGAATTCCAGATGTCAGTGTCACAGCACGCAGCCTCCTGTAGGACCGTTTCCACCTGCTGAGAAGCCAGGTCTCAGGTAAGTCATCAGTAAGCCTCTTCTTTGTTTCCACATCACCTGCAAAAAAGGAGTGATCATACCTGCTCACCACCTACTGTGTATTTGGTTCTTATTAGGATTTCATTAATCAGTTAATGGCTACAAAGCAGACAGAAAACATTAACAAAGATTCACATCAATTCAGAGGTGTAAATTGATGTTTGCTAATAGAATTTTCTCACGGTGCAACACTTTGCTTACCAAAGTCTGTCACCTGATGCTATTACAGCTGATAATTGAGTCAGTCTCTCCAGGAATGTTTCAGTGTTTTCGACAGAATTTCCTTGTGAGTCTTTTCTGAAATATATTATTTTGAATGCTACTGATGAGGTATTTTTCAATCTTTTGCATTTCCTATGTAATCTTCACATCACTTTTGAAGATTTTGCTTTAAGCTTAATACCAGCTTGGGCCTTAGATTTCCTGTTATTAATTTTTCTGAGTATTAGGAACTTAAATCAAGACAATACTTTGTTACCTACAGAATTTCCTCATTCTCTTACCTCAGGAGCAGCAAACAAACAAACAATGATCATCAATGCTATTTCTTTTTCATTCTGTGGTGAACACATTAGACCACAACAGTTACCTCTTTTTGCTACAAGGCCAACCCATTGGATAACTGAATCATTCCAACTTTGTTATCCAGGAAAATGCATGTGTAATTAATCCCTACACAAGGAATAGCAGCTTCATCAGAGGAGACTGATTAGGCTCATTTTAGAATTACCCTACATTTTGTGGAACAGCACGACTGAGTATTCAGAAATCTTTTACAGAAGAAGGTGGCTGAACTTCAGTCTAAATGTAGCCTCAGAGATACCTTTTTATTACTTTTTTTTTTTTTGCTTTGCATGTGCTTAGAAAATGCCTTCTAGAGTAAGAGAGCAAAACTAATGAAAATTTTGAGCGCCTATATAGTAAACTGTCACCTCTTGTCAAAACTTTATATTTTGTTAATGAAATAAAGAACAAGCTCAAAAAAGTTCTAAAAGCTGAAATTTCTTAAGAAAACTAATATTCTCATAATGCAAAGTGGTTTTTGACAGTATACACTTAACTTGCTACTGCTGTCGTGTTAAAACTCACCTTCTTCTCAGCTGAGCTGACAGATTTTTAAGAGAATCATTGCAACTCAGAAAGGAGCTTGTTTCCTAATAAAAATAAAACAAGTTTTTTGTAGTTTTTCAAATCAGATTAATTCTTTTTCATTCCATTGCCCTTAAAACATCTCTTTTTGTATAAGAATGATGCAAAGAATGAATAGATGGTCTTGTTTATAGAGAATCAAAGAATGGTGGTTGGAGGTTATAAGAGACCTCTAGAGGTGAGAACTTGAAGTGCTTCATCCATCCCTCCGAGGAGCAGCAGAGGGGAAATGAGGAGCCCAGCTTCCTAAACACTCTCTGCACCAGATCCTACCCAGATGTGGAGTCAGGGCTTGTACTCCATGATCCTGCAGGGTCCTCTCCAACATGGATATTCCCTGTGATTGATGCTAGAGGCCAGATGATAATAAATCCAAAAGAAAGAACAATAGAAGTTCTTTGAAGAAGATTAACTCTGGGGCAGCCTTAACCTTTACACCAGGGCCACTCAGAGTTGCTGAGTCAGGGTGGGGACAAAGGGTGGGGCTGGCCTGGCTGTGATGCCTGAGGTGTCTGTGACATCACAGAGGTCATGTCACAATGGGGGCAGCTATAAATGTCCCCAGCAGGTAACACTGCCCCAGTAGAGCCTGGGCAAGTGGTGAGTGTACACACTGGGGTGAGGCTGTGCTGGATGAGTGCCAGGGCAGAGGTGCTGCCCCCAGGGCTGGGTTCTCCCTCTTCATCTAAGGGCATTCCCTCATCAGAACACCTTGGGCATGCAACAGTGCTGCTGCTGGGACACTGGAAGAGGCATTGCTGTTTGCCAGCTTCCTGGGGCCTTCTCCCTTTTGCCCTCACATCCCTGCAGCTCCCACCTGCACTTACCCGGCCTCCACCTCTTTCACTCCCTTCTTTCCTCTCCCCATCCCTCCCTCTCTCTATGCTAATCCAACTCAAATCCTCCATTCTCTCTTCTTACAGGCCATGGCTGCTACCATATTCCTTTTCTTGCTCTTGCAAAGCCTCATCCAGTACCCGTGGATGGTGGGTGATGGACTGGATGAGGACACACATCTACGCATGGAGCTGTGAGCGAAGCGCCTGAACCGGGAGATGATTCGGCTGCTGCAGGAGCTGGAGCAGGGCCCTCCAGAGAGCAGTGTCAGGGCCTGGGGAGCCCTGCAGCACTGGCACTTTTGGGCTCTTGTTGGAGTCCTAGTGCTGCTCTTGGGGCCATGCTTTAGCCGCAGGAGAAGGAACCATGGGGCAGGCAACAATGGCGAGGATGAAGAAGGACAAGTCAATGATGATGGAAATGAAGAGGAAGTGGTGAATGAACAAGACAATGGTCATGCTAATGATGCAGAAGAAGACAATGATTTTGTTGACAACCACCTGAGGTGGCTTTTGGAGGAGCACATACAGTGGCCTCTTCAGGATCTGAAGAAAGGTTGCGAGAGGACAACTATCCTGATGGACAACTTCATACTTATCATTCGACGCCTCTTGTCAAACACTTTCTACCCGTTGACACAACAAGCCATTGGAGTGGGCAGTGCCTTTGAAGGTTGGAGTCCCCGTGAGGACATTGTGTACCGTGTACTTGTACCCCTGATTCCTCCCCAAGGGCACACCTTCCACCTGGAGCTGGACACTTCAGGGCACATACCTGGGAGGAACTTTCACATCCGAGTGGAGCTGGTGTGCACATGCAGAAGTGAGCAGCAGAGTGAGAACGTGCAGTGCTTCATCCATCCCTCCGAGGGACAGCAGAGGGGAAATGAGGAGCCCAGCTTCTTAAACACTCTCTGCACCAGATCCTACCTAGATGCAAAGAAAACTGCCCGTTGGTTCCGCCAATTGGTGGCAGCATCCTGGGGGGCTTTGCCTCAGTCACACAACTGCAATTTAACGCTGCTGCCTTCCAGCCGTTCCTGCAAATTCAAGCTGAGCAGATGCAGAAAGAACCTCACAGTTGAGGTGCTGTTTGGGGTGCGAGAAGGCAACTCAGACATCTTTGTGAGCAGCCAGCATACAGAGACCCTTTTCACCCCAAGCACAATGTGGCCTGAGACTTACGCTGTGGCAGAGATGAAGTTCTTCAGGCACATCACAAGTCAGGCTCCAGATGACAGCTGGCACCTTAAATGCCTGCAGCTCTTAGCCCGTGCTCTGCTGGGCATTGACTTTTCCACTTATACCCTGAAGACCATTGTAATGCATCTCCTGAACATTGTGCCTGTGTCAGGCTGGCACAGGAGGTATTTCCTGCTGCGACTGGGGGAGAGTATAGAGTACCTCTGCTCCTCCCTGGAGGAGAAACGTCTTGACCACTTCATTCTAGGCAACCAGAGTGTTCCTCAGGTGATCAGATTGCCCCCGGATGTCCAATATGCTGAACCACTCAACCTCTTCCATCACCTGGTACAGGATCCGGCTGCCCACAGCAAGGCAATGAATGAGTGCCATAAACTGGAAGAGCGGCTTCAAAGGATGCTGCACCATGGCCGTTGAATGAGGTCTTCACACTGAGAGCTGTGCTTGTGGGGCTCACAGTTGGTAACAGACAACCACCTCACACTGCAGGGAAAAAGAGTGGAGAATGTGGGCCACAGAGAGGGAAGGGAAAACTCTGTGCAGCAGCACTCTGCCACCAGCAGCAGCATTCGCCTCTCAATAGTCTCCCTAGCACAGCATCCAGTGATGACCAGTGTGGCTTCAAAGACAACATTCATCTTCCTTTCCCCTCACACTGTCATGGCCATTGTGGCCCTTGTAGATGGGCCCAGGAATTCTTTCTGGCACCTGTAACATGCAACTGTTCCTTCCCATTGGGAAGGACAAAAACTTATAATATAAAGGTAGTTGGGATGTGGGAGAGAGAAAGAAAAAAAGGCAGAGCGGGAGGAATAGCTCTGCTTGCTTGGGATCAGTCAGTGGACTGTATTCTCCTTGTCTCCTTAGGGGACATTCTTAGGTCAGCTTCGTACCAACTGAGACCTGACTTGACCTTTTAATTATATATTTATATAGTTTTTATTTAAGATATATACTTATGATATATATGTCATATATTAGTACAATACATATACATTTATTTATTATTATTTTATATATAAATATAGCACAAATAAATCTCTCACATTTTCTCCCTTATCCCTTCAAGGGATACTTATAGGTCAGCATTGAGCACACTTTGCTGCACCTGACCTTACATATTTTATATAGAAATATATTTTTTTTATTTAATTTAGATATTTATAGTTAATAGGACATATATCTATATTTATTATAGTATATATATAATTTATGTAAAATACTAGTGGTTTATATATAAATAAAGCACTGATTAATTTCACACAGTGACAACCCTTGTCCCCTGAAGGGACACCAGTAGGTCAGCACTGCACCGAGACTGTCAAGCCCCAGACTGTTTTGGAACTGATCGGAATTTTTAAATCTGTAAATATTTAAGTTTTTATTTTACATATATATATGATGTATAATTTAAAAAATTATATAATAATTATTTTTATATAAATATAGCAACAATAGATCTTTCAGTATCTGTTTTGGCACATACTATTGCTCTCTGGTTACTGTATTTATGCCTGACTAACAGTAACCAACCGATGGGAACAGCTTCCCAGGAACCACACGCACACAGGGTGGATGGTAACCCAAAAAGCCTTTATTTCCACTTGAACAATAGCTTTTAATGACTTGGAGGGCTTGCAAGGGGTGGAAACTTGGGAAGGATTGGGTGAAACATCAGTCAGCAACCATTAACATCCAATGAGGGGATCTGAGGGCAGGGTTCAAGAACTCAGACATGATAGGCTCGAGGGGCAGAGACAGGCAGCCCAGAGGACCAATAGAGGCTTAGAGATCCAGAGGAACCACAAGGGGCACACCCTGGGGGGTGGGGCAGAGGAAACACGGGGGATACAGAAACTGTGTGCAGTGGGCAGGAGGGGACACGAGTTCTCAGGGGGTTGCACACTGCCAGTCCTTCAGGGACTCTGGGAACAGCTGCCACCCCAGGACTGGTGGGCTTTGCTGCAACAGGGCAGGGGTAGGGCATGGGGCTGCCCCAGACACAGGGAAACCATCACAGTACTTTCACATCATGGACCATTAGGAAAAATCTCAGGGAAAAACAAATGGAGAGGGGGAACGAACATAGGGGGTTGAGAGACTTCAGGTCCTTGGGGGTTGCATCTTAGTGTATCCTGACAACTGCTAATCCAGAAACTGCTTTCCTGTGTATTCAATAAAGTGTGATATTTCAGAATCTGAATCGTGCAAGTTTTTATTGAACTCAACCAAACCTCCTTGGTAAATCACACCAGTTGTGAATCTGTGCACGTGAACATTTGCATTGAACTCGATCAAACTCAGAGTGATGAATTGATTCTAATCAGAAACAAAGCCTACCTACACCCCCTCTCTCTGATCATCAAATCACAGAATGGCTTGATGCAAAAATGTGAGAAAACAAGTAGAGCCATCAGTCAGACCACAAGCTAGGTCACTGCAAAGATCAGGGGCTACTCCATTAAGCCATTGCAAGGCCCAGGTTAGAGCAAAACAAGCCCGTGTGGAGTGTGGAATGCAGGAACAGGCCATGACAGCAGTGGCAGCAAAGGCCTGACCACTCCAGCACAAGGACAAAGCAAAGCACACATATGTGCTGCTAGGGACATGTTTGGGTCACCTCTGAGCCAGTCCCTCTGAAGCTGCAATTGGCAGCTCCCAGGGACAAAGCTGAAGCACGCTCAGGTCTCCAGACTTTGTCAGGGCACCAAAGCTGATTCCTGAAACCACTGTGGTCCTGTCTGTGCACAGGCCGGCATTCTGTTGGCCACACACACCCCTCAGTGCTGTGAATAAAGGCCTTGCTTTCTAAAACTAAACATGCAGTGTTACAGGGTTCTTTTATCCCAACAGTTCTGGAGGATTTTTGGCAACAGGAGAACAAGTCTGATAAGAAGTGTCTGAAGGAGCTGGGTGTGTTTAGCAGAGAGAAAAAGAGGCTCAGGAGGATCTAATTGTTCTCTACAACCAGCTGAAAGGAGGTTGTAGCCAGGAAGGGACTGGCTTTTCCTTTCAGGGAACAAGCAATTAGACCAGAGGACATGGCCTCAAGTTGCACCATGATGGATTTAGACTGGATCTTCAGCAGCACCTCATTCAGCAGCACCAACATTGTCCCTAGTATTCCTACTGTTATTGACTGTACTTGAAGAAGCCATTTTTGTTGTCCTTAACATTCCTTTCCTAGTTTAGTTCTAAATGGTCCTCACTACTTTCACTCTAGTAAAATAGATTTCTACCCCTCACTTCTTCAGACATACACAAAAAAAAAAAAAAAAGAAAAAAAGTAGAACTGAGGAAGCTACAGTCTGAAAAAAGAAGCAGCATCTCTGGTTTGAAATGGGTATGTTCAAAAATTTGAAACATTTCAAGGCTTTTTTGCTATAGTCACTAAAGCTCATATTTTTTGTCAGCAGTTCAGAACTTCACATGAAAACAAAACACTGCTTTTAAAATCTATTCAATTACGCCTTCTACTGCTCTGCAACATCCAGGGTCTATTCTAACTCCAATTTCACCTTCTTTCCCCATCCTACCATTAAAAATTTCATCCTTAAGTTCACAGATGGAGTTTTCTGTTTGGTTTTCAAAACATTTACTTTTGCTTTATTAGGGATTGTATGAGCCCTTCTGGTAGTAAAAATCCCTTTCCTCCAGTCACATGACTATGGCCATTAAAAATCATATGTTCCTGAGGAGATAATGTACTTACATTGTTTTAGCGTGAAAATATCAATTGTACCTCAGGTACATAATGCAATCTGCTCAATAGCTTGAAGCCAAAAGACCTTGTTTTCAGGTATTCAGTGCTATTACACTGATTACCTTCTGCCTCTGTTGTTGTTTATGTTGATTGTCCTCATCTGTCTAAATTGCAGGTGTGGATATAAAGTTACTAGGAAAGCCTGTACAAATACCAGCACAAAATTTATTAATAGCTATTAAAAAGACTTCCTAAAAAATCTGAGGATACAGTTATGGTTTGAATTAGTATTGTATGCACACCCTTTAACACAGTCAGTGTTCAGGACCCCACTAACAAGTCTCATTACCTCACTACCTTCTCATCAACAGTCTATTGTATCTTAG
Source organism: Poliocrania exsul (assembly GCA_035041345.1). Taxonomy (NCBI): domain Eukaryota; kingdom Metazoa; phylum Chordata; class Aves; order Passeriformes; family Thamnophilidae; genus Poliocrania; species Poliocrania exsul. Next base: position 44,021,255 of record JAWWLZ010000172.1, on the reverse strand, counting down.
TCATATTTTGGAAGCTCCTTTGCAAAAGGAACACAAACAAACAAGCCACTTTATATCAAGACTAAAACTTAAAACAAGAGATTTGATTCAGTTTAGCCAAGAAAAAAAAATGTACAAGTGTAACTGCATTGATCTGCATAGAGATGGATAAGAATCAAGCCCAGGCACTCAATGTACTTGTATCTAAATTACCCTGGTCCTCATGTTGCTGTCAGTTTTCTTTTGCTTATTTATGTGGAATTCCTTATCCTCCCAGAATAAGGAGTAATTCCTTGTTTATGTGCAACTCACTATTGTATTAAAATATTGTTTCCTATAAGGTAAGCCTGTGACTAATCCATCAAAGATGCTGTAATACTGTGGAATTAGATTGGATGTTAGTACAAGGATATAGCAAGGACAGTTTAATGGAAGTGTCACAGACAAATAATATTGTATGCATATGGCTATGGTCAAAGCAAAGAAGAAAAAGGAAAAGCTCAGCTCAATAGTTAGATACTAAGATTACACTGGGGCAAGACACCCCTTTACAGAGGGAGGATGGTCCACCAGCAATCTGAGGTTTCATGGTATATATTTTATACCCCTTAAGGTATTTTCTGCTCTGTTTCTCAAAAGTACTATACTCCTAATGCCAACAACATACCATGTAGTCTGGTCACTCAGTCGTGGGTTCTCAGTAGTCATTACCTCTTTGCAAATTATCTTTTCTCTGGAACAGGTTTATCCAGAATTTGCTCTTCACTGTTGAACACATGTGGTTATATATTTCATATAGATATAAGCAATGTACCTTTGGCAACTGTAAAGTATCACAATAAGTAATATAAATAAAATTCACACACGGGATTCACATATCACTTTTGCCACAGGTCTGCACAAATCTGTTGATTTTTCTTTCATGCTTTGTCACTGTATAAGTTTTTGTTTCCTTAATTTGTACTAATTTTTAGAGCTTGTTTATTTTATAAATGCTCCTTTTTCATTCATTTGATGAATATCAACTGGTGAAGCATAACAAAACAAAGCTGGGGAAGTCACCTTGTCAACTGCTTTTGATTCAGCCCAGGATGGAGCAGGAAGTTGCTTCATTTAATGAGAATGATTCCACACGTGTGTGCGTGTATATGTTCAAGAGTTTGGAAGATACTTTGAGTATTTGTTGGTATGCTTTTGATTTCCTACTTTGGAAATACTCAATGATGCTTTGCTTTTCATTCTTTTTACTTCCTCTTTAGTCTCTTGGAAACTTCTTTCCTATGAAACAACCAAAATCATCTTCTTCAGAGACTGTGCCTTGTGATGTAAAACACCGTAATTCACCTCAGTCAACCTCCATTGTAACAGCAAGTAGACTGTGTTTCACATGTGCCTGGTATCCACTCAGCTGCCTTCTCTGTTACTCCAAATCATGGAACCACTTTACAATTTGCTTACTCCTGTGGCTTCATTTTCAACATGAGTTTAGAATATGTTTTAAAGATTCATATGTAGATATGCATGTAAATAACAAGTATCAACAAACATGACAAGGGGACAGACAGCTATCTCCGTACCTTGACACTTATATCACACAGAAATTGGAAAAAAAAAAAAAACGGGTAATATGTGCACAGTTAAATGACCCAATCGTATATAAAACTAATGCAAATTTTCACCAGGACTACAGTTGTGGCCCCAGACCATGAGTGCCTAGTGAGGCAGTAAGCTCTTTGTCATGTGATGCCAGCAGTGCCTTTAGATTAGGCAATTCCCGTTCTACTTGAATATATCTTACATTTACCCATATAAATGTTGTTCATCCAGAAAATGAAATATGGTTTTACTGATATGCATGATCACACAGTAAAATGGCACAGTCAAGCAGCATGCAGAGCACCTCCACAGAGCCTGCACCCCTAGAACACACAAAGTACTAGCATCCTGGAGAGTACACAAACTTCACACATAGACAAAGAGTTGGCATTCTCACAAACTTCTGAAAGACTCATACTCCTTAGTTCATAGCTCTTGCAAATTTTTTTTCAATTTTTCCTAATTAATTTTTGATTGCTATTCCTCAAAGGCCAAAATTCAATATATAAGAATGCTTTTGAAAAGATGAATCAAATTCTAATGTCAAATTCAATAAGCTCAGCAACCACATTCACATCACAATATGAAGAGAAAAGGCAATGATGTCCCAAATTTCTACTATTTTCAGAGATTCTCTGTGTGGAAAATTAAGAATAAGTTACTGAAATGCTTAGAAACCAAATTGATCTTCAGAAAATGGATCTCACATAATGATTTTTCCATCCAGTTTATTTATTCTCAACCCTGTAGCCATTAATATACTCTGAACTCCAGGGAACTGAAGGCACAAATGTAGAATTATTTTTCTTATCTTGTTTGCAGGGAAAAGCTGAATTTCAGGTCCTCATAAAGTAGCATGATTAGTTATTGTAGAACTGCTTCTTCCCATAGCTTTGGTGCATTTCATCCCTGCAGGTATGGCACAGAGTGAGGGTCTGCTTGAAGGGGGCACCACTAGGAAACACCATCTCCAGTAGGAGAAGCTCCTTCTCAGATTCTTCACAGCTCAAAAGATGACTCTAACAGCCACAAACCCATGAGGACTGCAACCCTGCTCTAGGGCTGGCAATGTCCCACTCCAGGGATGGCTGGCTGTAATTCCTTTACAGGTGAAATGATCCATGCAGTCTCAATACAACTACTCAATCCCTGCCAGTAAACCTGGGAAAGCAATTAAAAAAAAAAAGATAAATACAGATATATAGATAAATAGATATATATATACACAGAGTGAACTGATAAGTATTGTGAGTAGAGACTGCAGGAAAGGTTTTGGTAAAATTGAGATGGATTAATTTGAGGTTATTGCAAGTTATTGTTTCATTTTTAGTTAATGTTTAATGTAAGAAAAATAATTTTTTTAGGAAAAAAAATCTAATAATTATTTTTGCCCTATGTTTCACATATTAAATATTTAAGATTAAATTCCTTCCACTTTAGATATTGAAAGACACATGTTGAATCCTAAGCCTATAAACATGCTTATCCTACAATTAGAAGGATTCCTGAATAAAGCAAATCTGCCAAAAAATCAAAATAAATTATTTTTACATATCACTGGGTAGGATTCATCTAATTCCCTGGTAGTCTACAGAAACAAAACTGTTAGATAACTAATTTAGAAGGTAATAGATCGTTATTTAAGATTCCCTATTTCTCCAGTGTTATAAAGGGAGCCTAAAGCGACCACCTTAGTCTCAAACATGGAGCTTTTGAGACATCTATGTTAGCACAAGTGTTTTCAACTCCTCCAAATTTCAATACTTTGTTCCAATTGTTTTAAGGCATACATTACTTGCAGAATTTAAAGATTACTTTGTTCTCCCAAGTCCTGGTTGTACTATGTTTCACTTCTGTCAGAATATTTCCTCTGGTGAATTCATTTTCTCATCTGATACAGTGAAGCATTGTCTGCTTAAGTCAAACCTTGTGAATATTTCTACTCAAGCCCAAGAACTATACTACATAAAGTTTATGTTTGTAAGTTCTTTGCAGTTATTCACGACCCAACATGTGTAGCTTCTTTTTACATACTGCTCTTTCTCATGGTGGTTATATACTTATAAAGTGCCTTAAAGCAGGACAAAGATTTTGTTTGAGAATGAAGCATCCAGGCATGAGTTTTACAAAAGATGTTGTGTTAATATTATCAGAAAGTGGTTTTATTTTGCTCTTTCTGTATAAGTGATACTTCTAATTTCAGTGGTCTTAGTTCTGAGGAGTATGAAAAAAAAAAAAGAGTCATGAATTATTGTATGGTTATACAGTAATTGAATTAATGTTTTACTATAAAAGAATCTCCACCAGTGATTTGAAGCTGTCCTTTATAAATATTCCTTCAGCACTTTTTCATACTGTTTACATAAAAGAATCAACATTAAAGAATTATGTTCAATCTTTGGGAAATTACTATTTCCGTACCAGTGCACTTGAGCTTAGGTAGAAAAAATCTCCACCTCCTCTTCTTTTGATTTTTGTGTCTTAATAGCAAATGGCTTAATATAGAATTGTACAGAGAAAGATAACCTCTTGTAGAGAATCCATACTGTAACAGTTGGATTAAGAGAACATAGAATAAGGCTGAGTAATTATGCAAAAGATAAATCATCTAGCCATGTAATTAATTTGAAATTAAAATTACAATAAAGGTACAGTTAAATTCTTATTGATACATTAAAATTGTGATAAATGTTAATAAATTTAATTGGTATTTAACAAGATAGCTGTAGCAAGTTAATTAGATAGCCATTTACATACTTCATAAATGTCAGCATTTTAACAATTAAGCCATCTAGAAAACAGTTAAGCTTTGAGTATTCCTGGATACAATAGGTATGATAAGTAGGACTAGCTTCATTTCCCCTCACAGGTCCTTATATCTTTGGGATGAAATTAGTTAGAAGGGAATTTCCTTTCCCCTTCCCCTTCTTTTCCACATTAACTATCAGGACTTAATAAAGTGCTTGGTCCCCAAGTATGACAAACTAGACACTAATAGCTACTGGATTATTTTGATGTTAGTATTTCTGTGCCTCCTCTTCAGACCTCTCAATTATCAATAACATTTAAGCTCACTGCTTACAAAGGAAAGAGAACTATATTTACCATGACTATTACATGCCCTTGTAAATTTGTGAACTTATGATGCCAGAAAGTACAGGGAAATTAAATCCAGAAATTCTGTAAGCCTTTAACTGACTACCACACATAAAAAGCAAGAATGTAAAAATGTGTTGGAACTTGAGTCACTTTAAAAAGTCAGCAAGCAGAAAATGTCAAAATAGTTTGTCAAATAAGTCTATAACACTTCTCCATTTTCAACAGACTATCTTAATCCTAAGGATGCATAAAAATGGCTATGAAGATAAGTAGATCTGATTTCCCCCCTCCCCCTTTCTTTTTTTCTCCCAGCACTAAGATAAAAAGAGACTGGCAATGTTTTTAAAGATATCATTAAATGAAGAGTGATAATGGTTCCCTCAGATTGGCTTTGAAGTATATATTATATAATGCCTGAATTACAATGAGAGAGATAGAGACACTTGGATAGGAAAAGCAGGAGATTGAACCGGAGACAAGAAACAGGAAAGCTAAAAAAGGGTGGAAATTATCAATTAGTCCCAAGCATTTTCTTCTGACTTATTCTCATGTGACCTATTTGGAGACTGTTTCCTAGCAGAGACTTTCAAGATGATGGACAGGATTTCCAGATCTATTTTAGATTTTTTTTGAAAAGGTGATTAAAGATTTTCAAATGGCGTAATGAAAACGTGCAAAGTAATGGACTGCATGTTTCCAGAAATCTCTTTCATTTATTCTGACATTTTATCTAAAACAATCACAGCATGCTTTCACAATGTTTGGCTGGAAAGACACCACTCTCTCACCCACAAGAGTGCACTGAGGTCCTTTCTAGAGTTTCCAGGAGCTGGACTCCTGCAGTTACTGTTCTACGTGGATAGCAGTTAATGCTGAGTAACACTGAGGAACAGGGAATTAAACTGGTTTGCTCTGGGATGCCAGAGATTTATCCAAAGTCTGCAATAAAGCCCACATATTTTCTAGTAAGAACTTCAGTTGTTTCCAAAGGTTTTAGAATATAAACTACCTTGCACCTATTTGGCAACCAAAACCAAGAGTGCATTATTTATGATACTAATAAGGCAAAGCACCACATATATAAACCAAACACAACATATTGATAAAAAGTATTTATCTCAGTAGTACTTTTAAAAGAAAATTACAAGATTCTTCTGAAAGTTTAACAAAGTTGGGTCAGTTTTCAAGCATTTGTAAACTCAGATAAATAAAATTCAACACTGCAACACTATGGCCATTAGTATGCTGACTATGTTGTTATTTTCTTATTCTTTCTCAGTCAGGTTTTAATCCTTAGTGGCTCAATGCCTACTCACCACTTCCCTCTATAAAGCATTCAATACCTACACAATATCCAGGTTTATAAAATTTCACCTGTTATGTCTTGTATATTTTCCCACTCCTAAGTTTACTCAAACAAAAATGATGACCCAATTTCTACTTTGAATGTTTACTACACCTTTCTTCTACTTAACATTTTGAGACCAAAAATTTTAGCAACTAAGCACCATCTTTTACACTAGCTGTGTTGTAATAAAACCAAACATGTTGATTTCTGTTAGTCTTTCTTTAATTGTTCCTTCAGGTTCATAACCATTCTTTACATACTTTACCATATTTCCCTAGATTCTAAGCATCATTGGATATCAGAGAAATTTTAGAAAGTAAACCAAAATCTACTTCCTTCTGAAAATCTATAAAACTGAACAATAAGTTGTCTACTATTTGGCTACTGACATATGTGGATTTAGAAAAAATTAAAGCCGAAGTAAATGAGAGCAGCACTGTCCTTTAAAACACACTCTAAGTAAGCAAGGCTTACATATATTGTTAGATTATTTTTGTATACTAGTGTATCAGTTACATTTTCTAAGTCAAAATGAAAAACAGTAAAATCAGTAAAATGCAAATAACCTCTTTTTCATAAGAAACTCTTAAATATATCTAGGATAAAAAGAATTATGTAGGGTCACTAAAAATCACTAGTATTTACAAAAAAATTATGTGGACACTGCAATTAATAATCAATAAGAATGTCATAGACATATACATTTGACCTCTGTAATCTATGGTCACACGTCAAAAGACCTGTGACTAGTGCAAATATCAATTAGACAATAATCTGCATAAGTAAGGGATATTTTCAGGCTCCTGTTTTTCAGATAGGCCTGCTCATGCACTGTAATCATGTTACTTGAACAAATCTAACACATGCTGACAGGAAGCTATTGGAATTTGAATGCAAAATGATTCAAGGTAGCCAAAAGTACTTTTAGACTATTTCAGAACTCATTTGCTATTGAAAATTGTATGCAAGCCAAAATTTTAATTTAATGTGTTTAATTAAAAAAAAAAGTTAAAAGGCACATCTATAGATCTGTATAGATATCTAGACTGTTTAGACAATAGATCCCCAAGATATTCTCACTGGAGTTGATGTTTAGGTTACATATGTATTTCTCTGTACTTTAGGAACACTTGGTATGATCAGTTATAGGGTTTTCTGTAAATTCAGAGGACGATAAGAAGAAAGAGAAGATAATCTGTATAAAGAGGACAGTTTGTGTATGCATCCTGAGATTACATGTCTTGAGGACTAAAATACCTTGGGAAACAAGCCTGGGATCATGAAAAGTATTAAGATACTTCCTATCCATTATGCTGGACCTGCAGGGTGGCTGCACTCTGTAAGCACTTTTAGAAATTTAATGATTTGCTATACAGGAAGCAAAATTTTAGTGTTTGCTAACTTGCTTCTGTATGGATTCATAGCTGTGAATAATACAACTGAAATTTGACTGGTACCTTCCAAACTTGAGTTTTGGTTGACTGTCTTATAGCTGAAATTGCCCAATAGATTTAGAAGCCAGTCAAGAATCTGGCAGACATGTACACAAGAGAAAAATTTCAAAGGCTTCCTCCGCTTGTAAATATGAAGAATCAACATTTTGGTTTTTCCTGGTCAGGGGTAAAAGAAAATAAATTATACTTTCCTGAGGTACTTATTTAGGGCATTCACTGAATCTAAATCCTTCGCAAGATTACACTGACTTTGAACAAATTATTCTTTTAAAAGATAGCTTGTATACTCAGTTTTCCATTAGCCTGTGTGGCAGAAGAAAAGAGATCCACATTACAGCCCAGGTGCTGTAGACTTTCTCTCTAGTCAATGCAGAAAGATCAGCATTTTACAAGTGAGTTATGTTTGGGGGAAGCAGATTCACCTGCTAAGTGCTTCACTCTGCTAACAGTACAGGGAGCTAATAACCAACCAGTATAACTAGGTCAGTGTTTTTTCAGCTGAAGGACTAAAGTGAGAATGGATGAGCCCAGCCTAGAAACCACAAGACTCAAGGCTTCTCAAGATCTTACACTAATAAAAGTTTCTCACTCCATTTCAATTTTCCAGCTTCATGGCCCACAGGTGCTTTGCCCTGGTCCCAAAGGCTCAACTTTTACCAGGTGTTGCACTTTTAGGCTCCAAGAGATCTTGCTCACACAAACCTTTGTGAAGCCATTGGTTCTCTGGTACTTTGAGTTCATGTCCAGAGAATAACTACACATTTTTCTTGATGAGATTTCATTTAACTTGGTGAGAAAACAAGCATTTTGGCAAAAAGGCTTTTACAAAGATAATACACAACTTTACAAAAGCATTACAACAATTTATCCGGACTAACAAGAAATACTATAGTAAGGAACTTTTGTTACACCCAGCAAACACAAACTCCACACAACTTAAGTTAGGTACCCATAAGTTACATAAGTGTTTAAATTACCCAAAAGAGGAAGAGAAGAATAAGAGAAGAGAGATTAAGTGAAAAAAAAAAGAGTAAAGAAAGGGGAGAATGAACATAGTTACTACTTAAAAAGTCACATGCAGACAGCTTCAAAGAGAGCAAACCAGGGCCAACAACAGAGACTTTATGCCACCTCTTTATCTGTTCTGGTCACTGTGGCCACTCCCTCCAGGCACGACGTCTGACCCACTGGCCACTCTCTGTCCCCTTAGCCAAAATGAGGGGTGCCGCAGCCAATTAAATGCTCCAGGGGGTGTGGTGTGGACAGGTTACCAGGCAGGCCTTCCTTGACTGCCAGCCCAGCCATGCGGCTCCCTTGGCTGTGTGACCATCCTGTGTCCTCTCAGCACACCTTGTCATGTGCCTGCAGGGCCAGCCTAGCCCTTCGCCTGCACACATGCTGACAGAGACACACGGGGTGGTTCTGACACAGTAATAACTGATCTGGTGTGTAACAATAGGTGTAGGCAAAACCAAACAGTTTGCAGCAATTCTTTAGTTTTCTGTCTAAATAATGTTTACACTGCTTTAGAATTCTCTCAGACAACAAACTGCTGGGAATCATCTAAAAAATACATCCTAGTCTGTTTGTGGTAGTGGCCATGATTCAGAAGGATCATAGTTGAAAGCTGATTGAAAGGTGCATTCAAAATTATAGAGGATTTTGGAGACTGCTTAGTCAGTCAGGGTATGGTTGTCATAAAAGCTTTTACTAAATACATTTCTGCTCTCAGGCAGCAAGCAATAGCTGCACAGAAATTTTGAGAAAGTTTCCTCTGAACATATTAACTTAGAAAAGATGTTTTGGTTTTTATTTGGTCACTGATATGCTGGAGAAACCTTGTTTTCTTCCAACCAGGTCCCTTAATCACTGTTATACAACCTATGTGTTTAGTTTAGAAAAGGCATTCTTGTGAGAGTGGGTAAAATATCCCTAAGAACTGTTACTCTTGAACAGTTTAACTCGGTACTTGCAGTCTTATTAAATTTATTATTTTCTTGTAATTTGTCTCTAGATTTTTATTTATCATTATTCTATTCACTACATATAAGCAAGTAGGGAGAATCATCCACTTTCCAACTATAGATGGTTAGTAGAGTTTTTGATCTGGTGCCATCAACATAATTTGAAACCAGGTGGTATTAAACCAATTAGATTTTTTTAATTGATTTTTGCATTTTATGCAGTGAGGGAAATTCATTGATGTTCATTTTGGAAATGAGGTAACAATGACTTTTGAAACATTGCCAGCTCACAAAATGTAAAGTCAATATCACTTCATTAGCAAATTAATGGGACTGATTTTATAGTAAATAACTAACAACTGTGCAGCTGGCAGGTCTGAGTTAGTACTTATTCAGAGCATCACTCTGAGTTCTGAAAGTAATGGAAAAGTTCAGAAATAAATAGATTTTTTTATCAAGAGTTTAATACTGCCCTTGTGAATTTAATATTTTTCACCCTTAAAAGAAGTGTTTTACAATGACCTTATGGTGTAGGTATGAATGCCTAGTCTGTGTCTTTAAACATAGGCCTAAATACAGTGGAGTGAGCAATCAAATTTCAAACTGAAAAAAACCCCATCACAAAATAGAAATAATTTCGGGTTGCTCTCGAACAATTTTTCTTCACTTTTTTCATGCAGGAAAGAAAAGTTCTTGAAATTAAATGTTCAAATGAACTGTTTGTTTTTTTTTAAGTTGATAAATAATGGTTTCATTGGAGCTTTTTTTTCTGTTTGTCTTTGGTAAACAAAGTTTTTTTTTCTCGTTAAACTGAAGTACAGTTGATATTGAAACATGATTTTGAAATGGCAAGTGGAAACTCCTAGCATCATTCTTGTTTTCCACCCATTTTTCTAGCTAAAACACTATGAAAAATTCAAAATGAATTTGTGAATTGTTTCAGGCAGAAGCATTTTTCACTAAGAAAGGCTTTTGCCTGAAGAGTTTCCCCGAGCTACACTCCTGAATAATGCATTGCAGGTAGCTTTGCCAGTGAAATCGCAGAGGCAGTTCAACATTTTACAGATGTTCCTCAGGATACAATCCCTTTGGAGTTCTCTTCAGAAGGAAATCTCACTTTAGTCCTTAAAAGCTCTGCATGTTCTATACCATCACTGTGTCCAGCAGCTGCACTAGGGAATAACTGAAACAAAGGCTCCTTCTCTTTCCAAGTGCTTTTTACCCTTTTTCAGTGGAACAGAACTATTTAGCCTCCAATCCTAACCTAACTCTTGTTCATCAAGCATGACATGTTGTTATAAGAACCTGATTATGTTTAACTTCTCCCATAAAAGAATTAAAAATTAGTCAAAAGAGAGAAGATCTGTGTCAGGACTTTAAAGCAGAGCCCACCTGTATTTCTTTTAATGTAATCACCCACGGGATCTCAAAACCTCTTTCTTATCCAAGCCTGGCCACTCTTATAGCATCCATTGCTCTACTTTAATGTAACCTACCATTATTGTGAAATATCATTTGGGTTTGTCACTTCCTATGTACAAGTTTGGGTTTGGATTCCTATGTACAAGTGAAGGCAGAATGTAGCTTTTTGATTTTGCCTCTGATTTTAAATGCTAGATATTCTTCTGCAACTTTCTGATATTCTAAAAAAAAGTACAAAACTTCTGGAAAACCTAAATGCATTGAAAACATTGTATTTGGATAAGGGGTATTTTTCTGATTATTCTATGTGTCAACAGAATTGTTTTAGTCAAAGACGACACTGAAATCTTGAAGGACTATGATTTTAATATCTGTTAGAATTTGGAAAAGGACAAGGTTGTCATTAATATTTTGCATTCTTCCATTTATCAGCTTTCCATTCTTAAACATGAAAATGTATACTATATATAAGGATCCATTCAGTTCTTAGAACCAAACCATCTTGCTTGGAGGACCTTTACTACTGCAACCTTAAAAGTTTTTTCTTGGGCTTAAATTTCATTTAGCATACTCTGGAGAAGCCAATAGGTGAAGTTAACCTTAAAACAAACATAGAACCCAGATTTCCAGAAGCATTTAGGTTCTTATCGCAGATCCATGTTGAAATATTTTCCAGGATATGAGCCTTGAAGACTATCTTAACTACTTCTAAATAAAGAAGGACATGAAACACATTCTGCTTTATTTAGAAATGGTGCTGTAGAGCTGCACTGTAAGGGTTACTCCAGAAAGCTGATGGGTGACAGGCAGTTCAGGATTTTCAAGGCACACCAAGGATATTGACTTTCTTGAAGCTGACTAGATGATGCGAGCTACTTCCACAATTCAATCTACTCCATTCATAGCACAGCCAGTTTATAAAGGAATGCAATTTGTAGAGGACTGTTTCAGGGTCACTGTGCTACAGCCCTCTTGACACAGCCAAAAGAAAGTCCTGAATAGAGGATGAGAACTCTGATTGCTGATTAGCTTCAGTGTTATTTCAATCAATGCCCAGAAGGAAGTTAGCAATCTGCCCAGCATCCAACAAAAGATTGCTATTAAAGGGCCATTATGATGGGAACACTCAACTCAAAAAGGTTTTCGGGTTTGTTTTTTTTTTTTTTTAGTTTTTGATAAATCTGTCATTTGAGGAGGGTTTTTGTGTTGGAAGTTTTTTTGTGGTCTTGGATTTTTTTATCCGCTCAAGTTCTATTTAAGGACTTCTTGATTATAAGACTTCTACTAAATTTATGCCTGTGAAGTACCTTTGTTTCATTCACACTTACTATGGCAAAGCTGCATGTATTATTTAAAACTAAATACTCAGAGGAATTTTCTCAGAGGCAGTCCTCCTCCCACAGATAAAGTGATGCTAAATTAAATTGCTTAATGAACATGCTATGATTTCTTTTGAAGCCCAAAAGATCAAAAGGGTATTATATTCATTTTCATAATAACACAAAAATCCTTAAGTGGACCTACCTTGAACAGTCCAGGTGTTCTTCTAAATACACAAAGAAACAAAAGCATTCTTCACTGTGATTCAAAATTAAATCTTTTTTTTAACATTAAAAAAGCGAATTAAAGAAGGATGGAATAACCATCAGACTATTAATATGGAACATATTGATAGGGCAAGGAATAATGTTTTTAAATTTAAGGAAGATCAATTTAGATTAAATATAAGAAAGAAGTCCTTTGTGATGAGGCTAGTGAAATACTGGAACAGGTTTCCCAGGAAAGTAGTTGATGATCCATTCTTGGAACCATTCAAGGTCAGGTTAGATGGGACAGAGCATCCTGTTCTAGTTTAAAATGCCCGTGCTCATTGCAGGGAGTTGAACTAGATGACCTTGAAAGATTCCTTATGTGAGATACTGGATTTGAATTTCACTGAATTATGTATTCATATGGGTCAAAGCCAATTCACTGTGAATGTGTGGGTGTGGGAAGGGCTGCAGCTGATGTGGTCATGGGAGCTGCATAGCCACGTGTCAGTCAAGGAAGGCCTGCCTGGTAGCCCACCCACACCACAGCCCTGTAGCCTCTGATCAGCTGTGGCACCACTCACTCGGGCCTGGAAAGCACTGAGTGGTCAGTGACCTGGATGTCCGGCTTGGGTGATGTGGCCAAACTGTATAAATGCAGGAGCACAAGGCTCCACGTGGAACTTTCTCTTCTGGCTGTCAGTGTGAGCCACTGAATCTTGGCAGTAACTATTTTCCTCTCCTCTCTCCCCTTCTTTCTTCCTTCCTTCTTTCTTTACTCTTTTCCTCTCTTTTCTTGTGGGTAACTTAAAACTAATGAGCTATGTTTTACTAAAGCTAATGTATTGATTGGTGAGGGGTGGGGGGGCGGGGAGGTGTTTCCTTTTGCTGAGTGTTTTAGTGGAATACTTTTCTTTGGTTATATGTTATCTATTATATGTAAAGCTTTTCTGCCAAAATATCTTATTTTTCTCACTAAATTAAAGGAAATTTTCTTAGAGAAACATAGCTGCATTTTCTCCGAAAGTGAACTCGAGGTAATGCTGAACCAAAGGCTTTTTAAAAGTCTTAAATAAATGTAACAGCTCCAGGCAGCTTGTGGCTTAAAATTCAGTGTAACACCTTCCAACCCAAACAATTCTATGATTCTTTGATTCTATGAATATGCTGGAGGAAGCAAGTATCCTGATTTTCTATTTAATGTTTAGGTAAATAATTAATATTTTAATCTTGCTTTTATTCCCCCAGAACAGCAGAGAGCTATTATCTTCCTTCCCAGGAGTGTGAGGAAGATTAACACATTAATACATCAATACACTGAGGCATTCAGATACTATGACAATATAGGAAATATAAATATCTTAAATGATTAGAAAGATTTACAACTTCAAAAGTGTAAAGAAACATACAAAGACTGCAGATGCATTCAGTGTGTACATTGCCTTAAATATGTTAACTTGTACAGTTCTATATTCAGTTTCTCTTGCTATTGGATCAGATTAACACATTTCAAAAGCAAAAACCTGACCTTCCAAATTATCAGTGTTGCAGACCTGGCCTGGTAGTGTATTAATATCTATCACACCGATGACGAATCCAGAATCACTGCTGTATTGTAGACACCCAGCTGAAATACACCTAACTATTTCATTAATGATCACTATAGCAACTTTAACATGTGTAAGGGCTCTGACCTACAAAAAATTTCCAAAATCATTTTTGCCAATACAGGGAGTAACTCTGTGTTAAAAATATGGAAGCAAATTATATTGAGCCAGAAACTGCTCTTTTTCTGTTACTTCTCTGTTTCTATTTTTATTGCATTTAGAAAGAAATAAAAATAGACGGTCAAACGGAAAGTCAAGAGCATGCTGCATGGGGGAAAAGGAGCTTAAGGGGAACTGCAGTATAAATGTCAATGTAATACAGAAGAATTATACTCATAATTAAGTGTCACCAGGTATAAACCTTCACTGAGCCTTACTGCCTTTCAAAGCGAGTAGTCAGAAAGAAGTGCTGCTCTGGAAGTGGCTGCAGACTGCAGTGTTGGCCAGCTCTAGGTGGGGTCAGAAGTGACATTTGGGTCCTCAGCACATTTTATTGGTGGAAAGGAAAGCATGATGAGGTTTTCACCACATCCAAAATGAGGCAAGTTTTGAGCATCTAAATGACAGGCCTAAGTATCCAGAATGGCTGGTGTATTCTCTGCCTCTGTTTCTTGAAATGCACACATTGATTGACATGTAAGCTCTGTCTGGAACTTTCTGGGGGAAATTTGAGTAAATTTAAAAAATTTTACCGGTACTTCATCCAATTGATAATACAGCTATGACTGTGTCAGTCTAGCTCCAAAAAATATTTTTCAGTTCTTTCACCTGTCATCTAAACAAAAAAATATATATTTTATGTTAAGATCATAATGAAGTTTGAGTAATTAATGTCTGAGTCTAATTAGATGTTAAGAATAAAAGAACTAAAAATCTTCCAGAAATTATAGTATACATATAAATAATATACTATAAACCTTCTAAAAATAGTTCTACACATTGTTATGGTAAAAGTATCATTTAACAGAAAAATATCTCCCTGAGCCTTGTTGTACTCGGGTTTGTGACAAACCAACAGAAAAAGCAGATATGAAAGACATGGGATGTGGGATCTCTGGTTGCAGATGTAAAAAGGGGTTGTGTGTGTCTGTGTGTTTGGAGATGTTTTCCATTCTAGAGCTTTACATTATTAATACTTATTCATCCATAACTGCCAGAAATCTACATATCGGGAGGATTTTGAACAAGTCAGCAAATGAGAATACAAAACTTTTCTTTGTTGTTATTTCAGGTGAGTTATTTTACTACAGGTAAAGGATTTTGGAAGGTATCAAATAATAATTGTGAATTATACAGAAAATTATGTGAAAATAATAATAAAACATCAATTGAAAGTCCAATTGAGTATTATGCTCAAAGTGTTTGAACATCACAGAACTTGTTTAGTTATTGTCACTTATGTTCAAATGTTCAATGGCTTATGAAACAGGAAGCCACTACAGTGGCTTTGAATGATACACTTGGATTGAGAAGAAATGTGTCATAGGCAAATGTGCAGGGGAGTGAGAGTTGCATCTTCTGTATCTTTCTGTTTCTGATTACACTTACAATTATGCCATCACAGAATTAAACTTCTCAGACTCTTCAATATAATTATTCATCAGCACTTGGCTCTGGTGTGTGATGATTGCTTTCAGAGGAAGAGCTTTTGAAATAAGGAAGTTGGACACATGAGAAAGTGAACTGCTTTGCTGCTATCTAGAAGTGAGTGCAGTGTAGGAAACAGAGGAAATAATTCTATCAGTGTCCTGGAACATCTCAGTTGTTCTCTCTCCTTTGGGAGCACTAAGTCATCCATGTAGAGAAGGGTTTTAAAGATCAAGGTCACACTTTTTATCCAATCCTGATAGCCCTCCAGTATGTTTTTTTCTGACCAGTTTCATTCTGAGTTTGCAGCACATTTAGGAGCTCTACACAGATCTTGGGAGGAATGTCTGCAAACACCTTTTATTTTCCCAACATACTTAAAAACTCTTCTTGGGCTATCAAAAATCAAAACAACAAAAAAAACCAACTTCATGACCAGCGTTCCATCATGAATTCTATGGCGCCGTAGTAGATGTAATCTCTCCCCTATATGAAGTAGAAGTAACTGAGATCATAAGGACTCAGTATGAAATTCCAATATGGAATAAAGCTTATCTTTATTTACAGTTATGCTGAAATTCTAAGTCCTCAATAAACAACTTATCCAATCACATTTATCTTCTTATTTGACAACATATTCCATATTGAGAAGAAGTATTTCTGAACAGCTCCAACAAAGAGAGGACTGTCTTTGAACTTGCTTATGAGGCAGCTTTCATTAAGGTAGAATCTAGCCCAGAGACATTAAATCCAGATGAAAATGGAAAAGCAGAATTCACTGAAAGGTGAGTTTTTCCCCAAATTCCTATATTTGTCTTTCAAAAGTTAGCAAAACTATCAAAGGTTACTTGTGTGGAAGAAGATAAAATAAGATCCATTTCATTTATGGCTTAACAATGCTAAATTTTCAGCAAGGAATTGTTGTTGAATTCAAGATGTTGCAAGTTCATGTCTGCTGGAATCCTTAGACCAGGACTTGGTAGCTAGTGGAACATCTTAACTCTCAAGCTTTTACACTTACCATTTCAATTTTTAGAAGTTCATTGTACAAAACTAATCTTGATGTTTGAAGGTAGAGGTATTTTAGAGAGGAAGATGGGGAACTGAATAAAATATTTCATCTGAAACATTAAGATATTCAGTGATTTCTTTTCAGGTGAATTTGGCTTATTGGGAATTTTGTTCCTCTGGGATTGAACACCTTAACAATTTTAGAAAGTGAAAGAAAGTTGTAATGTTTTATTTTTAAGTATTTCTGCTGGTGATGGTTTCCAAAATTGCTTCACCTTAACTGAGAAACTGCATCATCGCCACAATGAAAAATTACTACAAGGAAACATTTTAGAATAAGATATCACATCTAGTAACATTTTGGCATAAGTTTCTCAGGAAAACACCAAGAAAATACTACAATGGACAGAGTTGTTTTAAACTTCATTCAAGAAAGTAGTAGCAATTCACTATTTAGAATAACTAAAATAGTAATTAAAAGTTCTGAGGGGCAAAAATGGCCTGAACAAAGGTTTGTTTAAATCAGCTTCTACATTGGCCAACACTTTTAAAGTCATCATCAGCCTTACTTTGTATAGGGTGTGGGCACTACCACTTGGGAGTGTTGATCAGGTCCAGAGTACAAAGCCTCTACAGAAAGACCTGGAAAGACTTGATCACTGGACTAAGAACAACATGAGGTTCAAGGCCAAGTGCCAGGTCCTGCACTTGGGTCACAGCAACCCAATGTAATGATGCAGGCCAGGGGAGGAGTAGCTTGAGAGCTGTTCAAAAGAAAGGGGCTTGAGGGTGCTGATTGACAGCTCAATGTGAGCCAGCTGTGTGCCCAGGTGGCCAAGGCCTATGGCATCTTGGCCTGTATCAAGGACAGTGTAGCCAGAAGGACTCAGGAAGTGATCATCCCTCTGTAATGAGCTTTGGTGAGGCTGCACCTTGAGTACTGCATTCAGTTCTGGGCCCTTCACTTTAAAAAGACATTGAGGTGCTGGAGTGTGTCCAGAGAAGGGCAAAAAGGCTCATGAAGGGACTAGAAAACATGTCTTATGAGGAACAGCGAAGGGAGATAGGTTTGTTTAATCTCAAGAAGAGGAGGCTCAGTGAGGATGTCACTATTCTCCACAGCTGTGTGAAAGGAGGTTGTGATGAGGAGGGGACCAGTCTTTTCTACTTGTGCCTGTAGTGAAGCATTTGTAATAGATAAGCAGTCTGCATGAAATTTGTTTGCTCTTTTGACTGTAATGGCTAAACAACATACCATAATGCTTCCTGCTCTGGCTTGATTCATGCAGATAACAAAGATTCCAATGTTTTAAAACGTACTTTTAATAAGAACATTTTACATAAAAAGACTTTATTAGAGTAATCAAATCTTACTATAAATGAACAGCTATATCAGATATTTCCCCACATTTTTCTATTGAAACTTCAGTAATAAAACAAATTTGCCAATATTATACATTAATACACTATCCCATCTGACAGAGAGTCAATACATAGATGGCTGGCTTTATCTTATACCTGACAAGTGTGCATGGACACTTGCACTTAAACAACTTAAATGATCAGCAGCCATTGAGAAACCATTATGTCTGTCTATATTTTTTAATTGCTGAAAATGAGGATGTGAGCATTGGGTTGTCACATTAATAAATCAATGTCTTTCCTATTTTCAGGGGGTTTGTCTCTCTATATAGAAAACCTATGGTGTAGCTGCAAAGCGCCTACTCAGATTTGGATGCATCATTCACAGTATCAATACAGCTGAGGAAAATGCAGTTTTGTCAATTTCCTAAACTCTTTTCTGAGACAGTGACTTTGCCATTACAGCCTTCTCATCCATGAGGTGTATATAAAAGATTACGTATACTCACAGAGATAGGACAAGCCTTTTAAATTATATCTAAATAAATAGTTAATTTTCTGGAAATCAAACTGTGTTTGCATCCCTATGCATACCTTTAGTTTCAGCAGATAAAAAAATTTTGTGTTTTTTAATCTTAAGAAGAGAAACACTGATTTTTTTTTGTTTAAGTTTTTGTTGCTTTTTTCTTTTTAAAGATACACTTCTTAAAATTTGTTGAGATTAATTATGAGAATCTGGATCTTCTCAATGTGTATTCAGGTAATGTTAAACAATTTGGAATGTCAAATGTTATTCCTTAGTCTAATTTGTTTTTCAGGTATGAAAATATTTAATTAATCTTGCAAGAAAGCAAACCCACACTCCATGTAATTTAAGTGACAAATTGCACATCTTATATGGTGACTATCTGAGGCACGTATTTAATGAATAACAGTCAATGCAGTATCACAGTGAATATGCAGGAATTAAAAATGCATAGAAAATATTTGTGAATAATTCATAAATAAAAATAAACAAAACAGAATACAAATCTAATTTGTGTTATTTCAGATAGATCAATGTGCTAAATGGAAAAAAAATTAAAAAAACAGATCTGGAAACTACCATGAGACTGTAACAAGACTCAGTATCAACAAGTTGCTTTAATACAGCTGAGTTAGGGATCAACTAAATGGTTCAGACTCAGTTCAGTGTAAACATAACCACCATTCACAGAATCACAGAATATGCTGAGTTGGAAGGGACCCACAAGGATTACTGAATCCAACCCTTAGCCCTGCACGTGACCATGCCCAAGACTCATGCCATGGGCCTGAGAGTATAATCCAAACTCTTACTGAATTGTGGCAGCCTTGGTTCTGTGACCACTTCCCCAGAGCCTGTTTCTGTGCTCAACTACCCTCTGGGGGAAGAACCTTTTCCTAATATCCAACCACACCTCTCCTGACACAAGTTCAGGCCATTCTGTGGGGTCATGTCACAGGGCACTGCTGACTCATATTCAGCTTGCTGGCCATTGACCAGCACCCCCAGGTCCCTTTCTGTGGCACTGCTCTCCAGCCTCTCCTTCCCTAGTCTGTATGTACATCCAGGATTGTCCCATCCCAGGTACAGAACCTGGCAGTTTCCCTTGTTGAATTTCATATGGTTGGTGATTGCCCAGTCCCCTGATTTTTTGAGGTCTCTCTGCAGGGTCTCCCTGCCTTCAAGGGAGTCAGCACCTTCTCTGAGCTTTATGGATGAAAACTCAAGATCAGGATTAAAAAATGTATTCCCAAGCACTCAGTATGTTTTGAAACTGTTTGTGTGTGTGTGTAATAGTATATGTCAGTTTCTTTGTGACAAGTTCTATTGATTTTGAGGTGTATTTCTACCAGTTCAGTTCTAAATCTCTATTCGGACTCCCAGATACTTCATAATGTGCCCCAAAAAATCCCTGAACACAAATATTTTTTAATATAAGCAACCTTCAGTGTGGCAGAAGAGTTGAGGCAGGACAAGCCTCTGCTGCTTTTACAATGAGAGGTTCTTGGCAATCCCTTAACTCAGCATTACCAAAAGAAGATCACACCTAGTCACAGCCCAAGTGTCCATTGAATATCTAAAGAGTCCTGGGAGAGGAAGATGAGATTTTTTAAAGATAATGATGTTGGAATCAGGTTTTTAGACTTAAGAGAGAAGCAATTTAGGAATAGCTCATAATTTTAAAAAGGGAATAAATAGGAAAAAAAATCTATTTCTGGCATCAGAGTTGCACTTATATAAACCAGCAGTGTAGTTGTAACTAATCCTTCTAAGAGCCTTGAAAAGAAAACAACATCTGAAAATCACTGAATAAAAATAGTAGTTACATATTAGTAACTATGAAATATTCAGCAACTTGAGCTAAGAATATAGATACTTTCCCCACCCCTCCTTCCAAATACTCTAAAGCTATAGGTTGTTACATTAAGAATAGAACATAGTTATAAACATAGTTCAGAGCTGTCAGTAATAATCTCTTAAGAACACTGCAGCCAGCAGGGTGGAACCCTAATTCAGTGTTTTGTTTTTCTGTCCGTAATGTCCAAGGAATGGCAAATAGGTTTACTTATAGGATAAAACCTAGGAGTTAGCCCATTACCACTAAGACAAATGTATTGTGATCTTCTAAACCTGTACACTGGGTCATCTTTTTTTTTTTTTTCTTCTCAAGCTATATAGGATAGTGCTGCAGAGAAAAATGCAGAGGAAATATGGAGCTATGGAAGGAAAATATGGAACACATTGAAACAAAATGTAATAAAAATATGGAAATGCTTTGCCTAATAACTCTTTTGTTCCTATTTCCTATTTGTGATGTCATTCAATTATTTGTCATGTTTTATATCACCGGTTTTCAGAAAGACCCAGCACCTTTTGACAGGTGGATAAAAACAATGTCTTCAAAGACATTAATATCTTTAAAATTATATAGAAGTGGTTTTCTGTTTCTGTTTAAGCAAATTCAAACTCTCTTTTCTATCATTAGTCATTGTGCTCATGATACTTGAAAATTATGAGAGATATTTAAGATTTCATCTAGGAAATGTTTACATAGCTTCACTGTGTGACTGTGTCAAGTCATCAGAAGCATTAAAAAGTTTCCTTTTGTATGACCTTTCATATCCACAACCCAGAATCCATTTTTTATGTAAGACATGACAACTCAGGTCAACTTTAATGCATTTCATAGGACTTGCAGTCTTAAATTATCTCAGTCAGCATACTCTTTCCTGACAGCTGAAGGAAATGGCCAGACACACTCGTGCAAACATTACGTATTACTTTAATTCTCACCATAGTCGCAGAAAGCCGTAATCAGCAGGGATATAAAAAGCATAAAGTAGACCCTCTCCTCTTGACCTGTAATAGGTTTTATTTAATACCTCAAATGCTTCTCCCAGTACTACTCACTGCCTTTATGACTTCACAGGATTGCCTGAATTTAATTGTTCTGTTTCAGTCAAATATACCCTCAGGCACATGGTGTGACTCTTGACGATGGTCATGTGCAGGGCCAGGACTTGAACCTGATGATCCTTGTGGGTCCCTTCCAACTCAGCATATTCTGTTATTCTATGATGCTAACCATTAGAGGAACAGAGCACTTCTCCTATGAGGAAAAGCTAGGAGAAATCATGATGCATGATGATGAGTGAGAAATTGGGCAAAGGGGACAAGAGACCCACATAGATGAACCAGGAGCTCTTGTCATTACTCAAGCATGAGCAGGAAATACACTAAAGATGGATACAGGGTCAGACCACTTTGAATGAATATACAGACATTGTCAGAGTACATGGAAATGAGACAAGCAAGGCCTAAGCCCACCTGTTCTGTGACAGTTCATTCTCATACATGTGTGTGTATATAAACAGTTTGTGTGTGCTGATAACACATTTTTTCAGCAGGGATAGGCAGAGTTCTGCCTTTTCCTGACACTCAAGCCTGGAAACCAAGGTTTCCTGCAACGATTTAAAGATTTCCATTCCATGTTGGCATGTTGTCAATCCAAGACTATTCTACTCAGGCAAGTAATGACCAACCATTCTTGTTCTTCTGAGTAGACCATTAACAAAATCAAGGAACAAAGACATTGTCCTATTTTGCATAATTGCTCCCTGAAGTGGTAAATGATTCCTATATACCACTTGTTTTGTGTAATCGTATTTAACTTCATTAATCAAAGCACAGGTCCTTCTTGATTTTCTTATTTCTATGTTGTCCTGCCTTTTGTCCTGAAGTACTTCTGAGAAGAAGGCTGAATCAGGGCTGAAGTCCTGAAGGAAAAAAGTGACAGGATGTCACTTTAGATGACTTTCAGAAATCACACAGAGAAATAAATAAATAAATAAATGTATATATGTATATATGTGTATATATATATATGGAAAATAAATCAAGATTCTATCTTACCTTAAGACATGTACATTGAGACATTTTGATAGTGTTTGGAACATAAGTCACATTATTTTTTGATGCCTACCTTTACTAGCATGACTTCTTGACAAATGCCAGGTTACTAAAAATAATTTTTTGAGAGAAAATTACTCCGCTTCCTTGAGGCAGACTTTCTAGGTACCTGTCAGCTAGTCTGCTTTAACCTAAATATTAATGATGAACCAATAAGAGTGGAGTGAGAGAAAAACAGCATTCATTTTATTCAGGTTCTAGCATCAGAAGGAATTGGTTTTCTACAGGCCTCAAAGGAAAGAATTTGCCACTCCAGGAGATTTTTCAGACAAGCTTTCCAGTGACAAGCAAATCAGGGATAGAAGCAAGGCAATAGTGCTTTATGTAAAGGAGGACATCAGTACTGTATTGACAACTGTCTGGTAAATCATAAATAACAGGGTATGAAGCCTAGAGACAGTTGGAAAAAAACTCAAACAAATAAAAAAATTCAACCACCCAAGGCCCTAGAGGAACTGTGACAATATTATGAAAAGTCACTCTGTGTCTAGTATGAGAGACATGCAAAGACAAGAACCACTTAACCAATTAGCTGATTTAATTTCAATAAAGCTTTTCATATCTTGTCTTCTCTGAATTTTTAGGGGGCTTGTGACCATATTTGCCCTTGGCATGTGGAGTAAAACAGTAAACAGATGCTATCTTCCACACTAAATAAAACATTGCCGAAAACTCTATTGTACCTCTATCAATTTGTTGACATGGCCCCTTTTGCATGCATGTGGAAACAGTCTGTCCATGGCTGTTTCTGTTGACACTTTGCAGTCTGAGACACCTGATGGAGAAATAAGGCTTAAGAAGTACAATGTTCTTATAGCTACTCCTACAGCGAATTTGAAAGTATACTTAGCTTGTGGACCTCCATAAATTATGGATGATCTTAAAACAGAAAGTAACAGAGACTTTTTTAAAATTTGCAGCACAATTAAAGGATATAAAATAATATATAAATGCTAAGCATCAATATTAATTATTATTTTGTTTCCTTGTGTATGACTGTTCTGGGCAGCAAGAAAAAAAAAGGATTGAATATTAAATTATAATTTCTTCAGTTAGTTCTATTAATTTGTTTTGTTCCAACACCTTTAAAAAAAAAAAAAAAAAAGAAGCCAGAGGGAAGAAGATGATGTGGAGGACCAATAGTCATGTCCTGAGTGAAAAAAACTTTATGATGAGGCATTTTAATATGAGATTGAATAAGATTATTATGCATTTTCTGTGTTTAAAAGCTCATTTAACTATACCCTAATTTCAAGTGAATGTAGAAAAAATAAATTTCAATTCAGCAGAAAAGTTAAATGTCATTTCACATTGATATATACAAGAGAGTTTTAATAACTGTCAATGGATGTGCTGAGGTAGCCAAAATAATGGCTGTACCTCTATCATTGGACCCATCCAACTTAATGAACTCGTGAAAAGATAAATAGCAGATAGTAATTAGGCCTATGGTATTCAGGAAATAATTACCCTGAATTAAGAATAAATTGCTTTGGTAAACAAATTAAAACAGTGTTGTTCTAGGCATATAAGGAAGTTTAAAAAAATCAAAAGCCACAAACCTGAACCAAAACAACAATTAATGTTTATTAATTAGAAATACTTTTATAAACTATTAACAGAATACTGTGCAAATTGTGCCCTGGTCCAACCCCCCAGTTTCACTGTAGTTATGTCTATTTGCAGTATTTAGCCAGTGATCCATTGCAGTCCTTTCACTGAAGAAATTAAAGCACGAGGTTATTTAATTCAAGGGCTATCTGTGGCCTTTGATATGTAAAGATCCTACAGGTTAAAACTGTTCTGTTCTCTTTCAAAAAGAATTTGGGGAAGAAAAGGAGAAGGCCAGTAAAGGAAAAGTTCATGGACAAAAGGATACGATTTTTTTCAGGCCATGACTGGACTTTGTACAACTAGTGCTGATGCCAGGCAAAACTGTTGATAAACAGGGAAGTAAAGAACACACCAAAGCAAAGCCTTGCCTACCTCGCTGTTGCCTTTAGCAGTCTCTGGTCTTTCTAACAATGTGCTTCTTACTCAGCAAAGTCCACTAAAGCATGAATAATTGCTTTACTGTCTTCCATATCTTCTCAAAAATGAGGAGATAGACAAGCCATTACAGGATATGACTATAAAAGAGATACTTCTGAAAGAGGTTGTTGTTGGGTTTTTTCATGAGATTTAGATGATTATGTGTTGGAGATGGCATCTATATGGACATGGACGAATGGAAGAAGGAAAGAGACAGAGATACTGACTTCAATGTATGGAAGGTCCAGGAGGGCAATCCATAAGCCGGACTGTGATTACATAC
>JAWWLZ010000172.1:43934835-43990085 GCA_035041345.1 Poliocrania exsul | reverse complement strand
GTTTTGGTTTCAACATGTTTATGATAAATTACCTTTCAGCATTCCCTATATTTTATACACAATATGTAACTGTACACCTTAGACACATGGGTTTGTTCCTATCTCTCAGATGATTAAAATAATAAAATGACACATAATAAAAATTCAGGTTTATTGTAGATTATGGAATTAATGTTACTTTCCATCCAGCAGCATGAACAAATATCCACCTGATGAATATTTCTAATCACATTCAGAAAGCAGATGTGAATATAGCTGACTTGAATAGTAGTTTAGACTTGGAAAGAAGGGATTGTGTTGTGTTTTTGAGAGTTTTGGCCCCCTGTTCCCCTTCTGAAAATGAACCCTACAAAGTTTGAGAATATCTACTGTGAAATCTGTGGAGGAAATTCTGCAACAATAAGTTGTATTTTTAGTTTATCTGGTATTTCCATGTTAGTTGCTGAGGAATACATTCACTGCAGGTGCAAGCAAAACGAGTCGCCCAATAACAGGGAAGGTGGACTGCTTCAAAGATTATGCCTCTGTCTTCTGGTTTGAAGACCTCTGTGGGGTTCCAGCTCACAGACCTAGTTCAGGTGTTAGTCTCAGCTTAGTTTCCGATGGACAGCAATGCACTGAGCAAGATGGTTGCTATGCATTTTGACATGCATCAGGGATTTTCTGCAAGAAGAAAGGGATTGAAAACTGAAATTAGTTTTCTACCCTGGAGAAATTTGTGGGTATAGAAAATAGCTTTGTCCATGTCTGTGCCCCTGGCTTTTCTGGAAGACTCCTGCATGACTTGTCAGTGCTATAAAGGCTTTCTGAGAATAGCACACTGTGATCACTCACATGTGTAGCTGAAGATTCAGTACTGAAATACTGTAACATGGAGGCAGTCTGAGGGTCAGACAGGCTTTTACTAGACAGTAAGTGATAGATTTCCTCTGTAGGAACTAGTACAGCTTACAAACCTTAAACAAGTACTAGGGTTGCTATGCTAAGGAGCTTTGAGTCTGCTCCCCTGTAGACAAGACTGGTGCTTGCAATGACAGGGGAGAAATCAGTATCTGCCTATGTAAACATTCCTCATCGAATATCCTTCATCTGTAGTTCTGGTGGAACAGAGCAGATGAGTTCTCAAAGAAGAATGTGCCCTCAGACACTCACCTTGGCAGAGATAATGAAGCATTTAGAACTAGCATCATCACCTAAGCATTGATGGCTTGCTATTGGGTTTCAACTGGAAGCCAGCATGTAATAACTGTAGAGGTGGATGGAGATCTTCTGAACTTTGTCTCTTAGATGTAAATGGCCTAATGAACGAATGCTCCTTGCCTATCCCACTGGCAAGCAGATAAGATTAAGCCAATTCCACCTCTGCCATTTTAACTTCACACTAAACCATACTGGGAATGCTCACACAGCTGAAAGCAGCCAAGAGGGATAATTCCTGTTCCATGGGGCCAAAGACTAAAGCCTTGATCCTTTCCCTTTGCATTCATATGTCTTGAGAAGAGAGTTCAGTTTCATGATGTGAGCTGCCCCCAGGCCATCATTTATACTGCCTAAATGTGTTTCAGTTTGCTTTAAGTAGATTTGAACACACATGTGAAAGCCATATTTCTTGGCTGCTAACACTGCCTCAGAATCTGAATAAATTGTCTGAATTTTTGAAGAGCACTTCTAAAGCAAGTTGCTTTCACTCCATGAGATTTTTAATAAACTGACTAGCTTTGTATGGCATATAATGAGATAACTTTCAGTGTTTTTGACTATGTCAAATGGGATATTATTCTGAAGAGTGTGTATCTTGTCCTGAGAAAAGGGAAGGAATTCTTTCAGCTACAGGAGAAAAAATGTTGTCATATTATCTTCCAATAAAACATGGAAGTCTTCTGCTCTAAAGTAAGTGTTTGCCAGGGAATTCTGAATGACTACAATAGCTTACCACTAAACTGTTATATGAGGTCACATAAAAACATTTCTAAAAATATCCTAGAAAACACAGTATGCCCACAAATACTTATATATATATACCCAATGAAGAAGATCTCAAATAACTAACACTTCATTTTTAATGAAATCTGCCATTATTTACAAACAAACAAGACCCAAATTGTTTCTAACTGGCTCATCTCCCAAAAATATCTTTCACACAAGAAATTGTAATACTCTTTCTTGATGAAAAATCTCCACATCAGGATCCCATGTTGGTTTTGTGCAAAACCTCCTGTTTGAAGTAAGAACGCGAAATTTAACTATCTAGTTATGTTTTAATAGCTACTCATCATATCAGGACAAGCACTAATCATGAACAGTTAAAAGAAACTAAGAACACACCTTTTTACCCATACGCTTAAACTGAACAGGCTAACAGACATCACACAATTTTGTGGTGTCCTATCTATTTACACATTTCCTTCACTGAGGTAAAATTAAGAGAAAATAGCTGAAATAATCCTGTGGCAGAATCCATAACCCTATAGATTAAGGCCTTGAATAGCTGCATAATTCTGTATGTATCTTGTAATCTACCTCTTTTTTGTTCCTCTCATTTTGACCTCTGCCAAGGAAACACCAAAGAACACAAAAAGTCTCAAAGTTTTCGCAACAATGAGAGCAAACTTAATTTTAAAATGTGATTAATTTTAAAATGTGATGTTCTACTGATTTTTACCACAAACAAGAACCGAGGAATTAAATTCTCAGGAAAAGCTTCTTTCATTTTTTTCCATCTGGAAGTAAAGAAAACAATTTCCCATAATGTATGTCTTCTTACGTGGTTTCCAAACCAACTCAAGTAATTGAAGATACTTGGGTAGTTACGGCACAGTTGTGTGATTTTTGAGGATAACTTTTATACTGATTCGTGTTACATGAATGAAGCTCTTAAGGGAATTTTTATAGTGGCTGCTTGTTGAGGTTCTCTTTTGGCATCAGTTAATTAAACGAGTCTCAGTCCTACAAAGATCTGATTTTATTTTACTGGTCCAACTGATGTAAAATAATCTATCTGTAAGAGTTTGAAAACTCCTTAAACTGAGTTTTGAGTATTTCCTAAATATATAAATAAATAAAGTCAGTACTTTGAAAATATACGCAGCTGCGGATGTTCAAAAACCTTGCTGCCTTTACTGGCATTTATTACTAATTCCATTTTAATGACCTATAATCTGAGATGTAAATGGCAAAGTGCCTTCTCTGCAAACGTCAGGGACAGACACTAAAGTCCTTATCCACAGATTATTTAGACTATACTTCAGTTTTTGCTTTGTGAAAATTGAGGTCAGAGATGGAAAAAAATGAAGTAACAACTACAATGTGTTCCCTCATATTGTGGTAAAAGATAATGCTACTCAGTATTTGCAATTAGTTAACCCTCTTCAGCTTAAATAACTCTCCTTCCTTCTTAATTGTTTTTGATCAGCATGATCTTCCCATACATGCATGAGTCAATTTTGTCTGGTATGAGAAACGGGTTCTCTGCCATCAGAAACTCCATGACTGGTGTAAATGCTAATAAAATTTTAAAAAAGGCAAGCCTGCTAATTGTGAATGATTTGCTTTCTCATTCCAAGCTGATGAAGGAATAATTTTGATGAAGGATTCAGAGTCAGGGAACGTCAAGTGAGTTCACTCCAGATTAATTTCCCTTTTCAAAAGCATAAAATGGTTGCTGCCAGAGTATGGAACTGCATGTTATCTGCCCCATTCAGGGTGGAATGAGTAGGCTCTATATTTGTCAGGCACTTAATTCAATCAATGCAATTTAATTATGTTTCCATGCAAAACCACCTGTGACCTTCCATCTGCTAACAAAATTCATCCATCTCTGCACTTACGCACACAGTCTTCAAAACCCCAAGATTCTATTCCTGAAGATATAATGGAAATAAGGTTTCTAACTAGTACAGATGGATTAATCTGCTCATAGTATCTTTCCAAAGAATTGGTGGACAAGACTTTGCCACATGGGTTGCCTTTGAGGAAGTGGAGTTGTAAACATCCATTCAGAGCAAATTAGAAATGCCTAGGTGAGCTGATGCAAGCCAAAGTGATATATTGCAGTTTGTCCTATGCAGGAGAAGAAACTTATTAATTCCCTTTTTTACTTATAGAAACTTGGCAAAATGCTAAAAAAAAAAAAAAAACAAAAAAAAAAACACCACCAAAAACCAAAACCAAACAAACAAAAAAACACAAAAACTTGTATATTTTTTTTATCAGAAAAAAAAAATTATGAAAGGCAACAAGGAGTGTTAGATGCTTTCTGTGCCATCCCTATCTGCTAACAGAGACCAGTTCTTGCTAAACTAAAGGATACATTAATTGATGTCAGGCCACACCAGACAGGCAAGCATGGCACTGAAAGTCTGATCTCTCTTTAATCCAGAGAGAAACTGGATTCCCAAGAGCCTTGTCAGGTTTCTCTTTCACTCTAAAAAATGGTCCCTAGTAATAATTAAAAATAGCATTTAGCAATTTAAAAGATAGAACTTAATTTCTGAAGAAAATACCAAGATTTCAAAGACATTTCCTATTCCAGTCAAATAAAAGTGAAAATAGGGAGAATTTGGGTGGAATATAAAGTGGTCCATATTTCATACTGGCAATTGCCAAAGCAAAATATTGCTATGTGTAATGTCAGCAAAGGATCTGACAGTTTTAGAAGGCACCTCTCACAAGTCAGCTAAGTTATAGAGTTTTTGCAGTTAGTGTTTTCCTATATAAAATTATGATTTAATTTAAATTATTTCCTAAGTTACTTACATTCTTTTATTAATATAATTCTTTCAAGAATCTCAAAGTAATGTAAAAATTTGATAATTACCCTGCTGTCAATTTTTAGGAGACTATAATATAAGGAGGTGGACTAAGATGTCGTAGAAAAGTCTGTGACCAAGCTGAGAAGAAAACCTGAGTTTCCTGTAAGCCAGTTGTGGTAGACTCAGCCAATGACTATAATTCTGGAATAGAAGCTAAAATGAGGACTGGATCTCAAACAAAATTCCTTTCCCTGATATTAAACAGGAAGAAATCCAGGCTTCTCTGAATGTCAACAAAGTAGGTTTTTAGTACTGAAAGAGAATTGTGCTAGACTAGTTTCTTTCCAAAAAGGTGCATGCAGAACCACAAATTAAAGAAAGTTCTTTCTTATTTCCAAGTTGGTGTGATAGTTACTACTTTTTCTTTAACACATAAGAAGTGAAAGTACTCCATTGTATGTATCCTCAGGCATATGATTGCCTCTTTCAACTAGAGAACCTGGAAGTTCTTTCAAAACTATCTGTAACTCACAGACTGAAATAAAAAGATAAAAAGAAATCTTCACACCTTTCAATACAGAATTTTTAAAATGTCAGCTTCTCTTCATAAAATAAATGGAACTTTGGAATTGAAGGAGGCATTGAAACTGAATGATGGTTTGTTTTGTCTCTTTCTTATTTGTTCTTTTTTGTTTGGTTGTTTGGTTTATTTTCGTCTTTTTCTTTTTTGGTGGATTTTTTTAGGTTTTTTTCCACTCTTAGAAAGAACTCATTAGTAAAAAATGGAGGGGAAAAAAGCCTATCTAGATGAATGAGAAGAGAATAAAATAAGAACATTTAAAAGACATTTTAGTGAGAAATAACAACATGAAGTGTTGCATCAACTTTGTGATTTTTTTGAATACTGTCTATTTCTAGGTTTCTGTTGGATAAAGAATAGCTTTCACTTGTGACATAAAAAGGACAAATTCATCTGGAGCTGTGTTCCCCTGCAGCTTATATATTTTCATACACTGGTGTAATTTGGAGTTACAATCTAATCATAATTCAGTTCCTGTCTTTAGTAAAAGCATGTGCCTCTAATTTGCAATCAGTTTCTGTGCTTGACACATGGAAATAATGAATGTGCTCATGTACAGCTGGAGACAAAGGGAGAAAGGAGTATGCAGCACTCTGCAGGCTGGACTCTGGGCATTTCATTTTTCATTCCCTTGGGCTTTGGAGCCTGGGCATCCAAATCATGCTAATACTGTGCTCTAAGCATTGTATGAACAAACATTCTTCATTTAAAGTTTTCCCCCATCTCCTTTGAATATACAACTTGAATAATTGCATAATTGAGGGAGAATTTAATGGCACCAGCTCAACATGTGTGGTCTGATAGACTGTAAAGTATGAAACGTCATGCAGTTTCCAAAAGCTGATATTTGTGCACATATTTATCACTAAATGTGTGACATAGCTACAATTATTTTTCTCATTCTTGTGTTTTACTGAACAAAGACTTGTAAAAGAAACAATATCTGCACATATTAATTGTCAAGAATAAATATCAAGTTTTAAATCCATCCCTTTTCAAGAAGTCTCCTGCTTGATTTTCAAGGCATAGCTGTAAAACTACTTTCCCACTGCATAAAGATTTTAGTGAACGTTTTCTGTGCTATGCCACTGAATTTAAGACTACATGACAGTGCATCACAACAAAGACATCTTAAGTTTGTCTTCCACTCCCATATTTTAAATGGAATGAGGCCTGTTTAAGTATTTATCATGGATTTTTAACATTTATTTTACTGTGATAGTGGCTGAGATCTCCTAACATGATCAGGATTCCCTTTCTGCTAAGTGAAATATAAACAGAATTTTGAGATTTTCTTTAAAAGGCTTTTAAACAAGTGTGTCAAGTAAGGAGGAAACAGATTAAGAGAATACAATGTGATAACAATTCTATACTAGAAATCTCTATCAATAGAATACCCACTGCAGTTACAGGACAAGATTTGTTGTCTCACTTGCAGTTGTGAAGGTCTAAATAGCTTTTGAAGGGGGAAAGACAAAGATGGTTCTTATTGATTATTTCACCTGACACTGATGAAATCCCTGCTAGGTTGGAACACGGAATCTGCTTTTCAGCAGCACCAGATTATAGCAATGAAAAAGAGAAGAAAAATGTTGCAAGGAACTGGCACAGCAGACACACAACTCTGCAGCTATTCTCCACTAAAACCTGGTCAGCTCACTACAGCTGACACCTCTTACTTGTGGCTTTAGGATTTTCTCTAATCACCACAATTATACAACAGAGGTTACATAATGGTACACATCAAGAATTTTCTGAAGTCAAAGAACTGGTAAATAGCAAGAGTATTATAAAGAATACTTCACAGCTAGTACAAAGCCATGACAATTTAGACTTCCACAAAGAAGATTTCAAATGGTAATGAATATTCAAAAAATATTTATTGAGAAGACTCCTTAGACCTTTCTGAATAATTTTTCCTATTGTGATATAAATTGCCTGGTAGTTATTCCACCTACAAAATAGGTATCTGTTAATTAAAAAAAAGTTTACAGAATGTTACATATGGATTTTTTTTTTCTTAATAAGCAAGGTTACTAGCTGGGACTGAATTCTATTGGAAATAATTAATGGTCATAGAAGTCACTTCCAACAAAAGTATTGAAAGAAAGATAGCATAACTGCTCATAAAGGTGATGCATTGTAACATTAATCAAGAAAATAGATACCATATATACTGTGAAAGGTAGGGGAAAAGCGTGCACCTATCTATGATAGAATATCCTAAGTTAGAAGGGAACCACAAGGATAATTGATGTGCCTGAGAACTTTGTGCAAATGCTGCTTGAACTCTGTCAGGCTTGATGCTGTGACTACTTCCCTGGGGAAACTGTTCCAGTGTCCAGTCACCCTCTGGGTAAAGAATCTTGTCCTAATATCTGAACTAAGTCTCCCCTAACACAGAGTCACACCATTCCCTTGGGTCCTGTCTCTGATCACCAGAGAAAAGGGATCAGTGTCTGTCCCTCCACCTCCCCTCATGAGGAAGTTGTAGAGTGTGATGATGTCTTCTCTTCTCCAGGCTGAACCTCAGCAGCTCTATGACTTCTCCTCTAGACTCTTCACCATCTTCTTATCCCTCCTTTGGACACTCTCTAATAACTTATAAGATCTAATAACTTATATCCTTATATTGTGGTGCTCAAAACTGCACACAGGGCTCAAGATGAGGCCACATGAGTGCAAAGTAGAGAAGGGACAATCATCTCCCTCAACCATCTTCATAATGCTGTGCTGGATGCACACCAGGACACAGTTGTCCTCTTTGGCTGTCAGAGCACATTACTGACTCATACTCAACTTGCCATTGGCCAGGATATAGAAGGTTAGCATTTAAGACACTTTGACAGTACACTACCTTTCAAGTTAAAGGTTCCTGGAAGTATTTACAAAAACACGGTTGGTATCACTCAGCCAATTCAGTAAAATTAGTCAGTTCAGGAACGAAACAAGACACTGTACCACCAATAAGGAAAGGTGTATCCCTTTTAAAAATCTTATGCTTGAAGGGAGGATTTTGTTAGTAGCAAGCAAATAATTTTAAATTACATGCAACTAAAGAATACATAATGGTTTT
Source organism: Poliocrania exsul (assembly GCA_035041345.1). Taxonomy (NCBI): domain Eukaryota; kingdom Metazoa; phylum Chordata; class Aves; order Passeriformes; family Thamnophilidae; genus Poliocrania; species Poliocrania exsul. Next base: position 43,981,678 of record JAWWLZ010000172.1, on the reverse strand, counting down.
GTTCACAAATACTTCTGTGAAAAAATACATGAGAATGTGGGTGTTTTTTCTTAAAAGGACAAGAAATTCTCCTAAAAGCAAAGGCAGAATTAAAGATATAGGACAAGAAGTGAGACTCAAAAAAAGTTGGAGTTTGATTTAACACTCACAATGACAGATTTGTAGCCACTGTTTTCTAAGTATTCATAGGATAGGAAGAATGCACTAGGAATTTTTTCAGATAGGTTAAAAAGATATCCTACTATGTTTGAAGAGTGGTGATGGTAGGCAATGGTTTAACACTAAAACAAATCAAATCCTGTTAACCTCAGCTAATTCTGTCAGCTATGTCAGCTAATTATGCCAGCTATGTTTCTCAGTCACAATACTTGAAGTTTACAGACCACATTTTGAAGAGTAAACCTTACCAAAAACCCAGTTTTGTCATGCCTTCATTAATTGCCTCCCTTGTTCTCCTCTACCTTAGACTTTATATTCTCCACATGCCTATTCTGATTCCTCCTCTCAGCTTCTGTCTGAATCTGTATTTTGTTTGGTGCTTCCATACTCCTCTTAGTCCCACTGTCTCCTATTTCTGTGGACTAATCTTCTATCTTAAATCTCAGGTACCTTCACAATAAGCCCCATTTCACTGCTAAGACATCATCTTCTTGGCATACCTACTCCAAACCATGAATACCTCATGCATGACTTTTGAAGGTGACATCAATACTCCTAATGGAAATATTTGAGATGCTTCAACAATGCCAGTCAGTGAGGAAATATTCCCTTGACTATGGAAGATTGGTGAAAAGCCCTCACTGTTCTTCAATATTACTTTCAGTCTCAAAAAAAAAAATGCTTGAAACATATTGGCAGGTTTCTCTTTCTTATTTATCTCCCAGTGTTTCTCTATTTATTTACTTATTTACTGGCATAAAGCAATTTCACCTGACCTTCAGGGATTTTTGTTTGCTATCATTTCAGAGGTGGGGAAAGAGAGAGAAGTTTAAAAATGCATATGTTGTCCTTGCTGTGCTGTAACAAGATTGGCATGGTACCAGTGATGTTTGAATTTCTCTCTTAGGAAGACTAAGATAGTTCAAGCAGCTGCACTGAAATTGCATTGAAAATGGATACTTTGCAAATTCTCCCCATAAATGAAAGTTTAAATTACAAAAAGCCGTCTGACCGGTTATCTCTTAGTAAAGTGCTTTACAATTTGCATATAAACTTCATTTCTTTTTCTAATTACACAGAGTAAGATGCATTCATTTTGCTTTTGATTACAAGCTGGTCTTGCCAAACACCTGTGACTGCCACAAATTCTAATTTGTTATTTATTTACTTCAAAGCAATCTTATTATCTAAATGATTCAAAGCATCATAGACCTTAATTATTGATAGTCAGTTTGACAGGGTTACACTTTCTATGTCCTTGGACTGAAGGCACTTCTATGTTTTCTTCTGCTCAAGTACATACTTGGCTAAGCAAAAGGACACATGATTCTGCAACTAAGTGTTTTGGAAACACTTGTATTTTTGTTTAACTACAACTGGATTTAGGCAATACCAAAGAGCCAAGACTGATATCTACAATCTGGAATCTACTAATGGAATTAAAAAAATAAAAAAATCCCTCTTTTATACCTCAGGAAAAAGTTGTATGTGTATGACATGTATTCTGTAAGTTTGATCCTAGTGTCCACAGCACTAATGCTTTATGAATACCTTTATTTATTCCATACACCAAATTTACCCTATTGCAACAAATGTGAACATGGCGTGTCCTGTGGTCACGATGAAATTTTTATACTTTCTTACAACATAATTAGAACATTTTTAAGTGGGTTAAAAATGCTCTTACACAAGTCAGAAGTGAAAGGATGAAAAAGGTCCTCAATACAAACAAGACATTTAGCTAATATGCAGGTTTTAGCGTGCAGATGTGCGTATTCATAGTATATGCCTGTGCATATATATCACAATGCAAACTCTCAGACACAAACCCTCTGCTACCTCTGTCTGCAGACCATATCTGTGCCAGAGTCCGGGACCATTGGAGCTACTCTGCTCTCATAATGCCTTGAAGGTGTAGTACATTAGACTGATTTCTGGGAGCTGAGGGTGCCGAGAACTTCATTCAGATAATTTTTAATCACATCATTCTCTGTTCACTTCTACAATGTTTTCCCTTTAACATTTAAGGTCTCAGATATTAGATGGGTCATATTCAGCCTGAGGCTTTCCTAAAACGGATCATGAATCCTACAGAATCCATAGTTCTATGCCTAACTTCGTCATCTGTATCCTTTTCTTTTACTTTTGGACAACTATCTTGGGCTCTATTTCAAATATGAATTTCCCAGGGTAAAGGGAAACAGGGTACAGTTTTCATTGGTTTTAAAATATATTCATAGGGGCTCTTGCAATATGTCTGCAAGTACTTTATCTGGTCACATTCCTTTTAGACTGCGCTGGCATTCACTGTTTCATCATTTGACTGGTAAAACAAAGGATGCCTAGCTTGAATGTATGTCATACTATACACTCCACCTGGGTACATTAGGTCTGGTGTTGTATGGTGTAAAAGATCTGCAGAGCGTCCTTCTCCATAGGAATCAAGAAGTGAATTAAAGAGGGTATGCACGATAGTCAATACAATACAAATGCAAGGATACAGTCCATATAAATTCCTTACAGATATACACAGTGCATGAACCCACAACATAGGTTAGACTTTTGCTGTATAAGCCACATCAGTTCCAGTGGCTGAGGAGTGAAAGAAATTTGTGAACCAATTATGTGTGTCCCAGCCATATTGTGGTACATCTTTAGAATCTGTTCTTCTGTATGTGCAATGATGATGTTTCAATGGACTGTTTACAAATTCCTCAAATGGCCTGAATTCAAGATTCACCTTCCTCTGTAATATGACATGCCAGTAGAAACACATGAGAGTCCTATGGCTTTTGTTTTCCTTTCTTTTTATTCATAATACTATTGTCTACTACAAACGAACCACCCAACCATCTGTTCTGCTCTTGGCAAATTCAAGAAAAGTTTCAAGAATTCCATTACAGTAAATAAGTATGCAATATCTTAAATATATTAATACTTTTTGTCTATCTTTAGTTATCATGTTTTGATTTTACTTTTTAAAAAATCAAAAACAAACCCAAAGCATTTGATGTTACCAAGCCAGAAGTAAGCCCTGTGTACCAACATTTTAGACATCTGTGAAGATATTAAACCATAATAATCTTCCTGGAGATGCAAAACATATAAGTACATGATTTGTGCATGTTTTTGACATTAATAGGAAGAGACTAAAAATTACTCAGAAACTGTAATGCACTTAATTGTTCCACTAACTCTTGACCTCCTAAGCAGGACCATCTCTGGATGGTAACATTTTATATGTTCTGTAATAGTAAAGAGAATATGACAACCATAATTATGTGGTAATCCCACAGAAAGATATAGATCCTTTTATTACACCATGTTTTTTAAAGTTTGGATATATCATAAATAATGGGACATAGCAGCACACAAATTGTGAGGTCAAGGTGCAAATTGTGGAGAAAAGTTGTGCTGCTCTTCTTAGTCCGTAATCAGGAACAATACATAAAATGTAGGAGAGAATACTTGAATCTTTAAACTAAGTAAGATTGAATAGAGATAAACATGAGCCAGGATAATTAACATATTCCTGTAAGAGTCTGAATTAAAATTTTTGTTCAGATTATAAAACATTATTTTATAATTCTATTAAAATTTTAAAGAGCTTTTCAAGAGTATAAATATATATAAAAGTTATATTTTAAAAAAACAATCTTTTCAACATTTTGAAATACAAAAATCTGCAAGCTGGAGCTGAGGAAAGGAAAACTGACTCCTCAGGTTTCCCTGCTGAATTTAGCATGCACAAAGAAACAGCACAGATAATGAAAAATGTGTAAGGTTCTTAAATGATTTTCATCTTAACAACCTAATGTGTTATTGTTAACTGAAGGAAATAAAATTATTTAACTCCACTGCTCTCTACTTCTTTAAATCACTGGTTAATTGGATTTCCTAGGTAATTGGTAAAGCGATAGTTCCTGTCTCTCTCTTTCTTTCTCTCATTATCCCATCTATGGCTTTTCAAATACTGCAGAAGTACTTCTTTGACTGAAATTAAACATCTGAAGCAAACCTCCTTGAAGTCAGTGTAAAGATTTCCACTAACTTTAGTGGGATTTGGATCAAGACCTAAGTAAGCTGCTTAAAATCTCTACCTTTATGACTGAGCCCTGCAAGCAAGAGAAATTGTTGGATGTCCAGTGGTCAAATTTCCATCCAGTATGAAACTAGTTTTCTTAACTGACCTCTACAGTCTTTGCTATTTGATTTTTTTTAATCATTAGCAACATTTCACCTTGTGGCTCTCTAGTTTTAAGCCTTAATGTACTGCCAAAATTACTTCCAAGGCTTTCATTTTATGGCAATGCTCAGCAATGCCAAGAGGAATTGTGCTACATGAATGCAAACTCCAGTACACTACCTTTCCTCTCTTGCAAAATTTACCATGAAATTGAGTCTACTTACTTCTACTGAACCATTATTATATCATCAATGACCTTCCACTCTAACCAGCATGAGCCAAATCCACCTTACAGTACCTCTCTGAAGAGTGACATGGATCATCTATGAAAATGCAAGCTAGTAGACTGGCATTGGGACACTTTGCATTAATTCAGAGTGCAGCACAAAAAAAAATCTGTATTTATTTGCTTCAAAGGAACTAAGGAGTGGCTTAAGTGGAAGACATGACTCAGTGGGTCTTCTATGCTAGTCCAGCTCTCTTCCCAGTGAGACTTGGCCTGTCTCACCGTAGTAGTATTGTATTTAAAAGAAAAAAAAAAAAAGCTTTTTTTTTTTTTAATGATGGTATATCAGTAGACCATGGATCACAGAGAGGACATACTACCTGAGCACAACCCATGCTTAATGTCACTGTATCAAGTTTCCTCTGGAGGCAGCTGTCAGAGGACATAAGATTCTACATTCACCCAACCAGTTGTGAAATCACATTAAGATACAGCAGCATTCAGAAAAAAGCTCTCAGGAGACAGCCCTCCAAGCAGAATATTCATTGTAGCAGTTGGAATTGCATCACTTTTCTGTCCCAATAGAGAAACAGAGAATGAAAGAGTTTACTGCCAGCACATTAACAGAGTGAAAAAGGAGGGAGTCTTGTCTTTAGCCTGCAGTAACAGCCCACAGCTCCTCCATTTGATCACTTGAAATGTAGGAATGGTAAAATAGTTCTGACAGGACTTGTGACTAGCAGAGAAATGGATTACACTACTGCTATGTTTGCAGTGGCTTGCAGATGGTCTGCCACAGCTCCACCCACAATCATTCCATGATCAATTAAATACTTTATTTATGCTGAGAGCTATCACTTGCTAGTGGTAAGTTCTTGTTGTGTGCCTCAGAACACACACAACATGTACATGATATGGCATTCAATTAAACACACATATCAATCAAAAGACAGCATGAAGATCTCTTTGTCAGCTCTATTGCTCTCTGCCCTATGTAGAGCCCTTTCATTAAGGCTGTTTCCTGTATTTTTGCTCATTCTGTATAGCCTTTGGGCTGACTTTGTAGTCAAAAACAAAAACAGCAAGAGGAGAACTTACAAGTTTCATTGTCCCATATACAGCTGAAAGGCTTCACATTTTTCAGGTTCTTTTTTTCCCAGAATTTTTCATCAAATACTTGGAAGCAATATGGACTTTCAACCCTCTGGCTTAGAGTGAACACAGGTTCCTTTCCTCACCCCTTCCCTTGCTACCTCTAATCTTTGTTGGTGGGTTCAACAGAAAGGCCAGAGACTGGTAGGTTTATTCAGTATCAGCTGGGAATTATGAGGAAAATTTGCTCTCCAGTAGCATCTTTGTCAGCCTCTTTGAGGATTTCAGTCTGTACCACCATGCAATACTTTTCAGTCCAATTATTTCCATGAAAACTCTTAAGTAAGCTATTCCACTTTTTGCTCTTCACAGTTTCTAGTTTGGAAATTGCAGAGGATTAACATCAGTGCTTTGCTGCAATAAAACCAACCATGAAACACTCCTCAGGATATGAAGTATCATGCAGGCAGCTGGGCACATAGTAATGTCAATATGTAGCTCACACAACATGATACAGTTCAAACTCAGAAATTAGGTTTTAATTTGCTGCAAAATTTAACACTATTAAACAGGAATTAAGACTGAGGCAATTAAAGTCCATTCAGGAAAATTCACAAAGCTCCTGACTATGAGCTAGGAAGGGCTGAATTAACTTTAAGGAAACAGGAAGTTTTGGGAGAATAAAAGAAAATTACAGCACAGGAGAGGATATACAGGTGCAAAATCTCCTCCTGTATAGGTAAACCCTCTTGACTACACAAATCTCAGAGAAATATTCAGGAAATCACACAAATAAAGCAATACTGATATTCTGCTAGCTTAAGAGTCAGTAGCAAAGGAATAATTTTCTGATATTTCTGCTAAAGCTGGGTCTTGAGACATTCTCACCCTTCAGCTAAAAGACCATTTAAAAGCAATGCCAAAAAAATACTTTTGAAGATTTGGATTTTTATCTGAAGAATACTGCCAATAACTTACCAATACCTCTATTTATCCAATAGTATTCTTGTGAGAAGTTATTTAGACATTTTTGTTCAACTGCCATTATTCTAAACCTCCTGTATCTTGCAGATGGTAGCTCCTTAATAGCTACCTTAACTTACAGGTTTTCTTTCCTACCTTTTTTGTACTTTTGGCTTTCTATTTCCTGTAACTCACATTCCTTGCTGCAATCTTTATTGTTTTACACAAACTGTACATTTTACTTCTCCTTCTTTTTGTATCATGTTCTTACACACATTTCCTAACCTTTGAAATCTAGATGATGATTCTATACCAAAGCAACAGAAGGCTTGCATCTTTGGCCTGCGATTTCTTTATCACAAGGGGTTTTTTTATTTATTGCATTTTTAGCTATGGGAAGATCATTACATATGGGTATGGCAATCATTCTATATGTTCTTGCAGATAAATCTGTCCTCCTTTGGTGGCAAATTAATAGCTTTCATTTGCTATCCCATTAGTAAGCAATCTACTTGTAACCTTATTTGTACATCTATGTGAAAAAAAAATATCTAGAGGAATATTACTGGCAAATATTAGGCCTCTAAAACAGCAGAGAAGTCATCTTAGGCTGGTTTTATAGCCAGAGGAGAGAAAGACCTCAGACAGCACTGCCAAAGATCTGAACATAGACCAAGTGAGTCAGAGGAGATGCCCAAGACCACTGTTAGCTGACTCAAGTGTGTAAACCATCAACTTAGCAGTGTCTTAAAACCAGACCAGACAATCCTAAGTTTTACATTCTTTCTTCTCTACCCTTTGGTCCTAAAGATATTACTGAAGTGTACTTGTTTTCTCATAAGGGATGTTACTGACTTCTTTGATAGAATCTAAGTACTCAACACTGCTTTTTCCAAGATAATTTGCATAGCTGATTTAGTTCTTCCATAGTCGTATTTCCTGCTGAATATAAATACATTACAGAAAGTGGCAAAGGAGAATCCAAGGAATAAAACAGGATCTCATTGAAAAATGACCATGAAAAATTTAAAGCACCCTTCAGAAGGAAGGTGATTTTACTGATGGTCAATGAAAGGAGGGAAAGGTTAGGAGGGAAAGAGATCCAGGCCCCCAGGCTCTGCATTAATGAAAGGATAGAATTTCAGTAAAGGAACAAAATGTAGAGAACTGGGAGCCAGGACCAAGCCTCCACTGAAAATAAAACAAATGCATAAGTGGCTTGCTTTGTGACAAGAGAATTCCAAGGCCAGGAGATCATTTGCCTCTCCTAGATGCCCAGCTGCCTGTGCTCAAGGCTGTCTCCGTGAACTAGGATGGTTACTTAAACTCAGTACAGACTGTTGTGAAGACAGAGTTGCTGAAGAAAGAGCTAAAGAAGCCACTGCAGGCTCATATTAATGTTTTGCTTTGGAGTTACATTTGTGTTGAGACTCCTGCACTTAGTTCCCAACTGTTTGTATTCAAAACTGATATCCTTGCCAGCTTCTGAGCTTTGTTTCTGTCCATGGCAGAAATCACATGGCTTCATTTATTTGATGGGGGAATGCTGTAAATCAATTAGTCTAATTCTACCAGTGCTGTAGCACAAATTGAACCCCTTGCTTTTCATTGTGCATATGGTGAGAGTGCAGGTTAAAGGAGATGGAAAGTCTGCACTAATGAAAATGAAATACACTTCAGCCTGGCCTCTTTTCTAACAGCTTTTCTATTCTTATTGAATCTGTTCTCATTTTCTCTTTGTGAAAGAAGCTCAAATTCTGCATCAAACCCTGAAATATAATAAATTTCTTTTATGGAATGCTGGCTCTTCCCTGGCTGAAAGTGTTTTCAGGCTAATAGGTGGAGAATGCATTTCTCAAGGTAACATGATAGGGACACTCAGGTGCAGTGATAGAGAATTCACTTAAAGGCACCCTACAAAGACTACAATTTGTTTTGTTTTAATTTGTGCAGGTTGCAGTGTTTCCTTGAAAATCATCCAGAAACTGATATTTCACTAAGATTTCACAAATGAAAAATACCTGAATAATTTTTTATTATTACTTTTCATAATTAAAATATTTTCCAAATAGTGTTGTGGCCAGCATCACAGAAAACAGATCACTCAGCTGATGAACAGCTGAACTGCATTTGCAGCCTTTCCCTCAGGGGAACACCTGCCCACTTCCCAACTCAAATATAAAACTGAGACTCCTCTCAGTAACTCGGATGGTAACACCAAGAGAAGTCAGCAATCCATAAACACTCTCCGAAGATAGAGCATGAAGTATAAGAAGTGTTCTTGCTTCCTCATATTAAAAAAAAAAGTTGTTAGAGCAATACACTCTGATTGTTCATGTCCTGATATTCTGTGACTGGCATGCCTTACAATGACAGTGTTTCTGTTCAAACACACAGATTAAGCCTGGAGGGAACATAATTACCACAGTCTGAGCCCAGGAAACTTGTTCAGAATCTATAGACCCTGTATGATCTTCATGATCTAAATCCCTTGCTGTCACTTTCAAATCACAGAGGGTTTGTTTGGATATGCCTGTGGATTCCTCTAAATGAAGCTTCTTCAATGAGAATAGAAGATTCATGTGTAGCAGGGAGGGAATTGTTGTGCTCTAATTTCACAGGAAACATGTTTGGGTGACACAAATGTTACAAAATATTTCCATACCAAAGTAGGATGAACATCAGCAACTGTAAAAATGTCCAACACTGAAAAGATATATTTTCAAATGCTTTGAGGTGTAGAGAAAACTTATTCCAACACTCTATATCAAAATGCATGATTTTAATCATAACAATTCCGAAAGATAAAAAGTTTTCTTCATTTTCCTAACAAAAGTCATTTTAAACTGGAAAATTGTATTAAAAAAAATTATACCAAAACTGATTTTGAAACCCTTTCTAATATAACTATTGGGTTAAAAAAATCTCTGATACCAGTCTTTGGCCTCATGAAGTCTTTTTTTCCATAAATCTACAGTATTAGTGAAAAAATGGTTATTACAAAAGTGTGACCAGCTATATTCCTTATTATGTATTCTGAAACGTGCTCTACTGCCATATAATTTGCTTTTTACATCCCCCTTAACCTATTTGAACTTGCCTTAATTTTCAAAATCCTAATTATTGATCTTTATAAGAATAGTTTCTTTTTTTCTTGCTCTCAGACATATCCAGCACCTTTTCTAGCATCCCATCTTTATATTGAAAGAGACATCCATCTATGCACAGGTGTAAATTCTCTAACACTTTCTAAAAGGAAATTTTCTTTCTTTTCTTTCTTTTTCTTTCTTTCTTTCTTTCTTTCTTTCTTTCTTTCTTTCTTTCTTTCTTTCTTTCTTTCTTTCTTTTTCTTTCTTTCTTTCTCTTTCTCTCTCTCTCTTTCTCTCTTTCCTTTCTCATTATGTAGCAAGTATAAAAATTCAAACCTCCAACTGAGCTTTCCCCTGAGGATTTTCTTCCTGTATCATTTAACTTTCCCTGGCATCTTTCTTTCCTCCCTTTTATATTACAAATTTCCCCTAAGCAATGCGAACCTGCATTTGCATCTTTGACAGCAAAGGGGAGACTGACGGATGGAAGCAATGCTCCCTTTGAATAATGCAAGATGTTGTGACACTGACAGTAATAAGGAGTCCTAAATAATAGGTCCTTCTTGATACAATTTAAAAATATACAGCCTATTGTCTAGCAGCCACCAGCAAACCAGCTCATAAGCAGTGCCGCAAGAGTAAGGCTGAGTTCTGTCCCTCTGGGTGACAGCTGACAATGGGAGACTAATCTCTCTCAAAAATATTTCCCAATCACTTTTTACTGTAATTAAATCAACAGTGTTCAACCACACAAAAGTACAGGAAAATAGCACTCTTTTTTATGACATTTCAGAACAAGCAGTGAGTTTAAGTTTTACTCATCACTGCCCTGAGGGAAGTCGGTGCCAATTAGAGTTGTCTGTATCACCTAATCCCAGTCAAGACCCTGCTCTCTTTTGTATTTTCTTTTTTTTTTTTTTTCCCCCAGTGGTGCCCACAGATATTAACAAACAGGAAAGAAATGCTGATAAAATGGTAAATCTTATAGGCTTAAATCACCTATGGGCAAAAACTATCTGAAGCTTATAACACTGACACCACTGGCTGAGGATCTCATCCTCTGGATTTTATCTATGTCTTACTCAGTGTCTGTCATTTTATTTGGTACATTATTTAACACATTAAAAGAAATCAGAAGGCACTTGGAAGTTTTTCAAAAGGTGAAAAATTGGTTAGCCTCAGTTGTACTTTTAATTATGCTTATAAATTGATAGAGCTTATACCACTAGAGAGGTTTTATTAACTTTTATAGATTTTGAACTACAGTTTCAGTGACATAATTTTGAAATTAGTGACATAATGTTTCCAGACATTAATGGAATTTCTGGAAAATGCTGTCAGAACGAGAAGGAAAGAGGGAAAGATACATACAGGGCAAGCTGTATGAGAATGTGGTTAATTTTGTTTAGATACTTGTGTCCTCTAACAGTCAATGAGACTTGCACAAACTCTAATAGTTAACTGTGCTCAAGTTCAGAGTGGCATGGAAGATTTTGCATGTAATAAAAGTTTAAAACAATGGCAAACCACTTACAGTTATCACAATAAAAAAGGCAATCTAATCAGGAATGAAATTATGCAACCTACCCAGAGCACTTTTCAGAATTACAGGCAGGAAGAATACACTATATACTTTTACATATCTTTGGTTCAACATGTCCTGGAATACCTGAGACAGCATGTCCAATATGTCTACACATTGGATTTAAGCAAATTAGAGACACCCATACTAAGCACTATCTGTTACTGTGAAGCCATAGTAAAATTCAATTTAGCATAAGATTTCCTAAACCCTACATTTACTCAGCTATAGAGCAGCTGATTAAAGTCTGCTTCCATATTTTTTTCTATAACATTGCCATTGACAGTGCAGTCAGATTTTAAGTTATATCTGCTTTCATATTCCTGTCTTTGTCTGGTGTTGCTGAGAATAACTGCGCACCACCTATACTGAACAAATCCTTCCCCAGCCATAGTCATCATTTCGATGGACATACCTTATCACATCAGCCTTGTCAGCTGATTAATAATGACTGACTCAGCAATAGAGAAGTAAATTTAATGTTATCTTCCATTGCAAAGAACCAGTACTACCAACAGCAATTTCTATGTGACTTCAGGAACTCTCTCCATTGCAACTCTTTCCATGATGTACTGCAGCTAGCAGTAGGTATAGATATGAAACATAAATATAGCCAGTGGCTACAGCTGTTTTGCATTTTCAAAGGAATATGAAAAATATCCACATTTCCTTTTATTTCTGAGAAAGTATTGTAGATGAAAGCACGTAGGGAATATTTTTCCTCCTATAGGAAAACAAACATCTATTGGAGACATTAAAGTTATATCTTTTGTTCAATTTATGATAGAAGTGAAGATACAAGTCTGGTTTCAAATCTTAATAGTTTGCCAAAATTGCCTGAAACTGAACCATGTTTACTTTAAAACAACAACTGCATGTCATTGTTTATGTTATATAACATTTTGAATACATATGGGGAAAATACTTAGATTAGTATTATAGATAAAGCAAAATAAAATTCCATACAATTGTATTCATGGGGCATATCTGTGTTGCAGCAATTTGCATGCCTTCACCTGAAATTGTAGAGAAGAAAGATTCAGAAATAACCTCAGAACTGTCTTCTGCCATCAGTGCAGTGCTTGTGTGTTGGCAAAGCTATGGTTTAACATCAAGGCATTCTCTTAGAAGGAGACTGAACTTCTGACTTCTATTAAAATACCTGTGTTGTGCCTGGAGATACCAACTCAGACAAATTCTCCATGGGTCTTAAAAGAGTCTTCAGTATTTAGTGGTTATCAAAGCCACTTTTGGTACTGTTTGAAAGTTTCATTACAAGGTCAGGGGAGAGCTGGCAGCACACCTCAGTCTAACATGGCACAGTAGATCACCACATCCTCCCTGCTCTTGCCTTTCAGCAGCACTGGAGATAAGTGATGCTGTGTATCTCAGGTCATTCCAATTTTCCTGTATTCATATGATATACCAAAAATTCTACTACTCAGGTCTCAGGGACTTATGAAACTGTCTTAGGAGATAAAGGAAAGGAAGATCATATTACATATATACATCATAGCTGGGTTCTTGAAAAAGGATCTGCAGTGTTTTCTGTTGATCCAAGTCATTCCACAAACATCTGGAAGGCAGTGTCTTATTCCGTCTGCCTGTCAAGGGGTAGAAAAATCTCTCCTGATAATAAGAAACAACAGAAAAACAAAAAAAACCAAAATCTGTAAAAATCCCAGCCCTGACAGGATGAAAAGAATATACCATAATTATAAAACCTTGTCATTTAATAAAAATAGAAAAAATTGTTTTCCATTAAAAAAACCTCAAACAGAGAAAATACCTATTTGCACATCTGTCTCTGATTTTTCAATGTTTATTTAATTCTAAAACTCACATCACACTCAAAGTGATCCTGACAAATATTTGATAATGATTCTGCTTTGAAACTCATCCAGAGAAGCAGAACCTGTTCAGGGAATCCAGTGCTCTAGCTCAAAGGGAATGACTTCAGATCAGCCTGGAGCTAGTTAATACAATTACACTTGTACAGTTCTTTACTTGGAATGTTTACTAAGTGTTGCAAGGCAATAAGTGAACAAGAATTGGTTAGGCAAAATATTCAGTCCCTCTCTTTCCTGCCTGTGAAGTAGAGTGTAACATGATTCATCCCCTCTGAGGAGAGTGGAGATTTGTGATGTCAATTTGTAACTTTAAAGAGACACTCCTTTGACCTAAAATTTCAATTTAGAATTGTGACAACTGCCTATAACTGAAAACTTTGTTTGATTCCTTCACTGAAACTTCTTCTGTTCTATTTGCACTCCAGCAAGTATCTCACAGTTTTCTGTGAGGTTTATTCATCCTCCCCGATCAGATGTAAGAATGTTACACCCATTCCACATGGGTTTTTAATCCACTTAGAACCACTGAAGGAAATCCTACAGGTGTTAAGGAGGGATTTTATCTTTAACTCTCTGAGGTGCCACACTATCATCCTATTACGGAATTGCCTAAATAAGCAGCAAACAACAACAAATCATTAATGTTTGTGGGCAAAAGATACAATATTCTATTTTTCTGAAACTTCTGGGGTTTTTCCTGTCCTAAATCACATACCCTGAGCCAGGTTTGCTTTTATCCTACACAACAGAGGAACAACTCCATTTTACCATTCTTAATTTTAATGTTTTTGTAATTCACAATTCTAATGAGTCTTCAGTCATAATTGATAGGGGCTTACCCAAAAGCAATGAGAAACACTTGTCCCCTCAGTCCTGTTCAGTCTACTACAATGTCCAGACAGCCTTTTCTCATAAACTTCCCCACCTTACTGACAAGAGCGACACAATCCTCCTCATCTGGTATGGCAACCAAAACCCATTGCTTGTCACTTCACATCAAAGGAAAAGCAATGTGGAATTAAATGTGGCTGCTGAGCTGTCTGGGCTGTATGAGAGCAAAGACACTCTTCCTTTGAGAGCTTCAATGGAAAAGACAGAAGAAATTTAATCAGCTTTTCAACATACACTTCTGAAGTAATAGGACTGCTTTCTGACTAGGATAATTTTATTTATAAAGACAGTGCAGTTTGCTTTGTTTGTTTAGAGTAAAACATTTTAGCTCAACTAGAGTAATGAGACTCCTCAGGGATTGTGCAAGAAGCATATACAATCCACAGTACAGCAGGCAAGCTGGAATTTGAGCAAAGCTCTTTGGAGAAGTTACCAGGTCTGCTTTGACTCCTGCTAAATGCCTAGCAGCATGTTGCATGTTTTTCTGACTACATGTGTTTGGAACTTGAAAGCCTGAGATGAGCAAGCAGGTAGGGCAATGATTAGTTACAGAAAAACAGAATTTATAGAACAATTTGCACATCAGGAAATAGGTTTTTTTCAACCAATTATAGGCAGAAATCTCCTAAAAAAATCAGCTTTTTCATACTTTGCTTTTATCTATATTTCAAACTGCCAGCAATTTTCTGATACCCTAGAACTCAAGGAGATTGTCAGCACAACCTGGGAAGAACCTTACTACTGGGAGTAGGCTAAAGGTCATGGATGTGTCCTTTGGTGAAAGTCAGAGCAGATGACTATTCTGGTAGAGAATGAAGTTCTTATGAAGAATAGAAAGGAGATTTGTTTGTGTTAACCAGTACCTGACCAGCCAAAATGACTGCATAATTGGTTGGCTTTATACTTCTGTTGAGATTATTGATAAAGGGGTGATATCAAAGCCGTATACCACAGGAAAAATAACCAACACAGATTTTATCTAAATATATAACACTTGCACAGCAGGAAGGCTGTTAGGTTATACTCAGCCATAAGGCATTATGGACCCCAGTTTGTCATGATTTTCGTGCCCTCATTTCATACTTTGCTTTGATTCAAGCTATGAATCTCTATACTGCATGAAAAGGTTTATAAAGCCTCTGGTAAAGCTCTTAAAATAACAGAAAACCAAGTTTCAGTCAAAACAACTACCTTCCTTTCACAAGAGTTATGTGTTTAAGGAAAAAAAAGGATGGGGGAGGGCGGGGGGCAAATAGCTAGACTGAAACAGTGTTATGGCTATGGAACAAAATTGTGAAACAAATAGTCAAAAGATTCTTGTAATATATCCAGTTAAATATTCTGTTTATGTTTAAAAACATTTACACTTGGATTCTAGGTTAAAGGAGTGAAAATAAACATAAGGGAATTTGAAATTATAGAAAAATAATCTTTGTTCAAAACAATTAAAAACACTGAAACTGTCATCATCTTTTATTTCTGGTATTATAAACTCGATAAAACTAATAAACATTCACAACACTTTATATATTCTAGAACTTGTACTTTTAGGGGAAAAAACCTAAAACTTGTTTCTTGATTTGTTGGTGTTGATCAGCTTAAGAAAAAACTTACAGGAAACCATTGCCCTAGGTTACAGACGCTGAAAGGTAAACAACTGCTCTGGAGAGAAACAAGAGGGCAAATTTTTTTTGTGAGCAAGATTATGATTATTTTAAACAATACTTTTAATAGTTTTAGGCAAAACTGTACTTCACTTGAAAAGGAGCGTGTTTCCACTGAAAGATTTATGATACTTGTCATACCTAGTAAAAGCCATCAGGCCATTGACCTTAAGTTTATTTTCTAAAACAGAAGCCACATTTAAAGCTGGATTCTTAGGATCTGAGTATTTTAACTGTTTAACCCATCAGTCTTTTACCCTAAACTGATGTGTAGTTTCTGAAACCACTATTACCAAACTCTCTAAAAAATCATAACGCTCATTTATAGGGCAAATATGTTGTCATTTCCACTCAACATTGTTGTTCCCATAGCCCCGCTAGTTGTTGGTTTTCATTATTAGTGTTCTCTCTTCAATTATCATTTTGCTGTCATTTTGTATTTGCAGTTCACTAGCAGTCAACATTCCCTGCCAGAGCTCAGTCAAGTCATCTAGTGGAGTAGCCATGTCCTTCAGCACCTACAGGGAAGAAGCAATGTTCTGTGAAGCCCTACATTTTTCTCACCAGAACAAAAAAAACAGAGCCTCAGTTTAGTTTTAAATCTTAAACTTTTAAACCAAGAACAGTTCTGTGTTATAACTCACATGCAAATACAATCTTACCATTCAAGCTTTTTTTTGTTTCTCCTTAGTTTAAATAAAGATACTAAATCAAACTGTTCTGAGCATGCCACATGAGTCAGACCTCTTTCCACAGACAGGTGACAGTAGCTTTCTTTGTCCAGCAAGAGGACATTTGAGATGGACCAGCTGAGCATCCCAAAATCCCTGTGCTCATGCACAGGCCTGACAGCATCAGCATCGGCATTGACACTCAACAAGTATCTATCTGGCTTTGACCACTGGCACAGGATTTTGTCGTAAAAGAAGTGTAGATATTTCTTCAGATGTATAATGATAATGTCTCATCCTATAGTAGAGCTACATTGTTGACTGAGCCTATATATTTGCAGAGGTATATTGAAAAAGAGACTAACCCAGGGTACTTTAAAAGATATGACTACTGCCAGAGAATAAGGATCCTTCTGTTAGGGAATATTTTCAAAGGTAAAAAGTGACACAGTTTTTCCTGAGGAAAGTCCAACTTCAGGCAGCGTGGGATAGACAGGAATATGAGCAGGTAGGATGGCAATCCTTCCTTTACAAAGTTGTGTGCTATTTCTTTGACTGACTCTGTAGCTATGTTTCTGTTCCCTATTTTTAGAGACACCCATTATTTCATTCACTGCATGAGTAAGAAGAAAGCTGAATTAATCACTCAAACAAGTAATGTAACTGTTGATTTAATCTGGTTCTCGGGGTACATTTCAGCCAAAAGAACCCATTTTTTATTTGAAAAAATACAGAAGTAGTTTGCATTTATATAAGATCTTTAAAACCAAAAACATCTGATCCCTTTACAAGCTGCAGAAGACATGACTCAAAACAACAACAAAATGCAAAAAAAAGAATCTACCTAGCCTCCCCAAGGGAACTGCAACTAAGATTACTCTATCTATGGTTACTATCTGTACAATGATTTTCTTAATGTCTAAAGGCAATTTCATCCCTTGTATTTATCAGGAAATAAAAACAGATATATTGGCCATAATCTGATCTCAGTACAATGAAAATCTGATCGTCCTGATCCAAGCTTGACTCTTGACTGATGAATTTTGAATTGGTTTAGATACATCCAAGACAAACATGATGAATGGTTTTACAATAGTCCATCAAGTCAAGGCTCACTCTGCAAACTGATGAAAAAGCTTTCCAGATGGGTACCTTAAAAATGTTAATAAATTACTAAGGAGAGTAGGACAGCAGGACAGCGGTACTTACAAACATTTTGCTCTATGTAAAAGCAAGTTTCTTCCTTTTTCTAATATTGCAGTCAAATGGATAAGAAACACATGAAATAATTCTACTGTGAACAGATAGAAGAAAAGCCTTAAAAATTTTCTGTGACTAAGTGACTGGAATAGACTAATGTCTATTCTACAATCTTTGCAAGCAATTTTGCCACCACTTGCACTGTGATAGGAGAGAGGTTAGTGCTTTTGCTAAAAACCAAACAAACAAATACACAAAAATCCCCAAAACGAATAAAACTAAACAAACAAACAACAACAATAACAACAACAACAATTATGTATGACTTTTACAGCTGTATGATCTCACTAGCCATTTAGCTAGTCAGACAGTTTATGCATTGCGATACATACCAGCTCATCAGTATAAATGCGAGTCAGAAATCAGGGTTTTTTCTCTAATGCTTACTCCTCTCTATTCCTTATAGTGTATTTAGGAGTTTTTCAAAGCTCTGGGAAAGGGAAAAGCAAGAGAGTAAGAGTGTTGTGGTAAGAAGCAGTGTAGGGATGAGCACAAATCCTTCTGAATTTCATTCTCCCTAATTTCACTGTTCATGGAACAACTTGTTCTTTGCAGCCACTAATACGTTAAGACCATACAAATATCAACATTACCTGATTGAATTGAGCTGATTGCGATTTGATTATGTTCAAAAAAGCATGTGAGTTTATAGGCATAAAGCATAAAAATTACACTAATCTCAAATCTTGGATTTTGGTAATCCATCATTATTTGCAGCAGATATCATTAATTTTCACTTTGGAATACATTCTTCTATATACAATTTGATAAAATATGACAATAAAAAGGTAAATTTCCTCACTCAAATATGGCATAATAGATAAATATACTATATAGAAAGGTCACCAGTTGATCTTAAAGGCTGGGAATGAAATCTTTCCAGCACTCTATTTCTCAAAATAGTTTTAGAATTACAAGGATTTCATTATGTTGGCACTTAATTTATAAAAATTCTGATGCATTTTAATAAATTATATAGATATTTAAAATAGGGATAAAGAAAAAATAATTATATGGCGACCTTCTTCTTAGACTATCTTGATATATCCACTAGTTAACAGAGGCTATTTTTAAAATTCTTTTAAAATATTTTAAGGTTTTTAAATACAAAAATGTTAGGTAAAGACTGACATTTTAAATACAAAAATGTTAGGTAAAGACTGACATTTTTAGTGACTGAATACTAGTTATATTACTCTCACAACACATATTTTCTTTTTCTGAAACAACTAGAAGTATAAAATCTGATCTAGACACAGATTTAAAAAACCTGGTAAATATTGTCTTCAGACTAGGCATGAAATTACAATTAATTAGGAGGTTACACGTAAGATTTTTGTGAACACGTTAAAAAATTATGCAGCGAAATAGAAAAAAGTAGGAATAGGAGTATTTTTAAACATTTCACTTCAACTCACTATAGATGTCCATTTGAAAGGAACAGGAGGATACATAATAGAAGACACATGATAGGCTGGAGATAGTGATTTTCCTTACTGATTCTTCAAGTAAAGTGTTTTGGGGTTTTTTTAAATTCCTTTTGAGAAAGTTGGTCACTACATGAACAGCAGAAGGGGAATGGCAGCATTTTTGCTAATGATACATGGTTTACTGGTAGATTTAATTAGTTTGACATTTGGTGGAAATTTGGCTTTTTGTGCTAAACTTTCAAGAAAAAAATGTGCACATTTTAGCTGCACATTACTGGTGCTTCAAAAAGAGTAGTAGTAGGAATGGTTGCAGTAGTCCCACTAGTAAAACTGTTACCAGTGATAATCTAGTATTAGAGAACAGGACATTAAAGAAGACTACTCAAAGCCATAGTAGGCAACATGTTTAATAAACAACATCAAACATGACAAGGTTTTTGATTCCAGACATTAGGTTGCTGAACCACGTCTTATCTAGTATTTAAGTTTATAAATATTTAAAGTAAGTGTGAGACAATCAACCTTATATTTTCCTCGTCTAAAGAGGAGCCATATGCTTTGAATCAAAAGTTAATTAGACTTTAGGGCTAAAAAAAATGAAATAAAAATGAAGAAACTTGAAAAAACTGAGGCAAATCTTAAAAAAACCAAAAATCCACAAAATGAAAACCTGCAGATCCTTTCATCTTTTTCTGAACTTACAGTATCTAGCTACAAACAATACAAACTGTCCTGGAAATACAACAGTCCTCATGAAAACTTCAACAAGTGTAATAAAGATAGCCTTACCTCTGTAAATGCAGTATTAAACACATTTCTTTGAGAACACAAAGGTCAGTGACCTTTTCAAAACCACTAAATTTTCACTCAGAAAGGTGTGATAGACAGAAATTTTCTTCAAACAAATATCTCTGGTTTTCAGTTGTTTCAAAAAGCTACTTGAAATATTTTAACAATAAAAATACTTCAATAAACTTCAAAGCCACGTATGATTTTAAGCAAAATCCTCAAGTTTGAGTGCGGTTTTTTATGTTAAAAATTAAGAACAGTCTTTAAAATGTGCACTGAATTGATTCCAAGCTTTTCACCAGTAGAATTCTGTTTAATGATATGAATATCTTATGGATACTTCTGTTTTAGGGAAAAAAGTTATTCTCACAGACCAATTCCAGCCAAATATTAAATCACCTTTTCATGTCTGCAAATTCACCTAAGCGAGAGCTCCATGGCTCCCAGATCAGTAATCTGTTTCCCTTTCCATCATACTAATATGGTTTGATGGGTCATTGCAGATCCCAGGGAAATCTTTCTTGCATCATACAGCAGCATGTGGCAATTAGTTGTGCAGCGATATGCCTGTCTCAGAAACTTTTCCAGTTTGCTCCTAAAAGAGATAACAATTTTGCAAAGCTCCTACAAGCAGAAGATGGGCTTTGCATTTGAAACTTAAAAACATAGATTCATTCTTTCCCATTTCAGGTGAAATCTGGATTTTCAGATTTCCCTCTAAGCATGTTTTTTGTATGCATTACCCCACTGCATTTGACCTACATTGACCATTTCAGTCTTGAACACTAAAATTAAATTCCTTCAGAATACTTCTGTATTAACCTGCTCTGCCATTTCAGGATGTGAATCTGTGCATGCTAATCAATAATGGACAAGGAATGGAATTTGCAAGTTCATCCTTCATGATCAGATTTTCAGCAGTGAAAGTCCAATGTATCTGACCTCTGCTACCCAATGTGTTAAAAAGCCACCATGTCCTATTTGCAAACTGGCAACACTGCTGTGCACTAATGAACACTGAGATCTATATGTAAAATTGTACATTTAGCAATTTTAGGGGGTTTAATGCCACACTGGGAGATCTCGGAGTCTGCTGGCCTCCGCTTATCTCCTCTTACCATCTTTACAATATGTCCAGTGGTGCTACAACTTACAATGCTCTGGAAACTCATTATTTGGGCTTTTCAGACCATGGCAATTTGTCTAACTCAGAGGAAGCGCAGTTATTACACCAAGAACATCATGTTTCTCTACCCACAATATATTAATATCATGACCAATATCAGTGTTGATGTATCTCTTTGACCATCATCAGCAAACATTTTCAAAAAGTATTTGAATTCATATCTAAGCCTCAGGATCCAGGAAGTTGTCCTGGGCAGATAGATGTTTAGAAACCTGCCTTTCCCTTCCTAGCAGATGGGGGAAATTATAGGAATCAGTTCAGCAACTGAATTAGTTACACAACAATAAACAACTACAAGAAAAGAAAGTTTTGTAAAAAACAGTCTTTAGGTGAAACATAGATTGGATTGAATACATTAATCAGCTGTTAGAGCCAGACATATTCAATGTGTGAAGGTGAAAGGCACAGAAGGCAGGCGAGGGAGAGAAATGAAGAGTAGAAAAAAATCCTTTGTGAAATAAACAAGCACCTTCATATGTTCAAATGCACTATCTGAAGTTTTTGTTTTTCTTGCTCCACTGCACTGATGTATTTTGACAGGATATTTTGTTCTGCCTCCAGGGTTTTTAGGGAAAAGGAACTCATGGGCTATTACTGTTCCAGTGAAGAGTTTTGACTGAAATGTTTTGGCTCATTTCCTTGAGCTATGCATTAGCCAGATGGTTTGATGCATGTACCATGCCACCCTGTTTGATCCTGCTGTTGGACTTTACTCCTGTTCCACTGTCAAAGGGAAGGACTATTATGAATGTTCTCATTAATATTCACACTGAAAAGTGATCTGACTGCCACTTCACTCGTACTGTGGGTTAAGTGAGGGTGCCCTGTCAAAATAGAGAGGTCTTTAGCTCTTCTAATGCAAACCAGTCTGAGAGAAGGTTTTGAACAGAAAATTAGATTCCAGTATTAAGGGTTTCCCACTTCTTTGACAGAGATTTACTATGTCAAAATCTCTTCTTCATTATAAAATAAGAATGATAGTATGTGACTCTTTCAGAGGGAGGACAAATATATTTTACAAGGTTTTGTTATAAAATACTTGCAAAAAGTTTTACAAAATTGTGAACTTACTAGCAACATGACTAAATTTGATAAAGTACTTAAAATCCCTGCTCATGGATGGGACCTCACTATCTGATATATCACCTAAACTAAAAATTCCCTATGGATGGTTAGCTAAAGGATGCAGAGGAGACTGGAGCCCTTTATCTATCCAGTCCTGACAGGAGGGAACAGCCCACAGAGCTGAAGGCAGACAACCCCTGTAACAGAGCAGACAGTTCCCCATCAGACTGCTCTCCAGAGGTGCTGGTAAGACTGGGGGGAAAGATCATCTGGGTGCTGTCAACTTGAGAAAAAAGTCATGTACACATGTATCACAATTTTAAGAACACAGTTTTAAACATAGTGGAAGCCTAGTCCTTATGCAAGCAACCTAATTATCTCCTGCATTTCTTAGCAGCTGATTCCTGCTATCCAGAGATTGAAAATGTCAATGTACTCTAACTCAAAATTGATCATACATTAATTTTCATTTTTGAGTGGCCAAAACTGTGTTCTGTTCTCAAAATGACTTTCCAGGAAAACTTTTTTCTTCTTTAGCATGCATTGAGCAGTTGAGATTACCCTGTTACTGCTTTTCATGGAATATGCTACTGGTGTGAGAAGCTGTTGAGGTAGGTGATTGCCTCTGTCAGTGCGCATAGTGTAGCACTTGAAATAAATATGATTTGCTGAATTCCTGTGACAATGAATTCCAAAAGTTGACCACAAACCAAGGAAAAGAAAGGATATGACAGGAGTTCAAACTCTAATGAAATTTTTCTATCATGACTGAAAAGGAAAAGTTTTATGATTTTTATAAAGGATCTACAAAATATATAGCACTCTCTTGGCTTCTGTGTAGGAATGATCACCTTCTTGTATTCTGACTATTAATCTCAGAACTATTCTCTTTGGCTGTGTGAGACAGGATGCCAAATTCATACTCATAGAATAGTCCAAAAGATCAGTATAAATTAACCTTTTGGTTTTTCTCATGTAGCAGTGTGCTATATATCCAGAGTTTACTCTAGACACAGTTAAACAATGGAAAAGATCCATGAACTGCCTATATGCCAACAGATATAGAATAAACAGTGTAAGTTTGAGCAATTATCAGCATATTTGTGTTTATCCCAAGATCAACAAAAATCCATCTAGTAGAATATATATTATCACACAATAGTTGTTGCAGAAAAACAGCTTCTCTTTGAAATAACAGTTTGCACGAGAATCTGGCAAAAATACCAGAAAAATAACACCTTGGAAAGGGTTTAGCTCTGGACAAGAACTTTTGCATGCAAGTGTAAATACAATAAAGACATCCAAATTCCAAAAATCATAAAATCATAGAATGAGTTGGGTTGGTAGGCATCTTAAAGACCATCTGGTTCCAACCACCTGCTATGGAGAGGGACACCTTTCACTAGACCAGGAAGCTCAGAACTCCATGCAGCCTGGGCTTGAACACCTCAAAGGATGGGGTATCCACAACTTCTCTGGGCAACCTGTTCCTGTGCCTCACCACTCTCACAATAAAGAATTTCTTCTAATCTGAACCTACTCTTCATTAGTTTGAATCCACTCCCCCTTGTTCTGTCTCTACAGGTCCTTGTAAAAAGTCTATCTTTAGGCTCCTTTCAGGTACTGGAAGCATGCAATGAGGTCACCTCAAAGCCTTCTCTTTTCTGGACTGACCAAACCCAATTCTCTCAAACTTTTCTCATAGGAGAGGTGAGCCTCCCTCTAATCATGTTGGTGGCTGCCCTTTGGACTTAATCCAGCAGGTCAATATCCTTCCTGTGCTGGGGACCCCAGAGCTGGATGTAGCACTCCAAAGGGCCAAGTAGAGGGGCAGAATCCACCAGGGCCAAGTAGAGGGGCAGAATCCCCTCCCCTGACCTGCTGTCCATGCTGCTTTTGATGCAGCCCAGGATACCACTGGCTTTCTGGGTTGCAAGTGCACGCTGATGGGTCATGTCCAGCCTCTCATCTAACCAGCACCCCCAAGTCCTTCTTGGCAGGGCTGCTACTGATCTATTCATCCTCAGCCTGTATTGATATTGGGGGGTGCCCCAATCCAGGAAACGTGCCTTTCACTTGGTCTTGTTAAACCTCATGAAATTCCCATGGATCCACTTCTTAAGCTTGTTCAGGTCCCTCTGGATGGCATCCCATCCTTTAGGTATATCAAACACACCACTCAGCTAGCTGTTATCTGCAAATTTGCTAAGGGTACATTTGGTCCTTTCATCCATGTCATTAAATCAGATATTAAATAACACTGGTCCCAGTATGGTCCCCTTAAGGACACCACTTTTCACTGACATCCATTGGGACTCTGAGTCATTGACCAATATATTCTGCATGCAGCCGTCCAACCAATTGATCCATCTGATACTCCACTTATCAAATTCATCTCCTTCCAATTTAGAAAGAAGGATGTTTTGCAGGACCATGTCCAGAAGTCCAGATAAATGATATCTATAGCTCCAGATAAATAGCTATAGCTCTTCCTTTGTCCACTGATTAATTCACTCCATCACAGAAGCCTACTGTGTTGGTCAGGCTGAACTTGCCCTTGGTGAAGCTGTGCTGGTGTCCTAAATCACCTCCCTGTCCTCCATGTGCCTTAGAAAAACTTCTAGAAGGATCTGTTCCATGAACTTCCCAGGCACAGAGGTGAGAATGACAGGCCAGTAGTTCCCAGGGTCCTCCTTTACCTTTCTAAAGATGGGTTCAATGTTTCCCCTTTTCCAGTCACCTGGGACTTCACCTGACTGCCATGATTTTTCAAATATCATGGAGAGTGGCTTGGCAGACACATCAGTCAATTCCCTAAGACCTCTGCGATGAATCTCACCAGGTCCCACAGACCTATGTGCATAATATACCTTCAAAAGCTCAGCTCAGTTGCACTTTAACAGAATAAATGATTGCTATAGATAGATCAAGAAAATTTTTGTGAGTGGTCTGCCCTGTCTCTCTGTTGGCAATTTCTGTAGCTTCTCAGGGCTGGCAGAACAAGATAAGACCCAACTCCACAGCTATTGTCATTTACAGGGAGTCATATAACTGCAAGGCCACCTCTATTGCCCTAAATTAATAAACTGAACTGTCAGATGCACACGAGGCTGACACACATTTATTCTGCTGCCCTACTTGTCTCTGATCAGGACAGACTGAAAGCTGAAGGCAGCAAATTGTTTATATCAGTTTAGCAGATTGTGTCTCAGTCAACTCCTCTACAGTCTTGGACAATTTGGTACTGATCTCCTGTTTAAACCCCTTTGGAAGTCACAAAGTAAACATTTCCCTGATTCCCCTTCCTAACAATAATATTCCTCCACTCTCTTTCTGTTGATTTTTCTCCCCAGCCCATCTCCCAAAAAAACAAGACTACAGTTGAGTGAGATGTCTTCTCAAATGCAAGAATACTGTGACCTGAGGACATGAGATATTTTCTGCTGGCTGATCTAGGAGGTTCTTAATGCAGAAAGATGTTTGCTATTTGGTTGTCAATTTTTCCATGCATACTATTAAAACAAAATTATTTAGGGTTGAACAATTAGGAACCTAAAAGTTTGAATGTGACTTTAAACCTTGGATACTTAGGTCTTTGCCTATTCTGAGTTAATTTCACTGAATAATAGATGTGGTTTTAAAAATAAGTTGTTCTACCAAAAAGTTATATAAAATTTAAAAGCTTCAGAGGTGTTTCCTAAATTTTGAAAGTCTAAATTTTCTTCTGTCTTTAGTATGAAAAATATACTATGCAGTAAATTTCATTTTAAAAAAGACCTGTTTTTTGAGTTTAGGAGAACTTGGGGCATTTTGGGTGTGTGTGTGTGTGTGTGGGTGTTTGTTTTTGTTTGGGTTTTTGTTTGTGTATGGGGGTTTGTGTCACTTTTTTTTTGTTTGTTTGTTTGTTTGGAGTTTTTGATCAGTTTGGAGGATTGTAATTACAGGAAAAAAGTAGACAGACAAGATTCCTCCTGGGGGAAAGTTATAGATC
This sequence comes from Poliocrania exsul, assembly GCA_035041345.1. Classification (NCBI taxonomy): domain Eukaryota; kingdom Metazoa; phylum Chordata; class Aves; order Passeriformes; family Thamnophilidae; genus Poliocrania; species Poliocrania exsul. The sequence goes on along the minus strand of JAWWLZ010000172.1, from coordinate 43,955,584 downwards.
AGAATATGCTTCAGAAAGTCATCTTTATTCATATAGTTTGTGGAAGTAGGACTTGCTTCAAAAGGCTTTGTTTCAAGCCTTAGATACTTTGGGAGGTGTACAGAGTTTGAGTCAGCCAGACTGTGTCAAACACAGGTTGGTAAAAACACAGTATGCTGTTCTCAAAAAGTTTTTCTTGACATTAAACCAAAATTTTCCCATAGTTCCTACCATTACTCTTTGATGATTACCTCCTTCAAAAGTATGTTATGTGACAATGACATATTAGTTATAAAAGGCAAACACAGTTTTTAAAGAGCTGGGTTCCCAGAGCAAGATAAGCAGGCAGGAAGAGACTCGGCAAGGTCTATGTCTACTGACGCACAGCCAGCACAAAGCCAGCAGCAGAGTCTCACCGAACATGTAGCAATGAGAGGTGAGCTCAATGTCAATGGCTCATTCAGTCTTTTTGCTTCTCTGCCAATGCTTCCAGCAAGTGCCCAATTAGCAGTGACAGCAGTAGTGGTGTTTATGAGAAGCTAGCCTGAGACTGTCATTTCTTTAAATTTGACACTGCAGAGAAGTCACAGGGTGGTAAGGCTTTTAAGTTCCTATTGACATGCACCAGAAACTGACCTGAAACTGGTGACTTAGAGGTGAAAGTCTTTATTTGCTAAGTCAGTTTGTCTCCCACAGAGTGAATTTATAAAGCACTTCCCATTCCATCTTACTTTATTTCTCTTGAGACAAAGGAAACACTGCCCTGCACAGCTGCTATAACAGTACGACCCCAAGTCCCTCCCCTCAACAAGGAAAACTGGGGGTTTGTAGTCACACAAGTCTATGGTGAACAAGTGCATTGGTGCATCTAACACTCCTAAGTGAACAGTAGGAGGACAGCAGCAACAATTGAAAGTGTAAAGGTCTAAATTATAGACACAGTAGGTTGTCACAGGAGGAATTACTTATGGATGACAATGAAAATGATATTTCCAGTACCTACATTCAAAAGTTAGTAAAAAGGATACAAAAGAAAGAGAATGGAAAAGAGGAATATGCATGGAATACATTGGAAAGGCTGAAGCAAACACAAAAAAAATCAGAAATTACTGAAATGTTCCCCTAAGAGGCAGCCTGCTAACTTGTTGTCTCGGCTTGTCTCTTGCAAACGTCTGCACACACTGATGGGCTATTCAGAAAGTAAAAGTACACATTAATTTTAAGCACCTAGGCTAAACTGCAACCATAGTTCTTGGTTGTCAAAGGTCTTACAGTGCTCCTGAGCCCATTTCAAACTCTGAATCTCACTGCCTTAAAATTTAAAATGAGATTTGACTCCTATGTACAGCCTGAATGCATGGAGGTTTTTGGTTTACTTTGGCTTGAGAGTTCAGGGCTTGATTCTCTATTGGGTAGTTTGTTGCTTTGAACATCTGGGCAAATTATTGCTATTAGCATATCCTTTTTCTCTTTTTTCTATTGTTCCTACTATTATCCATTGTAGTAGAATGAATCCAGGATTAGGCTATTTTTGATCTGACATTGTAAAGCCCTTCTACTCTAAGGCCATGCAGAGAGCCAGTCCCTTTGTTATTAAAGGAATACAGAATTCTGATCTGATGTTATGTTTCACAATCTCTTTCCACAGGTGTAAAACACAAAGCAGATTACAAAATGCCAGGGAAGGAGACTTGCACAGCATGTCTGAATTGTGGACCGAAGGCTATTCTTTGTTAGCATTCTCCTCTTCCTAGCTTAGCTTTATGGCAGGCAGCCACTTTAGGCATCTGTAGTCTTACTCCTTTCCAGCTCTTGATCTCTTGATAATAAAGGGCATGTTGAGAGGCAATTTGGTTGAGCTCCTGCCAGCCAAGGCTGGGATAATGTTGCCTCTCCAAGCTAACATGAATCAGAGTAGCCCACAAAGATAATCTAATGTATTCTGGGACTAAGGTAGCCCTGGAGATTCGACCATTACAAAGTTATTATAAAATCATTTTTGACAACTCTCTCACTATTCAAAATTCTGAGTTGAACTCAGCAAAGCTTAGCAAGGCTAAAGACTTGCATCTTACTGACTCATGAAACTTAATTAAAATTAAGTGAATTAAACACCAACAATACCAGACTCCCACTCTTTCTTTTTATTAATATGGAAGGGCTGGAAAAGAAAGCACAATAGAGGTGAGATAGGTGCTGCATGCTTGTATGCCTCATTCATCTGGGTATCTGAGTACCTGGGTAGTTGTAGCTCCTGTCTTTGAGGCAGTGAGGCCTCTGTCTCCACAATATGTTTTCTCTGTTTTTCTACTGAGCTCAGTAGGAAAGGTCTAGATGTTTTTAAGTCCTTTCAGAGACTTCGTCTCAGGCCCTTTATGACCCCAATTCAAAAATTTTCAAATATTCATCTTTAGCTTTTTCCTTCCACTATTTCACCTAGTAATATTTGAAAATACTAGAAAAAAAAATCCCTCTCTTATGTACAAACACCATCAAGATTATTACAAAATTCTAAAATATTTTTGTGTGTTTGTGTTTCTATTCACAATACAAAATTTGTTCTTATCCACACGGAAAAATCTGGAGCAAAATGATTACTGAAATGTTTCCTCTTGTTGTCATCACACTTAAAAATTTAATAATCATATTCAAAACAAAATTATTCTTCCAGTTTCTAAGTATATATGTATCTTCAGTTACCTCATCTAATTAATCAAGAATGTTTGAACAATATCATGCTATCATTAGCTAAAAGCACATCTTAACTCATTAAACATAATGTGGAAAAAAAAAACCACTTCAGTGGTGTGTATTTGTCTAAATTATAGTGGTTTCACAAACTTAAAGCCCTGTTTTGTTTGATTACTTGGCTTTAGCATTTTCTTTGTTACTTTAATAGTCTTCCAGAGAGCTGCATAATGCTTTCTCTGTCCTTGCTGAAAATAATTGTTAAAATTGATTTGATATAATATAATTTTCCTTGATACTCAATCATGAGAGCAACTGCACTGGGGTTTGGATTTACATTTACACTCAGAGAAGTTGGAAAGCAAATGTGATTGAGTTTTCTGCATATTTTCGAGATGGGCAACAAGTGAATAAGCCAGTGCAGACTGCAGAAAAGAATGCACCAGGAGACCTTCCAAAAAAAAGAAAATAGCCTGTAAAGGAGACATCCTTTACATAGTTCCTATGTTTAGAGGCTATTTAGTGATGTATTCATTAGAAGTAGTAGATTTAGTCTAATCTAAATCTGGAGGGTTTTTTGGTTGGTTGTAGTTTTAGGTGTTTTTTTCTGTGTTTGGTTGTTCCTGTTTTTTTATACAGAAAAGTGGCAGTCACTGGACTTCATGCTCTTTCTAAACTTTATTAACTTAAGTTTTATATTTATTGTATTTTTTAAATTTTTTGATAAGATTGTAAAAGAAAGGCCTCCAAATAGCGACTCACACTTTATTTCTTTAAATCTCTTGTGCTTCCCATCCTCCTTGCCAAATGCACTCTTGAAATTTGTAGCAAATTGTCTTGACATCTGTCATCTCTCCTCAGCCAAACTCAGGGAGTCACCCTTTTCAGCAAGGCTCCTTGAAGTTTGAGCTGAACCTTACAACAGGCCACAGTCGTCACTGAAAAAACCCTGCAATCTATGAGGCAGCAAATTGCTATGTTGCATCATGAACACCACAGGAACTGGACTCTGGGAGCCATAAAAACAGACATGTAAGGAGGAGAGCTGTAATTAATTACCTCTTGTTTTGAAGGACCCCTTTATCAACAATATAGTTAACCCATAAAGTGTGTTCCACTCTCTGAAATACACAAAAATGTACCTGGTATGCTTTCCTTCCCTCCTCCAACCTCCCCGCCACCATCTTATTCTCCCTCATTTTTTCAATGGACATTGGGCAAGCTGGTATAAATTGAAAATGTCCCCTGCTTATAAAAATGCTCAAACAGCAGCAACTATAGAAGAATAGAAGTCATAACTTACCTCATGTCATTTCCTTTCAATGAACAACACAAAGAGCAACCACATTTCCTCTTCATTTTTTCAGAAAGATAAGGCAGCAATAGAGGAGGCTCATCTTCCCTTTTTCCCTTCAGTGTTTTCCTTCTCTACCTATATCACTTCTAGCGCCTGTACATGCTGGCTGTTTGCTATAATTGAAGATGATGTTGCACTTTGCCTAATCTTTGGCATTTTCTTAGGTGACTCAGAAAAGTAAATTTTGAAAATTATATCAAGCAAAGACAGTAAAAAGCTGCCCTCTGAAACCACTCTGTTGAAGATATTGTTTGATGTACAAACCCAATCCTTTTTCTGTACTCCAACATGCATCAAAATTTCTGCACCCCTAATATAACTGAGGTTTTCCAGAGGCATGTGCAGATCATAAGGACAGTTTTAGGACTCTTCTAGGGAAGAACACTTTTAGGAAGAACCTGAGCCACTTACGGTTTAGAATTGATTTGTAGATGACCAACTTACAAAAATGCTATACATGGACATTTGAATATAAAATGCATCCACATTGAAGGGGCCAAAACATTTCTAATTATTCATCGTTCAAAACATTTCTAATTATTCATCTCAAATAAAAGCACTTCAAAGATTCTTGGTGTGGCATCTAATGCCTGATAAACAGGCTCAGCTGAAATAAATTTAAAAAATGTTAAAAAGCTAAATCAAGGGTCCGATTCCATTAACCAAATGGACTCAATAAATTGCTACCATTAGTCATTATTACTGCCTTGAAAGAAAGACTAATTATGAATGGATTTGTTTGTGTCTATAATCCCTTCTTTTGCAAACTTCTGCCTCCAAAAGAATAATTGCAAACTCAAAGTAAATCTTCCTGAAATGCTCTACTTGCAAGGAAAAAAATAGTCCAGAATCCCAGTGAATGACAAAATGTTCCTCGGAATTAAAAATCAAGTTAATAGGCTCACAGTTATTTGTCTTGGATTATTGATTAATATTGCATTTGGTTTTGCTTCCCTTGGTGAAATCAATCCCATTTCTCAAACCAGACAGCTTATGCCTTGTCACTTCACTTTAATGAAATCAGCTATTAGATTCTGCACACTCCAACCTGATTTGGATTTACTGATGGCTCAATCAGTGCCCACTGTCCGGAGACTCCTTTCTCGAGAGGGCAGTGACACCTGGAGGGAGACAGTGGCCCTACAACTGCCTTTCTGGGAAAGTGCCACTGACCAAGGGAATTTTATTATCATGATGGACTTTTAAGAAATAACAGTAGGAGCAAAGCTCTCTTGGTGCCTTCTAACCTACAGTCTATTCTGAGTCATAGGAACATGCTGAAATAGGCACTGATTTTGCTTTCCTTCACCAGAGCCACAAAGACTCTCTCAGATATTTTGAGATGGGTGTTTAGAATTGTTACTTTTTACTGCAATAGAGAGAATCTCTTTTGCCAGAGTCATCAGTGAACAGGATGAGAAATGGAAAACATTAATGAAAGCCATGGAGGCAGCTGTGTGAAGTGCAGGGTGTAGCCCCCCAGGAGTGGCTCCAGCTGCTACTGCATTGAAAGAACAGGAAATAATCCAAGAAGTAGATACAAAAAAGAGGATATAATTCTGGGAGATGCATGCAATTCAGTGGCAGATTTCCAAGCTACAGAGTGAAAATCCTGAGCCCAGTTAAAATCTTCTCAAAGTAAGGGATATTCTGCTGAAAGAGCATAATTAATTAGTGCATCATTGGTAGCTGGGTGATTCAGTAAAATATTTTTACATATATCATGCCCCACCATGCATGGTCCTGCAAAGGTATGTGAAAATGGTAAAAAAGTAGCCTGCATACTGCATAGGATGTAGGTAAATTTCTGACCAAAACTGAGAGCTTTCTAAATCTGAATCTAAATCTAAACTATCTTAAAATTGTATTATTACCTAATTCTTATTCTGATGATGATTGATGATGTAATCTCTATTATTTTATCCTAGAGTTATTTTTAAAAATTGACTCAAAAAATGAGCTAGTCAGATTCTTTGATGTTTACTCACTTCATGTTGTACATGTTTTATCATATAGAAGTTAGGAGAAATACTTAAAAGCATAACATGTTACCCATAATAGCTGAGTATGTCCTGAGTAGTTTGACCCATAGATTCAGGTGAAGTCAGCTGCAGCTGTCCCTCAGAAAAAAAAAACAAAACTCATAGACTTCATTTTGAAGTAATTAAATATTGGCCCTTTCTTTTCCACCTATCTCTTTGTCACCTTCCACTAAGGAAGAAATTGGTGATCACAAATATATCATGGATCACCGATCCCCTCTGTAGTAGGTATTAGCATGTGCATATTCAGTAGTATTTCAGGTATTTTTAACCTGTAGCTGAATCATGTTTTGAGCTTTTTAACTTTCTTCTGCTTATAATCTTACATGCCAAATGAGCTCTAGCTTTTACTATCTGCCAGATTCCCTCTTGCTGCAAGAAATACACTTCTGCAGCTTTTTGCTTTCAGTAGCAGCTGGTTTCTGTGCACATGTCTAGATTGATTGCAAGCTACAGATAACTGGACATTTTGATTTAGCTGGTTCCTTGTAGCTGTGGAGTCCCATGTTCCTGCACTACTCCAAAAGGGAATAACTGGCTCAAGAGGATAAGAGTCAAGATGAAAGAAAGTATTCAAAAATTTAATTGTGGATGTCACTTTCAGTGATGCAAATTCAATTACATTATTCGGTATGGTTGTGTTCATAATGTCATATTTGTACTAATGTTTCAAGATCATTTTGTTTCAAAATCATGTGATTTTAAAGTTTACCCATTTCCAATAGATGCCTTTTTTATAAACAAGTTGGTGCAGGGGACTTTCACAGGCAGCAAAAATAACTGAAATAAAAGGAGGGAGCAAATACAGTTTCCCAGAAAATTTCTATCAGGTGAGGAATATGGATGATCTGAACATCAGGACAAATGTTTCATCCATCCCTTCAGGGAATTTAGAAGCCTTTCCACACTACAGAAGGGTACAGAGCACTACACACAGTTACATCTTGCCACTGATCATGGTGCCAAATCTTTCCCTAAGGTAACCTGAGCATTTCCAGGGGATTTACTCTGGTTGTGAAATGATTTCCCCAGCACAGAGGAATCTGCTTACAGAGAGAAGCAGCAGCCAAGCAGAACGAGAAAGTAACATAACCCTTCAACTACCAAACTATCATGACGTGCAGCTTATTAGAATAATTTTTCATGGAGACATTTTGCCTCTCATAAAATGGCATTTCTCCTCCCTCCACACTGCCTCAGTGCTACTCAGTGACACTGAGTACACCTCCACATGCAGTGGTGCCAGGAGTGCCTCAGGATCAGAGTAACATTAGGCCCCTCCTGTTTCTGACTTGGTCAGCTGGGTTCACACTGCAGCTGGGGGCATGCAGCAAGGAGACCTCAACTGCAACAGCACTGCAAGTACCACTGTCACCTCTTCAGCATCTGGCCTTCTTAAGCCTCCTGAGAGCACGTGCTGCTCAGAGCTCTTGTGATTTTAGTCTCTCAGCTGCATGTGATGTCAGACACAACTTGTTCTTTGCTGTGCAAACAAGTCCTGGGAGGTGACTGTCAAGTTACTTGAGTTTTTTGATCAGGGTACTTGACAGTAAGAATAACTGTGTGGCTTCCCTGGTAGTGTGGGGTTTTCTAATAAGTATTTTCAAAGCATTTGTGGTGACAGGAACTATTCCAATTTCTCATCATTTTATAGTGGCCATTTTCAGCATATTTTTTAAACTCTTATCCTACTAATGAAAATACACATTATTTTAAAGCAGTACAAAAAATCAAGCAATGCAAAGAGAGGGTTCTTATGAATTCAGGATAAATAGTTCTAGCATTGCTGCAAATGAGTTTATCTGCTTGACATACAAGTTCAGCTGATTTTCAAGATGCATTTAGCTACATTTTTGAGATATGGGATTGCATTTTATTGATTTTTCTTTTATATTTAATTGGATTTGATACTGAAACAGTCATTATTTCTTAATATCCGAGCAGGGTATGCTGCAGCCTACAGTACTGTTGTAGTAAATCAAACGCTGAACTGACAATTAGTTGTGTTCTTCATTTAGTTGTGTAAGAGTGTTGAAAGGGGGAGTCACAAGTTGGAGCATTTTGAAATTAATACGAGAGATCTCCCAGCATCATACAAATTGACCAAGACTTAAACTAGATGTCATACTCTGTTACTTTGCTTCCCCTTAAAGATGTAATTAATAAGAACTATATCCAGCTCAACAGAGATACTTTCTGGGTACAACTCTTTTTCTAGTTGTCTAAAGTAAAATAAAAGGGGAGCAAAGAGAGAAATTGGTTGCTGGTATAATTTTGTTTTATTTTACTTTGCCTTCCTATGAAGTGGCTGGGGTCACTGAGAGCCCAGGATATTCATTATATTGTTTCCCTTGGGTAGTTCTGAAAAGGGCACAGAATGCCAGTAATCATCCCCTTTATGTCTTAGTGGTAAGTTTATGATTGAAGGATTACCTTGCTAATACACGTTTAAATGAGGCTCTGACAATGTTAGTGGTATTTAAAAGAGCTCTGGCATTTGAAACAGTTGACAACAAAAGATTTTGCTGATAAACAGAAGCAGGTTCATGTTAGGCTTGCTCTGAGACTGAAGGTTTTAACATCAGCTTTGTTCTGACACTCAACATTTTTAATCCATAGCAAAAATGTTTGCTATCAAATGGTGAACAGAACATCACAGAAGCTGAAAATGATGGAAAAATTGAAAAAATTTGCCAAATGAAACCCATGTAAAAATAGCTTATATTTAGCATCTTGCACTATTTATTATTACTATATATCAAAGGTTAAATTTAAGTTTTTGGTGTAGGAATTCTTTTAAACTAGCAGGAAGGAATACAATGTAAAGAGTGCAGTATCTGGTCATTTTCATTTATATTTTTGACATTTCTAAGTGTAGCAAACATTTTGCTCAATTAATAAGTCATGGACAGGATAATACAAGTCATGCCTCCTTACACTGTTACACTCAGCTGGATTCCCCTAGATTGGCTGTTTCTTTTTTTTTTTTTTTTTACTTCTAGAAAAGAAGCAAAAATGGTTTTCTTAAGGGATTTTAACCCATGTCCTTTCAGACTATGAAAATTTAGTCCATTATCTGTGAAGTCCTTTCCAGACTCTCAGCCGGAATGCAGTATTTAAGTGATGGACATAATTCCCTGATGCCTCATGGTGAGGATGTGGATGATTTACACACATTACTTCTTTGAAAATGCAACTTTTTAAATTAACTGGCAAATCAAGCCTTTCACCTTTCTTTCCTGCTGCTTTTGCTACTTCTTTATTCCATCATCGCTGAAAATCCTACTTCTCCCTTGTTAAGTGGGTTCACCTCTTGATTTGTCTGTCTCTTTCTTACCGTTTACTAGACAGCTTATTTATTAAATCAAAGAGAGTAACTGTAAAAAGCTTCATTTCCCTCCGTCATTACCAATAAACTCTGGAATAAAATTTCATCAGGTCAGAAACCTGAGTCAGTCTCCACTCTGGCTTCCTCAGAAGTCCACAAGCACTATGACAATTTGAGGAGAACAAAAGTCAAGACCAGAGCAAACCATGTTACTAAACAGGGGGGTTTTATTATTTATTTTTTATTTTTAAGCATTAACAAAGACAGGCCAGATTGTTTCCTTGTAATTTTGGGCTGTCCAGTAGAAACAGAGGAAATGGTAGTGTTCTTGTTCAACACAATGCCAGGTAGTCCAAAAAAGTCAGACAGATCTGGAATCCAGAAGTCATTACAGCACCTAGGAAGCATAACCAAATTTAATATAAACAAAAGAGGTTCAATACTTGATAATTTCTCCTTTGACTTTATCATCAAAATTGCTTTTCTATTCTGGGTGAAAATCCTGTAGTTAGACGGGTGACTAAACTGAGAAAGTGTTTACATGACCAAGTGCCAGCAGAATACAGATAAGGGGTTTCAGATTCCAAAATCTAGCTAGACCCTTGAGGTTTCTGGAAGCAAGAGGTTACGAAGGAGTCATTCATCTTTTTCTAATGGATTGTCAATTAGTATACATTTGACAGTGCAATAGGTGAGGAATCTATTTTTACTAGCTTTTGGTTTGCAAGCAGAATGTCACTCAAATACTGATTTTGCCAAGATCTTGCATGTCAGTAACTGTTTCTTAAAATGGTTACACACTTTTAAGGAGATGTAATAGAATCAAAGAGTTCAATTTTTTTCATTTTACAAGGTGAGAGGAAAAAAAAAACACCCACGGAATTTTGTTCTTTACTACAACTTTTGAATTTAAAAAAAAAAAAAAAGGTATTCAAAATTAGCACTTAATAGCTTGAAGTCTATACCTCCCATTCAGGCATTAAACATGTACTGGCAAAGTACATACATACATACACACATTTAAGGATATGGAATACAATTCTGCTTTAAGGGACCATTCTGTGAGTATTTCTGTCTTTGGAGGGTTTCAAAGGTAAATGGAATTACTTTCTTCTGGAGGTATCTATCTCTGTTCACTAACTAGGGAGAAAATCTAAAACTTGTAGATGGCCAAAGTGAACTAATTGGATGAACATGTGTCTTTAAAGAGCACACCTCTGAGATGCTATTAGTCATCACAGCCCCACATCTCTACATAAAGAAACAGAGGTGAAAGGAGCTGCCTATGCTCATGCAGAACACTAAGAACTGAATTCAGAAGACTAAGTCTACTCTCCTGTAACACTACACAAAGAATCACCACTCTTTGATATGTATGCAAATGTATTTTTCATTCCCAAATTAGAGGTTAAATGTGCAGTTAGAAACATAATGGGATGGAGAAAGTTGTTTCTCACTATTTCTACTACTTTCTTAACAAAAGATAACCTTCTCAAACCAAGATTTTCCTCATTTGTTTTGTTTTTCTGAAAGCAATACTGACTCATCATTTTCCATTTGTGTTACAGGTTCATGGGAATCCATATCCCCCTTGCCTTTTGTTACCCATTAAACTCACTTAAGTTTAATACTGCTTAAGTTTCTTCCTGTAACAATTTCAGATAGTAAGCAGCAAACACTACTTCTTTTCCTAATTAAAAAAACGAGCAAAATGTCAGGACTACAAATGACACCTAATTATTTCAGTGTAGAATCCTGAGGGTGAGGAAATTATAGGCTTAGGGAACATGAATAAAATAATTATACCTTTTAAAATACTTTATGAACAAAAGCTTTTTCTTAGCTGGATTTCTCTTCCCCATTTAAATGCTTTGCTATAAATCAGTTATGAAATTAATTGCAGAATTATTAATTATTTTTTAAAGACACAATCAAGAATGTAAAAGTGGAATTTTTCTTATATAAATCTTGCACTTGTAAAACTTACACATATGAGCAGGTTTTCCAGGTGAATATTGTTCAAAAACCCCACATTTCTTAAAGTGGCATTATCTCCTAATGTAATAGTAAGAAAACCATTGCTCAACAAAGCAAAACACAGGATACAAGCAATTCCCCAAGAAGTCAAATTATAGATATTTGATGTTATAAATGACTGAAATTACTATTCCTTGCTGAATTAGTCCTTACTGGTTCAGGCTGAGGAAGCTGAGATAGTAAAGTTCAAAAGCTGCTGACTCATGAAATGGCAAAGGCAAATATTGCTTAAAGATGACATATGTTTGACCAGCTCTTACATTCTCTACAAGCTGAAGACAAGACACTAAATAAGATAGATATTTAGGCTGACTCATAACAAGAATGGCTATATGCTTAGGCTGCCTGTTCGCTTAAGACTTAATCCTAATGCCATTTAAGGGAAGATACTGATATTAAATAACTCAGGATGAAGCTTTGTAACAGCAAAGTTGTCAAAGCTTATTTTTTTAATGTTAAAATCTACATCTTTGATTTTTCCAAGTATAAATGATATAATAATGAAGCTACACTTTCAGTATCTAAGTTACTTTTAACACTTGAAAAAATACAGGCCACAGTACAGCAGTCCAGAATAGCTAAAGAATATGAAAATGTAGAAAAATAAGACATTTTTACAGCTGAAAAATGTTTTGCTTAACCTAAGGAGGATACAGGATCTAAAACTACTGGAGAAAACCTATTACACTGGCTTCACTGGTAATAAACTTGCATCACTTACCTCAAAATTAGTTATCATGTTCAAGGCAAACTTTGGGGACCCAGTAATTACAAAAATCTTTGCACTCTCATTAAAAAGTATAAAGCTGAATGTTAGTTTTGAACTTTTGTCAGCTCAACAACAATCATCTGTGATACTGGAATACAGATTTTTTTTTTCCCATAAGGACCTTCAGGACTCTCCATATAGAAGTCACTAAAAAAAATGAAACTATTGCAAAAAATCCTACCAACCTGTGAATTTCATGTTTAGTTCCCGTTAACATTTATTTAGCAATCGGGAAAAAAATTATAAACCTTGTCTCCTGTATTAAATTTCTGTGTTTATTTTGGTTTTGTTAATGCTCACATTCCTTGGCCATCTAAAAAATTATTCTTCAAAGATAAGATCAGCTAACTTAAAAAAAAATTAATGGGATATATTCTATTTTCCAAAGAAATAATCATGACTTACAAAAACCAGTTTTTGTTATCTTACAGATCAATAACTAGAAACATAATAGTATTGTTATAGGTAAGACATCTATAAATACATAATCAGTTCCCCAGTTTTACTCTGTATTTTCTGCTGAATTGAAAATCTGAATACAATGATGCAGTTTTCAGTGATTTAAACTTTCCATTAGTTCCTGTCATGCCTGCATTTAGATGCGTCAGTTCCAGGCAAAATGCAAACATACAGAATTGAGTGGAAATGAAAAGTAAGGCAGATGAAAAAATTAAATCAGTGTCTTTAAGCCTAAAATCACTTCACATAAAGCTTAGTTCTCAAATAAAACAAACCAAAAAACCACACACACACACACAGACAAACAAAAACCCACAAAAATTATCTTAGTGAAAGTAAGATGGATCTCAGTGCTCCCCTGAGCTGAAACACTGAGATCTGCCTGAGCTGCACTTGATTCTCAAGAACACTTCTCAGAGAGCTCCATGGGTCTCTGAACAGGTTGGGAATATGAAAAATGAAGTGGCCCTCAAGTCCCGCTACTTCTCCTTTTCATTTAAGGACCCAAGTGGCATTTGCACAACACACATGGCCCCTACAGTTGAAAGAACTCTTCAGCTAAATCAACAGCACTAAACTGCACATGAAAGAGTTGTGGCTGAGTCTACTTGACCTTGGCTTAGTTTCTGCTTTTATCAGTATCTCCAGCTGACTATGGCCAAATTAAATTTAGTCCGTACAAATTTTTAATCACAATATACTGTAGTCGTGTTCAATTTTTGACCACACTGAAGGCACATATTCTTAAGCTTTACCTTTTTTCTTGTCTTTATCAGCCTACCCACATCCTCCTCCCTTTCCTCTCTCCTGAAATACCTATTAGGAACTCTGTTATAAATCTAAAGTAGCATAGAGCATAAAAATTTTACCTAGAAAGGGCACATTAAAAGCTTTTTCTTAATAAAAACAAGTAACAAAATTTCCCCCATATAGAAGGAGTTTGTTGGGCTTTTTTCCATTTACACATTTTTCTATTTACAAATAATTCAGTTGAACATCTTAGTCACCTAAAATATTTTCTTTTTTACTTCAGTCTTTTCTGATTTCTTATATTCTAATTGTGTTTCCCCATTTTTCCTTCCTTTTCATACCTCTTAAGTCAAGATCATTTTCATAACATTAAGAACAGATGAGAGCAGGAACAGCTCATTACTGCTAGAATGGATCATTATTAAGTGACTGCATTCTTCAGCAAGGGTATGGAACTTTCATACCATTTCACCTCTCAACCTGATGTTTAAAATAACATTTTAATGACAAATCCACAATATAAACAGGGGAGAAAAGATTGGGCAAATTTTTTTTCTTTTAATCTCTGTGGAAAATGTGACTGTTTGGTGCTTATACAGGGATTTATTAATTGCTTTTAAGTTATTAAAACTGTGCCTCTTATTTTCATTGCTATTCCTCAGCCAAGCAAAGATGGAAGAACAGAGGTGATTGGGTGGGGGTGTCATTCCTTACCCATTTACCTCTCTTGCACCAGACCTTACCCCATTTAAGTTGTGTCTGGAAAGACAGGGGTGCCTATAGCCCTGTGTGGCAAACAATACATGCATACATTATTGTGATTCAGAGGGATTCATTTAACCTATTTAACACCTGTTTTGCTCCACTGTTTTCACCTCTGCTTTTCCTGAGAAGTGATAAGTGAAAGAGTTTGGTATTGCATCCTCAATTTCAACATTGCTCTCCTGAAAACAGGGCAACCACTTCATTCACATAGGCCTGTGGAGTGTAGAAAAGAGCCTGCCAGATACAATTTCCTCAGACAAATTCCTGTTGGACTCAGGTGCCACCCACTGTCTTCTTTCTGAACTGAATTTTGCTTTTTCTCTGTCAGCATCAACTCAAAGTAATTCATTTGAACTATGAAATTACATGAGTTAAGGGATAGGGTACCACATTTGAAAGTCATTTTTCACAGCTTCTCAATAATCCACCTGAGAAAATGCCATCACATAGTCTTTTTGCACAAGTGCACTGTTTAGAGGTAATCAAGGGAGAGAAAGAGTAAGTGGAAGTAGTTCAAAGTGTCATCTCCATACAAATGAGAAGCAAGGTAATGAAATAGATGGTGAACTTTTCTCAGAAGATCCTATTAACTAATTCATCTTTCCTGAAGTAGTTAACGCACCTTATGCTTTTGTTTATTGCAACATATTACAAACACCTCCCCAGGAACCCTCTGGTTCTCTTCCTGGAAACAGGGATTGACACCAAATGAAGTTTCAAAGTGCCTCAGAAGTGTAAGATGTAAGCACTGAGAAAGACCTTTGGGACCAAATCACACATAGGCTGATTAAAGTTGCATTACTCACACCCTGAGAAGCTGAGACAGTCTTGTAAACCAGGCTTAGTGTTGTCAGCCTCAAGATGAGATTGGGTACAAGTGCTGTCATTTCTTCACTGAGCCTGTTTTACAAACCAGTTCCTACTTCCTGACAAAGAAAAGGCAATGTTTTGTCCTTCATGTATGCATCTGGGTACAAAGGTACTTGAAAACAAAACAAAGCACCCAAAATCCAAAAACCCAAAAGTAACAACAAAAGAAAAATCTATAGAACATCAATAAAAATCATAACATAAACTACACTCCCCTTCTTTCATGTGTTGTTCGTTTTAAAACAGAACTAGAAAGTTTCTTTTAGTCAGATTCATGTTCTTTGTAATAAACTGTTGAGGTCAAGCTAGTTATCGTTAGGCTGGAGGATGAACACAACCCACTAGGGTTGTTTTCTGTATGAAAGCAGAAAGCCCCTCACTGCCTGATGCAATTACCTGGTTAGATTTGCTTTGCTTTCCAATGCTGTGCTACATAAAAGAAATATCTCTGGAAAAGACTGTATACATAGCTCCTCTGGTCACTGGCACAATAAGATGAATAGGACTCGATCTCAATCCAGCATCAGGCTCTATCTTGCTCACACAAGCAATGTATCATGATGGCACTCCTGACTGGAGGAAAAAATTAATTCAGGTCACCTCAGCCAGCACAATATGCCTGCACAGGATCTTTAGAAACTGTCAGGCGGGGTGTTCTAGGAAACAAAAACGCATTTCTAAACTACACGTGGGTATGCTCAGCTTCTGGATTTTGGTCGATGCTGTCTGTCCCTTTGAGGAAAGTAGTTTACTCTGTCATGTGGTACATCACACGTTTATTTCATTGGTGAAGAAAGTGCAAGTTGAGCAGTGGTAAGTGGGTGTGATTGAACCTAAGTAAGTGTGAAGGAGTCTAAAGTTGACTCATCTTATTTGGCAGAGGTGCAGGTTAATATAGACTTCTTTAATTTACACCTTCACAATTCCTCACATCCTCTTGTGTGTTGCAAAAAAGCAATTTCTGCAACTCTTTTAACTCACACCCCTACCCCTGCCTATGATTGTGTAATTGACACTCGTTTAGGCACCACATCTGGGTCTTGCAGTCTGCAGTCTCAGGACAAAGCAAGGTCAGACAGCTGTTCCCAGCCCACCCATAACAGCTCATACACAATGTTCTCCATCTCCACATTAACAGGAGATTATTAAGAGCACAAGGCATAACTGCATTTGTTTGTCTTACGAGTTTCTCCTAAGCCACAGTGCTGGCAGTTGACTTGAAGTACAAGTTTATAAACCGCAGTCAGAAAAGCAGCCCACTGTGACTCTGCCACATATATGTGGGGGCGAGTGTTAAGATACTGGTGAAATCATGACATTTACTCTGATGCCTGGTAAAAGTTTGAGTTTATAAATTTCCTCTTTCACATCCCCATTGCTATTTTTAATTCATGCTAGTTGAACCAAACTCCCACTCCAACAACCATGGAGCAGTTTGTTTGGCTTATCACATTTTCATGACATGAATAGCCACTGATTAATAAAAAATCTTGTCAAAGAAAGCTTCTGCCACTGTTTATAGATGTTGTCAGAGAATGGCATTAGTTTCAGTGATGGGAGGTTGTTTAAGGTGCTTACTTTTTATTTATCTTTTTACTTTTGAGTCATGTTTCTTTTAGATATGTTCCCACAAGGTGAGAAAGATGGCTGGCACAGAAAACCTCTGCTTCACATCCCTGTTTACTTTGCCCTTTTACGAAGCGTTTTTTTCTTAAAGTTGTGTCTTAACTTCACAGGACAGAAGTGTTTTGGAACACGTAAGTTACAGAGACAGTTCTATTGAAGGGGAGGAAGTGGTAAAGAAGGGGATATTTTGAACTTAGCTTTGATGCCATCATCTCAAAGCCATCAATAAATACAAAACAAACATACCTAATGCATCCTTTTTGATGTGGTTAAGCTGTATTCTTCTTTGTAAATAAACTGAAGCACAAAATGACTATAGGATACTGTGCAATCACACATCGAGTTCAGTATCTCAGAAAAAGTGCCAGAAGCCCATTGTCCTAGAGTTTCACCACAGAGTAATTATTAGATTTTGGTAATTTTAAAAAGCCAAAAGAAAGGAAAATGCATATAGAATAATCGAATTCTGAATCATATTTCAGCAAATTCAGTTATAAAGGGCTGATGATGAAAAGTATGTTTTTCTCCTCACTCTACTAGAGTGTTTTCAGTGTTTTCTCCATTTGTATTTCTTCTATAATTCTGACAGTAAGTTCTTTAGAAAGCAATCACTCTAATACAATGTACAACATCCATTTGATGTGCCTTTCTCTATCCATCACATCTTTGCTTTCTGATTCTCTTCCTCATTCACTGCAGTTTTCCGCTACTATCATTCAATTGAAATCAATTTTGTCTGTATGGGATTTTACTCTTTTCACTGAAAAGCTGCATTTACTTGCCCAAAATAGAGTCTGAGGAGAGATGGTATGTATGTGTGTGTAGGCTTGTGTGTGTGCAGGGAAAGAGCAAGAGAACAGCAAGGTCCAGACTCGAGGATTTTCATTAGATTGTTAATATAGAAGTATTTGTAGATGAGAATTTGGATGCTCTGAGGAGCTGACTTCAAATTCAGGTCAGATTAAGGTCAAAACTGGTTTGATGAACTCATTGAAAAGATGGTATTTTGCACTAACCAAGCACTGAAAACTTAAAAATCCCTGATAACGCTTAGCAGGCAATCCTTCTCTTCAGGAGCCTGATCCCATGAATAGGACACAGGAAGAAACAACAGGGAACTTCTAGTGAAGTTTATACTCCATCTTAGAAATTTCTATGGTTTTGACAAATAAATGAAAAAGAATGCATATAAGAAAGGATATAGCACCCAACACTGAAGACTGAGAACAATTATAAGAAATTATGCTTTTTCTAAAGATTACCCAGGACAGGTATTTCAAAACATAGATCACCTGAAATCTAGTCTGCTGACCTGAGTCTACACTAGGTCTACACTAGATCTTTGTTCAATTCCTACATCAACTCTGTTTCTAGGAACTCCATGGTTACATTCAGAGAAGAGCACCCTATGTGCTCTAGCTGAGTCCAGAATTAATCTGGTAAGAAACTACATAACACTTCATCTTCCCCAGGCATTTTTCTGAAAGGTCAGAAGCCACAGAAGTCAAGTCCATGAACTTGCCAAAGGTCCCTCTGGAAGGAATAATCTTCAGCTTTGAATTGGGGTCCTGCTGTTGCTCACAATGTACAAGTGAAAGGAGGATGAATGGCTGCTGGCAAGATCTTTCCTTACTGGTCATTTCACTGCTGAGACTCAGTACTCCTCTTAAAACTAAAGGTGCCAGCCTGGTCGTTTGCAATGGCAAGAGAAGGGGAGAATCCAATCTCGTCTCAGCCCAGACTTAAAATCTGAACTTTTCTTCATCAGCAGAATTTGCCTGTGACCCTGCTTCATGCCCCCACAAAATACAGATCTGAAATCAGATAGCTCTGAACATTCATTCTGGTTCCCTCCAAGGTTGTCTTAGTAGGAATGTGTTCATTGGTAAACTGAATAAAGGCTGCAAAGTGAGGAAGAAGAGGTCCAAAGAATATCTGATGGGACAAAGCTGAGGTATTTGCAGATATACAGAGCTTTGGTGAACAGAGTTTTTCCTTCCTGTCTTTGCAGGAAATTAATTTTATTTGTTTAAATAGATTTGAGAACAGATTTGCAATTCATAGTTCAAGATAATTATAAAATTGAGACTTGATTCTCTTTTATACTGCTTTGATTTTTCTCTAACTTTAAAAAGCAAAATAATCTACACCAGTGGGAGTTAGCCTGAATTACTCAAAGAAAATCTTCCTAAACCAGCTCCAGCAAACTTTCATCCTACACATGTCTAATCTGGAGTTCAAGTTCATGCTTGCAATATCCATTTTGTAGTCACACTGCAGACAGAGTTGCTTGAGTCCTGTGTGCTGGCACTTTTCCATGCTTACATCAGAAGGAATATAAGTCTTGCAAAAAACAAATAATTTGTTATTCAATGCACTACAGATCAGAAAACACTAAACATGGTTGGAAATTTGTGGTGGTAGTGACAAGTATTTCAGTTGTTTTGTTCTTTAGTAAACACTAAAATTTTAATCAAATATTTAGCATTTTCATTCCACACAATACTATTCATAATTATTTGTCATCATTCTCCTATTTTAACCATACAACCAAAGAACAGAAATATCACATGATCTCCTACTTATGGAGAACAGTGACTAGTTAAAATGAATAATTCAAAGGCAATGCATATTAAAACATTTTTTAAGTTTATAAAAGCCAAATTAAAAACAAGCAATAACTCACAGATAATAACCATTGTTATGTTTTCAGTTCTGGTTTTGGGTACTAAATCACCATTAAAATTTTGAGGGTCTTTATGAATGTCAATGTTCTTTTAGAAATAATTGAAAAAATCTCTAACTGCTGCAACAAAACAGAACCCAGTGAATCCAGAAAGAAGTCTCTGCACTGTGAAAGCTGAAAGGGCACTTTCTTTGAATTTCCTGAAAACAGCCTTCCACCATGGTCTGAACAATCTAAATGTGGTAGTACTGCAATAATGCTGTGAAGGCATGAGTTGGGGAAGAATTCTGCAGAGGGGTAAGGTGATGAAGGTAAGAGTAAGGATTTTTTTCTAGTGGATGGCTAGCTTATCATCTTTTGAAATTGATCCCTGTGGTGTTAATGAGGTTAGTTATTGTTTTCTTACTCTCACAGAGGTGTCTCAATATTTCACAAATCTAAATATAGAAAACTAACCTCATGTTCTAAATCAAAGCTCAGCTGGGCACAGAATGAGTAGTACTTTTTGCAAATTGACTGTTATGTTTACAGGTCTCAATTTTTTGCATTTTTGCAGTTTCTAAGTTTTCCTGTGGGGTCACTAATCATAAACAGTAGGAAGTTACTACTCACATAGTTCAGCATCAAGCATTCCAAGAGTAAGAGCAAAGCTGGAGCAAAAGAGCAGTTTCTTATACATTTTTATTGTTAGAAGGCACTTCACAATTGTAGGAGAATAAACCAAAAGAAAAAATACTTAGTGCACACTATTTATTATCTTGCCAACTTGACCCTGTCTGTCATGCTACTAAATTAACTGTACAAATTCATAAGAAAATAAATAAGTTATCTTTAGCATAGAGTGCTGCTTGCTAACTAGCAAGAGTTATTCGTGCCTATTGGCACAACTGTAATAGCCCATTTCCTGTGTTACTTTACCTCTTTCCTTTATCCTCTCCATAATTAATGCAGGAATTAATTGCATCTGGTTTCCAATTCACAGTAGGAAAAGTAATAGCAACTTAGTTGCCCTCCACTATTTTCTAGTATTAGCAGCACCACATTAAAAAATGCCAACAATATGCTTGTCTGCATGGCACAAATCTTGTGCATGTCCTTAGATAACCAGCTGGTATTTTTAAACTGTGGTCTTGATGATGTGATTTCTGGATTACAGGGAAGCACCTTAGGGGCTACCAACAGAAGCTGCTCTAAACAGTTTGTCCCTGCATTGTGGTTTCCTTTTGGATATAAGTCTATCATATATGTTTCCTGTGGCACAAAAAGAGGAGGCAATAATGTGATTGCTATGAGTGTATCCCTCCTCACTTAATTGAGACGGTCAAAAACTACACGATCCCAGCTTATGGGGAAGAAAAACTGGAAATACTTTATTCAACACTTGACCACATTT
>JAWWLZ010000172.1:43917450-43933017 GCA_035041345.1 Poliocrania exsul | reverse complement strand
AAATATTCCAAGCCTTGCGGTCAGGCTTTGTGGTTACACAATTAACAATTTTTAGCATACACAAAATAACATTTAAAAAAATACTTGGTTCTGCGTTCAGGCCTTGCAAGTTTTTAAAAGCGGCGGAGCCCCAGTCACAATGACATGATAAACTTTGCTTAAATAAAACCAATACAAAAACTTTAAATCAAATCATTAACTCAATTTAACAAGGAAATTTTATATTGATCACTTATCTATTACATTGGTTTTGTTTTTTACATTTCTCTTGGGCCTCAGAATGGTTTGTTTTCTTGCAACATTAGTCATTCTGAAACTAGTGTTTCCACACTAGTGGCTTATAGATGGATTGTCATTGAACTGTCATTGAAGTTTACACTTCTCTTTAAATTTCAGTTACAATTATAATCTCAACTGAAATAGATGATTGCAACTGGCACATAAAACCATAATTCTTTCTACAAATGCAGAACTGAGGAATGAAGGTTGCTTCTACATTGTGCTCTTCTCCAGTGAAATATTACTTGGGGTCTCTGGAAACAAACCTTGTGTTATTATAGATTGAGATAGTAAGTATAAAATAGCAGCCTGGCATATTCATCGATTAGCAATGTACTCTTTGGTTCTGACATTTCTCAATAGTTCAAAGTTCTGCCTCCATCTCAGCCCAAGGACTGATAAGTGTGGGCTGTGAAGGGACAGAAAAGTTAAATGCTGGAGATCTATTCAAGGGAGGATGAAGAGTTTTCATTCACAGAAGTATATGCTGTTAGAAAAACTAGGCCTAGGAAAAGATCAATGTGGGAAAATTACATTTTTTACACCTAGAGATGTTTATTCTCTGCCTATTTTGAGAAGTAAGATTCCTGTGTAGAGATGACACTTTCTCACAGACGTTCTGTGAGGCCTCTGCTGAGAGAGAGAGCCCTTAAAATGACAGGGGAGAAGACAGCCTTGAAGTTATGCACATGCAAAAGGTCTTGCTATTAAAGCACCAGTAAACAGGCCTGGGGGCATTCTTTATCACACTGCATGATTTCATTCAGTGATGCTTTGCAGTGTATTCAGTTTCCTACTTCAGAATAAATTTTCCTTAATACCCTAGCCAGTGGTTTAGTCCTCTGGGCTACCTGCGTGCATATCAATTGTTACAGGCTGCATTTCCTTCTCTGGACTCCAGAAAACTCCTTAATTTTTGTGGTTGCTGATCAGAAATTTCATTTGATTTCAGCATGCTCATTTGAGAGCAGATTAGTCACCTACTGATCAAAAGAGCTGGTGATCAGATCCTTTCTCATTTTGTTCTACTAGAGCTTCTGCTTTCAGTCATCCTGAGTGAATAATTTGTGAAAACATATAGGAAGGTACAAACCTATCATTGCTTACAGCTGGCCTTCAGGACATACCGAGCACCAGACAACTCAACAAGTCATGTTTACTGTACATTCCTTAGCTGTACATATAAAGAAATGGGATCTGGATATTCTGCAAAAACAAAGATCATGAGCCAAAAGGAAGTGTGAACTGGGCTGTTCTGAAGAGATTAATCACTCTTTGCTCAGTTTGCATTATGGCTCCTTTTCTACTGAAATCAGAGGAGGTTTTCCTGTGAAGGCATTAGCTAAATAAGACCTAGAGTGTTCAACTCCAAGGCTTCTTGTCTACCACCTCATCATCTCTCCTTGCCATCGGTCTACTTCGGGATCACTGAACTGACAGAAGAAATCAAATGGCTCCCCTAGCTAGCCTAGAAAAGTTATCAGTAAAGGTCTTGCTGTTTCCTAGCCAGGCTGCAAAGGCTTTGAAACCCCAAGCTGTTGAAGAAAGGAGGGTGTTTTCCTAATAAGTATCAGATGACATAGGAGAAGGACAAGCAGCAGACTCAAAACACCTTGGGATGCCCTCAGCTGTTAAAACCATTTGAGAGAGGTGAGGGGAGTACTGCTGAAAGGACTGGCCACAAGCTCTCCTATTTTCAAATGGACACACAGTCACTTTTCCTAAGAGAAAGAATGTGACTCCAGCTATGACTTTGCCATAGCAGCAATAAGGAAATGACAGACATGGATTGCAAGTATTGTAACATAAACAGAATACAAAATCAGAGAGGGCTTCAGAGACTCCATGGGTGACTAGGCGAGGTTTAGAGTCTCCCAGCATTTGTTTTACTGTCACATTTGAAGGATTTTTAAGTATCAATGGATTGCAGAAATGGCCCAGCCAGCCAATTAAAGTTATGATTCATTGCCACGGAGCTTATCATCACGAGTCTGTAGTATCATTCAGTGAATGCCTCCAAACTACGAGGATACACTGATTGACCATAATTAGCACTGCACCATAAATTCATATAGGGCTTTAAAAACATTAAGAAACAGTATGTCTCCTCCCCAGAGAGCAACAGCCTATAACTAAGTAATTTTCTCAGACACAGCACAAGCATGTTTAATTTAGCTTTTAGCCAACAAGGACATGATAATTACTTTTTTTCTGACTAACAGTGACCCATGTCTCTGTGAGAAAATGCAGTTTTGAGGATACAACTAGAAGGAAGATGCAAGCTTGGAAACTGTAGAATGCATTGCAGTTGCTAAAGAGAGAGCAGGCCTCAGTGTCATCTACAGAGGAAACTTTTAGCTGTACTAGGTTATTTGCCATGGGATATCCAAATCAGCGTCTTCAAAGACAGAACATGTTGGCCATCTCTCGGTTTGAGGCTTATATTATGTGAAAAAATAGTCAAATATGGTCTATTCAAGGTAAGCAAGGAAATCAAAAATATTCAGTCTTTTATCAATCTCTTACTAATATTTTTTCTAACTTTATGCTACCATACAACAGCCTTACTAAGTAAGATGGTAGTTTGCCTCTCCCTTTTATTTTGCAGTCCCACATGGCTTCCTGGTGAAGTTGCTTTCATCCCAATCACTGTTCTTACAATGCTGATACTGCCACTCATTAATTTACACATCACTGCTTGGCTGAATTCCAAGACTACCTCAAATTTTGCCTCACCTGTTGAAAGACAAGTAGGTCACATTAAATTTTTCTACAGAAAAAATAGAACTAATCCTTGTTCCAATTTAGAGCTGCGGAATTCCAAGAAGAAAGTTGGGAAGAACTGGGTAAAGGAGACATTCTTCACTTGTAAAGATGTTTCTGTGTTCCTCATTCCCTGCTTTCCTTCAAAGGTGGTTTAATTTTAGTTTAGCAAGTAGGCTTTTATAGTTTAGAGTTGGAAGGTCAGGACCAGTTCTGTTATGCTTGAACCTCCTGGGAACCACAGGTAGTGTTTTGAGCAAACAAGCTACAAAGAGAGAGACCCATGGTTTATTTGCTCTCTGTCTTACTTCTTTTTTAAGGGTTTAGCAGGAGATCCCACACATTGCAACTACTGTACTTAGGAGCTGAAGAAGACACGCCTTTCATCTGCAATTAAGGACATGCAATCAACACCAGAAAGCTTGTGGAAACTGAAATTTGGCTGGAATAAAATGAATCTCTGTCAACATAACCAGAGGCTCAACAGTTTTCTGATTATTAATGTGCCTCAGAAATCTGCTGGGGCTGATTACACATAACCAATGAAACACCAGTGGTCTACTCAGTTTTCAGTTTCTTGGAAGACTAGACATCCTTTGCCTCTGGAGCCATCCAGTCTTCAGCTTTCAGTGAAAACAAAACAAATGTAATGTGCATGCAACCATAACCACGTGGCAAGATTATGCCTCTGCAAACTATCCCATCAGATACTAAGATATCACTAACCCTCATGTTTGCTGAAGGCAGAAAAACTACATTTTGCAAGCATTTATTGAATGCTGAGGTTATTGGAGTGTGAGAATTTTTCCTGCTAGGAGTTTTTCATTAAGTCATGTTGACAATTTTTTTTAATATTTCCTGATTAAAGAAAAAAGTTTTCTAGCCTCTCCAACTCAATGTGGATGCCTTATGCTCTGTTCTTCACAACTCAAAAGTCCAGGCTCTACGCCTTTCTTCTCTAAGCACAGAAAAATATCCCAGAGCAGATCTTAGAGATATCTCAAGGTTTTCACTTTGCTAGTTTATTCTAACTTTATTTGACAACAAGGCTTCATTGGTAGGAGACTGTCACTCAGTTTTCCCTTACTGCAGTTTTAGAGCTTGCTTAATCCCACTGATTCTGTGCCCTACAAAGCCAATTGATTTCTGAGCACTTCTTATACTGAGTCCCTAAGAGTATTTAGCCCTTTGTGGTTTGAAGTCTTTCTGGCTGAAGACCATCTGCTTTCACTAAAACAGTTCAGAAGGGTGTTTGACATCATGGTCAGTAATCTCTGTTCTATATGTCTCTATTATCTGCTAAACTGTTTGGGCAAGGACAATCTGCTCATGTTTGCCTTTGCCCATACTGGGTAAACCAATAGAGGATCCAGAATAAAATGTCACTAAATTCTCATGCATTTTCACATGTATGCATTCTAGGAATAAATGCCTCTGATATAATGGTCTGAGTCACTGGGCAATCTTATCTCCCGGGATGAGAAAGGGCAAGAAATGTAATGCACCAGTACAGAAATGAATGCAGAGGACTCATAGGGGCTGGCAAATGCCCCACCAGAAGTAAATATACAGCTAAGACTGATCTCTTACCTGATTTAATAATTTTTTTCAATTGCAGTGATCATTAAGCAATGAATGAATTAATAAAAATCAATGTCATATGTGGAAATGGCCTACCAACCAGGAAAAAATGAACTGCATTCTTCAGCCACTTCATTTCCAAGGAGTACTTGAAACCCACTGTGATCAGACAAAAAGGACATTGTTTCAGTAGATATGTATTGAAAATGTACTGCGCAAAAGAGACAACCCTTAATATTAATCCAAAAGAGATCAGCCTTCAGTTATGACAGATTTAAAAACTGTGTAGAACAACTCAGCAGTCCTCCGTCTGTTCTGTAGAGGTCACTTGCTTGGTTTTTTTTTTAACAACTTTATTTAGCACTGCAATTTATCTTCTATTCATAGTGATCACAGTGAGAGGAGATGGTTTAGAGAAGGTCCAAATGATCACAAAGCTAAGTGTTTGCCATGAAACCATTTAGGATAAGTTTCTCAGTCAGATTTCCATCTCAAATGACCAACCCAAGAGGGAGACATACATTTGTCAAGCTGAATTATCTTACTGTTACAAAAACATACAAAATAAAAATAAAATCCACAAAGAACCTTGAAAATTACCTGGAAAATTATTACACATATTTTTATTTCTTCTCTCCCCCCCACCCCAAGAACTATTCCATATTAAAAGAAGACTGAAAAAAATGTGTGTTTTTCAGATAAAGTTCAGCTTTTGAAAGTCGTGTCCCAAAAGACTGTTTATTGGTGCAGCAGCACTTTGGATTGAAGGGGGAAAAATACTCTCTAAGTAGATTTTCTTAGATGTCAAATACCAGCTATTTTTAAAATTTGGAACTATGAGAAACTTCACTAATTGAATCGGTTTCCTGATTCAGGAGATTTCTGATTTCTATTAGACCAAATCCTTGTCTGTTATAAATTAATGTAGCTCTTGTTCAGATGGAGCTGTATGAACAGTGACCACTGGAAGAATTCACTGGACCACATTGTAAAAGTGAGGAATCTCATGGCAAATAATCTGATCCACAAAGGTGTTGCTTACAATAAAACCAAGGAAAGAGGAACAATTTTTTATCAACACTCTTTACACTTCTCATATTTTACTAATTGATTAGAGAGCAATTAAAATCTAAATTAGATTATCAATCAAATGAGCCTGGACTAAATACTGTTTCTGCAGCCATCTACCAGCAAAATTTAGTTTGTTTGCAAGTCTGTGCCTTTACTTTAGCTATGCAATGCAGAATGAAGGCTGCGCAGCAAACATTCTCTATACTGTTTCCTTACTTTAGTGTTATTCTGGATTATTCAGAGGTAAGGAAAAAATAAAATAAAAAAATAGTATTCATCAGAATATAGCATGCTTTTAAAACTCTCACTTGAGACATTAAGTGCTTCTGAAGCCTACAGCTACACTGGTGCTTCATGAGCTCAATGCTAACACAAAAACCCTCAATCACAGATTTCAGTGCAGTTCAAGAGGCACTTTGCAGGGACTGAATCACACATCCCTGAGGGGTTGCAGAGGAAAGGCTGGGTCCAGACCTGTCGTATCAGAGAAAGCACACTGAATGCAGAAGATAAAAGATAAGTTATTGAAAGCAATGTGTTGAAACAAATAGCCTCACTTCACCTGCTCTTAAAGTCCAGTTTGTTTGCAAAATATTAGGAGGAAATATTTTTGGGGTTACATGGAACAGATGGGGAGAAAACAGGACCTTGGAATAGCAAGTTGACTCTACATTCCTAGAAAATTGTCTGGGTGAAGGGTGAGTTTTCCTTGGGGGTTTACATGTCCTTATAACCTACTTCACCAAAATATCAGTACAGTTTTCTTTCTCTCTTTGATAATTTTCTATTCCCTTTTTCCTCTCCTCCTCAGCTTTAATCTGAAAATTTACCTCCAACAGATTTTCATTTTTTTAAAAATTGAGTAATTGAAAGTTCATGACTTTCCTTCTACAAAAGCTTTCTTCTCACATTTTAATAAGCATGATGGTGCATCCCTTTTGAGGAGGGAGAAATGTGAAAGGGAAGAAAGCAAAAAACCCTGTGATGAGATTAAAATAATACAAGGAAATATATTTCATTCAAAAGTCTGCATCAGCTTTCTTGGAAGTCCTTCCATGTACTCCTTCCATGCTGCATTTAGATTGGGCATAAACTGTACAGAATTGCTACCTGATTAAAAAGGAAGTGTGATTTATTTGTATGTGAAGGATGAAGTAGTGGGGACAAATCACATTTGGATTAATTTAGACACTTCTATTATCACTGTCCTGAATGAGGGCTCCACTAATCTTACACCACAAGGGAATATGTCATAATACTTCTGATAGAGGAAAACAAAAACTTTACTGGGAAAAAGTAGTTACTAAACTATGGGGATTTGATATGGACCTGTGGAAAGACCCAAGGCAGGGTGCTAGGAGAAAATACAGGCATTGTTGGATATAAACCTTGTTCCAAGGAGTTAGTTTAATAGGTATCTATGTTTCATGGAGACAGAAGCAAACCCATCAAAGTGATAGCTGCTTTGAATGCCAAGGTAGTGGTTATGAATAAATCACTTCCTGAGACAGAGAAATTCTGAGGACTCGTGGAAATATACATTGTTTATCCTTCTGCAAAAGCATGCTTTTCTTAGAAAAAAGTATCAGTACATAATAATGAAATATGAAGATAATGGGTTTTTTTATTGTAACAGGTCTGACTTTACACCTTTACTTATACTAAATCTGAGCTGCACCTGCTGCCTTGCACTAACACACTGCTGTACTTTGTTTACTTGGACAAAGACTGCCATGAAGACTTAGACTCCTCTCTGAGTTTATGCCTCTTTTCTCCATTTTGTCTTTTTTATTAAACATGTATCGGACAAATTAAAATATCAAAGCTATAAGTTAAATTCAGGCACACATATATGAAGCAAGCAGTTGCAAACTTGGGACCAATCTCTTGGTTATTTAGATTCATACCATCTCTACACTACATTTTTCAGGAAAGATTATCTCTTTGAATATCAAACTGTTTGGAGCATGAATCCTTTTAAGGAAGGTGTTTATAAAGTACTTTGTACTTTTACTGCATGTTATGAATGCTCATGTTATTGACAAAGTGCAGTCTATGAAGTCCATCAGAAGTAATAGATGAAGTTGATTTTACCACTTTTCCTTTCTTTAGCTCATTGATTTCAGCCATCTTACATCTTGCTTGTTACTTCTGCATTAGTGCCTCTAATGCTGAGTCAGTACCTCACAGCTAGTTTCAACTTTTCTTGCTGCCAGCTAGGCAAACCAAATTCAGTAACAAATGTGAAATCAATTGCAGTTAAGGACACTTTTGTAATGGTGAACAAAGAGAGCAGGAGTTCAGTAGCATCGAGAAGTATGCAAAGAGAAGTACATGCAGAAGCAAGAGCTGGGTTTTTCTTACTTCAATATAAAACAGAAGCCTCTAGGTGACTGGATATTTCATAAAAGCAAAATCTGAATCAGTCCCTTCATCTCAGGTAGGCAGGTGTTTAAGATGCTGGTGACTGATGGAATAGTTACCACGCTTTCAGTTATGATAAAGGTGAGTAATGATTTTTTTGTCATTCTTCACAGACTATCTTAATATCATTCTCCATCCTGTCAAAATAAGAGACCTGCTTTTCCGCATAGCACCCAAATGGCCTCAATGCTTAGTTAATAAAGTAATATGGACCCGTGCCACTCTTCTGTTAGCCTGTGAAAAGCTGGCTCCAGAGCACATGTGAGTTCATGTGGTAGACCTTAAGAATGCTGTTAATAAGTGCAGAAGGAAGCCCTGAATGGCATGTACTGGCAACACGGAAACTTTAGTAACCAGCAAGAGGTTCTACCCTCCCCTCCCTAGCTGGATTTCATATGGACTGACAGGAAGAAAGCACCTCTTTAACCTTCTCTGACAGGCTAAATAGAAATGAGGGATAAAATATTAATGAAAAGGGAGGGATAAAAGGAGAAGAAAATAATAATATCAAGTAATAATAATCTTAATGAAACAGCCAAAGGAAGAAAATTCAGGGAAGGCAGAGATAATGGCATGTACCTTATTATGTTAGTTGCCTTCTGGTCTGGCTTATCCACATGAATGTACAGTGTCAGAGACTGAAAGAAAAATGTTGAGTACAGTCAAGCTCTGTGTCACAGGGTATTAAACAGGACCAAAAGACTGGGTCAGCGATACTGCCTCCGAAGCTCTCTCCAGCCCACACCTGCACCTCTTAGAAAGGAGACACCCTTTGTCAATCTGCCAGATAACAAAATATCAGTTACATGTTTGAAAATGTTCCAGTTGTCAAAGCTGCTTTGGGGAATACTGTGTACAGAAATTTGTAGCACAGTGATAATGTAATGTAATCCTCCAGTTTATAGAAGAATCTTGGATGAAAATTATTTCAAAATCCCAGTTGGAAGGTAAATTTATGATAAATGTAGCATGGTAAATCTTTCCTTTCTCAGTCAGTAAGTTGGTGTTGACATCAGTGTCAGATTGAAAATAACAAGTGCAATGAATGATTATGTGTCCTGCATGTGTTATGCGAGTTAATTTAAATTTATTCATTCACAAAAAATTGTACAGATTAATACACTATTTTTTTTGTAAATTGACTACATAACTCTTTAGGCCCTTAGGTTACACACAGTCTATTTATAAATAATTGCTCCTTAGATTCTGACATAAAATTACAAAAGGAACTCTGCCTTTTTGGAAAGGCTTGAAACTTGACATTGAGATGTGGGTAGAGATGCTGACATGATTGTAGTACAGATTTTGCCAGGAAACCTACTACAAAGGAATTTGAAAAGGTCAGTGAAGTCCCTAGTTCAAAATGCATTTCTGAAGAAGTTGGTGGCAAAAGCTCTCAAGTTTCATGCATGGTAAGCATGTCATGGTCAGCTTGCAAATTCCCTGATATCACTCCAGTTTGCAGGGAGAAGTGCCCCTCCCTGTTCAGAGCACAAGTGAGCCTGTTTCAGGATGTTATGCTCTGAGCCACTTGGTGTGTTTAAGACAAAATTGATTTAGTCTGGAAGGTGCACTGGAGAAACAACAAAATTCTCTGGACATTCAATAAAACACTTTTACTCATAAATTTTAGAACATTAAGGTAGAATAAGGCACTTGGAAAATTTTAAAACAACACCCAGACAAAGTAAGGCACTTCACAAACTTTAACTTGGCAAACTTAAACTTAGCCAACTAACGTATCAAGACAATAAGGCACTTACTAAGGCATTGACTGGAATTTTTCAGTCTGGTTTACAACTTATTTTGAGACAAAGTTAGGAGAAGAAAGAGAGAAAAAGAGAAAGAAAGGATAAGAGTAGAAATGTATATAGTCACCTAGAATCCAGTGATGAGACCTGAGCATTGCAATTTTGTTATCTGTTGAGTGATGGTCTCGATTTTTATCTGTTGGGGCTGGGGGAAGCCCACGAAACACAAAGTTCAAAGGGTTGAACTCAGATTTTGTGGGAATGCTCAGATTATGCTCAGATTTTGTGGGAATGCCCAGGTAAACCCCCTAGGGCAAGGGGGTATGATCTAACACTGTTGATCACAGGGCACTTCAGAGGTCTTTGATGGTTTATGACCCCTTCTAAGACATGTCAGCTGTTTCTCATGTCAGCATAGTTAGGCCAGTTATGCCCCATCAAAAGGGCTGAACATCTTCAGACCTATGTATGAATGTCTCAATATCTCCCCCAGGGGAGTTTTCACACCTGAGGCAGTTGTGTAAGGAAGGACATGGGCATGATGAAAAGTACTATCCCACTTCGCAGGATCTGCTTCTTATTGGCCTCTTCCCCGATCTGGCTCAAAATCCAGCTTGTAGCCTCCAGTGGTGGATGTGCACTCCCTCTGCACCTGGGAGGTTACCTTGTGTATCATCAGCAAAGTACCCAGTGCTTTTGAAAATGGACAACTGTTTTGAGTCATTAACCATTAACATTCCAGTCTCTCACACAGGGGTGAGCAGAATTTCCCCTGGAATTGCACATCCATGTTGTTAGAAGCTGTTATGGTGTAAAGTGCTGGATTCGAAACTGAGAACAATTTTTCTGCATGTTATTTTTTTTTCTATCCCTGAATCCCATGAAAAGAGGAAGAAAAAAGAAGTAATGCAATTAGACTATGAGAGCTGTAACACCTTACATGAACTGGAAGGTGAAGAAAAGCTAAAGAGTGGGAAGAACTGGGGATTGAAGAGTTCAGGCTTAAAAAGGCAAAAGTAGAGCCTTTGTAACTATTCAGCCCCTCAGCAGTGCTGCACTGTCAGCATGAGCTTTGAAATCCACATAACATGTATTGGAGACGAGAAAACCATAAAGCAGATAATGCACATACCAGCAGATACAGAAGAGGTCCACACCATGAATGTGAAGGACCTAGTTGGACCTTACTGTTTTGTTGTCTTGGCAATGGCCAATTTGTGGGATTGAATATCTTTCACAGGAACAGAACTTGCTTTCAGAGGGTTCTCGCAAAGCAAGTTTCAGAAAAAAGCTTCAAAATGGTAGATGCCTACACTGACCTCTTCAAAATTGAAAATCTCGGGTTTATGGCATGTAACAAGTTTTCATTTGAAAATTCAGGCTCACTGTGATTGAGAGACTAAAATGACCTGAAATAAAATGAAACACTTCAAAATTATATAGAAGCCTGCTTCAATTGAATAGGAATCATACATTTAACTTTCAGTCTATGAAAAATGTGACATTTCAACTTCTAAGCCCTATTTATGGTGAATACTTTCCTTTAATTGGGACAATTTTCCTAAGTGGGAAAAAACCATCTGTTTCCCCCTCCTTCCAGCTGTGGCTTTGCTCTTTTGCATTTCTCTGCTTCAGTTCTGTATGCACTGGGTAGCATTTCAATGGGAAATAAGGAAGGATGGAATAGAAGGGCTTCATTTGCTTTTTTAGTAGAAAAATCCCTCTATTAAATGTTATGGTCATAAAATGAGGGGCCAATAATACATGAAACGCCAGAATTTGAAAGTCCTTTCAGCCTTAACTCAGCCGTCTTCTGCTTATATATTACAATGCACTTCTTTTTATGGTCACCTGCTTCTTTCCCCAGAGCCTCATACCACATAAATAGATATTTTCTGAGTGAACAGCTTTTTCTTATTGTGCATTATCACCATTGTTTAAAATGGTTGCTTTGACACTTTGTGTGGACTGATGCCGTAAGGTCCTATTTCAGTTTTCTTTCCTTTGAAAGATGGCTATTTGCAGTTGTATTCTTTTCAATATTCTAAAATCAAAAGATATTCTGAAAGAAAAATATTTCTTCACTGTTTGTGATCAACAGTCAACAAATTTACCTTTGAGATCTGAGATTTGAATTTCAGACACTAATCGAGCTGCTTGTTCATTTAAAGGTACAGGTCAACAAATTAAGTAACTGTAATAGAAGAAGCTGGATTACATCTGCAAATAAGGTGGCCACAACATTTTGTTGTTGTTATTCTAAGAACCTTTTTGGCAGTCATCTAAGTTGAGCCTTAACTGTGGTATTTACAGGCAGCATCACAACAGTTTTGCTTTGAACCTTTTGTTTCACTTGGCCACTAATATCAGGAAACTTCACCTTCCCTTTATGCTCCAAAGGGATTAAATATCCAATGAAAAATCCATAAAATGCATATCCAAGTGAAGCAAACAGATTTTTCAAATAACAATAAACCAGGGCATTTAAAACAAAATAATCAAAATACACAGAAATATGTGACTTGATGGTGGGAAAGATTTTACTTAACATTCTCACAACTTATATATATGCTCACCTCCTCTTTCACAAGTTCCTGTCACCAAAAATAAGCTGTATTTCATTCACATTGTTTTTGAGGTTTCCAGATAATGTAACCCGCAAATCCATCTGCATTTGGAATGCAGTGGTTTGTGAATGACCTTTTTGTTACATTCACCAAGCAGGATCTTGATCCAAGCAGATTTTTTGGCTTGGGTTCATTCCACCCCCCCACCCCGGTGCTTTGAACAAACCACTTCCCCAGGCTCCAAGGGCCATAACTTCGGTTGTTTGAAAAACTCATTTAACACAATTGATTGTAACATTTTCTCCCTTTTTCCCCTGTCATAACTTCCTGATTGCTGTTCATCTGTACCAGATGTGCTCTTTACATTTCCAAATTATATAAACGTACTACCCAAAATGGTTCTCTCTCTTTTCCCATCTGTTGTATATTTATATTTACAGTAGCATGCTAACTTGTGTCCTATAGCACACATTTAACTACAGGTCTGAAAAAGCATGGGGAATTCCTCTCTTAGAGGTGCAGTTCTTGCCATCTGTAGCTATATCTCTCCTGTCTTCAAAAACATCTGACTGTGTAAGCTACACAAAGCAGCCTTAGATAGAACAGCCCCTAAGGAAAATTTGAGGTACTGCACAGAGTAATAGTACTGAAGAAGCAGATGGCACCCTTTGCTCTGAATCAGTCCTAAAGCAATGGTGCAAGGGTGTCAATATCACCCTGGGTGACATCCTTCTAAGGAAATAAACAGGAGTGACAGTTGAATATTACCAGTTAAATCTACTGCTCAGTATAAAACTGGGAATTTAAGTGGACTTGTGTGTATCCATGTCTACTTCCTAATGCATATCTCTTGAGAAATATTAACTGTGAGCCAAAAATACTCAGTGATTTAACAAAAATTATAACAAATTCTGCAGATTTCATCTTCTTCAGCTTTTCCAATCTAATAAAAAGAGAATGGTGACTACTTTGCTCATCAAGAGCAAGATTTTTATGCATTTTCATGTTCAGAAAAATGATGTGCCTGTCAATCATGACACTGCCTGTGCATGCACAAAACTCCTGTAGAAGTACAAGGACATTTTTTTCCATTGTGTAGGCTTTAGAACTTACACTTAAATTCATTCCAGCATTTGTCTACAAGTGTAAGGGAAAATTCCAGTTTGCATTCATGCTTTGATCCCTGCACATAGAGAGATGGAATTTCCATCAAGGTGGAAGTTATTTTGGATTTTTTTAAAAAATCAGGTATTTCCATTTGACAGAGGGTATGTTGTGTCTGCAGTTTTGAGATCTCTTGGGTTTAATGTGCACCTAGTGTTCTCAAAATTCTAGCCCCTGGATTTATGGGATCATGCTAAACGCTAAACCAAAACACAGCAACATGTAACTTACCTTCAATTTCCTGTCTTTTGCATGACTTTGAGACTTAGTCTATCATCTTGAACCAACACAATAAAATGTGAAGGTTCAACCACTTCAGTTACTGCTGTAAAAGAGCAGTAGCATTGCAGGGTCCTGACAAGTCCAGCTACACTATTCTCAATCTGGAGGAAAGAGCAGGGCAGCAGATCTCAGGCACACATTTTTGACCAAGAAAATTTTGTCCTGAAACACCTACTCTAAACTGCAGTTCCCCCAACAATTGTATCCCTTTGTTTTTTTACTTTCATGCCTTTGATTTTTTCTAAGGTAGAAAAATTATCATATTCCCAATTCAGAACTGAAAAAAAAAAGAATTTTTACTGCTTGGAATTCCCTAACAAAATAAGAGGCTTTAACAGTTCTGTGTGTCCAACAAAAAGATCTCCAAGAAGTATATCATATATTTGTTTTGCTAAAACCCACTTCATTTCAATTTCTAGTTAAATTATATCTTTGTTTTGGTTTTCTTCTGTCATGCAGCTTAATACATTTTCAGTCTTGGCATGAGTGCTGGTTTTGTTATAGGATTAAGCATACTGAAGTATTGCCTCAAAATCCAAACCTTCAACATAATATAATAATAGAGCTATGAAAACACTTTCACTTGCTAGGTCCATATATTCCATCAAAATTCACACAGTTTTGTATGTCCTGCCATATGTGTCTGTACTTCTGTGCCTCCATCTCTTGAATTTCTAAGTTTTTCTGGAAGCAGAAGAGAGCAGCTGCAGGAAAAGTTTATACTGAAATTTGGGGGTTCTGTCTAACTGGAGCAGAGAAGGTGTCTGCGGAAGATGACACAGCTGTTATTTTCCTTGTTTGTGCTCCTCTGAGAGTCAGAGGACACAGTCCCAAGGAATAGAGGGATTTTCTCAGCTTCTCCAAGAAAGTCTAGTGATTTTTAACTATTAGTGGTTTTTATTTTAACTAGTAGTGTCAAGTATTTCTCATAGTCTGAGATTCTGCAGTGCTGATGAGAGACAGAAGCTAAATCCTGTCCTGTGCCCTTCTTTTTACACAATAACTCTTTAGCTGTATGAAACATCTGTATAGTTCATATGCAAAGATTAGCAATAATTTATTCAAAGTATTTCACCTCCCTTTCTATTTCCAAACCAACTGTGAACAACTTAGAATTCAAGTGTCTTTGGAAAATAAATGTGGCAATCGTTTCATGCAGAGACTGGTGTTAGTGTAGAATCTTTGAAAAGGGAAAGTATTAATTCTGTGTCAGTGGCACTAAAGCAGTATGTGATCTGTGTCACTTCATTTTAGCTATTCTACTGTTTGTGAGCAAGAGTTTGCAAAAAGTGAGACAGATCTTAATCTTCAAAGAATTAAAGAGAGGTCGAATTTTTAAAGTTTATCTACAAGTTTTCTTGAAAACTCATGAAAAAGGATTTGGCTAAGGGGATACTTCTTTGTCTAGCAAGTCTGGACACTGACTAATAAATGTAAATGTAGAGAAGATGTATGTTATATAATTCTGTAAGGGGGTTGGCTTAGTACAGCATGAAATTCTGATTTAAAATCTTATGATATCCAATATCAGTAGAACACACAGTCAGCAGATTAATAATTAGCTCAGTGACATACAAACATGACTGGTTCCTAGTGAGTTCTAATCAAACACAGTTACCAATGTCCACTTCTTCTGTAGAGGTTGTTACCAAGACAGATGTTATGCAACCTTTTCTTGATTAGCT
>JAWWLZ010000172.1:43893237-43917350 GCA_035041345.1 Poliocrania exsul | reverse complement strand
ACACAGTTACCAATGTCCACTTCTTCTGTAGAGGTTGTTACCAAGACAGATGTTATGCAACCTTTTCTTGATTAGCTGGAAGAAACATGAAGCTCTCAATGCCTAAATTGTCAGATGATACAATAGTAGGCAAAGAAAGGAAAAATTAGAAGCAATTTGTCTCACAGTATGCTGGACACTGATACAATGGACTGTAAAAAGTGTCATTTATATAGACAGATAGAATATGCCTCAGAAGTGTTGGGAAATCAGTTGTAGTATTTACCCTTAAATGTTCAGTTTTAGAAGAGACATCTAAATTGGGGTTTTTTTCCACTCAGAGAAGAATGCCTATCTTTGCAGAGAAGGCGCTAAAATATGAAGACTGTAAAATTATTTAAAGCAATACATTTCATTTTTGTTTACATCATACCATTGTTTTATATGGTCCCTCAATTACTTTTTCTACCTGGCCTTTTTCCTGCAGCTGAATGTTTGTGGTTCTTAAAATAAAATTTGCTATACAAAAATCTGCCACTTCAAATTTAGTTTGCCTTCTCTAAATAAAACAGAGTTCTAGAAGAGGGAATTATGTGTAAATGAAATATTGCTAAAGGCGAAACAGCTATTTAAAAGCTTAAGTAATCAGTCCACATCTCCTATGGTTCATTAAAACTATTTCATTACACAATTTTCTACCAAAAAAGTCACTTAGTTAAAAAGGATTCTATGTGGGTTTCACCTTTTTTTTTTTTTTTTTTTTATTTCCTGAAATGATTGTGACCTGAGAAGGACCAAAA
This sequence comes from Poliocrania exsul, assembly GCA_035041345.1. NCBI lineage: Eukaryota > Metazoa > Chordata > Aves > Passeriformes > Thamnophilidae > Poliocrania > Poliocrania exsul. Next base: position 43,916,571 of record JAWWLZ010000172.1, on the reverse strand, counting down.
TTAGAAGGAATTTGATGAAAACTTATAGAAAATGTTGTACTTAAAAAAAAATAAAATTGAAAGCATATCTCTTTAACTATTATTTTAAGCATGTCAGTACAATATTCTATTTGGTTTATACAAATGGGAAAAGAAATGCTTCAGTGTAATTTCTTTTTGTGCTCTCAAGTAGTCCTTTAGTATTTATTGCAATTTATTCACATATCAAAGATTGTAATGGAATTTAAACCTTATTGGCATGGTGTAAATAAGCTGTTTGATCTTCTTCCATAACCTGGAGAATTTCTGCTACTGGATAAATATTGCAGAAACGAATGGCAGTTGCACTTTACTGTTATTCAAAGGGTCATAGCACTCAAGGTTAATGTGTGCTATGATGGCTTATTCAGGAAAAATGTTTGCAAATCTTGAAAGTTTCATAAATTTTAACACATATAATTTGTTCAAAACTTCCTACTTGAAAGCATGGTTGTTCTTTATTCATTCTTCATCATTCACTTCTCTTTCAAAACTTTCCATTCTGCCAGTGAGGAAATACACACAGCATATACATATACATCACAGTATCTGCCAAAAGTGACTGGTCACATATTTATGACTAGACAAGAAGTTAAATTGTTCTATGATGCCATCAACACATATTTTCTATGCCCTAAAAAAACCCTAGGATAAACATTTTCAAATTACTGTTTAGAAATTTGTCTCATTTTGTAAATGATTCCAAAAGAAAAAGACTCGGTGTATCATACTGTTTGTTCCAAGCAAATAATTCAGGTGATTCTATTTAACATATGTCAAGAAGTAGATTGTGGATAGATGAAAATATGCATTCAATTTCATTATTTTAATCATGGGAGCTGTAAATCCTATGAAGCCCAGCTACTTAGTTTTTGCAATATGAATGACCTAACAGACCTGATAGATAGAAATTGGCTGTATACTTCTATATCCCCCAAATATGCTTTTCCCTCTTAACCAACACATTCAATGGTGGCATTGCCTTATTAGTGGAAATTTTTTTCTCAGTTGTGCTTACTATTCCTGAAAATGTTTGCTTTCTAAGCCTGTTCTTGTTGTTTTCTGAAAATAAATGTTAATAGACAGGGTTTGAAGGTTGTCTTGGGCTTCTGTGGCCGGGTCTGGGTAGCGGGGTGGCTACAGGGGTGACTCCTGTGAGAAGCTGCCAGAAGCTTCCCCCATGTCCTGCAGAGCCAATGGCAGCTGGCTCCGGGATGGGCCCACCACTGGGCAAGGCCAAGCAAATCAGGAGTGACAGCAATGCCTCTGTGATGGCATCTCAAAGGAAATCTTCATTAAAAGACAGTAAAAAATAACGTTCCGATTTTATTTTTAAATGGTTTAAATTTAAAAACACCTGCATATTTTAGGTAATGAGGTAATGTAATAATAATCATTTTCCAACTTGTTTGCAGGTAAGAGTGTTTACTTTATAAATACATGAAATCTGAGGTTTACATTTTCATCAGGAAATTTATTAATAGAACTCATGCAAGTGGGCATATGAATATCACTGCAAGATTCTAAAAATAAAAAAGCAGACACATTTCTAAGAACAGGTTGCCACAGAGGAAAAAATATTAAGTGGTCATTTTTTCTGCAGTTCTTGATTGATCTTGACACATGAGTTTGCTATTTCTTCCATTCCTCTGTATCTTTGTTGAACAAATTAAACATGCCAAGGTGTGAATCCATGTGATTGTAATGGGTGACTTTTTCCCCCTCAGTCTTCCCATTCAACTTGCTCATAGCAACATCAGCATCCAAAGGAATGAACCAGAAACTCAGAGTCTGAAAATCTGTGCAGTCACTTACAGCTTGACACGTCAGCATCTGCCTTCTGCAGAAGTAGCAGATGGATTCATTTACCAAAATCATATTTCGTTTCAGTTCTCAGCCTGCCAGTCAAAACATGTTCAACTTTGTGAAAAGCGAAGCCTGTGTAGTATATTTTGTTTATATAATGAAAAAGGGGCTTTACCATTCTCTCACTATAATACAACTTTTTTCCCCCACTAACAATCACAAAGATTCTTATATGCCATCACCCGTTCTTGTCCAGCTTACTTATGGCTTAAATGTCAGAGAAGTGGGTGCTACAGTTACTTGGAGACCTCCCCCATTTAACACTCCCCTCACTTAACCTTGTACACATTTGAGTCTCATGGTGCATCACAGACAGTTCGCACAACCTGTAGGCTGTCCAGGAGCTGAGAATGTGGATTAAAAGCAAGGCCACCAGACTAGAAATCTATGCAGATCCCTCTTTCAGAAATGTGTATTCCTTGACTGCACCACCCTCTGTTATCTAATCTCTGTACAACACAATGAATAAAGAATAAATGAGAAGCCAGAAGAAAATTACTGATGAGCAAACAGTCTATCCTACTCAATTTTATTGTATTATTGAAAGAGAATGTCACCAAATATCTGTAAAGGCATAAAAGGCTTTTCTATACAAGATTGTTGTTGTTGTTGTGTTTGTTTAACCTGCTTCAGGTATGGAGGGAGATTAATAATTTTTAATATAAAATCTTAGAAGCAGAATCAAGTAGACTGAATGTAATTACACTCCCCTATACAACCCTTTCTTGCTATCTATTATGGACATTTTGTAAGAAAGCTCAATATTTCTACATCACTTCAAGTTTCTTTCTCAGGATCAGAATATTTTATCATGTCCCTAAATAGTTTGAGCCTAAAGTTTTGTCATAAATCTTATTAGATTGTATTTGCTCTCTTGCCTTTATTTGCTATGATCAGATGAAGAGTAGAAGAATATGCATTTTATCCCACAGAACATCTGAGGAAAAAAGAAAAAAAACTACAAGTGGTGTTCACAGGTTCAAAGCAGCATCAGAAGAGGAACAAAGAAGATAACAGACACTAAACCTCTAAAGTATGTGAATACTTAGCCAAGAAATATAGAAAAAAAAGCATAAAGAGATAATATTTTCAATATATGCCAAATTTATGATTCAGTAGGTATAACAGAGACTTGATGGGATAATCCATATGACTGGGAAATTATTACAATGAAAAAGCTTGTTCAAGAAATGCAAGCAAGGGAATGATGGGTGAGGATCACTAATGCATACCTTTGATCTAGGTCAGACCTTTCAATGAAGACAGCTCTGCATAAAAACTGAGCAATGATAAAAATGCTAAAAGCTGTGCACAACTATGATTATGTAGGTCTAATGTTAAACAGTAAACCAAGATCATACGGATAAAGGAATTAGCAGATTCATCCAGAGAACAGAAGTTCATGATAATGGCAGGTACTAACTGTTCAGACAATTCCAAACTCTGTTTGTCCAGCAAGCTCTTCAAATCCATTGACAACAATTGGTTAGAGATAGAATAGCAACTGTCTTGTGTGTTTTACTCTAACTAGGAGGAAAGAACTGCCTGAGAATACTAGCCTTAGAAGGCAGCTCAGAGTGGCAGTGAAATTACAATATTTGTGATTTTTACATGGCAATAAAAGCAATTTAAAAATGTCATGGCTTTCAGAAAAATGGATTTTACTAAACTACATGACTAATACATAAACTTTCATAAGGAGCTTGGTCTGAGAAAAATGAGTAAGTTGAGCTGAAAATCCAGTAAATAAAAATTACTGAAGACACGGACAATAAATTTGTCTCATTGCAAGTGAGCACAAGAAACAAACATAAACTAAAAACTGGATGCATTTACAAAGAACACAAAATTGTAGCAGAAGCATGTAGGAGCAGACTTGGTGTCCCAGCTCAGGCCTGGACAGAGTTAATTTTCTCATAGGTGCCATGAGGAGGCGGGGCCTGGAGCAGTGTGGGTGTCTCTGGGTTGCTGTTCTACACCATCCACATCATGGCTGGAAGCAGCTGCTTGGAGCTTAATTTCCAACTGGTTTTAAACCACAACACTTAAAAAGGTCAAAATAGAAGATCAGTATTACTACTAACTGTCTCAGGTTGGCCTAGTTTTTTTTTACCAACTCTGGACTGCCCTCCTCCCTCCTCCCAAAGCCCTCCCAGCAAAGAGGAAAAAAAACTGCAAAGAAAAAAACCTCAAAATAAACTGAACTGACTTAGAAATTATATTTTTCTAAGATCTAAGATCCACATATGCAATTTGTACACACTATGTGGGGCCCCACCCCACGAGGAAAGGGAAATGGGAAAAGGAACTGATTAACAAGAAATAAGGGGAGACAAAACAAACTAAACCAAACAAAACAGGCAAATACAATTAAGAACTGTGAGAAAAGAGGAGAACAGGCAATGATACAATCTCACCACATCCCGGGCTAGGAAAACCAACAGAAACAAGGGACCGTCCGGGCTCCTCCTGCTCCCCCGAGCCTCCGGAACAAGAAAGCCAAAACTCCTTCCTATCTCCCCTCCTCCTCTGTTACATGGAAAACAAGTGTGGAATACTTCCTTAGTTACACCTAGTTACTGAGGAAGCCATGAATCAAACCCATAACACTAACGCACACTAAATGTAGTGAGAAATTCTTCTATAAGTGCATTAGTATTAAGAGGAAGACATAGGACAGGTTGATTCACTTATTCTTCAGAAAGTTTTTAGATTATTCCCATGTATAATTGGCTCAAAGCATTTGTCACTGTATCCATGATAAAAGGGTTCTATCTCAAACATGCACAGAAACATTTTAGATAGCATTTAGACGTGTTAGGAAATTTCATATCAATTAGGTTGAAAAATTGGTACAAACACGTGAGTTCTCTAAACCATTTCCTATGTAAACTCCTGAAGGATGTGCAAATGCTTAAAACCCAAACAAATGACAAATTCAGCTGGGTTTGGATTTTTAAGTGGCAAAAAGTAGGAGGCCAGAGATTTATAGATCAGACAGCTCAACTCTGACTCCCAGGAAATTTTTCAGAACAAAGCTAATAATAATAAGCAAAGGGTGAAAGAAAATTCTGGATTTGTCAGGAGTAAATGATGTGCAAGGAATCTAAATTTCTTTCCATGGCATAAAGCTAAATTCCCACTACTTAAGAAACACTGCATAGTCTGACTCCCTCCCATCTTTTCTAGACCTCTTGTACCATGATTCAGAGCAGTGTGTCTGTTTTTTCAATGGAAAACTGAGTTTCCTGGAAAAGTGATGCAAAAGGGGTACAGAACAAGGAGAAATGCCTATCTAGCTGCATTAAAAGTGAGATTTTGGAAATTATTATTGCAGATTAAGAAAACGGTCTGTATAGTAGCATTTTTAACATTACAAATGGTAGTTCATTCAGTTATTTCTCATAAAGGAGTTGCTATATACCTTTAATTCTCCCATAATTCTCTCAATGCAGCCTTTAATTCTCTGTACTTTTCCCTGTTGCAACCTTCTTTTTAATGCAGAAAAGAGAATACCAGAAATGTTTAAGATTCTGTTGTACCACAGGGCTATCCAGCAGCATAATGATGTTCTTTGTTTTCCTCTATTTTTTCCCTAATACTTCCTTAAACTCTGATTGCTTTTTTAAATGCACCAAACTGAGGCTATTGGAGAAGTAGCTACTAAAATCTCAATATCCTATTACTGAGTAATAGTTGGTTAACTCAGGACCAACAACTGAAACACTAGGTTAGGATTTTTTTTTCTTATTCTCTCACTTTATACACCTACATTTGCTATTTCTTTTATTCTTTACTCAGTAGCTAAGATACATCTGCCTTTCTTCACAACCCGTATCTTTTTTACCCTGAATAGTAATTCTTGAGTAATTTATATTGTTAAAAGATACTGTCACTTCAGTAGTTAAAATCTTCTTAATATCATTTATGTGCATGTTAAAGACCTTTTCAGAGAGATCTCTGTGGGATTCAGGGTTTAGCTGTTACCAATATGAAAGTCCTTTATTATTTATTTTTACCAAATATAAATGAACAGAATAGCGTAATTATAAATAGCATGCATGTGTTTAGTAACAGTGATAGCAATATCAGACCAAAGTATAAGGATTTTACTAAGTATATGAGCAATGCGATCACCAGAGTGACAAAGGTGGTTGTAATTGTACTAGGTGCTATCTAAGTAACAAAAAATTACCAGAAACTGGGTAAGTGATTGCAAATAGACAGGACATCCTCCAGAATGTCTGACAGGACAAAAATCCCCACAAACATAACCAAGAGCAGAGAACACCTTATTTGTGAGGGAGTGATAGCAATAAAATATCAGGGAAGGAAAAAGGTGAAAGAAGGCAACTTCAGTTTTGATTAGTCTTGTAGATGAGCTTTCACACAGAGCTGGTCACCTTCTTCAACTAGAAGAAACCAAGGGCCATAGCCATCAATGCTAACTGTACAGCACAAGCCCCATGGCACTGCATACTTCAGGTAATTTAGAAAATAGGAGCTTACAGCTTGTATAGATAGTGATGATCAATATTGAGTGAGATTTAACTATTAGCATAAAACGTATTGTTAGTCAGCAAATGTAGTAAATTTTAGTCTGACAGTTCAAAATTGGCCTGACTTGTCAGTCATCCCAACCTTCCCATCACAGTTATTTTTGATTCTCTGAACATAGATAGATATACATAACTATATTTATGCATTTTCCCTGAGATCCAGCTACTCCCCATTCCATCACATTAAGAAAAGAATGTAGTATTTGTTAATACTGATTATATTAGAATATGTTTAAATGTTGATTTCTCTCCATCTATATCTCTGGCAGTTTAGTAAATGCCTCGCCACTGTTTGCAGACGCACACTGTAGAACTAAGGGTTGTTCCACTTTGCATATACACATGAAAGCATCAAATTTGCTTCCATCTCCAGCTGAACTATCAGTTCCAGTCTGTGCTCATCATTATCCCTAGAAGCTGTGACTGGCAGGCTGGGCTGATGTTTGGCAGAAAGGTTGTAGTGAAACCAGGCAGCCTGATAACACAGGGTGGAAATTCTCTCCTTGGCAATTTCTCAGATGGTTGGGTTCACACCTTGCCCTGGAAGATAGCTTCAGTTAAACAAAAAAATCCCCAAAACAAACAAAAAAACAACAAAGAAAACAAAACTCAAAACTCATGGAGAAATCTCTGAGAATCCATTTCATGTACAGCTCCAGACCCATCAAAAGGGAATGCGTACTGTCAGACTACCACATCGTCTCTCATTAGCTTGCCAACAAGAGAGGAGCTCAGCAGCCATATAAAATCTGTACCTGCTGCTTGTGTTTATTTTTCTTTTCTTTGAACAGTGAGAGGATGTACATTTCATCAAGTCTTGGGTTTGTAGTGCTGATAAATCACACTTGAGGGAACAGTGAAAACAGTGCTTATTTAATAAATATATGTTCATATTTCATATCTAATTGCTTCCAACGGGATCCTAAATGCATCCCACGGAGTGAAGGGAGTACATAAGTCACAAAAGGTAGAAAACATCTGAGTTATGTATATATTTCTCATGAGTCATAGATAAAGCTCAAGAGCAACAGTTGTTTTTGTCACTTTGCTACCTACTGCTGCTGCCAGAAGGATAGGGGAATGAGAAGAATGAGGGATAAGCCCAAGGAGCAAACACAGGAAAAAGCACCAGTAGGAGTTAACATAATACAGGTTAAAGCATAAAGGAGATTTATATTTCCAAATCACTTGATAAATAACCCTTAGATCAACATATATGAACAGAAAGGGTAATAAATTCCACTGTTCTTATAGGAAGACATCTTACTCATTCTAGTTCTGCTTATGGTTAATTTATTGGTTTATTTACATAACTGTAAAAATCTACTTTTAAACTCTCAGGTTCTATATCTACATACAGACAATACTATGTCACAGGCTTCCAGGAATGCACTGAGTCCCAAGAGTTTAGTCTTATTCCCAGGATAATGCATTTAGTTTTTTTACTTTAATGATGTATGTGCTTCTCTTTAGCAAAATTTGTGAAAACTCTATGAGTTTCCCCATTTCTAAGATAACTGATCTAAACTAGATCTTACACAGATCCTTAGAAAGGTGGTAAATATGAGCTACTCACCACCCCTTAGCTCCAGCAGCTGTACAAAATAGGCTGGGATCACAAACTGAACAGGGAGCTAAGAGGATCTTTAGGTGAAGCCAAATATTTCTGGAGAGCTTTATTACCTACAAGTTCTCAGGTTCTGAAAAAAAAAACCCACTGGTAGACAGAATAATTAAGTAAGCAATATTTATCTCACTCTTCAGCTTTCAGGCACAAGACATCACACAAACCTGTTTCATACTTGAAAAAGAATCACTAAAAAAAAAAAAAAGACTGCTTTCTTTACCTACAGATGACAAGAGATAGGCCTTGTATTTTAAAGGCAAAGCAATTAACACTCATCTTGAATTTTTTCAGAAACAGTGTACTTTGGCCATACAAAGCTAAGCCAGTCTTTAGTCTCTCCTCCATGGTAAAAGGCCCCTCTTCTCCAAGGGAAATCAGCTGGTTACAGGTAATGAGGCTGACTACCAGACAGCTTGGGCTACAGAGAGCTGAGATATTTACTGTAATTGGGTTAACCTGTGAGCTAAGGCCAGGAACAAAGGTGATGCACTCCTGGTATCTTCCATGCTCCTGTATAAGCATGCTGGGTCTTGGGAGAGTAATTTAAAAGCTTGACTGTCATATTTCTAAGTATAAACCCTTCTGTAGGTGGAAATGCTTATATACCATAGGTCCAAGGCTTACTCTGCTTCTGAAATCCTCCATAAAAGAAGCTAAATGCTAATGATATGCAACTTTATTGTACACCTTTGATGCCTTTCCGAGACAGAGGGAAGGTTAGAAAGGAAGTCCTACCATACACAAAAAACCTATAATACCAATATTTCCAGTTTTGAGGATCCCTTTTGTCTTATCTTCTGTCAAGGCCTTATGACTCTCTTAGAACTTTATAAGGTAGTCCTAAGTCATTACTTCTTTCTGTTGCTGTTTTTATTCCCTTTCTCATTTAACATGGCCCATTTGCCAGGTTGAATTAATGAGCATAGGGCCAGCAACTAAACTTCTTCACCAGGAGATTTTGTTCTTAAGACCTCTCAAGCTAAGCAACACAGACTTGCTTTTGTTTAATAAATATATAGGCTGGTACCCCATTTATCTTCATTTGGTAGCATTTGAATGCTAGCAAAGGAATACAGCATTATACTAATCAGTAAGAATGATGTTATCATTATGTTGTTCCAGTGGCTACAAGATAATTAATGTTTAGTGATAGACACATTCAAAATAACATTAATTATGTTATTAATGATCTTAATTAACTTCAAATTATTCTGTGTTTTCCAATAAGTTCCCTATATCTAGGAAGAAAGCTACACACATTACCCAAATCTTGGTTTCTTGCTGTTTTCTTTTTTTACTACAAAGATTTAGCCAGAGCTCTGAAAAGGCATCTCTGGAGGTTAACTTGAGCTTCTTTCTATTAACTATTTGATTCTCTTTTTTCATTTCTTTATTTTTTACTTTATAAGTATAAAATTTGAATAGCAAAATAATTAGGTGCATTTTTTTCAGTATATTTCACAATATGTGTTGTCTGATGTATGAAGTTGGCCTTGAACAGAATTCTTTCATCATGAGCAGCGAATGATGCTAAATGCCTCCCTAATAACTTTAAAAACTTGTTTAATGATCTTGGGGAGATTTTTTTTCCTAGCATTGCAAGAACCTGGCTGAAACTGCCATAATATTACTGGTTTATTTGTCTTTTAGGAAAGAAACCAGAGACAAATTTTTTCTTTTCTTCCCACCACTTCTCATTTAAAAGTACTTTTCCTTCAAAGGAGACATTTGTGTTGATAAAACAGCTCTTCTGACAATACCATGAAGGTTCTTTATTGATACACAAAGGAAAGCAGAGCTCCTAGGTAGTCTAAGCTCATTTAAAATGGATGCCACAAACATGAGAGCCTTATAGAAACAGAGAAAAGCCCTATGTCTTCTGATATGGTTTCTCATCTAGAAACCATTTCAAAACATAGATTATTTGGGGACAATTAAAGACATTTTCAAGTCACCATGACTGGTGATGGGAGGAGTGTTTAAGCAGCATTACATTAAGTCCTGTCAAAACATACAAATAGATGAATTTAATGCTTCTTAAGACCAGCTCTAATCTAAACCAAATCCAGTAACCTGGATTGTAAAACCTTTCTTTTCTGCTGCTAGTTATCCCCTCATTTTTAGTTAATAAACTCATGTGTATATATATGTTCTGATGTTTTATATAACCTTGGGATCCACTGAAGGTAGACATACCTTGTTTGAAATTGATAGGGCATGGAGATCAGTTGTAAGATAGTACTAGGTTTAATAAAAGTCCTATGCATTGCTATTTCAATTCTACACAGTAAAATGAAAAGATCCAGCACCATCGCTCTCGGGACCATGATGGGGGACTGCTACCGAGATAATTCACACACACACACACACACACACACACACACACACACACACACAGATTTGAAGAACGTATCGAAAGCTATTTATTTCTGGCTGGGGTCTGGTTTATAAAGGGTCCTGATAAGGGCGGGGTTTGGAGGGGATTAGACAGCACATCTGGGGGCAAGGTTAGGAGTGCAGGGCTAGCAGAGGCTCAGGTGGCTGCAGCAGAGCAGGGAAGGAGTGTTGAAAAACCTCAAGGGAAAAAACGCACAGAGAGGGGGAAGGAACATGGGGGGTGTGAGTTTTGGTTGTTGACCCGACACCTTGCTAAAAGGTAATCTAGTCTTATATACCACAGAACACAGAGATAACACCATTTTGCCCTTCTCATCTTACTCAGTTTTTCAGGGCTTTAGAAAAGTGTCTGTCTACACACAGAATCCAAGATTTAGAATTTTATCCACCTGAAATTCTTAATTATTTATATAGATTAACATGACATCAGTAGTAAAGATGAAATGTACATGTATTCAAACTGGATTAAAACTGATGGTGAGAAATGTCAGAGACATGCTTGTTGTAGGGAATATGCTCTGTAAGGACTCTGGCTCACATTCCACAGTTATTTTAGTTGTGTGGGCAGTCACAAAGCTCATCACAAAGGAAGAACTAAATTGTTACTGGACAATAAAAAATAGTGAAAACTATCCCACAAAAGATAGAACTGCAGTGGTAGGGACCTGAACTATTTTTCATCTTTCTCTGAGATATGCATGAAGTCAGAGTGGATAGAGCAAAATTAATGAATTCACTTTTATGAAATGAAGAGACAAGGTCTGGAATCTTTCACTGCTTGGATTCAAGGTCATATTTTTCATAAAGGTCTGTAAAAGGCCATGCAGTGGAATGGAGGACATGCATTTTACAGTAATGTAAATAATGAGTAATCATAAGGAAAGGAAGATAAGTTAAAATCCTCCTTTAAAAATGTTGACTGGGAATTCATATTTTGCAACTTAGTCATGATAACTGATGAAATCAGTGCTTGCTTTTCTCTCAAATAAATTCATTCCTAGATATTTAGGAGTTTGGCTTTGCATTTTTGCACACACAACACAAACAGAAGAGTCCATAAATCCATCCTGACATGTTTTCATTATTATTTTAATGTGTCCATTTCAATGTTGTCAACCTCATCATGTCAGATTTGAGAAACTTCAGTTTTACTTCCATGTTATAAAAGCAACATTTTGATGATTTTGTCCATAAGACTTTCTATACTTTTCAGTTTGACAGTGTATGTTAAAGAAAGACTGAAATCAGTGATCACCAGCCAGTTCCCAGTTTCTATGACCCTGGATTTTACTCTCCTGTAAGCAACTGTACATTTGCCATAGACATGACAATGCACTTCAGCGTTCTTCTACAGATGTGCCATCTACACATCTTCCAGGACTCCTCATGGGTCTGTCAAATATTCTAACCTGCAGCCACAAGAGCTGAGTTAGTTACTCAGCTGCCTCTGTTTCCTTTTAAATCAGATTCCTCAGCTAAATCCATACTTTATTTTGATAGCAGAATCCGTTACTGATCTAATCGTGGGGATTTGTAAAAGTTTATTTCTTGAATATGGCAAATAACATGTTTTACCTATTTTTAATAATGCAAGAAAAAGCTAAACATAGATCCTTATCAAGTTACTAGCCCAACTCCTTTGCCTCTGTTTCCTGCAAAACTTTATCCTTCAGATTCCAGGGCTTTCTTTACCTATCCCTGATTAAGATCCACATTCTTCTTTCTTTATACTAAGTGCAGAATTTCATTTAAGCTGGCCCAGCTCATTACCCTAATCAGTGTTCAAATAAAGTTATCGATATCACAAAGGGATCAACTTTCATTGTATCTTTGAAATCATTGGTGTCTCCACTGCCTGTCCAACACTAAAAAATCCATATCTTCCAATTAGAAGTCCTGCTGTTTCTAAATCACAATATATGTTTGAAAATTACATTATTCACAAGATGTCCCCCCACAGCTCTTGGCTAACAAACAACACGCTCTCAGGGGAGACCAAATTGACAGGGTTGGAACCTAGATAATAAAAGTTTCATTATTATAAGCAATGATGATATTTAATAATTGTGATCTCATTGGGAACAATTTCGTGGGATCACTTTTGCTTCATTACAATGTGTGAGTGATGATAGTAATAAAGGCTCACATGAGGAACTCCCAGCCTGCTTCCCACAACAAACATTAATTATTGTTTCACAAAATGCTGAAGCTGGGAAGTCAGTGAGCAGGGATTTTAGTTGTGTTTGGTGTGATTAACCATTCACTGTAATACAGGAGATAGTGAAGAAGATCAGATGCTGCTACCTACAGGATGAGGGAAAGACATATATGGTCCATACTTTCTAAATAAGGAAAACAAAACCAACCTAAACAGACCTATTTTCTGAAGATGAAGAAAGTAGCAAGCTTAGAAAGTTAATTGCCCTTAAAATGAATAGTTTCACACTTCTTCCTTCTCTTTTCTTTTTTTCTAGCTGACCAGACATGTGACTAATGAGGGTTTCTCTCACATCAAATGGGAAAATAAACACATGAGTTCATTCAGTGTGACATATAGGCTGGAAATTACGACCTGATGTTTTGAGTTCTGAAGACTGGGAAAGGGGTCAAATAGGAACAGATTGGATCTAAACTTACTTCAAAGGCTGACACAAATGTCCTGTTTAGTATAGTGGAAGCTATATTTTTTTTCCTTGATTCTAAGTAAATTTGGCTATCTGGATAGGGAGCAGCACAAGGCTACGTAAAAATTTTTGGGTACATTGCCTTAAATAGTATATCTGGGGGATTTCTTAAGGCACTATTTGCTTTGTTCTTTTTGAAACATTTGGTTTCTTCTCTGCATATTTTTTAACTCTTCTGTGGGAAAAGACTGATATGAAATCCTCCATCAAAACATTTTAAATGAGAATAAAATATGTTAAACAACATTTAGCCTGCGGGAAAAAAAGTGAAAAACTGTTGTTGACCTGTCTGGGTAAAGCTGTTCCGTGGCATTTGTAGGAACAGGATGGTTTAGGTGGTCTAAGTTCCTACAATTATAATGAATAACTGACATTAAAGAATGAAGAGGCACTGAAGAAAGAGAAAAGGAGGAGCTGCAAGACTGGTGTCAAATTTATATTCACAACCAAATTTTGTTGATAATTATATCTCATTTATTTTGTTCATCAGGTGTTTAAATCAACATTACAATAATTTGCGATGGTTTGATCTACAGGAGGTCTGCTTCAGACACTGAGTGGGAAAGACACAGGACAGGACACCTTTCTTCACAGGGTACAGGTTACAGGAACTAGGCAGTGGGGAATTTGCTCTGAATGGAAATGGACAAGCTACATCCCACAGGTTGATTGATTCAAATTCTGTGAGATTTCATAGCAAAACTAAATCACAATTTCTTAACCAGTATATGTAAGCCAGGTTGTAGCATGGGAAATAGCATTTACACACAGAAGAGCTTTTAAAGAACAGCTGTTCTCTACAGGGAAAAGACATTTCATGCATGCTGAACACATAAAGCACATTGGACATTTTGGGACCAGCCATCTCTTCATAAGCTGTCAGGAGAGATGTTTAGGAACTGGCCAGGCATACACAGAGCCAGAAACCTGCAAACAAGACTATCCCGAGACTATTTTTTATGTCCATATCCAGCTTTCTAAAAAGAACAAATTAAAGCAAGTTTTACCAATAAAATCTTGAGAAGATGCTTATGAATTTTGCTGAAAAATGTTCAAGAAAGAGAAATAGTAAATGAACATACCAGCTCACAGGGGTTCTCAAAAAGAGCTCTGGAGTTTTTTTCCCAGAGAATTAGGGTACAAAAATTGTGATTTTCTGTATTGGTAAAAGTGAGTACTGCAACATTTTCTTTAAAAGAAAATAAACCCTAAAAAAAGCCTTTTATACAATGGATGGTTTCTCTTTTGTATTGTAGAAACACTGAGAAACAAAAAAAAATGTAAAAAATTATTCTTAAGTAAATTTGTTTTAATGTTGTATTCCCCTGCAAAGATGCAAGGGGTACTACCTAATAAAAAGTACTCTGTGTACACCTTTACATTTTTCAAATCACTATACAAGAAACAAACTATTACCAAAATTAGCTGAAACTGTTAGTGAGGGGAATATAATAAACATTTTGCAATATATTCCCAAAATCATGAAAGACTGGTATTTTTTTCCAATGTCTCATGAAATCTCACAGGAGATATTAATTTCAATTTTTCTAAATTTGAAGCACTTCCATAAAAATTGAAACTGGTGGAAGGGCCATAAACAAAGGTCAGTGAAAATGCAGATAAACAGTAGTTCATCACAATGAGCTGGATGGGTTTAGCAATTACTGTATCGATTACTACTAACCTTGTTCTCATTTGGCAACTTCATTGGAAACGGGAAAAGAAAGCCAGGCATTTGCTGTTTTTGTTTTCTAAGTTAACATATTTAGACTCTTTTCATGATCCTGTTGCATTTGCCTCCTGCAAATAGTCTAGGAAGTTAGTTTACTGGAAGAAATCTTCATTCAAAAAAAGAATTTTAAATGAAGATAAATGCTTGCAGAATACAAATCAATAAAAAAACCCGGGTATTTGCACTAAGAAACAGGTTTTAAAATCACTGCTAATGCAGTCCAAAATAAAAATAATCTAACCTCTGAAAACAGCTTTTTATATAATTTAGCAAATAGCTTAAAGGAAAGGAACTAAATATTTGAGCAGTTTAGTTTTCCTCAAAGAATCTATAACAATAATTACTGCAAAATGACATCTGAGAAAATATTGTTACAAATAAGGCATTTTAGAGTTCTGAGGGGTCTTTCCTACTCACATGAAAAGAAAAAAACCCAACCAACCAACCAAACCAAAACAAACCCAATCAAACAAACCCAAAAAGAACCAAAAAACCACCACAAGTCAAAGATACTGTTTAGTACAGACCTGTTTCTTTGCTATACTCCTGTGCCTCAAAACTTTGAGGAAGACCACACAATTTTATTTCTTCTAAATTCTTATTCTGCTCTCTAATACATTGAGGCAACAATTACTTCTATTCCTTCTCAAGGACATATTTTATTTTATCTTTAATTTCTGGTAAATTTATGAATTACTAGCATACCTCCTTGCCTTAGTACTTGTCTAATATTACTTAAAACCAAAGTCTGGACACTTGCTTGTTACTTCAGTGATGCTTTACAGAGACTTCCTCTACTTCATTACTTAAATAGCTTAGTTGCTCCTCCAAAGATCTTAAAAGAAAGCTGCCTCACACATTTGTCAGCTCTAACCAGGTCTGTAACTGTGAATAAAGGCCCACCCTAAGACAGCCATTAACAACTTCCAAAAAACTCTTATTTTCATGGATAATTCAGAACAAAGAAAAAGACAAAAAAATCCTCCAAGTTACTAATTTCAAATTATTCTCCTTTGTCTCATTTTCACCAGTGATTAAATAATCTGTCTAAATAAGGCCCTTTTTTTCTAAACTCATTAGTGTAGTATTTAAGAACTACAACAAGTGATGGTTATTAGAAAAATAATTTAAGAACAAATTGTGCCCCATCAAATCCTACATGGCTGAACACAATGTCTTGGATTCAGCCCCTTTCATTTCTGTTTCCTAGCTAAAATACACACTAGAAAGCCTGGGCACTCTCTACAATCAATCGGGATGGAATAACAATTCCAGATGATTTAGTCTACCATTTGAGTGTCCAAAAAATGCTCCATAAAGATTCCTTAGCAACCTAAAATCGAAACAATACCTTGCTATATGAGGGCTCATCTTCCCTCAGTAATGTCTTCAACTACTCTTATTGCTAGAATTGTAAAAGAAGATGTTAAATCAAGAGTTTTCACCATCTGCTCAGGCAGGGTGTGTTTTTCCTAATCAAGATTGAAATGAGAAAATTGTCTGTATCTAGTACAAAACACAAAAAATCTTAGATTTTCTCTTTCATGCCAAGACTTTCATAGACTGGATACTGTCCAATGGCTGAGGTCAATGGTGATTTTTCTTTCCAGGCTTCAGCTGCAGAATACTTGGGTAAAATGAACACGAACTTAGGTATCCCTTAGTGCCATCTCTTCCACTGAACATTGCATGTTAATAGTAAGGAACAATATGGTTTTGGACTATATAGCAGGGATTTTGAATGAACATTCAACAGGAAGGATTGGTAAGGTAATATTCATTTAGTGTGTTAAAGCAGAAATCTGACTTTTGTTTTGCCATTCATAGTTTAAGTATGTGAGAATTCAAATAAAGGTTCACCAAATACTTTCTTCTGGTAATTCAATATCAGCTTCCATTTTGAATGCATTTGCCAAAAATAATTGGTTTTAAAATGTATCTGCTAATAAGACTGTTCTTAAAGCAAAATCTACACTGAAATCTTTTGCAGCTGTATTATCCCCATTTTCCTTCCAAAAATTTTATGTCTTTGTTTTTAAATAGAGCATTTTTTCCCCTAGCTGAGGTTAAGTCTGCTTGAACAATTTATTCTCAGCTCTTTAGCTACCATTTCAAGAAAGTTTTTTGTAGATTTTTTTGCAAAATAATCTATGGACAGAAGAATGATTTTTAGAAACTCTTGTTATTAAAAATAGTGCAACAAATACTCACTACTAAGCTAAAATATAACCCCTACCAATTATACGAGCTGCTTGAAAGCTGGAATTAGTTTTAACCTCCCTATGGCACAGCCAGCATGTTTCTTTTAAGCTGTGCTTTGAATTGGAAAAACAATCTTTCCTTAGGCCAGCTTTACTATAGCCCTTCTACATAAAATAAGCAGTACAAAAGCAATCTTCAAGTTTATGCACACAAATAATACATTATTTTAATTACACTAGTCAGGTAAGAGGCCATATCCTTGATCCCAGTGTGGATACAGCTGTAATCATGCAAACTTAGTTACTTTATCACAGTACTTTCCCTGTGGTAAGTAGAATATATTGCAGCAACATAAGAAACTCCAGGTTACTTAGCCTGGAGAAGAGAAGGTTCCAGGGAGACCTTACTGCAGCTTTTCAATACTTAAAAGATGGCTTATAAGAAAGAAGAGGACTAATTTTCAGTAAGGCCTGTTGCAGTAGGATAAGAGGTAATGCTTTTAAACTGAAAGGCCAAACATAAGGAAAAAAATTTTACAGTGAGGGTGGTGAAACACTAACACAGGTTGCCCACAGAGGTGGTAGATGTCCCTTTCCTGGCAACTTTCAAGGTCAGGTTGGACAGTGCTCTGAGCATCCTGGTGTAGTAAAAGATGTCCCTGCACATTGTAGGGGGATTGGACTAGATGACCTGTAAAGGTTCCTTCCAACCCAAACTATTCCATGATTCCATGAATCTACTGTGGTACATTCTCCATAAGATTTGTAGTGATCTAATTATTGCAATTATTGTAATAGAAAGCAAAATATGAAATATATCACTAATTGCCTAGTATTATCAGAAATCTACAAATTCAATGACACTTAATGGTATTATATGTTTTTTTCTGTTTTTACTGTTGGCAGATAGACATATCTCATGGCCTAAATGACTGTTTCTAACTCTTGGAAATATGGGTAGTCAGCACTACTAGGGATGAAAAACCTAATGTCAGCTGACACTTTTGTTAAAGGGGGGCAGTGCAGTTTAGTCTAACAGCTACATTTGGCTTTAAATATCAGCTCCCTTGCTAGAAAAAGGCTTTCCAACATATTGCTCTCACACAAAGTTTTCTAATAGCTTGATGATTAAGACTTTCAGGTCTAGAACCTGAAAGCTGTCTTTTGGGATCCAGATCACTGGGCATTTGACAAAGGTCTGGAGCTATCAGTTTGTTGAAGGCTAGCTGCAGAAACTGCCAAGAAAGTGAATCTAATTCTAAGCTGTCATCCTGCCTGAGTAAGATTGATAGTATCATCAATAAATCCATAAGGTAAAAGCAGAAATATGCCAATCAGTGATTCTTGTGACAAAAAGGCAGGAAGGAGAACTAAAGGAAAGGGTCACTAAGGAAATTTTTTGTGAATTAAATTGTTGATAAATATCATCTCTGGCACGAACAAAGAGAATAAGCTATGCACAAAGCAATGCCTCCCTTCATAAGAAAAGTGGATATCAGTGACAGCTCTTCTTGAGGAGACTAAAAGGTTATGCTGTGGCATGTGACTTCAAAAATAAATGGAAACTGTTAAAATAGGAACAAGAGGACAAGTCACAAATATAACTAAGCAAGGTAAGTCAAACATTTTGTTTTGTTCTTTCTCTCGCTTTCATTTACAATGCAACAGAATTCTCAGCAACTGAGTGAGAATACTGAAAATGTCTATTGCATAAAGGATGTTAGTACACCAGAAAGCAATATTGGCTACCATTAGCACAAGTTCTGGACCTGAGAACATGCATGTTAATGTCAAACCATTCTTGAGTAAACTGTATTTGCTGGCAGCCTAGTCTTGCTAGTGCAGGCTTAAGGATACCCCACTTACATGATTGCCTTTTGACATCACAAAGATTTTATATTGCAAAGGATGTGGAGATTCCAGCCTATTTAAAACTGATCACTGCACCAAGTTTCATGTGCAGCATGTAGATATGCCCACAAATTACAGAACCTTTAGTCCCATCCAGGGAGAGGATAAGGATCATAAGTCCTACCACTTGTGGTAGAAATTCTTTTTAGAACTGCTAACTGATAAATACTCCATCTGCATTTAATAAATATTGCAACTTCATATCTAAATTCAATTTTCACTAATCAATACCTTCAGGGCACTGTCTCATTTGTAACAAAGAAGAAATAACAGTAGTATCATGTTTGGCTTATATATCAATGCACACACACATATACATATTATTCCTGGCAAGTGATAAGTTCTTTATCTTCCCTTTTCTATTCTCTAATTCACTCATGATGTCCTACTCATATTTTTTATAACCTGCAGTTAAAAATAGCTATGATTATTACTGAAACAATCACAAAACATACAAGAAACACAGAGGCAATTCTTCATCACTTTCCTTCACTTTCCACTGTAGGAGATGTTCCAGTGATTCACACTGCAGTCAATCCATGGCAGGAATTATCTATCCATAACTACAAAATTCAAGAACAATAAGACCTATGACAACATGAGCCTCTAAAAATTGGAGAAGGTGCTGAGGGAAAAAGACAGGCTAAATAGTAACCCTATCATTTAGAGAACCAGTGTCATATGTTGTATGTGATTTCCATGAAAGTCTTGCTGTTAGGAAGAGTCCAAACTTCCTAAAATGCAGATATGATAATGAAACTCTCATGAAATATGCTTTATAGACTACTGAAACTTTCACAAAAAAGTTTTAAACGGCAGACCAGTTACTCTGGATGGATGGAATTAAGGGACAGAGTATGTCAGATACAAACCAGAATTGTACAGGGACATGGAACCATCATATCTCTTATTATTTGACCAACGTTAGATGAAAATTCTTGCACCTTAACACTACTGATTTAGTTTAAACATCTTGAAAGAGAGCCTAAGGGGAATAGCTCATACAGAGAAGTTGATTCATAAACACAAGGTGAGAGGACAATCACTCTTATGGATTAGATAACACAGAAAAGTCTGCAACTTTAGTTGAAACTTTGTCCCTTTATTATTCTACTGAGAAATCCAACATCAATTCAGTGAGAAAAAGACTAGAGGAGGGGAGTAAAAAAGATAACTGCATGGAAATTATGGAGGAACATATGGTTGCTACTCCCTGGATGGAATGCAGTCAGCATGCCCAACTTCCCACACAAAATACATGCTAAGGCAGGATGAAACATAGAATGGAGCAGAGACACCGCAGCCAGGCTTTGTTGAAACTCTTGCAGAGGAGGAAACTTGGAGTACTTTTTAGCTGATAAGTCACACAGTAGCTGAAAAACAAGGCAGATAAAGGAAAGATGTCCTGCTGTTCAATCAGCAACCATAACGTGACTCATGTTCCCAGATTAAGGTTATCTCAGATACTCTACAGAGATACCCTCTCCCAAGGTATGACCACCCATCACTGAGTACGATGTATGACTAAAGTCACTCAAGCTCCACCTAAACATAAAGAAATTGTATCGAAGTGAGTCAAGAATGGGGAAAAGTTATGGAAAAGTCCAGCATAACTTCTCTGATACGTTGATAGGCTGAACTTGCGTCGTGCCCCATAGGAGCACCTGTTGGGTAACAACTATACTCTGCACACTGAATAATTATTTTGAGCTAGCTTTTATTGGGCACTAACACTTGTTAGAATGTTGCTTTGAATATGTCTTTGCAGTCATATACTCTCACTGGCAATCCTCGAACCTTAACCTGTCATAATTTTATTGATAAAAAGTGCTATTCCATAAACTGTTAATGTGAGTTCTTCAAAGGCACTAGCAGTAACAGACAGTGGGTAAAGGTGTGGAGATCCAGAAGGGTGTGTCACCCTGAACAAGTTAGTCAAAGTGTCCTCTGATCTGCGGAACTGCTCAGTGAAGGGTCCCCATAGCAGAACTCTTGACAGACAGGTCAAACATAAGGTCTTGGCTTTCCTGGGGTGCTGACAAATGGATTAAACACAGAGGATTGGAGGAAATCTCCCCTTTTCACATGACAAATTCTAAAGCAATTACTTGTATAGGCACTTCAAGTATGGTCTTACAGAGAGGATCATTCTTCATATTATGGTATGTCAACAACTGTGTGTTGTTGCCTTCAAAACTACCCTAGGACTACCAGTTTCTCCTGAATTACTTCAAAGAGTCTTTTCTTGGACCCATTTATAGCTATCAAATCTTCCACCTCCCCTCCTTTAAAACTGAAAACTACATACAGTATGTCAAGAAACTCCCTTCTCCTACATAAAACAAGCATTTTGGCATAAGGCCTCTTAGGCACAGGCATTTCAGTATGATACAGTGCTACAGGAAAACAATAAGGACTCAAGTTGCCTATTCTCTTGGTTAGGCTGATTTCCTATCAATGTCAATGCAAAATTAGTATATTTCCTATATGTCACATCAGCACCCCAGTAGAATTAAAAGCCATCCCTGTATCTTGGGCCAATTAAGTTCTAACATGGTTGCAGGCAGATTGCACAAGCAGCACACTGTATCTGAGTCCCCTCTCCCAGTCAGGCGGTCAAGGCCTAGCACTGCTTGCTCTCCACTGGCAGCTGGCTGCTTAATCAGTATCCTTCTCCCCTTTCTCAATATTGCCTGCAGAACACTGTCTAGAACACTGATGTAGGAAGCTGATTGGTTTAGTCCTTCTACTTGAACTGTTGGGTGATTTCAGGCAGGCCAGATGACTCTGCCTATTTAACTCCCCATGGCATCTGTCAGCTAATTGAGAAACACATAGATAAAACAATATCATTCTCTTACTGTTCTAATTGGCCTACAGCTGAGATAAAGCACAGAAAATAAGATCATTATACCAACACTGTTTTATTGTGTATTATGTGTCTACAATATTCTACATCCTTGCTTTAGCTCTTCTCAACTGTCAGCCACTTTGATTTTTCATGTTGGCAGATGAGATATTAAAGCACGAGCTTGCTGGCAACTTTCCAGTTTGGAAAATTACAGTCTGACTACCTATATTGTCCAGATGGCTTCTACTGGACAAGCTATTTTTTTACCCCTTTTCTTACAAACACTACTTGCAATGCTGGCATGGAAATTTTGCTGCATTTCCACTAAGACTGTCTGGAAGAGTGCATGAGGGATGCTTATAGATGAGAAGAAAAATAGCAGACCACTATGCTGAGAAAGATGAAATGAGAAGGTAATAATTTATTTGACAAACATGGATCTTTTTCCACTCCAGTCCTCCCAGGGGTAATGATTTGTTCAGACGTACCTATTGTGTAAGATTATCCATGGAAGACTTCAGGACTAATTCTTGCATTTCATCTTATTTGTAAGCAATCAGGTTTCTAAAGCTCTAGAAGTGTTGTCTGGTTTTGACTGAGCCGACAGATTACTGTCTGTTTCTGTTTCCTCATTATAATGGAGTAAGTCCTAAAAACAGTTTTCCAGGTCTACTGTTTATGTTCAAAAACTCCTAATTTTCTCTTCATGATTTACCTTCAGATTTTCCACCAGGAAAAAAAGGTATTTCCCACACATCCCTGCTTGCAAGCTCATTTATTGGAATACCTAAAAGGAAAATGCAAATGTTTCAAAGTATATCTCAGGCTCTCTTTGTTCCTGTGGTCTGCAACTATCTCTGAGAAATCACACAGAAAAAAAAATTCCAAATGATAAAAAAAAAAAGAGTAAGAAGACAAATCTGACAGGCTGGAATGTTGGCTAAAGTGTTTAACATCAGTTTTGTCCTTCTTTGAATGTGTAGTTCAAGAGAGGACACTGGAGGAAACTCAGTGTCATAGGCTGTGTAAATACTTAGCCAGTTTCTGTGAAAGCCAGAGAATACCACATGGTTTTTAATGTGTCTGGAGACAACAGCAAAGAAACCATCAGAGAGACAAAAAACCATCTGTAATGAACAGTAAAGAAACCACTTACAGATGTTTTTTTTTGTCTCTCTGATGCCATGTAGGGATGGCCCAACATCCTGTTCTAAAGGCTTCAATTACCTTTGGATAACCTGAGCATTTAGGAAATCAGAGAACTGCAGGAACCAGGGATTTACAGAAACTGCTGTTTGACATTACACTGGCCAAAGTCTCTTGAAAATATTGATCTGTGGAAGAGAACCACAAAGTCAGATCTCACCAAACTATGTTTGTTGCAGTCATCAGGTTCTTACAATTGGGAAAGCAGCCACTGCTCTGAAGGTGCAGCTAATGCAGAAGGCAGCAGCCCAAGACATGCTACATATCAGTGTGTCACCTGCT
>JAWWLZ010000172.1:43874386-43893137 GCA_035041345.1 Poliocrania exsul | reverse complement strand
CAGCCACTGCTCTGAAGGTGCAGCTAATGCAGAAGGCAGCAGCCCAAGACATGCTACATATCAGTGTGTCACCTGCTCCAACATGAAGACTAGTGGTATCTTTGGCTGTATTAAGAGGAGTGCTTCTGGCAGGTCAAGGGGAGCTGATCCTTCTTTCCCTCTGCTTAGGACTGATGAGATCACACTCAGAGTACTCTGTCCAGTTCTAGGATCCCCAGTACAAAAAAAGACATGGATATACATAGAATCATAGTATTATAAAATTGTGGGACCATGTATTTTGGAAAAAATACTTAAGGTCATTGAGTCCAACCATTAATCTAACACTGCCAAGTCCACTGCTAAACCATGTTTGTGAGCATCACATCTACTCTTCTTTTAAATACTCCAGGGATGGTGTCTTAACCACTTTCTTGGGCAACCTCTTAAAATGCTTGAGCACCCTTTCCCTGAAAACATTTTTCTTGATGTCCAATCTAAACCTCCCCTGGTGCAACCTGAGCACAAGTTCTCTCATCCTATTGCTTGTTACTTGGGAGAAGGGGCCAACTTCCACCTTGCTACAACCTCCTTTCAGGTAGTTGTAGCAAGCAATAAGGTTTTCCTGCAGTCAATTTTTCTCCAGGCTAAACAACCCCATTTCCCTAAGTCTCACATACTGGAGACAGTCCAGCAAAGGGTCTCAAAGATGACAAAGAAACGAGCATTTCTCCTGTGAGGAAAGGCCAAGATAGCTGGAACTATTCAGCTAGGAGAAGAGATGGCTCAGAGGAGAAGGCTCACTTGATCTCTGTCATTCAGTCATCCAAATAAAGCCTAGCGTGACTAAGAGCATTTGACAGCTTAAATAAAGGTGATGCCTTACCAAGGCAGACAGACATTCCCAGACACTACAATTCAATTTATGGATATATTAAAAGTATTTTTTAAGTATTTCTCCATAGTATCCAAGAATTTCTACTCTGGCAAAGATTTGTATTTATAGAACTGCTCAGTGCTGTGTTTTTAATCTACTTCAAATACATTTTGGAAATATGTGGGGAGAACTCTGCTAGCTGTGGCAAGGGTAATCTGGAAGGAGAATACACTGCAGAAGAAATCATATAGACTAATCCACAGGAGGCTGAGAATTCTCTGCCCCTTGTCACCTGAAGAAAAAGGTAGAGCTGTGAGATACCTGAGCCACTCTATGAACTAATATCCAAGAACCTACAAGACAGTAGGTGAAAGTGGAGATCATATGATCCAGCCCACAGAGTAGGGAAAAGTCATAGTAGAGCTATTTTAGAGTGGGGGGTTGTACTATTGAAGTGTTTTAAATAACATAAAAGGTTTCAGAATGCATATGGAGAATATTTTTTAAATAATGATATGTTCTACAGAAGCATATTATAAAAATCATATTTTAATAGCTATATAAAGGTTCCACCCTTCCTACTAAACAACCAAATGAATCAATAGAGAGGACCATGGGGATCAGTTCATGCTAATTGTTTCTCCAAAGCTTGGAATCCAGCCATTTTTACACACAAACACAGCAGCCCTCTGCCAGCTCCCTGGAGAACCACACAGAAATTCAGAAAGTGAAAAAAAAAAAAAAAAAAAGGCAGATGCACAGGGAGTCTGAAAGACAGCCTTTGGCAACACTAGCAAGAATGTAGTCTGGCACATGAGGTCAAACGATCTTGGAAAATCTGAGCCAAAACTAGTTTTACAAATCTGAAAGATAATGCTCTGAATTCATCCATTCCTGGAGATGAGCCTGACTTTATGACTGAGGAATGACTGTTGTAGGTTTTCTGTATGGTTAAGACAGTATATAGGTCCTCTTACAGCTGCCTGATTACATTCTTGATCTAGTGGATACAATTTTGTACATACTGTGGGAACTGAGCAGCAAACTGAGTGGTAGAGACATTGTCTGGCCCATTACATTTCCTGAAATCCTTTCTGTCTCAGAGACAGCTGCTTGCACTGCAAAGAAGACTTTGTGATCATATTGCATTGATTCTGCTGACTAACTCTCTGTAGTGCATTTTGAATTCTTCTGAATATCCCCACAAATCAGAGATATGTGCAGTCTGGAGCCTTGTCATTCCTCTGTTTTCCTATGGCTATCAATTGGTCTTACATTTGAAGCATGCAAAATATCATCTCTGTTCTGCATGTCCCATGTTTTTGCAACATCATGAAATGTATAAACTATCAAATGTTTTTATCATGGATCTCATTGCTAACTATAATTCTGGATTACCATAAATGAGATGGTCCCATTACAGCAATGCCTGGAGATAGAATATTACACAAGGTATAAGAGTAACAATTCATATTCAGAATGGAAGTCGGCAAAAGGGAATTTTAAAAAGGGAAATTAAACTGTCATAAAGTATGCAAGTGTTCAGTGAAAAATTATTTCCTCATGACCCGTCTTTTGAGGGTAAAAAGAAACTGCTGTTGACATCACCATGTCGTAGCCGAGATCCTGAGTCAAATGAAAAATATATCACAAATTTATTTGAAACTATAACAGAAATAAAGATAACTACACTCTTGACCTTGTGGAATATGACTATTTCAGTCTATACCCATTTGCGTTTGTCTCTTTTAGGAAATAAGATTTTGTACCAAGGACTATTCTCTTCCTACCTATAGGTTTTCCCTATGAATCAGATGTTAAAAATCAAAATTTTCTTAGATTCAATTTCTGTAGAAAAATCCTCATGAACAGAGATATATGTGAAAAACCTATATACTGAAAAAGTGACAGAGGTACCTGAATTTGCTTTATTAGTCTAGATTGTCAATGAAAAATCAATGGAGCATCAGGAGAGAGAGGCTCAGTAGGATTTTTTAAATTATCAGAAGTTCACATCACCTTTATTTGTTTTTCTTTAAAGATCTGAAAAGTAAAATAATAAGATCACTCACTGCAGAAAAACCAAGATCACAGTTTCAACCAGCACACATCGTCATCTAGTATAAGTCATGATTAAATGTGAGATTGCTCCTATCTTTAGCAGTACAACATAACAGCTCTTCATCAGACCCCGAAAATATACAACCACAGTCTGAATCAAAGTAGGTCACAGTTCGCAGTGGATTTTGGCAGCCATGTCAGTCACTGAAATGGAACGAATGACCACTCCTAACTCCTGTTCCTAGCAACAGATATCATCAGGAAAAAAAACCCAAAAACACAATCTGAACCCTTTAAAGCTGACAGAGAGGAGAGTAAAAAGGGACATCTCAGACAGAACTAATGGTGCATGATGATGTTCTGAGCCCCTGAGAGCTTGCTGTTGGGTTGTAGTGGTCTTTGCCAGACTGCTGAGAGACAACTTTAACTCCACAACTGAATAAAGACTACTCACATGCTGACCCCTTGTACTCTCTCTTCTGCTCCTGACAAGAATTCTTTGTGAGACTGCTGCTAAAATGATAAGGATTGGCAACTCTGAGTCTCTAGCCAGCAGAAGCAGGAACAGGCAGTTATCCTTTGTCCTTCTCACACAATGCAGCTACAGCAGATACAGCCACATTCAGTGAATAAAGCCATCTCATTTGTGTTCTCTTGTTCCTGTTTCCAAGGCTGAGCTTTTCAATTTTACCAGCACGCAAATTGTGTGAGTTTTGACACAAACTGGTGGAAGTTACCATGTTGTCCTGTTTACATCAGTTTAGGGCAGCTTACATCCCACATAAACTTGCATCTAACAGAGGGAATAAATGGGTGATGAAGAAAACGTACTTAGTTTGGCCATGTTAGAATGCATCTTTTCTGCTTTTCAAGCTTTATTTATTTTGATAAATATATAAAGATACTAGATAAAAGAAGACATTTTATAGCAAATATGAATACTTTCTGATCAAACTATTTCATTCTCATCTGAAGACACCTGAAAATATCCATACCTGAAGCTGATGAGATTTTGTGCCTTGAAAGAGGTGCGTGAGCATGAATTGCAGAGACACACAGAAGGTCATCAACTTCTTAAAGTGATCTGCCTACAATGTTGCTTGCTGTTGCAGTAAGATAGGGACCAGTGAGCCATATCATTCAGGAACACCAGAGGTAAATGGCTTAATGCATGCTTAGTGCACTCACACATAGCCAAGTTACATGTGGCTAAATGACACTTCAAAACTTTGGAAGAGCCCAGATCACTTGTGGTAGCTGCTGCCAGCTGGGACTTTCCAGCCACACGCTTAACCAATTAGAATATTTAATCAGTTAAGGAAAAAGATGTTCAGAAAACATAAAACTGCCTAGACTATGTCAAAAAAGAATTTTTTTTTAAAAATGGACACTCAATTGGTCAGAAGGAGGTTTCTCTCAGCATTTACAATATATTTGGAATAGACTGACAAGCTTCTTAAGCATGTCAATAACTAATATAAACAAAATCCATAGGAAAACCAGACTAAGAATCTTCAAATTTTTAAGAATGTCAGTGCTTAAAGTGTTCCTCTTATACATGAATTCAAATGCAAGCAACTCCAGAACCCCAAGACAGTACACTGAAACCCAAGATTTGGAGACATCAAGCTATTGGGCAGTATTTAGTATTTAGTAACCTGGCTTTCTACAGTGTTAGACACACTGTCTACATGCAAAGCTTCTGGGAACATTCCCAGTCACTGGAACTGTACCATCCATAGCAGAAAACTATTAAAACATTGCCTGTTACAATTCTGCCAGGTCATAACTAACCCTCTCCCAAGGGTAGCTCATTCCAGGGACAATTCCATACAGGAAGTTTGCAGGCAGCCAGCCTGTTTTGGAGTTTATGAGAGTTTGTTAGCATTGTCAATGAGTCATTGTGTGCCAGTTGGCCTAATTGTCTGGGAATGTTCCTGGAAATGTTTAATATAACAATTTATTTGTGCCCATTATTTTTGAGCCAATATAGCAGCTCACTGTTTGCAAAAGGGGAAGATTTGTTCCTTCTCTTATCCTCCCCTTTCCATCAGTTCTGGTGCTTGTCAGGCACTTTGTTGGGACCCTAATCTGCAGGAATACATTTGTTTTCTCTTGCTAGAGCAGGTGACTACTGGTTTAGGAACTTGAAATGGGTCATTACTGAGTCTGACAAGCACCAAAGCCAGCTCAAGGATGGAATGACTGTGCCTGGAAATAGGAGAAGAGTGAAAAAACAGGGTGGAGTAGGATCTCTCCCCAACAGTGCCAACAATGCATTAGGATGTGCCTTATAACTGGACCTCATGTGACTGTAGTTCCAAGAGTAGTTTCAGTTGATGTAAGTCATCACTGCTGCTGCCAGAAGAGGATCTTTTTACAAATGCTCATTTCCCATATCTCCTCCCTCTTTTGTGCCAGCACTGCAGTGTATACAGCAGTGAGTGAGCTGGACTGAGGAAATGATCCTCAGGAAAAAAAAAACTAATCATAACTTGCTGTAGTTCACTGTAGGGCCACAAATGCTACTGCCAAAACAAGAATCTCAAGTGAGTGGGGACAACAGTGTAGAAGTAACGCTACCAGATTCAAGTAAAAGTTGGGACAACAATATCAGAATTTATCAGCTTAATCTGCTCGTGGAACTGCAGTATTGGGTAGTTCAAGAGGCCTGTGCATATCTAAAAACCTGAAGAAGGTATTCAGATTAAAGCACAGTAAAGAGCCATTTAGAGGAGAAAAGGGCTTGTAGATAACTTAATTACAGATAAGGGTTCAAATACTATTGTAAAATCAAAGACAGGTTGTAGAGATTTTCTTTCTAGTTCTTTTTCTTTCTGTTATATTTGTGTTTTCCTAAAAGCTTTAGCTGTCAGCTCCTATTAAAAATAAAAAATCTATAGTTGAGTTAAACTAAATAGGATATGAAGATCAAAAAAATCTTGAAAGTTGTTTTGTTCTTTATGACAATCGAGAACCAGTTAATACAAACAGCTTTGTGGTGCAGCAACCAAATTCACACTGGTGTGATGTTATAACATTTTTATTGCCAGTGTGCCTTCTTTAAAGCCTACTCTGAAGATACAAGTGGGAAGAGGCAGGGGAGGAGAAGCATTAATTTTCTGTTACTGTCACAGTGATCTAATTTGTAGCATCCTTTACCACTAATTGCCTAAATAAATTGCATTTTGAAGTTCAGACAGGAGCCATATTAGATTCTTGGAATTCTGGTCGAAGTCCAGAATGTCTCATGGAGCAGTTTTCATTACACTCTTATGTAAGCTTTTTAATGTCTCTAAACAGTTAATTGAGTTTTTCTAACAGGCATGATATCTTCCACTGAAAAAGCATTCCAGTGGTTTTCCTTTTTTTGGCCTTAAGACTCCCATATAGCTTTTCCACTGGGAGTTTTAAGACTTGATGCTACTATTTTTTAACTTTTTAATTTTTTTCCCAATCCTCTTCCCCTCAAAGAACTTCACAAGTTATTTAAAATAGTAGCCAGTACAAATCAATACAGTTCTTTTGTTTAAATTGCCTTGTGATGATTTACACCATGTAGGAAACTACCAAGGACAATCTTCCAGTGCTTGTCACCCAGAAGTGTGCAATCAGTTGTGTCATTCACCACATAGGCAACAGCAACTGCAAATGCGACTGTGATGCAACCACTTGGAAATGGAGCAGAGCTCAGGGTTTCACAGCACTGATCAACATGCAGATTAACTACCTTGTCTGGTTATGAGCAAATTGAACAAGGCAAAATCTGTAGCCAGAGGCAACAGTTCCTATTAATCCATCCAGCAAAACTGTAGGAAAGGTGAAAAATAGAAGGCAGGAAAGATTTCAGGATCAAAAGACTTCTTCAAGCCTTCTACATACTGACCATTTATGTTGTTTCTGTATGTGATTAGATTTAGACAAGATTCTTCCATGCAAAGCCTTTTGTGTCAGGGTATCAAGCTTTTGAGATACAGAATTCCCATGGCACACACCTGAAAATATTTTTTGTTTTGAAAGTGCATTTTGACAGGGACACTAATCCTACTGTCAAAAATATCATTAAAAGTAACAGAATCAGTACTTGCATTTTATTTTTGAGATCAGAAACCAAGACTATTCCTTTCCTACTTTTATTCCTCTCTTTTTTTCCTTTTCTTGTCTGGTTTCTGAAGTTACCTACTTCTAGCTTTCCATCAGTTTCTGAGATGGTCAATAACCATCTTTCTCATTGGGCATTTACATTCACTAGTCCAGCTGAATGTGCACCCAGAGTGGAAAGTAATTCAGTTTTCAGGATATATTGTGAAAAGTGGTCCTAGAAAGAGATCGTAAGATGGACTCAACAGTCATGCTCATTGCATTTGCCTTTGTGAATGCATTTCCTTCCTGCTAAGATAATTGCTCTTCATTATTTATGCATATAGAAATAATCTCTAACAATAACTTTAAAAGAGTAAGTAACTCCAACATTTCCACCAGAAAGCACCACTTGGAAGCCTGTCTCAACACAGCTCACCAGATGTTCTGTATCAGCACCTGCTGAGCCCTTCAATCACTGCCTGCACTGCTGCTGCCATGAAGGTTCAGACAAGGGTGAAGGATAATAGCACCTCTTTTTTTACATTTACTTGCAAGATAAGAGCAATCAGATTTACAGACTTTAGCTAAGAATTGCTTTATCTGTTGCTGAAATGTCTGAGCTGGAGCAGGAGTGATTCTTTAACAGCAGACAGTGTTAAACCAAACATGGATTAAGACAGGAAGATAAATAATATTATGGCCATCTTCAATTGGGATAATTTTACTGAGTACAAATCTATCCAAGTTGAAACAGATCCAGGACATTAGAGCTAACGTTTCTGTTTTAGTAAAAAAGTCAACAGTTCTTCACTTGCAATAACTATCCAGCGTATCATCTGATGTTAGAGCATACAAAGATATGCCAGTCATACATAGTTAGAAAGCATGTGAAATTCAAATGTAATGATAACCACATGATTTCTAGACAATAAGAAAAAAAAAAAAAAAGAATGCAAAAGTATTCTACATTTCCCATTATTAAGAAAGTTGTCATAAAGAGAAACCTAATTGAAGCATCGGGTCAAACAAATAGAACAGTTCTCAGTTGATTCAGCTGATCACAAAGCTGGGGCATGCATTTATCTATGCCTGGAAACAAATTTGATTTCAGAGCCTGTTGTCCCTGCAAATGGACAGGCTGTGCCTTTTCCCTTACGTAGCTGATGCCTGCTGCCTTATGAATCTCAGCAGCAAAGCTAGATGCACACAAAACACAGGAAAAATTATGTCTTCCCACTTCTGCAGAACCCCAATTAAACTCCATTCAGCAGCTGAGAGCAGCAGAGAAAGCAATACTTTCATCTGTTACTTTTGCTGCAGTTGGGAAGTGTGAGTTACACAGGAGATTTGCCAGACTCCTCAGCTTCTGAGCAAACCAGAAGGGAGCAAGATGAACTGATGCCAAAGCATGAACTGTTTCCAAATGCAGCAACCTGTGCAGAAGCAGAAGGTCACAGGCTGCAGCTGGCCCAACTGCAAGTGAGACAGAGGGAGCAGTCTTAACAAGCATCGAATTGCCAGACAGAGAAAAGAGGTTTGGGTGCTAATCTCTTCAGAATGAGGAGTTGGTCTAGGATAAACTGAGAGAGAGGGTGAGGAACATGTGGAAACTGTTTGTCCCTTTGCCTGACAGACACCCTGCTTCAGTATTCTGGTAGACTACTTAGCCTGGTCTGATACATCTGGGACAGATTCACCTTACACCTTCTTTGAAGAAGGGAAGAGTGTGAGATGATAGGCACTTCCACTGTTTTGTTTCCCAGAGCCCTCTCTTCTAGTTTTCCAGAATGGGCCCCATCTGCTCCTCGTCTGAGCTTTTGGCCCCGGTTTGACTGGAGCATTGCAATGACTGTCACTGACATCACTAGATAGCAAACTATAGTCTCCATGTATTTCCCAAGGCATGGCTTCTATTCGTCTCCTATTTCTTGTAAAATGCTTTGTAATGAATCTAAAGCTTCAGAAAACTAGAAGGCATCCTTCATTTTCAGAAGTCACAATAGTCATCTCTCAACTAAATATTTGACAGAAGTAGAAACTATTATTCCTAGTCAACTGGATGTTTTACAAATTTCCCTCTACCCATTCACCTTTAGAATTAGACTGTGATTGTTTTTCAAAGATATCTGAAGTTCAAGAAAAGATATTTTATTCTTTCAAAGCCCATGCTGAAACTTTAGTAAAGAATAAACTCAGAGGAAAAAGGATTTAAAAGAGAGAGAGAAAAATCTTTTAAAGAAACCTCTTTCCTCTTTCTTTAGGGAAGTTTTATATTGAATCCCAGGTCACCTTTCCAGAAGACTAGTACCAATGTTAATTTTTAAAAATCTATGTAATATAACCTACATTTGGAGAAACCTTAGCCTAGTTTTTAAATTTTCTTCTCTTTCCAAAGTAGTTCTGTGATACACTTTCAGACTGATTAGATCTAGATTCTTTGAGTTGGTGATCATTCTCTGTTGGTCTGAAAGCTTAAGCTACGTCTTTGGGATACATCACTAAAGATAATGAGAGCTTGGGCAATTACTTCAGTGGAACAGAACTATATGTTCAAGTAGCACCATGGGTCTTTCCACCTACTGTCTGGATATATAAATGTCATGTGATCCCTGTGTCCATGAGAAATCAAGAATGTAAATTAATCATAAGGTCAACTTTTTTAAGGAACAAGCAGTCTGGTTTGAGGAAAGATACTATTAAAGTGCAAGGATGAGTAAGGATTAAAGAACTAAAGGCAGAGGAAGCAGATTTATGACTACAGACATATTGCCTAAATGAGCCATATAATAATGACTCAATATTCCTCCAAGTAACAACTAGATCTTACACTTTAATAGGAAAAGGCAATCAAAATTCACAGACACAGACAGTCTAGGAAAGGCAAAGCTGGATCCTACCCAAAGCCTCAGAGAATGGAGTGCATAGTTCTTCACTGAAGATCTCCTGTGGGACATTCACTGCTATAGAAACCATACATTAACCACACCATTGTTTTTACATCTTATTTGGGAAGTTAGAAGTCTCACATCCAACACTTTCTGACAGTCTTCTCAGTCTCCTGAACAGTGTAGTCTCTTGGCTCTAGCAATGGAAACTATGGAATCAAAAAAAGCTATCAGATCGAAGGACTAGGTTTCACCAGTGGAGCTTGGGTATCCAATTTTTCCCACTATCTACTGCAAGCAATCATTTGGCTGAAGAAATAGAGTCCTTTCTCTGCTCTTCAACCTTTTCACAAAGGCTGATAGACAGATGGCAGAGAGCAATATCATTGTGAGCCTCGAGTGAGAGGGAGTTCTTTTGTCTGCTGGGGAAAGCTGGTGACTGCCAGTGGGCACCTTTTCAGTGAGAAATATGTTGATATTCAGTGAAAATATCCAGGACACTATGTTGATGTGCAGGGGGCTTGGTTTCATTGGCTCATCAGCCAGGCTTTTGGCTATGTCCTCATTTCCTCTTTTAATCCAGCCCAAATTGCAACCAGTGATTAGTGCGAGGCTTCTCTAAATCATAGGCTCACCACCTTGTAGGTCCTGCTGCATACATATATCTTCCCTACAAGAGTGGTAAGGCTGCCCACAGATCCAGGGTATATAATTAAGGGTTTGTGGAATTGTTCAGTACTATTTTATAGAAAATACTACACGTTTACATGCTGAGAAAAGAAACCTCTTCAGCAGTACCATACAGACAGCTCATATAACAAGCTAGAGTGCATATGTGCTTCATAGTTGCATACAGTCAAGCCTGCTCTCATTTTGGTATACCAGCACACCTCTGTTAACATAGTGGAGTAATTTTCATAATGAAGTGGAGAGCTGAAGCCAAACTCCAAGTAAAATGCCTCAAGAATATTTTAAATTACTAGAATATAATTACCACCATCTCTCCAAACTCTGCTAATAGTTTAGGAATCTTTTTAAAAGCATCCAAACTCAGTAGGATCAGAAGGCAACTGCAGATCTATCTAAAGCCTTCTCACCCTCCCATACCTAAACCAGCAGCAATATGTTTTTACCACAATTCTTTACAAACACTTATTGTGAGGTTTTTACTTAAAAATTAAACAATGTGTGGGTTCTCATTTTCTAACTGAGATCCAAGCTCTATATTTTAGTATGTAATGTGTTCAAAGTAATGCCCTTCACTTGCTTGCTGCAGCTCCCTATGAATATGAATCATCATACCAAGCTTTTTGTTGGGCTATCAAGCTGGAGTTTTGCTGTCCTAATAAATTATGGATATTTTGCATTGACTTTTTTTCCCCTAATCATTATTTTTATCCATTGGCCTGTTTGATACATCTTCCACATTCTGCCTCATAGCCAGTTTTCTGGAATAAAGAATTTGTTACTTAACAGTAAAATTCCTGACACGATAGAGTGCCAGTGCTTGACTTATTTCGGAAGCATTATCATGTCAATAATGCAGCCTATAAATGAATGGCATAATCTGAAATATAAATAAGTGGTAGCATTTTGTTAATGTAATTCAGTACTTTAAAAAAAAAAATACTACATGGAAGCATCCTAAATGGTGTCTGGTATTTTGTTTCCTTTCTGATTAAAAAGAAGTCAGATTGCTCAGTGCAGTTTCTGTTGCAGACTGATTTGCAAGCATCACCACTTTCCCAAACACTCGCAGTTTCTGAGGGTGATGGACCTCGTCAGGAAAGCGCAATCTGATATCGAGCTGCATAAATTGCTTTTTGCTTCCCCTCCCTTGAATATATACAACTTAGAGAAGGAAAAAAGATGAGGAGAAAATGTTGAAAAATTTAGCTTTTCCTGGGCACATTCCTTAGCATATTTCCGCTGCAAATGCTTCTTTCACTCAAACAAACTCTTTTCATTTTCCCCATTTCCTTGGTTTATTATTACTTTTCTCCCTACCCATTTTAATTTCTTTTCTTCATGAAGAGCTGTTTTTAACAGCTGCATCTCCAGCTGTCAAGTGAATAATTCAGGGGAAATTTCTCACCATTGCAAGAATTGTTCTACAAAATACTTTAAACAGTACTCAAGATTGTAAAAAAAAAGCTTCACATGGCAGCTGCATGCTCAGAGTGCTTTATTAGTGGACAATACAGCTCTTTGCGGTGTATGTTTAACCTTTTCTTTACTTAGTGCAAGCAGTTTATTGCAGACACATTTACTGCTGCTGACAAAGGTCCTGTTCTTGATAACTTCAGTTTTCAAAGCCTTCTTTCTAACTTCTTTCCTTTTTTTGACACTTTTATGACTCTTGATAAGATTTTCAAAACATGCCATCCAGCACCACACACAGTGATGCCATGTACACTAACGTAATTAAAGCGAATTCTCTAAATACTATTACTGCTGACCATGTCTATCTAATCACAAGAAATCAACTGCCAGGGTTCAGTAGCTAGAAGGCTTCCAGTACCCTCTGAACTTGTTTAGAGCTTAGAGCATAGTTGTGTGGCACTACTATGTGCAGTAGATATGTATGATATGATATGTTTGCCACACATGGCACAAGGTTTAGGAAAGAACTCCTTTTAATAGTAGAAGTATCTCAGAGAAACCCAAGGCAAGTTGTCCTGATTTAGCAGAGAAGCACGGTGCTTATCGTGTAAATGGGGATAGGTAACAGGTACCAAGTATCATTAACAGTTTTTGAATGCTTGGAATTTGGTGTGAAGGGTAAATTTGGTAAATTTTCCATTTCTTTTTACCAAAGACCTAAAGACAATCCTCAGATCTTTGCACTCATCAAGTTGTAGAAGTTTTATTTTGTTTGAGAATTCTCTCTTGAAACTTTGGGGTTTCCATTTTAATAGAAAACTTTTGTCTTCTACCTAGCCATGTTAGATACCATTTCTGTCTCAAATGGGCCAGTATGCAGGATTTGTAATGACTGGTGCCTTTTCCGTCAAAGCAAATGGGAAACTTAGTAAAAACCTAGTAAAAACACAAAGGAAACTGCACTCAGGTCAGCTTCATCATCTATTAAACACAATAGGGTTCCCAAGACATGAAAGGATTGATATAGTGATCCACAAGATACGTTCCAGTCTCCATTTCCTGAAACAGTCATGGTTTTGGTACTGGCACCAACTTGATATGTATTTTTTTACTACATCTGTTTCTACTGCTTCAGTGCTTATCACGATAAACCTGGGCTTTGTGTTTAAATATGACTTCCTTCAGCAATACCTGCTCAGAAGTTCAGAGTACATGTTCCAGGCCTGTACTGTCATGAACAGTGTAGACTCCTATTTCAGCAATTATTTTAGAACTATAAAGGTATTCTGCAAAGGCTCTTGAAGAAACAGATCCATAAAGTCTTTGCTTGTGCTTGAATATCTTCTGTACATATCACAAAAGTGACCCTCAAGGCTGATAGTGATATATCATCCTACTGCCCGTGATAAACTATGCCTTGGAAGATGGACTTTCAGCTACTTTTCAAAAATCAATGAGTCATAGATGTCGTGAGTAAGACACTCCACATCTAAAGCCAACATTAACAATTCTCAGTTATATAGGTGTGACCAAAACAAAAAGCTATAAATATCTTCTTCTCTGCCCCTCTTCTCCAGCCCCATACTGAGGCAAAAGCTGATCATTATCCTATTGATTCTGGCCAGCGAGGGTGTAAAGTAAATCACAAAATCAGATAACCTTGTTTCCCAGCCTTTGTAAACTAATTATGTCTATTAATCACAGAGACCTCACAACCTGTCTCTCACACTGAAAGAATTTCTGCAGCAGACACATCTTCAATTTCCTTTACAATTTACTATTGCCTTGCTAAAGCAAAATATACTTCATTATCTTTTCTCAGCAAGTTAATGAGACCAGCCAATCTATTTCTAATATTAATTAAGAAACTCAGAAAAAAATCTGAAATAATTAAAAATCAAAACTGAGTCACCTTCTTTTAGCAACAACTCACTAGAATCCACTGGAAAACAAAAGCACAGGTCTAGTAATATACAGAAGGAAAAATTATTACAATCTCAGCTCTAGTGATTTCATACTAAATGGAGGATCATCGTGGGCATGCTTCATGGTTCTCTCAACTATTAATACAAGTTGATAAGCCCTGTTTTCTACATGGGAAGTTCCACTTCAGAAGAGATTTTGTTTCAAAGCAAGTTGAAGCGCCTTTATTGTGTATACAGAATTTGCTGGAATAACCTGAAAGAACAGAAGCTTTGGTAAGTAAAAGACTCACCTTACATGTTAACTGAAGTGCCTCAAGCAGATTCAACATCAGATTAACAAAAGGTAAAGATGCAGTCTTCACCTGTAAAGACTGACACACGTGAACCAGATCTGGAGAATGAGTGCATGAAGTTCTTAATGGCACTCTAAAACAATAGCCAATGATGTCAGGCATAGCTGGATGCAAAAGGCACAGAGCTATGGCATGTAGGCCCAACCATTTATGAGGCTACAGAAGAATAAGGAATACAGAACAATGAGAACATGAGCAATGTGTAGTCATTTAAAAAGACAAAGCAGTGGAATTAGTTGGGTATTTTTCATTCATTCAAATAGGGTTTTTTTCTCTTTAAAATGTTCTCTTTTGCTAAATTTCAGGGAAGGGTAGAGAAGGGGAGGGAAGAGAAGGGGAGGAGTGGGAAGGGAAGGGAGAATGGGGAGGAGAGGGGGAAAGAGGAGTGGGGAGGGGAGGAGGAAAGAGGGGGAGAAGGGAGAAAATGCAGCAAGAGGCAGGACAGCAAAGCAAGGCAAAGAAAGGTAAATCCATTTAGAAAAGGATTTATCTGCAAATAGGTCCTGAAACATATCTGAAATGTGGGAATTTGTACTTTAGCTTTCTCAACCTGACCATCTGTTTCAGTTAGACTGCCAAGGTACAATTTGACTCTGCCAGGTATAAAGGGATGAAACAAGAGACTCTCTAGAAAATTTTTCCTGCATTTTTTTTTCCTACAGTTTCTAGATTTCAGGATTATTATTTTAGTTTCAAAAGTCACTTTACATAAGCTGCCATGGCAGTCACCTATTAATATAGCCAAAACATTTTTGTCTTTCTCAATTTGGCCCTAAATGTAGATAAGATTGTAGCACACTATCAGAAGTATCAGAGATTTCTTGTGTTTAGATAATTCTTGCGTTTATTATGTGCTTCATTCAGTCTGGGAATGTGTGTGCCTAAGGAGAACAAAGCAGTCTTATTACTTGGCTTCCTTATACCAAAAGCCTTTTTTCCCTGATAAGTATCAGTGAAGTATATCTCTGTTCTTGTGTTCTGCATCCGGAAATATTTCAATTGAGGAGAAACTTGATCATATTTTCCAGAAGTCATTGAAGTTATTACCAAAGTATACCAGGGCAGCATGCAATATAAATCCTGTTACTTTACAACCATGAAGCCAGTGAAGGTTATTGTGGTTTTTCTAATACACTCAGAAGAATAATTCAAAAAACCCCAAGCTGAAGATTTTAAAACAGCAATACAAGTTTTTGCCTTGCAGTATCATTTGCAGTAATATAAACATAAGCTTGAAAATAAGTCAGTATACCATATGTTGTACAAAGGCTTGCAATTAAAATTTGAGTTGAGCATTTCACATACATTCTTATTTTAACAGAAATTGCAGTACACTGTGTAAGAGACGAGAGGAATGATTGACTGGTTTGAAACAATTAGGTGTAGTGAGGGGAGAAAAGGCAGGGCAAGTTCCGTGTAGGTGGGATGGCCAGTGCTCCCCCTCATTAATCCAAAACAGTGGAACTACTACCTGGCATGCCCCGAAGTGGCGCCAGCCAACCTCATGGGCCCCACGGGGAACATTAAAGCACAGGTGTGTGCCTGGGGGAGGGCCCCAGTGGACTGGAGCAGATAAAAGGACAGCGACATATGTCTCTGATGGCATGCTCTGCTACCCTAGATGTAAAAGCAGGTGAGACTACAATGGATTCTAGGGTGGTGACTACATACCTTTTTCTCTCCTTTTTCTTCTCTTTCTCTCTCTCTCCTCCTAATTTCTCAACATGTACACACTGTATACACAACACCTCTGAAAAATAATCACTCTTAGGCCATTTGGAGGTTCTTCTGTAAATACAAACCTCAATCTAACAAATAATATAAAATGTAATAAAATACAATAAAATGAAGGAACTATTATATTTATTTATCTCTTGCTTTAGAACAAGACTAGAACCTTTCTAGTATTTTCATGGCAAGGAAAAAGAACCAGGACAGCAAGAGGAAAGTAGCCATGTAAAAAAGTTGGAAAACATTGAATCCAACCTGGTTTGTCTATCCTGGTATGAAATCTAAGGAGCAAGTGGCCAAATGATGTACCTATATTTAAAAGAACTGATTGTCAGAGAAGCAATGAGAAGCTGTCTGTGGCATCTTTCAGAGTCTGTGATCAACAGTTTGTAATTAATTCCCAAGAGAAGGCAAATAACTTGGAGAAATCACATGAAACGGGAGGCTTGGGATAAACACAAGTACACATGTAGGTCTCTTTGGTATTTCACTGCAGGGCTGTAGCACATCACTAATTATGCCACCTGTAAAATATGTGGGTTTTTTCAAAGGAGAGGAACTCATCAGGATAAATTCTTTTTAAAATCATATGCTCCACAAAGCCTCTCTCAAGGCCATTGAAGGAAAATTGTGGAAAAGTGAAAAGTTTACAGGGCCTGCCTGTTTGTTTGTGTTAGCAACCAATAACATACTATACCATTTATGTCTTTACCTGAATTGCAGGACTGCAAAATATCTGTCTCCACTCATCTAATCATAAAGTTGAGCTCTTAAGGGAGCTCATTATAATAAAATAACCCATTGGATGGAGCTTTCTTACAGTCAGACTTCTTGTACTCTGTGTGCAAACTTATTCCACGTCTTCATAAGACAAACAGTGCAATGAAGAACTTATTGCAGATAGAAGAGAAAAATCTATAGGAAAATAAATTGCTTCTTATTCAAACAAATAAAGTTTTTCAACAAGTCTGGAATCCTTAAAGGAACTAATGCCCATACTTGCCATTTTTTAACAGTTGGCTTATACGGTTTGGATTTGTTGCGGGGAGTGGGTGGGGTACTTTATCATGGAGCAGCAGGAATCATACCTGTGGGGGTCAACAGCAGGTCTGTAGATCCTCTAATGTCTGAGGTAATTGATGAAGAAATTGATCGTGTGCAGTTCAAAGTAAATCCTTGGAAAAAGAGAAGTTTAAAATGCAACCTTAAAAAAGAGGAAATCACCTGAAGAATGTAGCAGACCTGGTAGTTAATAAAATGTTTGCATCTATGCCTAGCAGAACTGAATAACAAATTGTGTGATGACACGGTGTAGATGAGTAGATAAAAATGAAGCTGTAACTAAAAATAAAGTTCTTTGTTTTTCTGCTGCTACTTGAATCTGTCTTGACCTCTTCTGTCCACCAAAACTCACCCCTACCCCCACACACACCCTTCAACAGTTTGTTCTCCTAGATACAATAAAAGATCAGATTTTCAAGATGCAACAGCAGGAATAATATGGTTAGCCTTCACTAACCCTTTACTTCAAAGCTCCATTAATACCGTGTCCTGGGCATAGTCTCACAAACATGTCTGATGTTCTTGCTGGTTGCAAAAATATTTTAAGTATGCTAGGAAAAGCATTGGGGGACAGGTAGGCAGAGCAGAGTCGTGTATGCAAAGAACATTTACACATAATCTCTTCTGTAAATAGACAGTCCTCCCTCATTACACTGACAATGTATGCCTAGGGAGAGCTTGACTGTACTTGGAACTACTATGCAGACCAGGCATCTAGTTATTTCCCCTCCTGCATCCTGCACCCAGGCATAATGCTCAAGAAATCTCTGTCATTCTCATTCTCCATTCACAATGTGGTAAAAGGAAGGGGTTTGTGAAAGATAAAGGCACCAGGCTCAGGTATAGAAAAAAGCCAACAAAACAAATGATAAAAAAAAGGGCAAGGAAACAAAGACTTGGGACTTGGCAGTAATGTAAAAGGCAAGGTACTGAACAACCAATAAAAAGGCATGGGACATAAAATAAAGAGCTGGACAGAACAGGACACACTGAGCAGAAGGCAAGAAGTAGTATTGGGAATTTACTAGTTATGTTCATTACCTAAACCTGCACTGGAAAATTTTCTTGTTGAGCATTAAAAATCTAGTTCCAGTGTAGCAAGTACCTGGGAATGAATCTATAAAGAACTGTTGGTAGCAGAGAAATTGCCAGCTGTTCTCATGCAAAGCCTATGGGTCTTCCAGTTAACCAGCTCCCTGGATCTGAAATCTCATAAATTCACAAAGTTAATATAAGAATAAAAAAAAAAAAAAAAAAAAAGGCTGATCATAATGATGTTGGCTATTTCAAAAAAGCATTTTCCCTCCAGTATATTAGCATTTCCATATACTGTGGTCCTGGAAAATACTATTCACATAAGTTTTAGTGGTTCAGATAATTTTGGTCAACTAAATGTCAATAGCACTTTAGAGAAGAACAAGGATATTAGTTCGGCCTCTCAGTAAATGTCCAGCCAGACTAGTTACAATGTTCTCTCATCCCATATTGCTCATACAGTTTATATTGCTATTTTTCATTCTGTTATAAACTGTTGTGTACATTTCTGTTATAAATTGCTGGAGAGGTATCTAAGTTTCAGCAATGTAGAATAAGCATGCAAACTTCACAGAGCTGTCAGCCAGTCTGCATCAGCCCATCAGAACCAACTGTGATGTCCTAGACACACTTTAATAAGTGTTACAGATCCCATCT
>JAWWLZ010000172.1:43841983-43874286 GCA_035041345.1 Poliocrania exsul | reverse complement strand
CAGCCAGTCTGCATCAGCCCATCAGAACCAACTGTGATGTCCTAGACACACTTTAATAAGTGTTACAGATCCCATCTCATCTCCTAATTCAATTAAGTTGTATTAATTTCCCTGTGAAACTCACAAAAATACTGATTTTTGACCAAGAATCAGGATTGCTAAATGATAGAGAGGTTTGGAAGATGAGATTTTTTTTCGGCTTCTGATTCTTCCCATGTTACAGGACCATAGCACAAGGTGTACAGAGGAAACTGCCTTAAATTACCTTGCATTTACTGTACACAGAAGCTTGTTATTCTTACTGTTGAAGTGCACCTTCTTATCTTGTCCCTCAGTGAAAAGCGATTCCCCAGCTGATGACAACATGATTCTGACCCACAGTAATTCTAAGATAATTTTAAGTTGTTTACTCCTGGATGAAATTTGAGATTTTAATCCCATTAAGGACTGGGGGGAAGGAAAATTACTCATTTAGATGATGGAAAATTGTGTGTAGTCTAGCTAACAGTGAATTCTGTTACATAAAAAATAACAGAAGATGTAGGTTTTTCTCATTTAAGCTGACACAGCCTCCTAGAGAAAACACAGAACCTTATTTATAGGGAACCTAAAGATGAAGACAATAGCTGCGACCTTAATTTTAGCCTAGCGTCATATCACTTTGTCTAGGGGCTAAGACAGAGTGGTATATCAGCAGACAGTGAATCCCAGACAACTTAACCTCAGGGAAAACCTTTGGGTTCATATGGATACTCCATACTTTCTATGGCAGATTCCAGAAGGGCTTTTAAAACATTTACAGCAAAAGTGAAACATGAGACAATAGAGAACTACAGTGATCCAAGAACTCAAATAATTTATTTGTTAAATTCAGATTCTTCTTCGTTGTGTAAATTTGTTCATTCTTTAGAAACCATGGTAAATAATTTCCCTAATAAGATATTTTTCATGTATGTGAATATCAGCTAACTTCAGTGTTTGCATTTTGCTGCATTTCAGTAGTCTCTCTTTTCACTCCCAGAAAATGAATATTCCCTCTTTCCCCTTGTACCAAAAGATCAGCAGGGGGGCAGCTGATATTAGCATCAGATACACAGTTAAACAGTAGTTTCAGCAGAAGGATAACTATTCTTCTAATATACTCATGTTTTTTCATTTCATTTTTTATTTTTTACCCCCATCTGATGAAATTGTTTACTAGAAACTCCTCAAAACTACTGAGGTTTTTTATTTCTTCTTGAACAAAACTGACAATTATCTTATTAAGTAAGTTATGCAGAATCACAGAGTATTCTGAGTTGGAAGGGACCCACAAAGATAATCAAGTCCAACTCTTAAATGAACAGCTCAAGCCATGACCTTGGTGTTATTAATGCCCTGCTCTACCCAACTGCACTAATCTCAGGTTATGCTCATTATATCAAAATAGCTTGTTTATTTGATTCCTACTCCAAGCCCACCCATGGCTAGTATGTCTCAACATGTTCACAGACAGACATGTATTTGGAGGTCAGGTGGGCTGACAAGCATACCAGGAGAAAAGGTACATTTGAGACTGAGCATCAGCAGCAGTTACACCACAGTCATTAGTGTCCAGATCAACTTGGCTCCAGCACTGGGCAGTGGAACTGTATTGGCCTATGTGTGCATAATGCTGTTTCCACATCTCTCAGGTGATAGCTCAAGGAGCTTCAGTATAATTCACACAAATATACATCTCCATATGTTCTCACTTGTCAGGTTTCAGATGGCATTTTTGACAATGTGATGCCAGCAGTTTGATTACTGAACACATGCTGAATTCTGCACACCACGTCTCCCACTGGAATCAAGGGTCGTTGGCAGGTTACACCACCAGTGAAATCTGGTTCTCTCTACCTACTCGTTGATGAGAGCCTTCATGTCAACACTAATCTCACTTCACTAAATGTGTTTATTTTGTAATGCCAGCTTCTTTTTACAAATTTCTTTAACTATTTATTATGCCCCCTTTATGGCTGTGATGCACACTGTGGTAAAAGATAGAATGTCACTGCTGCATGGAAAAGGGATCATTACCACTTTAATCTAAAGTGAGTAGTCCAGAGTCATTTGGAGATTTCAGATTTAGAGTTTAAACCTCTCTCATGTGGTGAAATATAATGTAAAAATTACTATCGCTGTCTTCTGGAGTCTATTTCCAAGGGGTCTCATGACACAGGCAAGGACCATTTTTCTAACCCATAATCATAGGAAGAAGATATTCATTCATGCTGTTTGCACCCTCCCAGTTACTGAAAAATTAGTATAAGCCTGTCAAATACATAATCAAATACATCAATAAGTATAGATGTATTAAATATATAATTCAGGTATTTAACTTTCTGTGAAAAGCAGCTGAAAATCTTGCTTTGGCTTATAATAGAGAGATGGGAAAATTGGGGTTAAAAAGAAGAGAAGGAACTATGAGCAGTAAGAGAATGCTTTTATGTTTTAGAACTCTGAGATTGTTAGAATAACTGCAAAAGAGGAGCACCTCAAATAACTTGCCATCAGCACCACTAAATTTTGACTAAATGCAATCTGAGCCCAAAATCAGTTAATCCATTTAAATGGGCTTTTGAAATGTCTAGCTTTTGTATACAAGGAACAGCTAGTGGCTAGTCCTAGTTGCAGTTCAAAAGGAGAGAGTATTCAGCAGACTTTTCCTCCAGTTCTTCTCACGATTGTGTGTGAAGGATAGTTATAGTCCCAACCTTTAAGCACTCTGGGCTATGGAAAGATTTT
The DNA here is from genome assembly GCA_035041345.1 of Poliocrania exsul. Taxonomy (NCBI): domain Eukaryota; kingdom Metazoa; phylum Chordata; class Aves; order Passeriformes; family Thamnophilidae; genus Poliocrania; species Poliocrania exsul. The sequence continues at coordinate 43,871,520 of JAWWLZ010000172.1, read as the reverse complement.
CAGCAGAAGTAACTTGGTATTGTGCCAATGACTGTAATGAAGCTATCCTGATATCTACCAGATGACAATTTGGCTCATAAAAATCAAAGTCAGTGAAAGTCCCAGCACTTTCCTAAAGGAGGTGAGAAACCATGACTGGCAGGTTCAAGCTGGCATAGTGAGGACTGCATGTTGTACTCCTCTGATGGATGACTTCAGCATCACTCCAACTGGCACACATCCAAATTATTTTGTGGGCAGAGGCAGTTCTGCCTAAATATTCAAATGATCACTCTGACTTACATCCAATTGCTAGGGGTACTGTCTGTGTACATACTACTCAAAATTCTTTTCTTTGCATCCCAATGCTCCCTAAAAAGCCATCATTGAGCTCCAAAGGGAAGTATTTTTATCAGGCACTTAAAGATACTCTCTATAAATTTTTGTAAGTACAAATTTCTCTTACTGTTATTTATTGGGGAGAAGAAAGAAAATTTCCTCTGTTCTTTGCAGTGGATTAGCTGTAGAAACGAACTCAAGAAAGCCATTTTTAAAAGACCTCTTGCTTCTCTCCATGCTAGAAGGGCGTGGCTTTTTTTCTAAGTGATGAAGCATATTGCTACCTGTGGTGAATATAGCAGGAACTCTACACTTTCTAAGTGCATAATGCTTAAGTACATAGTCTTCTTACCCACATTAGTTTCTTGTGCCTTGACTCTGTCCCATTAAATTCAAGGCTGTTACAAAAATAAGCTTTGTATCAATTGTTTACATAATTCAGTGATCAGACCAAACTGAGGTTCAAAGGCAGTTTTATTGGATAATCAAAATCCACAAATAAGGGAGTTTTGTCTGTCTACAAAGTCCTTTCAATACAGTAATAAACTGTTAATAAATATGTTAAAACATAAGAACAGAAATGATTCCTGAAAAGGAGTTTGAGGGTTGAAAACAGTTGTGTTGATTGCACTTTGAGAGTTTCCTGAGAAATACGCACCCCACTGAAAAATCAAAGCATGTACATGCTACAGCCTTGATCCTACAGCTATGGTCAGGCAGGCTAATGCCAGTACTGAATTACAGCAGGAGAACACAAAGATGGCTGTGTCAACTAACTCTGGCATGGTAAACCAACTTTTCTGTTGACAGGGCTCAGTCTCTCCCTGCAAACATGTACGTGTGCCAGCTCACTCATACCTGGCTTGGGTACTGCAAACAGGGAAATGTGTTCATCTGTAGAAACTTACCAGTGAGACTTACATCTATATTCATTTAAGGTCAGGGTCTGATTTTTTGTGCCCTGAAGTGTATAATTACAATTGAAATGAAAGCAAGTTAGGTTTTGAATATTTTAAAATATCTATGATTATTCTGCTATTGAAAAATCCTATTTCAGTGAATAATATTTCAAATATTGTGATAGCACAGTCTAAGGCAATATAAACACTAAGAAACAAACTCAGAAAAGGATAGAGAATTGCATTTATCAAGTTTTTAGGAAAGTGCCTACAAGTCCTCAAGTTTAAAATGGGAAAACTGAGTGTTTCTGTTATATTCCTTACCATTTGCTTTTGAAGTCACACACATATCAGACATGTCTGGGGAACAGAATGCCAGCTGAAGTTCAACAACCCTTTGAAATTAAATCCTCACAAAGCTTGATGACTGCCAGGCAGCTCTTCATTTACAGAAGAAATACAAATTGCAAATCACTAAAAGTCTGATGAAAAAAATAGTGTGAAGGGTGCCAGATAGGATGAAACTATTGAAGCAAGCCCCAGCTAAAAGGAAAGCAGTCTTAAGGTGTCCATAAATATCAGCTGTCTATAATCCTGGAACACACTTCAATGCTTCCTGTTACAAAATGTAGAATTATAGTAAAAATTCAAAGCTACAACCATGCCATGAGGAGAAAATACAAAGATTGCCTGTGTTACTATATGAAAACTGTCCTGAGTCAAATTCCCAGAAACCAACACTACAGGGGGAAAAAAAAAATAAAATCACCTGAATCATACCTGGAAAAAGGAGAAAGAGGTGTGTTAACCCTGAACATACAAATAAAACACATCAGCCAAACAATAAGCAGATAATTATACTGAAGAGAGTAGGAGCATTCCTCATTTTAGCTTATTGATAAATGTGTTCAGTGTCCAGTGCCTTAAAACAAATCCACAGCTTATTTACATATCCTGGGTAGCAAAGGAGTTCCTTCCTTGCCTCTGGCAGGCAATGGAAGCCCATGTTACCATTTCAGTCTTTTTGCATTCCTTATTTATTCACAGCAAGACCATCACCAGCTGTGCTTAATTTTCCTACTGTAAAGTGGACTTCAACTGTAATAACTTCAACTGTAGACTGCAGAAAAAGTAATTGATGACTGCACTTAATGTTCTTTCCTTCAATATTTTTAACTATGGTGATTTGTTCCAATTTAATCTGTGTTTACAGCAAATTGAACTCCACTCGGGTTAATTTTTGTTCTCTGTGGGTTTTTGTTTCTTTTGTCTAGACACAATAAACTTCCTAAGCTTTGCTTTTTTGTGTGGTTGGGAAGTTTATGTCATTTACAAAGGCTTAATAACACATCCATAAGAATAAAGTCAAAGAAAATGTACAACATTTACACCACTCTAGCATCAACATTATGAAAAGATTAACATTGGAGATCATATAAAGTAAATTTTCCTGACCAAAAAATTATTATTTTTACTGAGTTTTGCTATATATCAATGCTAAGTAGCCACATGAAGATGAAAACATACCTATTTGTTTGCCAAAAACAGTGAATTTTGGAATTTGACCAGAGAAGAAATTACCAGAAATTGAAGGGTATTTTCTGGCTTGCTTTTTTGTTCCCCAGTCTACCATGTGTTTTGCAACAAGATTTTTTTGTTTGTTTCTTTTGGGTTTTTGTTTTGTTTTGTTTTACTTTTGTGAAGTTGCAGAAAAGAGTTTCTCCTGCCTTTGGCTGCTGTACATTGCATAAGGGTTCCCCTAGCCCTGCTACTCCCCTGAAGCCAAGTGAGCTGGTGGCAGTTGTCAGGTGGAGTGGAAAGAAGAGACCTGGCAGGCTCAGTGGGACTAGGTGCTTCCTAAAACCAGACGGCACATAAAATAACCTGGAAAAGATAATCTCCCTCAAAAGACCAAAATTCAAGGGCTTCAAATGGCAGTGACACAGACAGGAGGGGAAAGACTGACCTCAGAGCCTTAATTTATGTCTCTCTCAGCACCTAGATCTGAGATATTTTTGATTCTTCCTCTAAGAATCACTCTGTTCTAGTTCATTGCTTTCTGTATCAAAATTTAGGTTTAGAGACTGAAACTCTGACTGTTTTTTTCTGCTGTTCTCATATTAAGGAAAACATTCACACAACTTTGACAAGGAGGCTGGACAAAATGAAGTAAAATTTTCAAAAAACTGACCTCATTAAATCACTGATCGATGTGTAGAGAGCAAAACTAAACTGGTTTACATGTCTAAGGAGTTCTTCCTCTAAAAAGGCCCCAAAGTACTTTGCAAATTTTACTTGTGATAGTCACTTTACCCACCAAATTAAAATGCCAGGTGTGTGATGCTTAGAGAAGGAACATAGAGCTTAATAACAATGAATACAGATACAGCCAGCTGAACCTAGGTATTACTCATCTTCATCAGTCCAGAGAGTGATAGCTGGAAATAAATGGAACATCTTTGCCGCTTTCCTGCTCCCATTACTATTTCTCCATGTAACTCTGGCTTATATCAACAACAGCTTCCTAAGAGGGAGAGTCCAGAGTTGTAAATTGCAGTTTTCTTTCAAGCTTCACTTTTCTTTTGTACAGAAAGATCTATTATTTTAAATATTGATATTTGCATGTTAAAAGGCTTGTTTATTTGAGTGACTGAGAAAGTGGATAAGAAAGAAGACAGAAAGAAGTGAATTGTAAACATGGGGACTATAGTATGCTGGAAAAGCTCACATAGTAATATATTTTCACATATACCTGGCTGAAAGCCCTGGAAGGATGACATAAAGGAGATATTGTTTCTAATAGGAATATCTACTTATAAAAATATTGAAGTACACAATACACAAATATTCTTCTGGGAAAAACTAAGAAACAATCGTTAGTCTATTTTTCTCTATTAAACTTGATGAATGTCATACCTGCTGTCATGACCACCCTAGGCAGGTTTCACTTACTATTCTCAGAAAGAATTAGTTGAGAAAATTGAAGGTAAAAGAAGAAGGTAAAATTTACTGTATTAATGCCAAAAAGGGTTGAAGTGCCATAGGAGAGGGCTTGTAATAGCAAGATTTTTCTGTGAGCAGAAAAGTCAAACTAATACACAGTTTAGAATGTCAAAATAAATGTTACGTATATTCAAGTAATTACCCTTTGAAAGGTAGTCTATCCAACTGACAATAAAAAGTTTCAAACTCCCCAAAAATTTCATAGTTCTAATGAATACTGTATCAAAACGAAAACTGGAACATAGACTGAAACTGAACTAAATAAATCACCAGTGAAGTAGGAGACATTGGTGATATATTAGAGGGCATGAACACAAAATCTGATGTTTGCAAAACACATACAATTTTATCTTGCTTCTAAGAACATTATTGAGATACAGATAGGTCATGCAAAGGACAGATTACTTCATATTATTATTTGGTTTTCCTTTCAGATTCTTCTCAATTAGCTCCACAGAAATGAAAAAAAAAAATTACTTGTTTTGTTTCCATAATGGTTATTCCTCAGTCAATCACAAAGTTGCTTTATTAAGAAAGGAAACAGAAGCATTTTGCCTTTTAGAAGGGACAACTGAACATTTTGAATGGCACTTATCCGTAAATTCTAAATGGCTTCCTTCTTCACATATTTTTACTCAGTTAATTCCATTCTATACTTCTGAAACAACAAAAACTAGCCCTCTGAATTGTCCAGGATAGTGATCATCAACTAATTAAAAAAAAAAAAATATGGACATCAAGAAAAAGAAATTAGATATTATGTTTTAGATGCTTATACAGACATTGTGCTGCTAATATTTCTAGATTCTACTTCCAACGTTGTTAAAGACTAACAATGATCACCTCAATGACACTATCCAAAAGCATTCTACTCCTATGAACTGGCAGCCAAAGCTCTTAGTACTCAAAAAAAGAATGTACTTTTAGCAGCTGATTCATTCCTTCCTAGAATAGAATGAACTGCCCTCTGAAAATGGCTGTTAACTATAGAGGACATTTAGGTGATTATAGTTGTTGGAAGGTGTGATAGTCATAGCATAAGTTATTCAGCTTCTCCGCACTTTAATTTTCTGTCATTGGAAGGGTTTCATAGCACTCCTTGTTTTACAGTAATCTCTTGTCTAGGAAAAAAAACACCTAAGAAAAAACAAGTAAAAAGAATTGAAAACCTGCAAAGATATTAGAATTGCTTGTTTTATCATTTTGACACTGAACATGACTTCAACTTAATTTACAGTTGCATCCTTGTATATAAAATGCTATATATATAATAAAATACATTTTTCCAGAACTTATAGTACACACTTGGAGGCTGGGAGGGAAAAGACTGCTATTTCTCCCCACCTTGTGCTATCTAAAGGAAGAGCTACTGTTTCCTCCTTTGAATATAACTCAGTTGCAGGTAGTCAGTTCTGGGCCATCTGTCAGGAATTAATTAGTAGTTTTGGCACTCAAAAAAGTCATCTAAAGTGCTAAAATAGGTATGAAATTAAAAATAGTGCAAAAGTCAAAGCAAAGGCAAAGAAGAATGTGTGTGTATTTGTAGGATTAGAAGATATTCCAACAGAGCTTTTGGAAAGAATGTGGGAAAATTTATCTATTGCCTTCACAGATTTTCCCTCAGCATCAGGTCAGTAAAAGGAGTCTAACTGCTCTCTCAGATCTGAAGTCAGTAGAGATTTTGACAAGATGATATTCAGCCCCATATTCTTAAGTTCATCCTGAGTAAAGAGAAAAATTCTTCTCCTGATTTATCCATAGTAGTAGAAACCTACCTGAACTCTGTTTTGGACCAGACTGATATGGTAACTTTGCTTGGAAAGAAGGGGACTGAAAAGAGACCATTTTAACATTGATCTGTGTCTTCAAAGGCAAATAACATAATCATGTCAGCCTCATAAGTATTTTCCAATTTACTAATAGCTGATGGCCCACCTGTGCCTGTATTCCATCAGCTTTAGAGGATGCCTGGTGTGATACTGAGTTCTTAGTTACCCTCAGCAGTAGAGCAAGATTTCACAATTGGAAAAAATCAGAAATATTCAGAGATGGAGCTTACTGGTGTGCTGAAAGACAGAGTGGTATGTTGATGATGGTAAAGCTGCAATTCAAGTCTGAAAACTGTAAATCATCTCACCTGCACAGGCTTGGGTTGTAACTATAGTATGATCTGGTTCTATTGTGGAAAAACTGTTTTGTGTGATGTTTAACAATCAGATACCTTTCAAAGAGATAGAGATCTCCACATCAACACCCTGCTCTACTTCTTTCCCAAGCAAATGTATGAATGGCTTCTTACAGCACACAAGGCCAACATGACAGGAAAAGCAAAACCACTGTAACTACTGTATGCTAAATAATTACATTTTAGCAAACTTATTTTACTTAAAGTGTATAGGCATATACACACAGTCATGTGTATGGCTGTACGCATAAACTTCGGGCTCGACCCTTATAATGTGCAAACAGTATCGGAGATGTCAATGGTAAGCTGAAGTGATTTGACAAAAACAGAAAGGAGGAAAGGGTAGAATGTGAGACACCTGGGTAAAATAAAGGAGGTTTGGGTTTAAATCACTAAATTGCAATGCTTCTTGTGCTATTCAACTTTTTTTCTGTGCTAAAAGGCCACCCTAGATTTATAGCATATGAGGGTGTTTATAGCACAGACTATAAACTGCTCTCTGAAACATTTGGCACAAATGTATTTCCAAAGATGAAAAATTACTTACAATAAAACAGAAATTTAGGTATTTGAGGTCATTGTTTTTGCATACCTCACAGTATCTTTGGCTTCAACTAAGCATGGGCTTTTGAGTAACATCTGAGAAAAAGCATATCAAATTTTAACTATAAAATTTGATTTTTGCTACCTTATTCTTCTCTCTTCTTAATCTCTATTTTCTGAAAATAAAAATATAAGCTTTATAATATTCTATCTACTATTTTTAGTTCCTGTAAACCAGTCTATAGAGGCATCAAAGATCAGCAGAGAAATTGTGCATGCTTATTCTGGGAACAATTAAGAATTAGATATTGAAATAACACTGTCCAATTTAAGCATAATTCAACTTAAGAGTTTTTCAAAGACTCTTAAATTATGGGTCTGAATGGCAAACCCAGAGTGAGATGTATTGTGGGCTGGGCAGAGCTGTGCAGACTGAAATGAAGAACATGAGTATTTTTGTGCTGCTGTTACATTTCTGAACTTTAAGCATCAACTAATTTTCATACAGATTCTGTATTTGGAAGGATTTTTGCAATCATGTCATTGCAATTAATATGTATCAAAAATGGAATAGCAATTAAAAACACCTTAGAACTTTTCATCCTAGATTTTCTGGAAGTGCTCAGTGAGTTTGAAGGTTGATCTAGATCTTCAGATTGCTCTCCACAGGTAGCAGCCTGAAGAATAAAATTCAGTAAGTACTTAACACGCCGAGGAGCATACTGGAGTCCAGAGCAGAATATAAATCACACAAGCTAGAGGGCCAGGCTAGGTAGCTGCTGCTCTGGGAGTTTATGTAGAGCATAGGATTTAACCTCTGGCTGCTGCAGATTTCCCACAGGCTGCCATGATAGGTCCTCAGTGTCTCTCTTGCTGCTGTTAAAAACAGCTTAGGTCAACCCACTAAAAAGAGCAGACTCTTTCCCATCTATGCATCAGCCATGTGTTTAATATTTCACTTTGCAGTATTGTAGCCAAGCTGGTTTTCCCATTAACATATTCATTAAAAAAAAAAAAAGAAAAAAAAAAACCAAAACACAAAAACCAGATAAAATAAGACAGAAAAGGCTGACAGATTATCCCACAGTATCAATCTGGTGACCCCCTTCACCACAGCAGCACACCAAAGCACACCCTCATTAATCAGGCTAACCAAATTAATGCAGCTACATTATGACTTGCTCTGTCTAGATTTTTTTCATGTACTACTGTGTTGATTGTGATTGAGTCTGCAGAATGTTTTTCTTGTCAAAATACACTGTGTATATTCATTAAATTTGAAGAAAGAGTCCACATGAATATTAAAGTTTATGACATTAGGGAGGAGAATTAACATAGCAAAATCACTATAGTAAAAATTTTTATAGACCATTTTAAAATTGCATGTTCTTTCTTATTTAGAGTTGTCCAGATAAGTACATGAAATACCAAGCTCATAGATATTAATATTGTTTATAACACTCTTTAAGTAGATTATAATTTCCCATGGCTGTTGTGCTGGTGTAAAGAAGTTCTTCAGCACTGTCGACAAAATTTTTAGGTAAAATCTATACCCAAAGATTTTAAAACACCAGAAGGCTGATCTTGGGACAGACAGATACTGATCCTGAAAGGAGCTTAAGCAGTTACTGTTTCGTTACATATGATTATCATAAAACCTCTACCAATTTAGCCTCTTAACTTGTTTATTGATCTTGAGGATTGTAGATCTGAGAGAGGGTCAGATTTTATAACCTGTACACCAGAGTTAATCCAATTAATGCTGCCCCTAATCACACCTGCCTGTTTGCCAATATATACAGAACATGAAGTCTCAGAAAGCACCTTAGCTCACTCTAAATATAGAAGTCAATATTAGCTTGTACAGGTCAGAGCTCACTCCATATTGTAAAGTTATGTTTCATAAAGAACTGCAGGCCAGTTTAGAATGATCAGATAATGTAACTCTGATTTCTTCCAAGTATTTTATTTCTTCTTTATCAGCATATGGCTTCCAGATTCAGGATCTGAAGTGTTTTGGAGAAGCTGGATTATATTTCTTGATAAAGACATATTGCTGTCATTGAGTTCTGAATACAGTAGATACTAAATGAAAATTCTATCAAGGAAAATTCTATCAAGCATAAGCACAAAGATATACAAAACTCATTCCTATGAACATCAGATGAATCAAAACACTTTCCAGTGTTCCGTCTTTTCCAACCTGCATTCACCCTCTCTAGGCTTTCTCTTGACCAGTGCTAGTCCAAGCTACACATGGTGATACTTTCTCAGCAACCCTCTTTTATCCTCTCTCCTGCCTACAGGCGCACAAAACTTTTCTAAGCAATAGCTGTTTCTCCCTATCTAGGTGCCACGTTTTATTTTCATCAGGTAGTGTCTTAGCTGAGAAAAGAGTATTTCCAATGAAGCTACTAAAAGAAGAAGAGTAGGTTTACACTACTCTGTTACTGGCCACTGAGCTTGATTTAATGCAATCTATGCCAGTAATAAAACAGTCATTTTTCCAAACAGCAATGAAATATCTCTTTAGCTGCCTGTCAACATCAACAAGAATGCCAAGGCAGGAGGACCTTTCACCCTGAGAATCCATATAGAAGAGGTATTAACCTCCTGGAAATGCAAATCTGAATTCTAGAATATATTATACAATAGTGCAGGGGAAAAGCATAGTGTCTAATCTCTGGTAGAATGAAAATCCTATCTACAGGAGAAACACCTTTGTTTTATAAATACATTATGAAATTCTCAACTCATTAATATTTGATTAGACATATTTTGTCTCAATTTATATTCCATAAGATTTCAGAAAAACTCGATCACAATTTCTCTACTACGAATTAATATTTTATTCAATGTATTGAGTACTGTATTTATCCCTGTTCATGTGAAATCTTATGAATAGTTTCTGTCTTTGTCTGTCTACTAGTACACAAATACTGATGTAAATTGACAGTGGTGTAATCAACCTTTTGTTTTTCCATATGTCTGCAAAAGTTGAGACTTTAGCTTATACCAACATGTTAGATGACTACATCAGAGGAAGGGAAGAGAAAGGAAGAATTTGCAATCTGAAATAAAACCTAGATGAAACACAAAAGTGGAATTTTCATTTCTTTATTACATTCAAGTAACAGTCTTGATACTGATCATACCTGAATTCTCCAGTATGCAAAAAACACAGCCAGAGCAGAATTTTATCTGACACTGTTATCACATTATAGACAATTGAATAATCAGTGTCATGTAGTACTACTACTAGTTAGTTTCTCATTTAAATTTGTGATGTAGTTAATCCTATTACTAAAAAGCACTGTTTCCTTTAAAACACCTCGGAAGTATTGAATTATGTACTTTTTGTACTTTTTTTTTTTGTTACCTTTAGCGTAATTATACACCCCAGAAATATCCTACCCATTTTGAAAGGCTGAAATATGTCATTCCCTACAAATATTTATTCTGACATAACTAGTCAAAATGCCTTTCAGTTTGTAGAAAAAAATCTGACAGTGCCTAATTGTGGAGGTAAATTGCTCAAGTTATGGAAAACAGGAAAGGCCAATACATGGCATAATACTTTCACAAAGGACACTTTAGAGACTTAGTGTTTGGAAGATTAGCAGAGCAGATGTTAAATGAATATTTTTAAATTATGTTTCCTAATTTGTAAATACAATTTTTCCTTGGTCTTCTGTATGATAAACAAAACATTCATGGCAATGGAATCAGAAAGTTTTATGTGCTGCATAATTTCTGTTTTGCTGTTGGTCAGTTATCTAGCCTCACCAAGCTTAAAATTGTATTGTTGGTGAATTTAACCAAGATTACATAAAGATTTTAGGTAACTACATTTTAAGCTTTCAGATGACTAAGAAACATGAAAAAACCCCTAAAATTAACATCATCAAGATGATGATTATTATTGGAAAATAAGAAACTAGGTACCTGATCCATAGCACCTACCCTTCACATCTCAGGAGAGTCATCTCCACGCTCAGGGCTGCTAGAATACATGCCCACATTTTTCAGAATGAAAAAATTATTTAGTAATCAGACAACAAGCATTTATAGACAAGAGTAGAGATGGAGTTGCACAAGCCTGTCAATGGGTCCATAAAAATACCCATTCAGACAAAAAGGCCTTATCATACAATCCATCCCTCTTGTGTAAGTCAGCTTCTGGCGTGAGCGAAAGGAGACACTGGATACAAGCCCTCCTGACAGAAACTTTCTGTGTAACTGTATCACTAATGAACTAAAAGATAAAAAGGACGGTATATGAAATGTTGTGACAGCCACAGAGATTTCCTAGGTCCCTTGCTGTTCCTGAGTAATAGCAACAGTTTATGTTTTCAGTGGAAGTAGTCCTAGTCAAATGTGGAAACACATTTTCAGTCACAAACTGATTTTTCTTTTTTTTTTTCTTTCTTTCTTAAATAATTGAACATATAAAAGCAGAAGATAAGAAGTTTGGATTTATTGTCTTCCACTTTGTTCTCCTGGTGAACTTATAACCCAGATAATAAAATAACCTTCCTATTTAGCAAGAACTTTGAGTAAGTCAAAATATTACCCTGTTAAACAGTACTCAGAAATGCACAGTAGGCTACCAGTTTGTGTTTTTTCTTGAATATTCTGTTTTGTTCTTGAAGCTTGATGCACACTGAAAGGAAATGGGAGGGCTGGTTCAGACCAGGAAAGAACAAACCTCAATCTCTGCCTGAGCTTTTTTAAGGATTAGAAAATATTGGCATAGTGCTGCAAAATTGGGGATCAAAACTCCACTATAAGGGCTTCATTTTGGAAAGTATGACAATGTAATATTTTGTTTCATTGTTACAGCACATCCTGATATTTTATATGGGTGTGACGGGTTCAAAAAGAGCATAGTGAGCTCAGGAATATTTTTAAACAATCCAAAGATGATGCTTAAAGGCTGAGGTGTAACTGCAAATCAAAGGAATAAAATTAGATACAGCAGAAATTAGGCCAAAATGAGGACTGAGAGAATGGACCATGCCAACCTGAAATTAGAACAGAGCAGTGTTGGAAACTGAAACAAATTCCTGGAGGATCCTATGGCAAAGATCCAGCTGTTTTCTTGTTTCTCTGTGTAGTCTTTGGATTCACAAGCCTTAAGAAATTCAGTAAGTTACTGAAGACCTCTGAGAGCCTTCATTAGATAAGGCTGAAATACATCCTGCTTTGTCTTCCTTTCTGCATCTTTCTTTTTCTTTTTTTTTTTTTAATAATGTCTTAACAACTACATGGAATAAGACAAGCCCACAAAAATGTGAAAGCCCACTTCAGCCTAAAAATGCTCACTGAAGGACACACATCCTAGCTAAGGTGGTTGTCCTACACTGGGGAAGTTTTGGACCTACTGTGCTTAGATGAGATCTTCTTCTCCAGTAAATTCAGTGGTTTTTGGGACATATTCAAGTTGTTTCCCATTGTAAGCTTGCCTTACATCAGTAAGCTGGTAAATGTATGTTCTATGCAGACATCTGAAGTCTTCAGGTGTGGCATCTGGGCTAGACAGAACTACAGTGCAGTAATTACACATCTAGAAATCCCAGACAAATGTAAAAAAAAAAGCCTCAAATTCTTTTAGACAGCATTTCATTTCAGGGAAAGAGAATATGCCCAGAGCTATTGTGTTTGTTTTTCTCCCTGGTTTGTCAGAAGCTGAAAAGCATTCTTAAAATTCAGACTGCAAAAGAAATAATCCTCTGGTTTCTAAAGAGAAGGATTTCAAGTCAAAAAAGGACTTTATTTGAACATCACTGTCTAGGAAAACACTCTAAGATGTTTTGACCAATTTTTTGTTGTAGAAGGGATACATGTTTTTGTTAGATCCTTAAGGAAGAGAATTGAAAGTATTACAGCAGTTCCAGGGATAATTGCTTTTTTTGCGATATAGATGCAAAATTACTACATAAAAATTGAATTTACTGTAGCATTTTCCCAATTAATTCTTCTTTTTCTGAGATGTAGAATTAACTTTGGTTTAGTTACTACAGGAAACAAACATCAACATAATTTGAGACAGCTGAACAGAATTTTTCCTTTATCCTTCCTATCTTTTCTCAAATGTAGGGGCTTTTAAACTTAAAATGTATATCAACCATTGTTTATAAAACAGTGTGACTTCTCCTGCTCTTTGTATAATTTTTACTGTGCTCAGAAAAGCATGAAATATTTCTTAACAAAGTTTGCAAATACACTTATTAGCTTTAAGTATCTGTAAATTTCACTCTGCATTTGCCAAATTCTCTTCATAAAGCATACAATTATCTGCCATGATGTGATTTTACACCCAGTAGTCCCACAGACTGAAGAAAGCAAGGGCTGGATCTCTGGTTTGGATCTTTCTCCGGTGAGGAAAACTATACTACAGAGAGTCAAAAGGACAGAGCCAGTTTCCTACTTCACTTGAATGAGTACAGCTTCTTATAAACTTTTTCTTCCTATAAAGGGATTTTATTAAGGGTCTTCCTTACTAAAACCTGACCAATCCTGTTCTTTTTCAGTGTATTTTATCATTAAGAAACAGTAAAAACAAACAAAGTGACAGATACATGAAAAACAGCACTTTAAAAGAACAGATTCATAATATTTGAGGTTTGGAGAGTTGTTCTGTTATCCTTCCAATACCTTAAATGACATTTTCAGGCCAGAAGGGTTATTAACAACTTAGTTTTAAAGCTCTTGAAAATCCAAACACTGGCTACTACAAGGGTGCAGAGGACACGTTTCTGTTTCTGACTCCAGCCTCTCCCATGTCTGTCAGCATGTCTGAATTAGAGCTGATCTGATTATTATGTTAAAATATAGAGTAACAGTAGAGGCAAATGAACTGCTGGCTCCAGGTAGTCTCCGGGGTTGTATATACGTCTGCAGTGCTGCCATTGCTTGTCTGTTGCTACAAAGCTCCATCACTGTGAAAGAATCAAAAGTTCTATACAGCAATATCAGTGTCAATATCTTGTTTGTGCTTATCCTCTGCTCTAAGTAAGAGCAGGGAAAATCATAAAATCATCAGCACTCCTATTTGTTCAGTGATGAGATTAGATAGACAAAAAGGTCCTTTCTACCACCAACTTCTGGTACATCATGTGCAACATGACAGAGTTCTTAAACTATTAGCTAATACTTTGTTTCTCAGAATCCTTTTCACATTGTAAACTAGTCTAAGTCATCATTTGTTTTGGTTTGGGTTTGGGGAGGTGTTTTTTCGTTATATTTTTGTTTGGTTTTGTGGGATTTTGTTTGCTGGTTTGTATATTTGTTTGTCTCCACGGAATCCCATTGAAAAGAAAAAAGTTACCAGAGGCTTGACATTTTAGTGCATGTTAGAATAAGCACAGACTGGAACATGGTAACTAACCCTGTACTTAATTGCTGCAGTGCAGAAGCATAGTGGGATGAAAAATTAGCAAGTCAGGATATGTGAGGGAAACCCCCAAGCCTTCTGACAAATGTGATAAAGGGTATCCTAAACTGAATTTTCTTTTTAAGTATTGAATTATGGCTATATACATGTAAGCAAGATGAGAACTTTTTAAGGAGAGGTGATACTAGATTTTCACAATGAAAAAAAGACATTTTCTGGGACACCACTTTTCAGGTCTGAAACTGAAGATATAGGTATAGTGAAGCAAAGCACTGTTGGAAACAACTTCTTATCTGATTATTTGATGAGAAGGGCTAATGCAAAAAGTTGTCTGGTGCCTGGTGATAAGAGTAGGTTGTTACTTAGGGGAGAGAGGAAAGGGTAGGAAACTACTGTGTGCCAGAATTGGGAAATATGCAATTATTAAAAACAAAGCTTCACATTTAAGTGGTTAAAAATTCAGAATTTGATTCAGTAACTTGCCTGGACCTAGTAATCTAAAAGGGACTATAATCCAAATACAAATAGGTTTTTAGATCATTCAGGATCCTGAACATATTTTGTGACTTCTGATAACTATATTGAAAATGAAAAAGGAAGGAAAGCATCTAAATGACCATTAAAATTTGTGTTGGTGTCTAAATGTCAAGTATGGGATCCAGTGGAAAAGTTGTAAATTAGATTTACTTAAGACAATATTAAAGCTCTGCGTTTGAAACATCAGTGAGGTCTCCTCATTGCCAGTTATTTTGTAATCTAAGAGAGAAGGTAAATCTGCATAGGAGATGTCAGGGATAAGCCACAGCTGAACTAGACATTGAAAAATATGCTTGTTTCCCCCCCACACTGACAATCTGTGACAAGATGATGTAAAGCAGCATTTACCAACAACTCGTAAGAGATTAGGCAGTTGTCAAAAGAGGTGTCAATAGAGGCTTTAGCAATTGCTTCCTGAAAGATTTCAGAGAAAACCACTAAGCTGCAGCTGGGTTCTGATAGCTCTTTACAGCTGTGCACAGCTGAACAGGTGTTATGTTTACCTGTACCTTTAGTTCTAGCTTGGTATGTGATGGTTATGATGACAGTAACAATCATTTTTATATACATATATTATGAATGAAGTGTAATTCATTATCAGCCATGCAATCTTTCTCTCTCATTTTTCTTCATAACTGTGTGTCTTGATCCCCATAAATAAAACCATAATTACTGATGCTTTTGTTTAACATGATTTATACTTGTGATAATGACAAAGTCTCCCTTGGTAACTCTAAGTGCCTACTGCTGAGCTCCTCTGCAGCAAGCTTTCTCTGTTTGAGACATACTGTCTCTAAAAGAAACCTTTTTCTACTCTATAACAACACCAAGATAGTAGAAAACCAATGCAGTCTAATTTTTTCCAGATTAAGTCACTTTGTCTTAAGCAGTTAGCCAGAACTTGGGATCATTTACATGAGAGGAAATGAATGATACAAGATAGTCTTGGAGAAAAGGACATTTATTTATGAAGGAAGTAGACCAGCTTCTATATCTTCAAACATATTTAAAAAATAAAAAAGCCATTTGGAATCTTATTTTCTGGTTGTCTTTGTCATGATTTCCAACTCTTCATTTCCTATTTGTCTAAGGAGGATACCTGCCCTCCATAGGATTATGTTCACATCCAAATCTCCAACTTTTCTGATGCCATTCTTTTCAGTTTCCTAGTTCAGCTTATACCTTCCCAAGCAGTCCCCTACTTCTGGTATTCTAAGTCCCAGGAAAAAAATGGCAAAGGTAGGCCCAAGCCAGAATCACTATATTTGCAGGGGAAAAAAGGTAAATTTTATGATTCAAACATGGATTCAAAGCCAAAATTTTGTCCCTGTTTTTATATGCCAAACCAATATCCTTGAATATCATAGTCTACATGTAGCAGGGATAGAACAAAGAACCAGAAACTGTATTCCAAGTCTTCCTCTAAGGGTCATACCCACAAAATTTGTAGATAAAGCATTAATTAGGTGTTCTATAATACAGTATAGCACAATAATTTATTGCATATTCAAATAAGACACCACTCGATATGAAGAAGTTAAATGTAAGGCATTATAGCTTTATGATGAACATTGTCATCATAATTAAGTAAAAACATTTGCTGCAACATGTGATATTTTTAGATGAAAAAACATATAGCAAAAAGGAACCAATTTGTAAGTGAAGATATTTTTTTTAAATGTAAATATAGATTATGATTTCAGGACCAAATACATGCATGTCAGAGAGAATTTTGAAAAGGACAGTGGACAACTTCCCAATTTCAAGTTCACTCTATTTTTCCCTCCCTTCTCTTTTTCTTTTCTAGTTCCTTGTCTAGTATGTGAGAAACAAAGCCAATTTCTGTAAGCCTTTCCTGATTATTCTGTCCTGTCTGTGTACAATAGAATATGCTGTGGAGGGAAGAGACACATCTCCCTCTCCTCTGCAGACACAGACCATGAAGTTACTTCACAGAACTGTTCCTCTTTGATCCACAATCAGACAACTTTTTAAAAGGCAAAGTGGTTGTATGCATGGAAACAGCAGGAAGGAAGCCTCTCCATATGACCCTTTGTAATGCAAGACTGCACGTGCATTTCTTGCACAAGAAACAAGACTCACTCCAGAGCATTAACAACTTGAAAGTTCAAAATGACACAGAAAGGAAACATTATAGATTTTTTTTCAAACAATAAAAATAATAAAAAGTAGAGGAGATGTTATGATTTTGGGATTTTAGTTTGTTTGGTTTTTGTTTTTTTTGTCACAGCATCATCATACAATTCAATTTCATACATTTTTCTGGCAGTATGGCTGTAGATAAGCTAAGAGAGAAAATGAGACATGCTGAGGCCTTTTCATTGTTGCATACCTTGAGCATTTATTTCCAGTAACTATTGACTTGGGCAAGATATCAAAAAATTAATTAGAACCCAGCTTTACAAAGGATGCACTGGCACTGTTTAAATTGTTTTTCATTAATACTTTTTACTATACAGTCCTAATTTCATTTCTTCACAATTTCTGTTTTCCCCTTATAGCACTGATATTTTGCCACCTTTCTTGGAGGAGATAATGATAGAATTAATCCAGTTATTGAATTACCACTCTCTAAAAAGATTATTTCATATATGGGGACAAGTGGGAACAAATCAATCTGCTCATCGATTGATTGAAGGCGAGTTTACACATGCAGCATTTTTAGAGGGCAGAGAAGATCAGAAGGACCTTAGAAGTCAGCATCTCCATCAAGTCAAGGCATCTTGTACTCAGAACTGAATTGTTAAGGAGCCAGTGAGTCTGTTGATTTATATACTTTAAAAAAAAAAAAAAGCATCAATACATCCTACTCTTTTATTAAAATTGGTTAATACGTTGAGATGAAATGTATCTGATTTTTTTTCTGGAAAAGACAAATATTTGACTGAAAATACTTGTTAATGTTCGTAATTTTAGCTGAAAGTCATTATTTAAAGAAAAACTGAATTTAGGCACCTAGGCTCTGTTTCTAGTTATAAAGTGAGATGATCAATCCAGAAGTTAGTGAGAACTTCAGTGAGATTTACTAATCTTTGAAAGAGTAATATGAATTTCTCCTGTCAGTATGTGAAAGAAAGCTAACCCAGGTTAGCCTGGCTCTCATAAATGCTTCAGTAAATTTGATTTTTTTTTTTCTGATGAATTGGCACTTTGTTATTTGGGCTCACCTCTTCCCCTCTGCCTCATCAGGAAATTTTTATCCATTTCTAAAAAAATTAATGCTACAAGATGTCTGGGAATATATTACATTTCAAAGGACTCCATAACAGTCTTTTTGATGTAATACTCTATCTATTAGTGAACACAATCTTTTTCTGTGCAGTTTTAATCAACTTCTGAAAGACATTATTAAGCAGCCTTTTAGTTAATACATTATCCTAGAGGTTTAGTTTGTTTTATATTGCTTGCAAGAATTTTTTAATAATTGAAAATATATTCAACAAATTTCAGAAAAAATATGTGTACTGAAATTGAAAACAGAGTCATCACCAACCAACACTCCAAACCCCATTAAATAAATATTCATCGTTTCCCAAAGACGTGGCTTTCAATGACATTCTACAGATAATTGACATGTATTTACCTATCTAAGACCAATCTTCTGAAGAGGAAATTGTCTTGAGTAGATACCCTGTTCATGTTCTTGGCAGACCTTAAGCATGTGCTTTAAATTTGATCATAATTACAAATGCTGTCTAGAGGGTGAATGTTTTCCTTAACTATCAGCTGTAAGAAGAGAAGAGCTTGTGAGTTTTTCCTGTCCTCTTTGTAGAATGTCCAGCAAAAGACATTCAAGATAGCTCAATTCAGACTTTGGATATTAATGTAATGTACCTTAAAATATGAGGAACACTTAGGACAAGCAAAAATAAAAATCTAAAATCCATATAATTAATAGTACAGCCTGAGATGAAGTATCATAAGCCTCAAAACTATGTCTTTCCTCCTAACTGAGAGCTAAAAGGCACAGCAAATATCCTCTGTAAAGAAAAAAGTATATTGAAGAGATGAAGGGAATATTCAGAGTAAGAACTGACAAATACTAGTGAAAGCAAAAAGATTGACTTGGAAGCTGATGACTGATTGGAATATCAGAATCCTAGAAACTGGGCCCCAGGCCAGTATTCTCCTCCAATCGTTATTTCCCTCTGGAATTGTCTTGTTCCAGAGGATGTCAATCCTGGAGTCCATTTGGGTTGGAGGTTTTCTTGATCTAAGATAAAAATTTTATATGAATGTCTTTGCATTGGTAACAGCAGTGGCACAAGGTCATCCACTCAATACATGAAGTTTATGAAGGGAAATATTATCTAAGAATATGTCACTTTTCCTAAATTATTAAAAAAAAAAAAGTAAAATTGTTTGTTTCAAATAGAAAAAAGCAAAGGAAAACTCAGCTTTTATCAGTGTTTAAACGTTACCAGAATCATTCTGGTGAGATAAGGGGACATGTTGCATGTTTTTGATTTTCCTTTGAAGAAAATGCAATCAGAATTTGGTCCATCTACTCAACAAGTCTGAAATCCTGCTTCCACAAACTAACCCTCTGAAAGTTAATTTATTTATATATATACTTACAAAAGACTCTATTCCGCAGAATAAAGGGCTCATTTCTGAACTAATTCCACTGTGCAACTTGAGTTCAAAAATTCCTTCATAATTTCAATAAATGATCAGTTGGCTACAGGGACTTACTCTCCTTTTATCTTTCACAGCTTCCCCAGAAACAGCTCTGAATGTGCCAGATCTTGGAAGCATGCTGA
This sequence comes from Poliocrania exsul, assembly GCA_035041345.1. Lineage (NCBI taxonomy): Eukaryota > Metazoa > Chordata > Aves > Passeriformes > Thamnophilidae > Poliocrania > Poliocrania exsul. The sequence goes on along the minus strand of JAWWLZ010000172.1, from coordinate 43,851,855 downwards.
AATCTGGCTGGTGATAGTAATCTTAGATTAGTCCTGACAGAAATATTCTGTTTGGGAACAAAATTGAATTATGAATTTTGATTGTGATCCAAATTTTCAAGTGGAAATAATTTTTATATAAATATAGCACTTTTTGACAGACTGTTTTCATACAATTTATTTAAAAATAAAACAAAACTACATTTATTCTCAAGATATCACTTTGACATGAATGGCCAATAGTTTTCACTTTGAAAATACAAATACGTTATCCAGCCTTTTTTGTGGCAAACTTTTAGTAACTGCTTCAACAATCTCCCAAGTTTATAAGTTCCACACATCAATTAAAAATCACAAAACAGTCAAACAATATTTTGAACCTGAATTCCAAATATATTTATGGCATTTAAATAATAAACCCTTCAGAAAATACTCTGAACTTCTTATATTCCTCAATTTTTTAGTTATTTAGAATATACGTTATTTTTTTTTCCCCACTAGAAAAAAGTTAAAGTAGAATTCTTCTTGTAAGAAAAGTGAACTGACAAGACCCAAGATTTTGGAAAACACTGAAAAATATGCTGGAAAAAAAAAAAAGAAAAAAAGAATATAAAAAAGCATTAGTACCTCATTTAAGTACTGTTAGCTAGTACAGCTAAAATGTAATATTAGCAAAGATAATGTTGGCAAAAAAGTGTGTGCTTGAAATTATTAACAAATTGATATAACATATTAAATTTTCTATAAATTTGTAGTGCATTATGAAGCATTATACAAATGTTAATTATTATGTCTGCTGTAGTAATGTCTTCTAAAGCTCACTCTTTCAAATATTTCATACTTTAAATAGAAAATTGTGCCAGAAAGTATATTAATATACCTTATATAGATATCATAATATATATTATTATATTAATATTAAGGAATGGAAAATTGTCCCCTCCCTTACTGCCTATTATGTATAATTAACTTCAGAGAGTATTCTGTTAAAACGGTTTTGTCCCAGGATTTTATGGAGTTTTTGCCCTACTAAACCTAGATCATACGCTGAATGTAATTAAAATATAATATACTTCAAACTGAGACCTAACAACAGGAATTTAGTCATTGACAACCTGGTATGGTGTTATTCCTAGCTGATGAGGCATTTTCTTTTATTTTCAAGTGATCAGTATACAGGTGCAGCACACTTTATGGGCAGTCCTGGAGAGAGAAGCTTCTCTCTTTTCCCAGAACACACATAACAGATATAAAATACCATATAAACATTTTCCACATCATCACATTTCCCAACAGGACTACTCTGCGTGAGAAGTTTTGTCTTCTAGTCTTGTTCAGTTTTCATGTTTAATTTTCCTGTAGGAAAGGGTTGCCCGATGTATGCTGTGTACAGGTGGGATCTCTTCTTTCCAGTTCAGATAAAGTTCACCAGTTTCTAGGTCTTTTCACATTACTGTGCCTTAGGCTCCCCATTCTTCTAAATCCGTCTTGAAAAGAGCACTCTAAAGGAAAATAATTACTCTCTTTCTAGGATATTTAGCATGTTTTAATCCTGCCTAATTTTCAAATTTTAAATTAAGAAAATGTTTTGATGGGACTACCTTATATAAAACAAGAGTATGTGTTTGGTTTATTATTTAGCGCATTAGCAGAGATTACCATCAGATATTTACCTCATAGTAATTACCTACCAAGTGATGGTGAAAGATTGAACATGATCACCTGTTCAGTGGACAAGACACCAAGTTTTACTGATGCTGTATTAGGACTTTACTGTCTTCCTCTTCTGAAGCCACTGAGGCATGTTCTGACAGGCATGAGAAGATTTCAGTAACTCTCAGACAGATTATCTGTACTTATCTTCCTTCTTAAATCATTACTATTGTCAGCTGCCTATGGCAAAAATACAATTTACAGCATTAGGCACCAATGACAAGATACCAATCTGAATTTTCTTCTGGCAGAGACTGACAATCTAGAAGCCACACAAAGCATGTAGCCCAGCATCTAAGTGAAAATATCCCTCAACAAATATACACGAAATATCCTGAGTCAGCAAATATTTTGAAAGGAAAATACATCTTTCCTGATTAAAATACCTAGGCAGATACCTAGGGACAGATCTCTGGACTGGTGAAATTATCTATGCTGTAATTGTCTAAGGAGAAATGCTGACTTAGAAGAAATGCTTCAAGTAAATTAGGGACAAATCCTCAGCTCTTGATCTTGGCCTCCTGCAGGTCTCGGCCTTGTTTTTTACTTTTTTTTTTAATTGTTCTAAACATGTTTATAAGTTGTATGGTTATCAATTTACATGCATGTGAGATTTTATCTGAATCTTCTCCCAGTTTCCCAGCATCAGCATGTAAAATATTTGTACCTGCCAAGACCTACATTTTTATGTCCCCAGGTAAAAGCTGAGGTTAGAATTGCAACTTTCATGTAGAAACAAGGCCGAAACACTCATCCTACACAACAGGCAATAAACTGGCTCATGTATGAGACTTATGTTGCACATCCAGTACTGCTATGGGTCTCTGTAAATTAAAGGGTAAAAATTTCCTCAGGTGTACACTGGAGACAGAATCCTTCACACAAATACTGCTATTACAAGTAGTCCATTCATATACTTATCACTTAAAAATGTCAAACTAGTTTACCTCAGTGATTATTTCACCATCTTCTTACATCTTATGTATGAAATAGCTATATATTCTTTCATGGCATTTTTTAATAACGGTGACTGTGCCTTTTTTGTATTACCATCTCTTTCTACTTTTTTATTTTCCTTGAACGGTGAATTGCTGTGTTCCCCAGATTAACACGAAAATATAGAAAATAAATCTATAGGATAATAAATAATGAAATCTTTGTAAAAATAAACATATTCTGGAAGAATAAAATTTGAAAAATACCAATACTACTGAAGAGTTTGAATGACAAGGAATACTAAACATTTTAACCACTCTTTAGTAAGTTCAGTCAGTGTTTTCCAGTAGTCTCACCGAACCTAAATTAAGCCTGAAGACTACAAGTTTTTAAGTTTATTCTACCACTCAGGATAATTTGTCAGATTTCTGAATTCTAGGCCTTTTCTACAGCACTAAACTAAAGGAAGGTGCATTATTAGGGATACAGCGAATGCATTCCATATTTTATTGGCAGGGCAAAGGTTAGTGTCATTCTTTACCTTTCCCCGTTAAAAAGTACTTCCTTTTTCCCTCTAGGTGAAGCACAATATCCACTGCAAAAATCCTGAGACTAATCTGATTTGGCGGTCCATCAGCACAAAGAGTTAACCAGTCTTGACCTTCACAGTGCCAAGGGAGTAAAGACTGATAAAGCACTGTTAAACTATGGATACCCTAACTTCTCAGTAATGCAGTCTTCATAACACTATCAACTGCCTCCTCGTGATGCAGTACAGCTTTGTGAATTCACTAGCCAGGAGCTGATGGTCATGGTTCACAGGACATGTAGCACAGGGAGTCTTTGCTCCAAGGATTTTTCATGCACTTATTGCATTGTACATATATACTTTTGGGAGTGGGGGTGAGGGTGGTGGTAAAGATACAGAACTCTTCTACCACTATTCTGTGCAGTGATACTGCTCTTGTCTCTTGATGGTCATTGAGCCTCCAGTCCCTCAAAAAGAGCTTCCCCTGGTGTCCTGAAGAGCAGACTCCCACCAGAATATAGTCTGAGATTTTAGGCTCTGCCATGGAGAAGAAAGTTTAATGTGGATGAGAGCTTTCTAAGAAAAACAACTGAGACTGGATCTCTCACACGTAGCAAAAAAATCCTGAGCATGAGTCATGCATTGCAGTCTGAAAAGGATTAGATTTGCAAACTCGAAGCATGTCACTTCATATCTCCTAAATGGGGGCAATTGTTTGATATGATCAAGGACTTTCTTTTCCTTCTTTGTGTCACTATAATCAATCTCACAAGAACTCTCCATAAAACCTTCCTGTGAACACAAACCTTCTCCGAGTTACATTTCTCTGGACAGAGAACAGAGAGACATCCTGTTGACCCTCTGTTCCTTGGGACTGCAAACACCCACACTGCAGGGCAAAGGGAGGCAACCTCCCACTGTAAAACTTCATTAGTGTTTTCAAGGAAAACAGGAACTGCACTACATTTTGCCTGAAGCATCTGTAAGCATGCCTTGAGAATGCTTTCCAGAGCAAATCCAACCTACTAGAAAGCTGTGAGACAGAATCCCAAGGTGACTCTACATTAAGAGAGAAGCCAGACTTTCAGACTAAGCAATAGTGCAAGACCTCTGCTCATTATAAGCATAGAGTTTAAGCACCTAGGAAACACCATTTAAAAACTAGGGCACTCTTGGACCTTTAGCTCTGCTAAAGTTAGATACAGTTGATTAGATTTTAAATTTCACTGCCTAAATCTGATATAAATGTCTTGTGATTCCTCTTCCAAACCTGCATCCAAGTCCACAAGGTTATATAGGAATTCTGTTACAGAGCTAGAAATTAAATCCCAAACTCTTAAGAAAACAAGTTATACAAACACTGGATGTTTTAGCTGGAAAACTGAACACATTTTTCAGTTTATCCTGATAGTAAAAACAGTTGTTAAAGGCTTTCAGGTATGCAGAGAGGTGTGCACTGTGTGAATCAAGAGAGAGAGCACATCTTTTGCTGACCCCAACCTTTCTTTCAACTGAAAATCTTTTACTAAGCAAAATTAAAGGTTATTTATAATGTTTTATGACTTTAACTAATTTTAAAACTCAAAAATACAATTTTAAAATGCCAATATTGCTTGAAAGTTGTCAGAATTTACTATTTTGACCTTTCATTTTTATTTTTTCAGTTTTGTGAAACCACTTTAAAGCAGGAAGATATACTGACAAACACTCTTATTCTCTGAAAACTATATCTTGTTAATTTGGTGTTTCCTAAAGAAACTTCACTATTCTGTGAGTCCAAAGATATCTTCTTACCCATTGAACTATACTTCATCACTAATAAGTTGCTGATAATAGAGTTATTCTCCACAAAAAATTCAGCTGCACTTCCATTGCCAATATTGGCCTTAAAGAACTTTTAACTTCTAAATTAAAGGGAAGTCTTTTTAAATGAAAAGAAAATCACTCTTTAATGCATGTGAAATTTTCTCAAGGAAGCCTTATATTAATTAAGATTAAAAAGGGGTTTTTTTTAATCAAGCCTAATTATAGTGTCTGAAAGTACAGCTTCTTTGAACTCTTATTTCACAGAGGAAGGGAGGAGGAAATCCTTCCTATTTTTTCATTTGAAAACAAGTTTTGATCTAATCACATTTGGTTAACCAATTTTAGTGAAGTTTGTGCTTTTTTCATGTTCCTAAGAGGTAGAGGAGAAAAATATTTGGGTAGCAAGGGAATTATAGTATTATTTATAAACCTTAAAAACATAAAATACTGCATTCGAATTAGGACTCTGAAGTTCCTGTTTTTCTATGAAATCTCCTTGATCTGGATATCAAGGGGATAATCTCAAAGGAGAAGGGTTTATTTTTATCTGAAACTTCTGGACCCAGTCAGAATTCAAGGGTGATTAGAGGCTTCTTCTGCTGATACTTCACTGTATTTATAATTGACACTGTGTTATCATGGCTCACAGCTCTCCATAGAAAGTGATTTTTCATTGCAGTTCCAATGAAGAACAGAATTCAAAGGGCAACATCTATCATGCTGGATGTGCTTTGGCAGAGTCTATTGCTCATCTCTGTAGAACAAGCACTGGGCTCAGAGCACCACTGCAGCACCAGGTGGTACTTGAGGATAAGGTGTTCTGTGATCATTCCTCTACTTTTTTTTCCTTATATTCAGCTCTGGAGCAATATTCCTCGTCAGTGCTGATCTCTGCCCCTGATAAATATCCCAGCATCTTCCAAGATCCTGTGTAGTGATGCACTGTTTCTATCCCAGGCAGAAATAGTCTCAGGCAATGCCAACAGGTCAAAGAGCAACATACAGATCTCTTGGGGAGCCACCACATGTTCATAATAATGCCTATACTTTCTTTTGTTAATATTGTGGATGAAAACTATCACTGAGAGCCCTGTCAGCACCAAAGACCTCCAGATGAGAGAAATCTCTGTTAAAATGTGAGAGAAGTTGAACAAAACAAACTGTCAATTCTGAAACATTCTGGTGAAGGAGAAGTGGTCTGCGGGAGAGGGAAAGCTGCATTGGTATAAACTGGTGGAATCTTTTATCTCCTATATCCTGCTTGTTAAAATTTGATCTCAGTCAAAGGCAGAAGTCTGTGGTCCCAGGATGGCAACAGTTAGGATACAGACAAGAAGGAAAAGACGTCTGCAGAGGTCTCCACGGGGGTTGGGCCTGCCAACAGCAAGACTACCTCTCAGAGCTGTAGGTACAAGTTCAATGGGAGCCAGAGAGACCATCTACTAGTGTCTAATGAATAGCTGAATAGCCTCCAAACTACAGACTTGAGTTACTAATGAACTTGAAAGTTAATTAACATATTCCTAGTTTAGAAGAAAATATCACATTTTGAGTTGTAAATTCCTGCTGAATTCTTACAGTAACTTTTCCTCTTGAAAGGGAGCAGTTACTTCACCTTTGTCTGTTTCCTCATCTGTGTAACAAGGTTGATCATGCTTAGAAGTATATCCCACAGTAGCCTGGCAATGTTCTTTTAACATAACAAAATGCTGAAAAATGCTAATTATAATAATTCCTATGACTATTCCCACCCCAAGTAATGACAACATTGCAGAAAAAAAAGTACTTGTATTGGAATAACAGCACAATTTATTTATGAAGGGATTGTCTTCTGTATATGTCTTAGTCTTGTCCAAATATAAAAATACAGTGAGCTGAAGTTATTCCATATTTATTCAGTTTTGAATTTTAATGAACACAAATGCCATAAGCCCATGAAATTTTTAAAACCAAAAGATGAATTAGATTAATCCACTTCACAGCCCGTCATGTTCTGGCAAAAGGTATTGTGCAGACTTTTAAGTAAATAATATTTAATTTAATTTAATTATTTAGCTATGTAGTGTATTTATCTCAGCTCAAGAGAGATAGTGATTAAAATGCAGAGACTGGGAATCCTAATATCACTATGTAAATTTTCAACATGTTCTTAAGCAATCATGTTAAAAATCATGTAAATGACCATAATTTTCCTGAAAAGTCTGCATTTATTCCAATTTATAGATGCCAAAGATGATCTTCCTTCTTCTTTAGTGCTGTCATACTCCTGTCCTAGAGAGTCATGAAACAAAACTAATACTAGCAGCTCTTGGAAGTTTAGAGGAATTGTGAGCAGATTCAGTTGTCGATAATAATAAAACTCTGGGTGGGAGGAGAATTGCACTAGCTGGGCCATGGACAGACCCTATGGCTGGAATAGCAGTGAACACAGAAGGTGAGTAGTTTTCTAGTCCATTAAAGACATGAGGCACATGAAGGTTAGAACAATTCAATGTGCCTTAAGCTAGTAGCAAATGTGGGTTTGCCAATGAGGGAAGTGCAACAGAGCTGGAAGGCCACCACCCACCCAGCAAAGACATCATAGGGCGATGGCTGTGCTGTCCAGTGTCCCACTGCCCCCTGACTGCTGCGACTGGCCAGGGTTGAGAGCTGAGGGGCTCACACCCTGAGCAGCAGCACCGGCTGCCTCTCTCATTGCCTCAGTCACAAAGAGGAAAAGCAAACAGGAGAATTTTGCATGAAGCTGCTCTAGAAAAGCTGTTTTAGTGAGTGAGCTATAAAAAGCTTGGAGTCCATCACAGGTAGTCCAGACTGAGAGGAAGATGGAAAAAGCAAGGCTTCCACTGTGCCTTCTGTCTTCTGCCTCAGTCCAGCCCTTTGCTTTCACAAGCATAATATCCACTCATTAAGTCCTAATTAGAATTAATTATCTTGACTCTCCATCTGCCCAGGTTTTCATGTTGCCTTCAGCCTTCCAAATTCTTCCCTTCATTTTCTCCCCAAGAAGGTGAGAGGCCTTGAAGGCTTTGCTTCCTCTCTCTAAGAGAGACCCTTCTCTTAGAGTGCTCTGAGACCCTTCTCTCTTAGAACACTCTTTAACAATTCTCTCACACTCTGGTATTTTTAGACGGCAAGCCAGAAGTTTCACTGCACAAGGAAGGAAAGCAATTTACAGCTTCTTATAGAAACATAGCCACTTCTAGTTCATTTGGTTTTTTGTCTTGATTATTAACACCTTTTTCATCTCTCTGTAATTTATTCATTATCTTTAGTCAAGAAATGTTAAAGGGAGGGGTAGGAGTGAAGAAGGAGGTAAGTGTACTTGTCAAAATGGGAAACAGATGTTCTATCAGTGACTGGAGACAATTAATGTTCTCAGTACATATCAAAAGGAAAGGTCCATGGATTGCTTCAAATTCTTGCAGCAAACAGTCTTCTGGAAAATGCAAATACAGAGACTTTATTTTCTAGTCACGTGAGAGTGTGTCTTGTTTGTAATGAGCTGTCCTAAGGAACTTTACATTGCTCCTTGAAAGTGTGTCTGTTTTGATCATTGCTGACCTAAATAATAACACAGCAATGAAGGGGGAACTGGACATCTGGCAGTAGAGCTAACGAACCTGTCACCACTCCCTCCCTCTGGTTCAGACACTGCATGCCAAGCAAAGCATTTAGCACATGTTTAACCTTGAGTTACTCAAAGTCAATAGCACATAAGTATGCATCTAAAGCAAGCACATACTTTGTGATTGCCAGGGTAGGCATTCATCTAGCAAAGATCTTTGCTGCACTGGGGCTTTCATTTCTTGCTGAGGAATGATCCTCCTACAGACCGTAAGGGAAAGCCACTCAGCTGGTCTCCCATCCAGTACTAAAAAGCCCTTAGCATCAGGCTTTAGTCTGTATCACTCTCGTAAATGCTGCTGCACAAGCCAATTATAACAAATAAACATTATAAGACAGAAAAAAACCAATAATGATGTGATCTGATTACTAACATTTGTAATAATAGTTTATTGTTCTACACATGTACCTTTCATCTTCTCTCTCTACACTCCGTCAATTTTATTTTCCTTTCTGCTGTTCTGTTACCTAAAATAATCAAACATCTACCATGCTCTGGAAAGTACACCAGTTAAGAGCTGCATTAAATCTGCTTGAATGGGCCTGTCACCATGTTAATTGAAATAAACATATATTTGATAAGAAATTGTCTGAATTCTGCTCCAAACTTGACTATTTTCCATCACAAACTTCCTTTTTACTCATCATCAGAGACTGAAAAAGCAATGGTTTAAATATTATTGTTAAGCTCACCAAAAGGCTCCTGTCCACTGTAGCAAACTGCAAGGAAACAGCTGCTCATCTACCAAAGCCCACCCCTCTTTGAATATGCTTCCTTGTGAATGGCCGGACTTTGTGAACAAAGATTTGGGAAGGGCTCTCCCCATGTGAGTGTGCCCTGCCAACCTGCGCAGTGGATTTTTTAGGTGAGGCACAGCGTGCGCAGAACTGGCCCCACCATTTAAGCCCTAAGGGTCCATTTGCAACTGTGGGGCAAGCTTGGACAGCGGCGACAGTGAAGTCCTCGGGACTGTCTACAGCACCCGGTACTAACCAGGGCAGACCCTGCTGAGCATCTGAGATCTGACGAGATCGAATGTCAGGGAGGCTTGAACTGCCAGGGGATGGTCCCCACTGCGACTCGAACTCAGGTCCTTGGGATTCAGAGTCCAGAGTGCTCTCCTTTACACCATGGGACCGCCACCTTGAGATAAGATACAGTGGTGCTATAATCCAACTATCACAGGTGCAGAAGGGCCTGAAGTTACAAACGGATTTCCAGACAAGGGAAGAGGCTGATAAAAGGCAAATCCTGCAAGGTAGGATACTTCTTCTTGTCTTGCCA
>JAWWLZ010000172.1:43823310-43841883 GCA_035041345.1 Poliocrania exsul | reverse complement strand
CTCTGGGGAACATCAAAGAACATTCGCACCTGGCCTGAGCTATTCATGTCAGATGCTGGACTATTACTGACCGATTGCTTCAAAAGGGCTGACAGCAGCAACATCTTAGAAGGTGTCAAAGACTCATGAATTGTCCCATGATCCGGTATTACATTATCCAGTATTACATTATCCAGAGGAGGTACAGGGGGTGTTTCCCTGCACAATGTAAACCCCTATGAAAGGGGAGTTTTGTGGACTCTTTCCCCCCACCACTCAAGAGTTGCAGTCTGCAGCCACCAAGAAGACCAGACCAAGAGAATCAACAGGATATCCTCAGAATCTGTGCAGTGGTGATATCTTTTTCAGCTTAATGTGTTTCTCTGTCACTCTCTCTCTGTCCTCCCACCCCCTCTTTTCCCTATCATTTACTGTTAAAAAATAATACTTTCACTATGGCATATTATCTTGTTTGCACCTTAATTCGAGCAAAGGCATCTCTCCAATAAATTTAATAATCAGATCCTAACATCAGTTTGTATTCTTCTTTTTCTCACTTCCACCATTTGTTTCATTATTGATTGAATAATGATAGCAAACACCAACCTGAGAGGTTCTTCCTCTTCCACCCCTTTTTTCTCAGCAGCCTGTCTCCTTAGCTGGGCAGGAAAGTCAAAGGTGTGTGCAGGGTAGCTCCAGGGCACCCACTCAGCTAGGGAAAAGGATTCCTTCACCAGGGAGCCCCACTTGGGCCGTCAGATCTAGAAACCACCAATGAGCCCATCCAAAGGCATGTTATACATAATATGTGGCAGTGACTTCTACATCAGATATAAAGTAGTACATTTTTACATCCTGCGAAAAATAGAACACTTCTCTTTTTTTTCTTTTTGATTTATTCCTACTGCCATATCTATTACAAAAAAGAGAAAATACACATCAGCCAGATCAAACCATGACCACGCTTGACTTAATGGCAGTCAGGAAATGCTCAAATTTTCAGTGCAATGACTTAGGCTAGGCATCAGCACAGAAATTAAATACAGCACAGAAATTAAATACAGTGAATACAGTAATCTGTGGTCACTATTTCATAACGTTTGGAGAGATCTACAGTGAACTGGTAAAAAAAATAGTCTACAGCAACAGAGACGCTAAAGTTTCGTCAGAATGTAAATCAATCACTGCTTGAGAAAAGCATGGCAAAATAGAAATCCTTGTCATTCTGCTGCCACTGGGTTTGGGTCATGGGGTTTTCTAAGGTGAAAAGATCTAAAATGAGCTAGAATACTAATTTCCCTCTCTAGCTTCTTATCTTCTGGGGTGAATCAGCTATCCATATACATAGCTGATTAAACTGAGTTGCTATCACTAGACCTATATCAGGAGCAAATTTGATTCAAGGGAAGTATTCTTCATTTAAGTGCTGGGGTATGACATTTTTAAACATGCAGATGTGACTTAAAATATTTACAGGGAAGATATCTGGGAAAGGAAGGAGTATAGTTTTTCCTAGTCATCATGAGTGTATAGCGTGGCACAGAATATGCAATCAGTATGAAAAAATCCACCTCACTTTTCATAAAGGACGTGGCAGCTCTTCTGCATGAAATGTGTATTTCTTCTCTAACAGCAGTTCAAGTATAGAGGTAATCTATTTTTCATTTTCAGTGCAGACACATTTATTAGCAGAGTTAATAAGACAGTCTTTGTCAGAACATATTGTTTGTTGTCAAGATCTAAGGATTAACATTGTATTGCATATCTGAATAGAATTACTTTCCCATAAGATTTGCTATACCGAGTTAGTTACATGGTCCAGTGGGTCTGGTACCCTGCCAGATGGCAATAAATAAATGGCAAATAAATAAAATTTCAGAGAAAACTTTAATTCTAGTACAGCAACCCACTCCAACATGTATTATGTACCTTGATAATTGTTGCAGTACAGAACACGGATGGAAACATTTCCTTCCAGCCTCTGCAGACAATTAGTTTATGCCCTGAAACCTGGCATTTGATTACCCTTATCTGCCAGGCATAGCCACAAACACCATTATCAGAGATTCTTTCAGGATTACAACAGCCTTATCACATCTCTGGTTATGATAAGAAACAGTAAAGCATTCAGAAACCTCTGTAAAAATCCAGTTGAATTAGCTTTCAGTAATAAGAGCTTGATAAAGGAACACGTTCTCCCAGCCCTGATCACTCATAAATATGTAGAGTCTAATAACTAATTATCTCAGACTTTCAGGAGATTATTTTTCTGGGAATCTGTCAACAGTGATTTTATTTTAGATATGGCCCTAGCTTTTCAGATACAGTTAGTTCATGGTTTCCAGACATTTGGTAAATGCCCAGAGGAAGGTCTTTTATATGTGAAGTGTTTTCCTCACTCTGAACTAATTAATTATTACAAACATGAAAAATATCTATTTCGTTCTGGTGTTGAACTTTTCAAATATTTTCATTTGGAAGATCAGAAACAATCCAATCAAACTGCTGACCACCTGGCTTCTCCACGTCACTTTTTTTAGTGGAATTAAATAAAATTATCATTGTCAATTTGAAAATAAAAGTGAAAAATAATTATTCAACAGTGACCTGTGTGCCCCTTTAATTAGTGCTCTGTGCTTGCCTAAAGCACAACTGGTTTGATTTTTGCTGGGTTTCTGCTCCTAAAAGTGGCAAGTGCTGTGGGGTCTCCTGAAGAGGCCTCAAGTGGGGGCAGGGAGGGGAAGCAGGAGGATTGCTTTTTTTACCCAGCAGCATCCCCTACTGTTGCTTTTAAAAATGGTTCACTTTAAAAGCACTTCCTGGCAGTCCCCAGCCAGGAGGGCAGGGCAGGTCCCATGGCTCGACAGCAGACCTGGAGGGGCAGGAGTGAGGAACTAGAAAGACTTAGTGTCCCCAGGAGACTCACAGGTGACTCTTTAATGGAAAACTATTGCCCCTATAATTCAAAATAGTGTATGTTTCAGTACCATAAAAATCTAAATGATTGGAGTAGCAATTTTCTAAGGAGCCTTGAGCACCACAAGAGACACTTGTTAATTTAAAACAGACCATATCGAGCTGTTGTGGTTTCTCCCAGTGAGCCCTATTCCCTTGCAGAACATATGCCCGTGTTTCTTTCAGTCATGTGACAGCTGTCAGCCCCAAATTGGCTTCCAGGTGTTCATAGGAAAAATGAGTCTTTGAGTGTACTCTTGCAAATACCTGCATGCCAATTCAGAAATTTTAATTTCTAGATGCCTTAATACTGAAATGTACACACACAAAATCCTTTTCTTCCAAGGAAACATGTAAGCACAACTTTCAATTTGCATTTCTAGAGGTATTGAATTTTTTCTTTATATATGAACAAAAGTTTGCAAAATATATAAGCAGGTGGAAGCAGGAGTCTGAATATACATTTACTGATTTCTCTGTGTCTTGCTTTCTTTATCTATCGAATTGGGTTAACTGTACTCCTGCACCTCCCAGGAGTGTTGTGAAAGCTTACTTGTTAAAGTTTGTATAGTATTTTGAGATCCTTAGTGGCAGATGCTACACATGTGCAGAAACACATCACTTGATATATATGAATGGCAATTCACTCACAGCCTCAGCGGTGTTCAGTAGGGGAGTAACTGAAGAATATCAAATGCTGCAGGCTCAAATGAAAATGAACTCATCAAAATAAACGATTTACCAGAGGTTTCCAAGCACACTACTTCCTACAGATGAGATAAAGAGTTCATCCCCTTCTCTGCTTGACAACAGAGAATTAGCCACAGCATAGCACATCACTGACAGTGGTTGTAGCATTATTCTCTGTTGGAGAATTTCACTTTATTGTACAGCCCCATTAACTGATGAATTGAGGTCAGAATGGTTCATGTTATCACTGTGAATATATAGAAAAAAATTGGTCCAAACATGGAAACCAAACTGACTTTCATAATGAAAAAAGGCTCAGAGATAGACAGAAAGTCATACCTAGGAGTATTGCCTTACAAGAGTGTCTTTTTTTCTCTCCATTTGCTATTCTAATCAAAGACAAAGCTTGTGGACTTTAAAAACAAATAAACAAACAAACAACCCAACAAACAAACAAAAAACAACCCACAACTTTTGAATTTGGGGGAAGGAGTCACTTATATTTCTGTGTGATCTCAAAAGGAAGGATTTCTACATCTTCAGTTCTGTGAAAAGCAACCAGTTTGAACTCTTCTTTAATTTTGAGGGTTTACATTGGCACAGTTACCTGAGTCCCTTCTGCAGACAACCTAAGCTCCTCAGAGCAGCAAAGTCTCTAGCAGATTCATGAGTCCTCAGTACTCTGAAATTTCTGGAATAAAAATTTTTCATGAGATAGAATTTTCTGATTTTGACAAATCAGATTTTCTGTTCCTACAAACTTGACCTAGTCTGCACAAATTGACCCAATTTGCCTTTTGAACAAAAGTCTAATAATGAAATTTCTACACTCACTTCAGCTGGACTAGAGTTAATTCAATCACATCTGACATTGTGGTAGGCCAGGTATCTTACATCTCAACCCAAGGAGTAGTTGCATCTGCATAATTAGAAAAGAAGTGGGGAAAGAATTTTAAACTGGATCAGAACATAGAAATTTCAGAGTCAATTTATCTTTTATCCAGAAGTAGCTGGTTCAACTCCAGGATAGCCTTGTTCTGCAGCTTGAATCACTCTTAATCCTGAGCATCACTGTAGCTACCCAAGAGGGAAACACCACTACAGAGCTTAAAAAAGGATGCTGTTCTCAAAGTCTGATCCAAACTCCTTTTGAATCTGTGGTAAATTTTTAAATAGCTTTGAATCGGGACTTTAGCTTTTAACTAATTTGTTAAACTAATGGAGTTTCAGATGCCAAACTGACAGATAATAGGTGCAGTTTATTTCTTAAGCACCTTCTACGCCTATTGATTTATCAGATCAGGCTGAATGAATGCTTTTAGTTTGTTTCTTAGGCAAAATGCAAGTTGTCTTAATGATGTTTTTCCCAGAAAGTTGACATAAATGATTTGTAGACAAAAGAAAGTAACCTTGAAAACTGAGGAGAAAGATAGCATTCCACTTCTCTTCTAGCTTCACTTTAGACTGTGTTATTTATTTTCTAACTTTTCTCAATTCATGAGCAAGCAACTTACTCCTTTCTAGTCCTTTCTTTAAAGAAGATTAATTATTTTCATTGTTGACTAAAGGGTTTTCTTCTAATTAAACAAAATTATAAGACATTCACCAGTGGCATTATTCTAGTCAATAAACTAATTATAGTTGTGGCAAATGAAGGAAAAACCATCAACTGATCTTAGGACCGTGATTTAGAAGACTTTAAGTATGTGATTTACACATTCGTTGAAAAAGCAAAGTAGATCTTACATGTATTGTTTGACTGTACAAAAAAAAATATTAGTCCTTTGAAATGAGCATAGTGCCTACCTAATTCACTTGGTGTATCCTTGTAATGTCATCTTGTTTGGAACAGAAGGGGAGCATTGAATCTCCCTTTTTTATTGCACTGCTGCCCTGTAAAATTTCATTCCAGTTGAAACTAAGTCTTTTCATATAACGAAAGTGGCATTTTTACTTTCAAAGTAACACCAAAAATGAACTTCAAATGCTATAAAGACGTCAATGATTTCTCTTTTAAAAATACTATCGTCATCATCGTTATTACAGCAATGAAAAATGCTTTGCACAATTTGGCAGTGGGTTAAGAATGTTGCATTAACTCTACTTTGCGAATAAAACTTTTGAGAACTAGCACACTGTAGTTTCTTTCTTGAAAACTGAATGTAAAGTCACTAGTCAAGTCAGGATTCAATTCAAAGGCAGGGATTTTACCTTCTACTTATTAGTTCTTTTGCTTTTGTGCATCTTCAAGACATTTTGTTTACACTAGCAGAATAGATGGGAACAGGTAGACTTTGCATAAAAATTTGTGATTCTCCTCAGCAGAGATGCACCAGTTGCCTAGGCATAGATTTGTAATTTACTACAACACAGAGCAGAACTGGCTCATTGTTGGGTTCATAGAATCATAGAATGGCTTACGTTGGAAGGAACCTGAAAAGATCATCTACTTCCAACTTCCCTGCCATGGGCAGGGACACCTTTCACTAAACCAGGTTGCTCAGAGGTCCATCCTGGCCTTGAAATGCAAATGTGGTGGGGCTTGGGTGTTTTTGTTTGGTTGGTTTTGATTCTGGTGTTGCAGTGTGAAGTCATTGTGATGGTTACAAGTGCTGACATGATCATATTCTCAACCTTGGGGATTTCAGGAATGTTTTAAAAAGGGATATGATGAAATCATCATCATCATAGCCAGGCTTCATGAATGAAGATTTGGGAAGGGCTCTGCCCATGTGGGTGTGTCCTTTGAGCCTGCGCAGTGAATTTTTCTGGTGAGGCACAACATGTGTGAAACTGGCCCCACCCTTTACTCCTGAGGTTCATCTGCCATGGTCAAGCGAGCTTGAATGGTGCCAGTGAAGTCCTTGGGACTAGAACCTACAGCCCCCAGTATTCCCAGAAGATCTCTCATCCAAGTACTAACTGGGCCTGACTGCTTAGCTTCTGAGATCTGACAGGATTGGGTTTCAGGGAGGCATTTAACTGCCTTGATATGATGAAATAAGAGAGGGAAAAATACTTAGTCTGTATTTTGAAGACTGATAACAAAAAGTTAGTCCTCAGAATCCAAGGTATTCTAGCCACGCCAGTAATACTTCTGCCTTCTTTTTTGATAGTTTGCCTCCTTCATGCCTGCATGAAACTCTTCCAAAATCAAGATGCATTGGAAGGTATTTCAAGGTCAATAATCAAACTGTGTTAGATAAAAATACATTACATCATTAACACTCAATATCTATTTGGCAATTTTTGCATTATGGCCTAAACTCTGCATATACTGTTGGGGGTTTCTGCTAAAATTTTAGCATTCCATTTTGAATCAACCAGACAGCAAAGTGGATGAGGTGCTAAGGTTGCTAAAAGTTCAGGAAATTTGTGGGGTAACAAGCATTTCTGAAAATCTCTTGGAGCATTGTAGCACACTCTTTGACCTGCTAACTGACTGCACCCCCATAAAGTTTTGGATTGCAGAAGAAACGAGAACAATTATTAACTGAAGAGGAAGATGCTGCCATTACTCTATTAAAAAGGCAAAACAGGAGCCAATTTTTTACCGCACCAGGTGTCCCTTCCATTTTCTGAGTTATGTACAGGACTAGGTCAGATGAAGGACTGGAGAAAAATAAATTGAGATCTAATTGACTTTGACAATTATGAGCAAAATTGCAAGGAGGATCAGACTCCACAGTTTTCACACAAGAAAATAAAACTAAGGACAAGCTGAATTTTGGGCTTCACTGGACTTCTCCACAGCCACAGAGTCATGCCATCAGCAGATCCAACCAACATTAGAGCTCTGTGCTTACAGCATGCCCTATGGCTGCTCCTCAACTCTGAGGGAAGAAATCATTCAACAACACTCATATTTACCTGGCTGGTCCAGAAAATGGGGAGGAAAAGACTTTTCTTCAGCCCTCTTTCCTTCATCCTTCTCAATTTCCCATTGCATTTATCCATCCTGTTTTATGGATTAATCCTTTCAAACATTTTTTTCTATGCCCATTGAACATTCAACAGTGATTACAGTGACTTTTCTGAAGCTGTTCTCTGTTGCTTGCAAAGCTATTTTCAATTCCATGGACCAATGTCTGTAATTTCAGGCTGGATTACTGACCTTATTTATGAGGCAATGGCATACAAT
This sequence comes from Poliocrania exsul, assembly GCA_035041345.1. Taxonomy (NCBI): domain Eukaryota; kingdom Metazoa; phylum Chordata; class Aves; order Passeriformes; family Thamnophilidae; genus Poliocrania; species Poliocrania exsul. Next base: position 43,834,118 of record JAWWLZ010000172.1, on the reverse strand, counting down.
GTGGCCTTTGATATTAAGCAATTCCCTTGGAATGCTGTCAGTGAATGTCTTTCTCCATATATTTTGGGTTTCTCCTAACTTCAAGTTATAGCTCAATTTTGATCCTTTCTGTACCTCATCTCTCATCTGTGTTTTTCTATGCTTTACCAGTGTTTGCTCACTTATTGTTAATCCTTAGTCTCATTTTACACAGTCTTTCACATCTCACTTTTTATACAGTCTCACAGACCTTTGGACAAAAACTTGTCCTCTCTGTCTTCAATAGTTACAACTTTAAATCCTGTCTAATCTAGTTCCCATTGACACAGTAGATCTCATCTTTGTCCTGACACATTCACCAGTCCTCTCCCTGTTGTGTCTCAGTTTTCTCTCTCTTGACTTCAGGGGGGAAGTGCAGGGACCTCACATGCAGAGAAAGAAGATTAACTGGGATTTACATGTCTAAGTTCAGATATGTTTGTCAAAATACCCAGCCAGTTGGGACTTAACTTTGGAAGAAAACAAATTCCTTGTGTGCCTCTGAATTAAACTGCAGGGCTTCCCAAGAGTTACAAGCTTTATGCCACTCAGCTGAGTTGATTTGCTTCTAACTATGGGAAAATTCACATATGTGATATTTCTTTTGCCTTTTCTGCTCCAGCAACCTTGATCTAGTTACCTTTCTGAGGGGCAGCTGATGAGATCACAAATTTCAGGTTGTAAGGCTGCACTTTAGATAAAGAAATATCAGTTTCTCATTTTTATGTTTGCTTGGTGAGATGGGTTTTTTGAGGGAGGAGGCTATTTGTTTGTTTGTTTGTTGGGTTTTGTTTGTTTGTTTGGAGGGGAGGGAAATGGGGTTTGTTGGTTTGCTTGCTTGGTTTAATGATACCAGGAGGTGGAATAAATAGATTTAATTTTGTCCACTACCTCAAATACAAAGCTCCATATCCCAGCCCTCAGAAGCCACTCTAACAGAACTTATCTATCACGAAGACGTGAATTCTTGCCATCACCAGTCAATGTGCTGTATAATTTAGGAAAGGATTAAAACCTTCTCTTAACAAAGACTAGAATTGGTTTGAATACTGGTCCTTTAAGCAATGCAGCTCCACACACCTTCAGAGCATTCAGCAGAGCAAGGCAGTCCCTTGTGCTTCAGGGATAAAAAGAAAGTGTTGGAGGAAAAGTGACAATTGCCCCAGAACTATGGCTCAAGACCTACTCATACAAGGCCAATCTAAGTTATTTTATGTATATATTGCCCATTTCCCTGCCCATCTTTGTATAAGGGAATTCCTACAGGTATGAGAGTGAACATGAAAGTGAGAGGAGGCTGTAATGGCAAAGCCTCTGCTGATTTCTTGAACTACTCTGTGAAAGTGCAGATAGGCAAATGAATGCACAGAGAGTATTTGGGATTAAAAAAACAGGCAATTAAGCCAGCCTTATGGAACAACGCAAACTAGTTAAGGCAAAGACTGGGGTGAAAGGGCAAAAGTAAATTAGGGTGCAGAGGGCAGGACAAGAAGCTTAAGCTCATGCTTGAGTATGGGCAGCCAGTGAAGGGTGTGAAGAAATGACACAATCTGAATGACAGCACAGCCCAAATGTTCTGGCTGCTCTGGAGCATCATTATTTGTATCACACGCCCACCCAGAGGCTCCACAGGAGTATCAGGGCCCCATTGTGCTACATATTGCACAAACACAGCAAAAGACAGTCCAAAGTCATAATCACAGGAACAAGCAGAGTAAAACCATCAGCACTGCAGCATGTAGGAGGCAGAGCTTTGGATGAGCAGGGAGCAAAGGGAAAAGGTTTCATGCCAGAATTACTCTGGATTTGCTACAAAGGATCATGAACCTCTCAATGAACTTGCAACCCAGTGAGTTCCATGTAGTTCCAGGTGCTGTAATGAATGTTTCACAGAAAGATAATTAACCCCCCTCACCCGAAAGCTCTGCAGTACTGATGCTTTTCAGCACAATCTGTCCATGACACTATGGTAGAGTGCAGAGCCAGCTTTATTATTTTAGTTTGCTCTGTTCGTTTTTACTGCTACTGCTCTCTAAGGTTAATTGTATTCCCTGTGCTGATGCACAGTGGTATCTATACATAGACCTCAGTGTATGGATTCTTTCTTTTCTTATTTTTTTCCCCCTTTTTAATCAATAAGAAGTTAAAACACTATTCAGCTTTCTCAATAAAATGCCAGGAGTCATCCAGTGAATTGGGAGAGGGCAAGAGTAAAGGAGTAAGCCCTTGACCCTCTCTGACTTAGTCCACTCTTCTCTTGAGTTAGAATAGGATTCAAAGTAGATGAAAGAAAAGTTGCAGAATCACCCAAATACAAACCTCTTCCTCCTGAAAGGTGTGATGTAGGAAATGAGAGCAAATACTGTGGCCCTATTTCCTGTACCTCAATCTTCTTCCACACTTAAATCCAAGAACCAGCTAAGTGCTTAGGCCGCTGCTTCCTTCTTCAGATTTCTATGTTCATGTTCACTTCAGAGATTTTCACAGAGACCAGATCAGTGGGAGTTTCATCAGAGATTTGGAGATATGTCCTTTTTTGGAATGGGGTTCAACCAATGTGATTAAATACATAGCAGTAGTAGCTCATAGACCTGTTTTTTCTCTGTCCCAACTAATCCTCTATATAGAAGTATATAGAGTCATAGAAAGAACAAGATAGTTCTTCCTGTTACAATAGCTAAGTGAGACCCCACTCTGGATTTCAGATGGAGTCTCAGGTTCATCAAATGGTAGTGTAAGTCTTCTGCTGGTTTAGCTGTATTCACTGTTGGACTCACAAATGAGCTCATGACCACAGTATGCGATGAAAGAGAACCAAAGGTGCCTCTCAAGATTAAAGAGCATCAGAAGGACTGAATTACAGTCACCGTATTCACAGCAGTCCACAACCAGTTGAGATGAGGACAGATGTACATTTTTTACCCTCTCATGAAATGAGAAAAGAGCACTGTCTTGAACAGCAGCCTGTCCACATGGCTGCTCACAGCACTTGTGCTGCGTGGGGCCATCATGCCTTAGGCATAAGATCCTGTAAATATGCAGCTCCAGCAGGTGTTTTGCAGTTACTCTCTAACTTCTTGTGGATCAGTTTCACAGGGGTCCACAAAGAGGCACAAAGATAATCAAGTTCACATGCCAGAGTGCAATGGTATTAGCAAATTCAAAAATGTAAAGATTATGACAGAACCACTTCAGCACTGTAACTACTACAGTACTTGTACTTGGCCAGTTAGGTCAGGAAAAATGATCTTTCTCTTACTAGGGGCATTTACAAGAAATTTATCCCACTGTCAAATAAAACTGCCATTAGAATCTGATGAAGGCTAAATGCACTGTCAGGTCATTCTACCCTGATGAGTGTTACATTATGTTTCCAAGATAACCATTTAACACTTTCACTCTTAGCAGTTATCCTTGATTTATGTTTTAATTTCATTTTGTGGGAGAAAGGATTATTGCAATTTAACAGAGATCTGTAACATATTCATGGTGGTAAGCAATGAAAAGGTAAATCAGATGATTAATTTCATACTGAAATCAACCTATGCTGAAAGTAACAACCACCTTTGCTCTCTTTTTGATGATTGAGCTCCCTTGCTTTGGAGCAGTTAATACTTAACTTGGACAAATCTCTCCTTGTTTGGAAGTTTAGATTTGAGGACCAGATCAAGACAGATGGTTTCTTTCCCTGTAAGCTATTGATTAATGGATTGCACTAAATGGTGTGACATGCCCTTTAAATGGAATTTACAAGTAATATATTGTATGGCAACTGCATTATTAATGATTTTGATACCTGGTATTTGTGTCTCCCTACTCTGAATTCTTCTTCTTTATCCTGGTGAAGGTGGAGGGCAAAAACTGGCTCCCTCCTGCTTGCTGGCCTTTGTTCTTACAATCATATATATTTCTACGTTTATTCTCAGTATTCACAATATATTTAACCTAACAATTACCCTAACTGTATACTAGCACAGAAAGGAAAACCAAACCAAACCAAACCAAACCAAACAAAAACAAAAAAAAAAACCAACTAAAAAAAAACAAACCAAAAAAAAAACACTTCCTTTGCAAGAAAATTGCCAAACTCTCTACATAAATATGAAATGAAATGAAGATCACTGGAGAGTTCACTTGTCATTATTAAAATATGTTTACGGTCCTATATAAAAGCAAACAGAGAGAATCAAATCTTGGGTGTTGAGGGCAGTTTTAACTACTTAAATCTTTGTCTACTTATTTTTCCTGCACTTTGAGATGCAGCCTGCACTACAGATGTTTACCAAGCAGTAGACTTATATAAGGAAGACTGAAATACAGGGAAAAGGGAAATTAAAAAGCAATTTAAAAAGAAGGAACACTTAAGCTACGGCATTGTTTAGTTCATATTATTTAGTCTTTCAAGAAGGAGAGAATTCTGAAGTCCCAGAAACAGAGGAATAATTCACAGAAAATTAAGTCATTGCAGAAAAAAATGTGATTAGCCTTCACCATGAAGGCATCAGATATTTATTTCAGACACTTTCAGCATCTGAGTTGTTAGAAGAGAAAGTATGCTATCAAACTGATGAGTTAAACAACAGCGAATCATCAATCTGGTGGAACTGCTGTAAAAACTGAGTGAAGTAACCAGCAACAGCATGAGTGGCACAACCTCCTCATTAAAGTATCTTGCTGTCACTCCATCAAATCCAAGGACGTGGCTTGCTACAAGTAATAATGTCTTGCAGCTTTACTGAATATGGACTGATATCAGATATTGAAACAACAGATTAGAGCTATCACCTGTTCAAAGCATCCTGACATCAGCATGATGAACATGATATGGTAAGGACTGAAGGTAATTGAAAGTCAGAAGTGCCAGTCCTTCAGGAACCCATGAACTTGTAAAAATACTTTACCCATTTCAGAATTAATGTTCAGGCTTCCAAAATGAGAGAATGGGAAGTAAAATCAGTAAGTGATGGCCAGATCAAAACATTCAGTATCGCAATTTTCCAGGAGGTCCCAAACTCTCATTGAGGCACAGTCTCAGTTCACCTCTATTTCCAGGTTCCAGCCCTAGGAATAAAGTGGGAACCAGGTGGGCACAAACTCTGGAAGCTGTATCCAGTGATAGACACCAGAGTTGGAAAGCTAGGGAACATTCATATTTGGCTCTGCAGCAGGGAGTTGGTAAGCCTGAGCCCTTGAGCCAGTGTGAGGTTGTGATTCGGCCTCAGAATGGAAGACGCTTGAAGCTCAGACTTCAAATGAGGAAGCCACAGAAGTTAATTTTTTTATTGAAAATAAATTTTCCCTCCCACTCTGCAAACAATTAAATTCAACACTTTTTTTTTTTTTTAGATGGAAATAACCAGTGTTACTGAACAACAGATTGCTCCAGTACAGAAAGAAAGACAAGTAATGACCATTGATGACTGGCAGATATGAAAGTGTGTGTGTGGTCTCTGCTGAGCATATCAGTATACAAACTTACATCCTGTGTAATAATTATATTGTTCTACTTTGTGCCATGGTATGGCATACAAAATCTTAGTATGTCAAAAGACCATTAGAAGAAGAACAAATAATGAACATGGCTGTAAAAGCGTTGAGCAATGAAGTAAAAATAGATATAATTCAGCATTCATCAAAGTAATTTCAAGGACAATTTCTGCATTCTAAGAAAGCATTTAATTCATCTAGGGAGAATTCTTTAAGCTTTTAATGACTTAGAAAAACTCATGAGAAATACATCTTATAAATTAAACCAGAGAAGGTAGCTTTTTCTCAACCAGCTCTTTAGTTTCCAAGCAGTACTTGAGCAACGGTTCACTGAAGACACTGGAAACAGTTTCATGAATTTCACGGTAACTCTTCATATCTTGTGTAGCATTGAAAGTAAAGAAGGCTTGATAGGTAAGATGAGTTTTTAAGCCTAATTTTCTTCTCAGGTGTTTTCATGCAGAAGTTGAATTTTCTTGAATCCATTTATTGAGTGGAATGTATTGAATTCCCTTAAAGTTGAGATTATTTTGGCCTTTGTTTTTGCATCATTAAGCAAGTTTGTTTTTTCTGTTTAACATAGGTTTTATACCACTTTCAACAGCATGGTAAATGTCCCCGATGTTCCAGTTCAATGTCAAACTACCTGAGATGCTGGTTGTGCTTAGGTGCACAAAACTTCATCTCTGAGATATACGTTTAACGCCATGAACAAAATAAAGTGTTACTCCCAAGCAACAATGTACATTGGAGTTCTGATAAAAGATTCCCATTATGAAAGAAAGCTACTGTTTTTGTAGACTCCATAAGAAGAACTGGATAAAATCAGAAGTCATCTGATATTTAAGGCCAATACAGAAACTGACCCAAACTCTTCTTCAAGTTTTAAAAATTGATTAAAATCTGTTTCCGAGTTATTTTAAATTGATCATTTTTTTACAATGTTTATTTATACACAAATTAAAAAAAAAATCTTAGGGGTCTTTCAGTCCATTTGAAGACAGTAAATATCAGATTTTAAAAAAATAAACACAGTATCACAGAATTTTCAGATCATTAATGAAAATACAACACGGAAACATGGAAATTCTGTAACATCTTATCTTTTTATCTGCACTTTTTTACAGTAACCCATTATTTTGAATTAATTTCATTGATTGCAAGTTAAAGATAAGCAGCAAAGTTGGAAGCCCTCTTTTCCCTTTTGTAACTGAAGCAATGATAACAATTGAGGAACGCAATCATTTTATCCAAAAGTGTGCTTATAACTCACAAGATTCATGTAAAAGAAATTAAACTGACAAAGAAAAGTCTTGCAAAGAAATAAAGTAAATTTACCTACGGAATCACTTTCAGAAAGAAGTGTAAACAATCAGGTATATTTAATTACTTTTTCAAAGGCCAGATAACAGTGTGAAGAAATGTATTTTTTTCATTACTTTACGCAGTCCTATGCTCCATATTACCACCTAGGAGTGGTTATTATATTTGTGTTTTGAGTCCAAAGCTCGCAAATGCCCATGAAGAAAAATAAGAAAGTCTCCTCTAACCAAAGTTTTCTCATTTGCTTATAAAAAACTGTGAAAAGTCAGATGGTGGTCTGCAAGAAATTAACTGTTTGAAATTATTTTTAATTCTCCTGCTTTAGAAGCATTGCAAGATGAACACGTGCAAATAAAACAAAATTATCTATAGACTACCCTATGAACACTTGTTTCAATTCACATATAAGCAATGTCTTTGACCCAAATTATATCTTTCTGAACTGATTTTGTACATGGTCTCTACGGATTTCTTTTACAAAGAACAATACTTGTAAAGGAGTGAAGATTTTCTGAAGCTCAGCTTACACAGAAGGGAATAATATAAATTCTACACAAATATATACATAAATCCACACATATATACTGTCAGTATACAAGTAACAGAAGTTTGTAGATGCTTCACTGGAGAAATAATAGTGGCTAAAATTCAAATTCCTAGCTTTGGATCTTCTGTGGGCAAATTCAGTGTTGATAAAGGCAGAAACCCCAACATCACATCAGTGATGAATGTGGCACATGGTAAGCACAGTTCTCATTGCCACGGAATTTGGTGGTGAAACACATGCACTATGTCATACATTCCCAGTACTATTTCCACTACACAGGTAACAGTATATCATAGTAAAGCATGGCCGTCGCCAGCATCCCAGTGACAACTTTTCCTACTTTATGAAGTGGCCATGGCAACTGGACTGCCTTTGCAAATTTTCCTTTTAGATTGCCAAAAAGCATTATCAGAAAAGGCTTTTCTGTGTTGATTTCAAAAGGATTTAATTTTGAAGAGAAAGAATTCAGTACCTTTGGCATCATGAGAATGCCCCATTTCTTTCAGCATCTCCAGAGAGAAAAGTTACCTCTTTGGAATGAAAATATTTTTGTGTACTTTTGGAAAAAAACAAAACAACCAACCAAACAAACAAAAAACAAACCCACACCAAAATCAAAACAAAACACCCAATCAAGGTGAGACAGTAATTTTCTCTTTCATGGGACATATAAAAAATGTATATATATCTATATATACATGTCAAAGTGATAAAAGCAATATATGTTTCATCCCCTATGAAAATGGGAGAAAACTATGACCAATGATTAAGGCACAGCTAGCCAGGATACTGCAGGATTGAGATAACTGAGAGTTGAGAATTCAGAAAAATGCAAACTCAATAATCCCAAACACGCTGTCAGTGCCGTGTACCAAGTTCTGTATATAAGAAATATCCGATTGCATTTAAACACAAGCTGAGTCTCATCTACTTCCAGACCTCAGGCAAAAAATGTTTGGCCTTTCCTCCTCTCCACCACAATGAACCCCACGCTGACTGCCCAGCCTCTGGCTTGTACTGAAAAACAGCCAGCAACTTCCTGCAATAGCATCACAATTGACACCGCACCAGCAGTGACGTGTCTGTAATGCCAATTCACTGTAGAAGTAGTGCTCTGTCTGACCTGCCCAGAGCATTGTCCAGCTTTGTCAAAATACCTGCTCTTTCCATGGGAACCTGAGACACTTCCCTGGGGTGAAAATGGTCCCATAGTGCTGCAAGGACAGGCTGTCCCCCTCCTTTGCCTTTAAAAAGTAGTAGTTAACTCCCTTTTCTCGGTAAGCAGAGGGTCAGGGAACATCTGCATTTAAGTAGAAAACAGTTAGTAGTGCTATCACCAGGAGCAACTCATAATTAGGGATTATTACCCCAGCAATATGGAATGATCGATAGAGAGTTGAAGCTAATGACTTTAAAGATGATTAGGTCATTTTGTCACCAATTGTTTACTCTGTCATAGACACAAAACTCTGTTTACTTTAAACACTGCAGAGCTCTGTATGATGCCTCATGGGTAGAGAGTATAAACTGGGATGCTGTAATATACTATGATACAAACTGAGCACATGGGAAATAAATGTTGAAACAGAAGAGAAATCTTGGTATTTGTTTAGGTAAGCAAGCTACAGCACAACTGAGAATTGGTTTGACTGTTTATTTCAGGAATTTCTGCAGCAGACTTGAGTGCTACGCCTGAAACCTGTGAGGTTTGGGCTGAATTTACTGTTTTCAGTGGTTATAAGAACTCTTTTCCCTGTATCATTTTTTTTTTCCCATTAGAAACAAAGTTCAGAAAATATTTGGAGACAAAAATGTGCAAGCAAACCCACAAAAACCTTTCTAGGGGACAAGGTCTGAATGTGCATAAATGAAGTTGTACATCACTTCTGTAAGAAATCCAGTCTTCTGATGTGATTCAATATAGAACTGAAGCACCTATTTGTACTTTCAAAGGCAACAGGCCTTAATCACTTACTTAAGCATGTTCTCACATGCTTCTCTGAATGGAAGGGGGAAAAAATTTCTTACCTCTCTAAGTGTCTTGCTGAACCAAACCTTCAATAATGACCTTTGTGCAATTGGAAATTAATCCTGAGTGACTGCTGAGTCAGCAGAACTGCTGGGACTCCTAGGCCTGCTTCTTCAAAATTTGAGGGAAAAAAAAACCAAACAGTGAAAATCAGCTCTTCTCCATATGCCCTAAGGTGTGCAAGATATTTCACCAGTCTCACCTATGAACTCTTCTTTGCTTAAGATGTGCAACACACCCCTAGTTGCTTAGCCCTGAACTCAGGAAGATACATGAGCTGGACACTGGCACGACAGGTGAAAGGTTATCCACTCCTGTGACTGGAATCAGGAGAGATGGTGCACTGGAGGGCAGCACTCTGAGGGAGAAGGCAAGAGGAAGGAAGGGAGCACAGGGCCATGCCTGATGCAATCTGTCATCACTGCAGCTGCCTCACAGAAGACAACCCTGTAACAGAAGCCTGCTAATTTCTTTGTAAAGTATCTCATTAGTCCCTCCCTTCCTGAGCGGCCTCTCTATTAAAATGTGATAAATTAATTCTGCCATTCCCAGTTCCAGCCTGTCCCCTTACTGAAATGAAGATGAGTCATGCTGGCCAGGACTCAAGAGAGATAATTACACAGGGGCCAGGGGAGGTATTTCATTTGCTGACTGCAAAGCTGCCTGATCTGTAATAGAGATGGGATGTCCCATCCCTCCCTTTGCACTAGGAAACTCTGGACCGTGAATAAGAGCGTATGGAAAATGCATGTACAAACTCTCTATGGAACACTCTGTTGTAACATACATAGGACTGACCAGGAGCAATGAATTTGAGGGGTGTGATACTGGGAGCAGATTTTAGTGCTGTGCTCTTCCTTTTCAGTTCCCAGCTATGGTCATGCAGTAACCCCTGTGTGCAGGACAGTGTCTATTAATGCTATCCAAAGACGTACTTGCTGGTATGAGTGCTCTCTTTGTCTGTTCATGGGGTTACCTGGCTCTGCCAGCTGTGTAGAAAGGGCATGCTGAAGGGCTGCAGCGAAGGCTCTAACCCTCTCCACAGTGAGTGCTGCACCTGAGAGGAAAACTTACTCCCTCTCTGTGCACGGTGTGGATAGTCGTGATGAAGGAGCAAGCATATAAAGGGATGACCTTTACACCTCTGAAAGAATAAAAGAGAATCAATATTAAAACCTACAGATCAAGGATAATATTTTTACCATAACTCACGTAAAGCACTGAAATACACTAAGGAAAACCGTAGAAAATTAAAAAAGACAGCAGATTCTACCCTGTGTATGGAATTGCCCTTTCTACCTCACCCTGCACTCAGTAATAAAGGGGAATTTATGACTGAAATTTCAATTTCTACTTTCCTTTCTCTACTTGTACACACAGAAACACATTTCTGACTTCCATCAC
>JAWWLZ010000172.1:43796938-43823210 GCA_035041345.1 Poliocrania exsul | reverse complement strand
ATTTATGACTGAAATTTCAATTTCTACTTTCCTTTCTCTACTTGTACACACAGAAACACATTTCTGACTTCCATCACGCACACACACACACACACACACTACCACACTGCTGATTTCCACCGGGCATTTAATTTCTGGCAGGCAGCTTATGGGTCATAATGAATCTGAGAATTTGACTGATTTTTCTTTTAGCACTTTGCCCTCTTAAATACTGACAGGATCTCAGAGCCCCTGTTACTTTTCACAGCCAGCTAAGTGATGCATTGATGTCTCGCCAGCTACATTTGAATTCAGTTTTGTGCAAGACAGAAGCATCTTCTAGATGTGCTGGATTTTAATTGGGTAAGGAAAAAAAAGCAAAAAAGTCATGAGCAATATGAGAAAAAATATCCCATATTTTATCCACCCCAACTTAAGTTAGTGTTAGCAAAAATAGAAGAACTCCCTTCTCCACCATAATGACTATCCTCCCTTCTTTTTTTTCTCAGAGCAAGTAATAACTGAGATTACAGTGAAAAGATACATGCTGTTATTTTTATTGCTTAAATTTATGTGTTGTGTTTCATTTACATCAGAACAGCCACCCCAGGGAAAGTCCTCGTATTTTCCACTGTTCTGCTGTGCAATAGTTGAGAGAAAATTAAATTAACACCAAATGTCATATATTCTTGAATAATAGCCACTCCCCATACCTCCCATACTCCAAATGTTGTCTTTATATAGAAGCAGAGTCATTCTGTGAATATATGCTGCCTGTAGCAGGCAGGGCCACTACCAAGTGTCATGCAGTATACCCAGACAGAATCTCCCAGAGTGGAGTCTGCCCAGAAAAGCTGAGCTTGTAGGAAATGTTGGATTGAATTAGTATGGAAATCTATAACCAAGTAACTGAAAAATTTTTCTAAGAGATAAAAAACCCCAAATCAACAAGATTACTGATGTACCCTCTCCTTTCTCATCTGTCCTAAGGTGTTTGTGTGGGGGCTTTTCCTTTTTATTTTGTTTGTTTTGTTTGCTTTGGGGGTTTTTTGTTTGTTTTTCGATATATTCTTCTATATAGAAGAGTGTTTTCAGGTTAACACAATAATTGCATTAAACAAGAATATCAGCACAGATCAACACAGAGCAGAGGTGAGGTCTCTGTGAGAGAGCAAGGTTCATGTGAGTAATTCACTATGTAACAGAAAGAAACAGGAAAAAGAAATGTGAAGACAAATAACTGGACATCTTGAAAAGATATATCGCTGCCACCTCTCTGTCCATCCTAATGATTACATTTAACATCGACATAGCTGCTTTGGTAAGTAAAGAGTAATTTTTCAGCCTACAGAGAGTAACTGTACTGCTTGCCCAAGAATCTGTAGAGGTCAAACTCTTCCAAACATCCTTGAGAGCTTTCCTACATCAAACCCAAACAGGGTGTTTGCTGGGTGGCTGAACCAGAGTCACAGCACAGCAACCTCATGGCTGTTATCTGTAGAAATTATGTCCTATGGAATGCAAGACACAAGAACCAATATAATCACATCTGAGCAAATATAAAATACACATTTGTGTAAATGATATGCAAAACTGAGAACAGAAAGGACATAATCCAGTCAGAGAAAGAAAGGGAAAGAGATGAGAGGAGACTGCAACCACTAAGACAATTCATCTGATTTGGAGCCTGCTCTCAAGTTTGCCCTTGAAATGAGCATAGCCCAGAAAAATTGTTCCATGGCTTACAAATTATTGACCTCTGGTATTCAGATTCAAAGTCGAAGCAGTGGGTGGCAATGGTCTGCTGGTTTCAATTAAAGGTTTGAACAGTTTCTATGCCCTTCCAAGATAATATCCTAATCACTAGTCTCTAGCAGAACTCTACCTTCATTTCCAAATCTGTTCTAGATGGTATGAAATAGACACTGGGATTTAGAAGTGAAATCTCACTGTTTCAGTATGTTAACTCCCCAGCTGCTGAGCTATCCATACTTTCTTTCTGGGTTTTCTTCCATATTGGCTTTATACAATATTATACAATATGGCTTGTCTATGGATACCTGAAGAACTTATTATCTTTTTGTGTATTTGCGTGCTATAAAGTGAGTGTCATGTGCTCACATTTACCAGTAGATATTGAGGAAAGTGGAAGGCGATTCGTTATTGCAAGGTAATCTCTAATTTGCACATATGTTCAATTTTAAAAAGGGCCATGCTCAGAGATGTTAAAAGGGTTCTGGCTTCTAAGTACATTTGGGAAGCTTGCAACAGAGGCATGCTGTTTGATCTCCTTGAAATCTCTTTTACTTTTTTAATAAAAGAAAAACTATGTTAAGAATTCAGGTATGTGATTTGTGAATTTTCAGTACACTGCTGCTGCTGTTAAACCTCCACAGATTAAACCTACAGATCTATAATTTTAGATTCTGTCCTCATATTAACATTCCTAGGTATATGACATAACTCACTACTGATGTTTTCATTTAGCAGTTTCACTCTATATCCTTGTTAAAAAAGTTTCACCTAAAAGACATATATATATATATAAAACTACAGAGAGGTACATTTGCCTGTCTCAGGAGGATAAAGAGACAAGAAAATTATGACAGAATATGACTCAGTATGTCCAGAGTGGCTGTATATTTTTAATATGGCCACTTAAAGGCAGGTGCCCACCCCTTTATTCAGAAGGGAACCTCTGCATTGAATTTGGGCTGTACATTTTGTTTTTATCATCAGCTGCACATAAAATATAACTGAAGAGGTGTGGAACTGAATATTTTTGAGGGAAGCTTTTATATAAAAATTTATCTGAGAACTGTTTTCTCCACATATCACACTGGTCAAGAATGTGCATACTCACCATCTCTTCAACTCTCCCTCTGATTCTCCCACCCTGTGCAAGAGATCTGCAATTCTGAGGCAGCATAAAGGGGCCGCATGAAATTTCCATGAGCAAGAAAACTCTCCAGTTGGTAGGAAACGCCCTTTCAGTCACAGCCAACACAAGCTGACTCTTGTCCACTGCCTATTCCCTGGCCTAGGAAAGGTGATATGCCAGGGCCAGGGGCTGTGACAGAGAGGAGTTGCACTAGGTTTTTTGTTGGTACAACATCTATTAAAGGATGTCAACTAAACAGTGGAATTAGAGCAGGCAAGGTGAGCAATCTGTCAGTTTGGGCTTGACCCTGCTCATAAGGAAAATATAAATGGGTTTGTCAACATTGCAATAAGATTACAGAGGGTAGGTGATATAACATGCCTTGATGCATCAAAGGAAATCTTTCCACCTTTTGCCCAGAACTCGCATCAGTATTTAAAGCAATTCCATTTTTATTCTAAAATACTGTCACCAATATGGTGACATCAGTTGTGTTGTCCCTCCATGTGTCCCTACAATTTTATGGAGCAAGCCACTCTAAAGTGGAGATGGGAACAGAGAACAGCAGTGAATTAAAGCACAGTTTAAAACCAAACCAAACCAAACCAAACCAACAAAAAACCAGATACACAAAAATTGTTTTCCATTATGTTATATTTTGTAAATGTATGTACAGTCAAGAATTACTAGAAATAAGGCATGGATCCTCAGTGGACAAAAAACCTCTTACATTTGCATATGTAGATATGCTTGTACAAATCTGTGTGTGTTTGTCCATTTGGATTGTAGACCAACTGCCACAGTTTGCACTAATCACAGACATCTAGGGTAGAGGTCCAACCTGTAGCCAGCTATTACCACCTTGAGAAATTACCACTGCCATAACCAGTAACATATTTTTCCAATTAGTTTGAGGGAGGAAATGAGACATTTTTCTTCATTACTGCCTCTCTCTCTTCCTCTCGCCCATCCATTTTATGCTTCCTGATGGTGCTCAGGAGGCTGTCAGTTTCCCTCCAGCACACTTCCTGCTTCCATCCAGCAGGAATAAACTGTTAGCGCTTTGTTTGAAAGGATTCCTGAGAAGTCTGATTCCTCTTACCAATATGAATAATTGTAGAATTTGACTCTTGGCTTCCTCCTCAGGGATCCTTCTGAGTTAAACAGTTATTGAATTTATCCTGACAGAGATTGCCAAAGAAAACTTTATTTGAATGACAGAGGGGGGAACAAACTGTTTGCTGAACTGAAAAAAGTTTGAAATACTATAAAGGGAGAGAAAAAGTCCCATAATGGAAGGTGGAAACCTGGGACAGACAAATCAGGCCATAAAATGTAAGATCAACACAGCAGTGGGAAGCAGGAAAGCGTGTCCTGGGCCAAACATACCAACAGAGACTATTACACACACTGACCTCAGATGTCACACACAACATGCATCTGCAAACCACCTCATACTTCAAAGTCCCACATTACACTAAACTCAACAAGTCCATGCTGGAAATGAAGAGGCCCAAGTCAACACTGCTAAGTGCTCAGTGAATCTAAGCATACAGTCATCTTTGACCCTATATATCCAGTCTTTCAGTTCTAAACTAAGGGCACTGCCTTTTCTATTTTAAACACCAAGAACATGGTTCTACATCAGGAAAATGGGGTCATCTTTCTCAGCATATCTGCTTAACATATGCCTGTTAATTTCAAAACAACCAGTCTGATGAAAAGGCAGAAAAGAATGTCAGAAACAACAACGTCCTAAGAAAGGAAGTTTAAGTCTCTTTGGGTCCGTGCACCATCATGTACTAACAAGACTCTTTTAATAACAGTAAAGTGAAAGCACTAGATCCAAGACAGGTGACTTCAAATTTCCCTGCCACTTACAAGTGCAAAGCTCAGATGTGATTTTCAACTCTTCTAGTTTCCATCTGAAAAAGACAAACATAAGTACTTGAAAGAAAGTTGCTTTGCAGGTGTTCTAACAACAGTTTTCTGTAAAAGGTGTCAGAGATTTTACAACAAAGCCTGCTTTCCGTTAGATTTTTAGCTTAGCTGTGAAACTGGTAGGTGGTCCACTACATGGAGAAGTAAACATCACACTTTGGCTTGCACATAAACTGTGTCACCTGCCAATAGTAATGGTGCGGCAGCAAAAGCCTAATAGAGGATCCCTTACAACTGAAATATTCTGTTCTATTCTTTTTTTTTTCAAGTTTGCTGATCAAACAATGGGAAATAACACACAGTCTTCTTGCTTAAAGGGATTGAGAAACACAAGACTTTCAGCTGTATCTCAGCAGCCTATCCTTCCAGGTTCTTCTCTATAGTTATAAAATGTGCATATATGCAACAGTGGGCTGTAAGACTTGCCTCTGCTTTTGTAAAATTACCACGATCCTGATACATTTTACAATGTTAGCCATGAATAGGGCTAAGATATTTCAGGCCTGCATTACCATAGAATCTGAATGGCTCACAAACTGATTGAAGTACATGTCCTCACATTTTTCTAGTGATGGAAAGAAGTGCTACTGTTACCATGGAACACAATGAGAGGAAAACAATGCACCATTAGACCCCGTCTCCTGCTCCATTCTACATACTAAAATATCAGAGCCCATTTGCAAGCACTCAAAAGAACCCTGACCAACAACAGCCCTTGGCAGTTGGGTGTTTTGTGTGGTGAGAACAAAGGCTGTGTCCTGATCCTCAGGACAGCAATCACCATCACTGCCCTGCTTCAGTCTCGTGGCTTTTCAGGGTTCCTGGCCTGGGCCCATAACTTCAAGAAAATAACCTCTCCTCTGCACTCCCAGGTCATTTTCCTCCATCATGAGAACCTGTTAATGGCACTCCAAAAGTCTTTGCAAAGACTTCAGTTTTCCTCCAGAATTTTGTGCACCACCTGACACAGCTCATGAGAATTCATAGATTCCCTCAGAGGTGACAGCGAGAGCACAGAGGTGGGGCGACCCACCCTTGCAGGCAGGTTTCCTATGCTGTTTAAACCCACTGTAAGGCACAAGGAAGGCAATGTAGGATGAAGAGATGTGTGATAGATCTACCAGCCTGGGAGTACCTTATATCTTCCCTGAAGTTTAACTAAATAGTAGGAATGTCAAATTGTCATCAAAGTGAAAACAGTGGCAAACATTGTAAGTGATGCTGACCTTTCTTTCTATACTTACCTCTAGTCTCCTGGTATTTTACTTACAGAGTCATGTCCTACCTCAGATTTCTGAATTCCCTTCTATTCCCCTCTCCTGTTAAACACTCAGCGCATTGTGTAGACCCTGGAAAATCATCTCTATTGGCAAGCTAGGATTGTCAGTAGTGCTGTGAATCTGAGGAAAGAAAAAGGGAAGGATTAATTTTTTTACTGAGACTGGAAATGTTAAGATTTTACAGTCAAGCACACAGAACATGAAATTTCTTAGTACTTTGTGGAGTTATTTCTTATCTTTTTATTGAGTTGTAACCAGGCTGCATATAATGACAAATAGCAGAACATCATAAGCAACAGAGTTCAAAGTTCTGTTTGTGGCATATTTTGCCATTTTTATTAAGTTTTTCACTAGGATCTCACAGGATCTCTACAACAAGTTGTATTTGTGCATGGGGAACACTTGTGACAGTGGTTAGAAAATGGAGGCCTTTAGACTACTAAGGGAAGGAAGGCAAGAAGATGCTAGACCAGAGCTTTATTAATCACAAAATCAAGATCAAGGTCATACATGCTTTCAAATGTTGATTTCATTCTATATAAAGGCTACAGTCCACTGATAACTATGTGCTTTCCAAAAAACAGTCTCCCCCTTACAATTTGGATTTTCCTTTCCATATTCACCTGGGAGAATGAAAGAAAGTCAAGGTGGGCAGAGGGAAGGAGATGGGCCCAGTCTGTGTCCATGGTGAGTTTAGAGAATCTGTAACGGAAACTGACTGTGGGGGGAGTGGTTCCCCAGTGAACACCCACACCACATGAGCATGAATCAGAAAGCATTTATTAATGGAGGAACCCGATTTTTAAAGGGCCATTTTGGGGGGGGCGCTTAGAACGAGGTGGAACCTTAGAAGGCATTGGGTGAAAGGGATATCAATAACAATTACACACCCAATGAGAGGTGATCTGAGGGGAGGGCTCAGAAATTTGGTCACTATAGGTCTAGGGGAAGGGCAAACTGGATAACTGGCAACCCAATTAATCAATGGGGAAACACTAGTAACTGAACAATAGGGGCTTAGGGATTGGGGCTGGACAGGCAGAAGAGACTGGCACACTTCCAGTGGACCACCAGCCGCACAACACAAGGCCAGGGCTCCAGGAAGGGCTACTGTGGCTTGGATCTGCCTGCCAGTTCAGGATGCTGGGGTGGCAGCATGCCACCCACGGTTGCCACCTGTGTGGCCCGCACCGCACGGTGCAGGTGCAGCAGTGTTCCCTGGGGGCAGCAGGGGGGCTATGCTGTTGCTGGGAGATGGTGGCAGCAGCAGCCTGTCACGGCAGTAGCTGGAGTCGGGTGGTTCTGCAGAGAGGGCGTGCCCAGCCGGGACTGATCCAGCCCAGGAGAGATGGTATCAGCACCTCTCAGTGCTGAGTCTCGTTACGAGAAACCACAGGGGGACACACGGAGGGTGAAGGAATGAGGGAGGATGCAGGAACCATGCCAAGGGAAAGCATGCAAAATCTTTCAACATTCAAACTTTGGGAGCTTCAAATCCAATTCCCACTGATTCTGCTTCTTCTCTGTCCTCCTCCATCCTCCTCCATCCATTGCTGGCAACACTGTTCCCATTTTTCATATGACATTTGTTTCCCTACAAATCTGCATATTAAGGATCACCCTATCAACCCTCAAATATCCATGAAGTAGAAATATGAGGAAATCTGAACTGATGAGCTTCTGAGATATGGAGAAAAACAGGCCGTAACAGGAAAGAGAGGCCATAACTGCTGTCCCTCTATACAACAGCATTCTCATGCTAATCATTAGTAAATAAGAAGTGCTTTTTCAGCAATGGACATTAAAAACCAGTCCCTTTTCTATCACAGAACAGACATAACATTCCTAAAAAACAGAAGAGCAGTCATGCTATATCAGATGAAAATCACCCTACTGATACCAAGGGAGGAATGTAAGAATGTAGCAAATGTGATTTCCTGTGTCTCTTGCAAGCTTTTTTTAATGTGGGACTCAGAGACCTCTGAAGCCAAATATGGTTTCTATGAATACAATGACTCTCAATGGACTCCTCTTGCAAGAACTTATCCCATCATATCTCAAACATAAACAAACTTTCAACCTGTGGCAAGCTTTACACTCTAAGGATTCAAGACCCAACTGATCTGACACAGTTATGTCATCTTGGCTTGGAGGTCTCAGAAAATCACTTACCTCTGAAAAAGAGCTGTGACAAAGCCCATAGAACAAAGACCTTAAAGGTAAGACAGGGAAAATTACAGTTAGAATTGTTGGACCAGGAACTGCAGGTAGCTCAGAGATTCAAGAAGAAAACACCAAAGTGGAAAGGTATAGAATCCTAAGGGGAAAACCAGGGAAATGGCACCTCATCTTCACAAAGGATTGGCTCAAGGGAGCATCAGGAATCAACCCTTCCACTCCTGGCCAATACCTCTTTGCTAGGAAGGACTCTTGGGGTTCTTTATCAGGTGGTGAGCCTGCCAGCATTTAGCCTTCTAGCTCTGTAAATCCTCTCTGTCATCTGTGTTATCTAATAAATATTTATTTTATGCTTTTTAGTCTGCTTGCACAGTCTTTTTGCAGACAATTAATGTGCTGAAATGAAGTATCTCAATGAGGGAGGTTTGCACTGTTCAGAGTAGAAGGCACTCAGAGATACATGCAGCGCATTGGCAGATGTATGGGAGTGTGCCAGGCTTTAGCACTTAAGACTTCTTAGTGAATAAGGCCAGTAACATCTTCCTAATCCAGAATTTTTACCCAGTATTTCTTTTTTGTTTTGTTTTTTGTTTTTTTTACAGTCACTGTGCACAAATAACACCCATATTCTTGGGCCTCTATCAAGTGTGACAAGAGATGTGCACAATAATGCAGATTTTAAGGTCAAACTCTGTTTCCAGGGAACTAGTACTATTGTGGAAGTAAATACAATATTTTAAGAATGGACACTGCTTTCCCAAGGAAGAAAGAAAGAGGCAAGACACAGGAAAACTATCACTCTAAGGTACTCACATTCATCAGATGGACGTGTCTCGGTCACTTAGGATAACATCATAACACAGTACTGTCAGAGGATCAGTATCTCCCGCTCTGACAATAGGTGCTTTGGTTGTTATGTAGCAGCAGGAAATTATCATCTGTCTTGAATACATTAATGCCTTGGTCCATTGTCATTATCCCTTAGCTCATGAAAACATTAGAGTTCACTTCATGGTGCAAGTCCTAGTTAAGTGTGTGCTGAATACAAAGATGTATATGAGGCACAGTGGCAGAGAGAGGGGAAGACACTGTTTCATATGCCAGCAGGCGAATTAGTCATGTATGCCTCATGCATGTGGTAAATGTTTCTATAAAAGTATCTTCCAGTTAATAATTAATTTTATAAACACAAACATGTTCTCACAAGAGAAAAGACACAGCTCACTGAAAAGCTTGTGCTTACTCAAGTTTCCCCTTATCCCTCTTGTACATCGTGTCTATGCAAATTCTTTTGTAGCAGCAGACTTCAAACAAATATCCCCAAGCTGCAGTTGTCCCTGTGTTCAGGAAGGATCTCAAGCAGCTGTTAGACACGGTGGGTACATAAACACTTGCCAATTCATTATCATACCTGCCAGCTTGCTTTCATGTAATTCTCAAAAATGATTCTTCAAGATACCCCTGGATAGTCACTGTGGATAGACAGGAGAGAAAACCCACAGAAACATTGAGTGCTAGCCTCTCCACAAGCTTGAAAATGTTGTTACTGTCAGTAAGTGTTATTAGTAATTCCAACAATAAAAGAAAGAAAATCACATGGTATTTAATGAGTATTTGCCTTGTACAAAAGTATAGGACTGCAGATACCAGGTATGGAGATGTATGTGAGACAAGGTATCAGCCTGCAAGCCCATGGCATCTCACCTGGGGTTTCTAATTTTGATGGAAAGTAATGAGAGTTTGGCAGCTTTGGCCAAGTATTCAAGTATTCTTGTAATTGCTTCACAAGCCCCCAGTCAATCTGCTACAAATGCGTGTCTGGAATAGCAGAGTCCCAGAGCTAAAGCAGCAGGGTTGATGTTAAGTCAAAATTGACTTTCACAGCTTCTGGCTACAATGACCCTCATTTTTGCAGCCAAGACTCAACACCCTACCAATAAAAAAGTACTAAAATTTATCTTCAGAGTGTTAATACAAACTGAGAGGAAAATGCCAACATGGTAAACCCTCAGAATTTTTAAAGCACATAAGAACTTCCTTGACAGACTCCATGTACTGCAGCTAGAGACCTTTTAATAGTCTTTCTTCTGTCTTTATGAACCAATGCAGAGGCAAGACTTCTCAGCACTGGTCAATGTCTCATCCCAGAATGATGAACTGCAGTATGGCCAAGCCATTTCCTTCACAAAGAGATGGAGATGACATGATGTGACAGAACTGGGATGGAAAGTGGAGGCCAGGAGACCAAGGGTTGCTCCTCCTCCAGGGCCATGGCCATTGTTGCTGAGGAAGGCCACCAGTGGCTGTCCTCTCTCCCCTAGCAGCAATCTCTTCAAGCATCAAGCAGAGGCAACACAGGCAGCTAGGTTGTGCTCCTGTCTTTATCTGCTTCATCTGTTCCTCCTTTTGATCCTGTATAAGTGTTTCTGATTCCTTTGGAAGGACCATTGAGAAGTTACTGAGTATTATTTCAGGGCCTTACACTATCATTGAGTTGTGAGTTTTTGTTGTTGTATGAGGATATTTAAGTTAATGGTAGGAGCAGAGGCTGCCTCAAGTTCAGATGTAAGTCACAGAGACAGCCATGCTTGCTTCTTTAGCATCCCTATTGTTCACAATTTGTAAGTTATCCTGGTTTGAAAATTAATTTCTGTTTTGAAAGGTTAATTTTCAGTTAGATTAGTTTCCTGAACTTGTTCCCCATGCAACCACAAGAAAGCTAAATAGCAGCGGAAAGGAAAGATGGGAACATTTGCAGCAGTCCAGGTTTGTATCAGCTGAGGCTGCCATAGACACACACATGTAGTTATACACACATGTTCTCAATAATTACTGTATTATGGTCTTAAACCAATTTTTAAAACATGCTCCGTTGAAGTGGCAATCACCCTTCTGCTCATCAGCACCACTAGGCCTTGGTCTGCCTGACAGAATACACATCTTTTAGAGAAACGAAAACATTTATACAGTTGCTCGATCAACACTTGACGAAACTGTAAATACAGCCCTTTCAACTCTTTCAGTCATTTCCACTTCAGAGTTTTAATAAGAGATTTTTTTTACATAAACACAGATAGCAATGTTACAGATTTGGTTGATACGAGGTGTCTGAGCCTGTCACAGATGTTCAGTCTGTGTGCTCTCTTCTTGGTGCATTTTGTATCCAAGAAATCAGAAAAAACCTAAAATGCATAGTTTTTTTCATGGCAGGAGAATGTCAGACAACTTAACTCTAGACCTTCTAATAGGAAGAATTATTGAAAAAAAAGATTGAAATATGGGCACACTCCTCATCAAAGGAAGCTGCTTTTCATCAACAGCAAAACAGTATATTTCGGTTGAATACTTTGTAATTAAAGACACCATTCCTGTAGGGATCCTCATGCTCTTTTTTTTTCTGCTTTTATGGCTTTTTTATATTTATAATGTTTGTTAAGTGAAAAAAGAGAGCAATAGTTTCTTCAGCTTTTTATTTATCCAACCCAAATAATCACTTGAATACATTACTTGGCCACAGTAGGAACTTCTTTTAAAACTGATCTTGATTTCCACATATAAACTTCCACCTATGAGTTGTACATAGACCACCCTTGATGTTTGCCATTCACAGGATGTGGCTGATAAGTTGGATCCTATGGCATCTTTTCTGATCCCTGTGAGAGTGAAACTATTTAAATGCATGACTAAGAAACACAGAAACACTTTTATGCCCTACAGGTTCTTGTTCACAACCCCATACCAGTGACCACCTTAGAAGCAATCTTTCTTCAGATATCCAGTCATCCGAATATTCGTGAATAGCAAGAAGTAGTGTGAGTGAGCTAACCCGCCACCATGAATTTGTGACCCAGCTGCTTTGAATGGGGCTACGTTTAACAGGCTGTCTACCTCAGCGTTTTCTAATATGCTCATCACTGTGACATGGAGTGCATTTTTGGCTTGTTACATTGTTGTGGAGGCGGTAGATTCCTTGTATGAAGGCCTTGCTGACATTTATGGTATTGAACTGAGTGGAATAAGGAGGCACTTTATTAGCCAGATCCTAGTCAGGACATAAGAAGAGAAGAAATCTAACTCACTCCTCTAACAGCATTCAGCTCTCTGGGGATTCATTTATTTCCTCCAAACCTAAGGTGAAGCACAAGCAGCTATGTGAAGCCTGTAACACAAATGGTTTGCACGTAATGACTCAGTGTCTTCCTTTTCAACTTTTGGACCAAATGCAGGTGCCGATGAATGTTGTTTCCAACCTCTTTTGGCATGGCATGGCACCACAAATCATAACTTTCTCACTTCCAGTCTAAACTGGCTTGTAGGTTGTTGGCAACAGAAGAATCTTAGGGCTCTTTACAAAACATCTAACAATGTCAAAGGAACTTTAAGAGAGACAGAAATCATAATGGACTATCACTTTCCAGCTGTGCTGGAAACTGATGTATTCTCTTGATGCATTAACAGTGCAATATGAGGATACTAAAGAAATCCATGGATAACAATTGTCAAAATGCATTTAAGACACAAAAAGGAAGATCACTAAAAGTGTCCAGACTACTTAGGACAAAAGAAAAATTACTCAAAAATTCTTCCCAAATCAACTGTGCTACATAAAGGGCTTTAGCCAGTTGGCAGATGCTAGAAGTAGAGAAGGTACATCAGGGCTGCCAGTGCATCTTAGCTTCCCTAGGCCCAGCAAGATTGCTCTTTACACAAGACTCTCTAGGATGTCTGAGAGTCCAGTTTTAAATGAGGCAAGCAATGGGTCTGCTGCAGCAGAAATTATTTCACAATCCCAGTAAATCCTACCATTAAGACTGCTTCCTGACCTTCACAGTGAATTTTCATTGGCCTTGATCTTCACAGGCACAAGGAAGTTCACTTATCCTTTTTGCATTCATTTCTTATGCAAATTTCTGCAAAAACAAGAAGCAGAGGTTGTCAAATTCTTATTGGAAGGGTCTTGGAGTTGGAATTTTTAGTATCTCTAATCCCCCTAAAAATGAGAAATTGTGTCTTTTTTACCACCCCCACTCCAACATCTCTGCCTTGAAAGTCCACCAAAGCTGTCACATATTTTATTCTCATTTTCTGAGTTATGCCACTGTCCTCAGACTTTTACTTCTTTATCCCATTATTACCTACACAGCTTGAGTTTAATTCTTTTTTTTTTTTTAATTTCAGATTCTCTGGGCCTTTGTTGAATAACATTGAATCTTTCTTATAGACTTATTTCCTGAGTGTACAGCATGTACACAATTCAATGAGATAGACAGACAGATTAGATTAGATAGATAGATAGATAGATAGATAGATAGATAGATAGATAGAAAGAAACCCAAGTTAACATCTCCCCAGAAACTTCCCCATGTAGTTTTCCTCTTTTAATGTATTGATTTTAAATTTTCCTCCTGGGTACAGCCTCTCATTATTTGTTCCTTCCTTTCAGGAAGTAAACCCTTTATTCACTAGACAATAAATAACATTATTAATGCAGACAATAAAGATAGACTTCTAAAGAAAATAAATGCAACTAAATCATTGTGGCTGCAATTTGTATTTGTCATGGGTGTCCCATGCCTGTCTCATTCCTTCTTGTTCCAGGAGGGCAAAAGTCAACAGCAACAAGAAAACCAGGCATTTCAGTTGTGCCTGCTACTAATGTCTTTGTATTTCATGATCCATGCCTCTCTTCTCTTGGGTTATTAAAAATATAGAAGGCGATATCGTGTTTGTTGGGGAATACTGAACTGGCGTCGCTCAAAAGAATTTGGTTTTATCTATGTGCAATTACCTCCCATCTTTCAGTCTTCTCTCTCTGTACCCAAGTGTTTTGTGACTAGTCAAGTCAAATCCAGAGTGTCAGCTATAGGGGGGATAGAAGTGACACCACCACCTACTCGGAAAGGCATATCTGAGCTTTAATTTAAAGTTGTCAACAACCATAAAAGCTCCTCCATAATTTTGCAACTTTCCCTCTTGCAAATTTCTGTTATTCTGTTCTAGTCTTTTTTATAGGCACTCCTTTCAGTGAAATTGGCAATGGCTTAAAAAAAGTCTATTTGATGTTTTGTGCTGTTGAAACAGAAGAACAGATGGTACTACAAACTAACAGGAGACCTCTGCAGACAGTCCTTAAAAAAAGGGCAAAAACTGTTGTTTAAACCACCATCTGTATTAACATAAAAAGAAAGAAAGAAAAAAGTTCCTATAATCTGTCTCTAAAATAAGCTCTTCTCTGTAGAAGCATATGTTTGTATTGTATTACCAATAATTTCATGGTGGGCTAAGCTGAATGACCTCAGATCTGACATAGGCTGAGAGAAAGATTTACCATGCCTCAGCTGTCTTTTAGGAGCTTGTTCAGCTGCACTAAATCATAAATTTAAGATCCAACACAGATTAGTTAATCCAATAAAATGTTTCAGTGCACTAAATTGTGCGGACTAAAACAGAACAGAAGGGAAGGAGCCATGTTGACCTCCATGACTGACTATTCACTAATGTCTTTAAAATTTTCTACCTAATTTCTTACACTGTGCAGTGGAGCTCAGAAATCTTTGACTCCAAGTCAGATTCTTATTTCTTAACTCCAACAAGCAAACACTATTAGTAGAAGAAAAAAAATACTTGCTCTCTAAAACAAACAAATAAATAAGTACCTTCACACTACACATAATATGACCATTCTCCCTGTATTCACTGACTGCCATATTATTCTAAAGTTAGTTCTTTTTATTGTTATTATTGCTAGTTACAAATATCATTTAAGACCTGAAAAACTTCTTATGACAATTTTCACCAAATCAGATAATTTCTTATAAAAATGTTTATTCAAAGACCAAGCATTTTATGAACAACAGAAGAGTTTTATTGGATTATCTCTGTGTTAGTGTTATAATTTTTCAGCCTCAAATTGTGATGAGGAAACATATCTGACCTTACACTCTGGAAAAACATATGACTGTTGTGCATAAGAGCAGGAGTAAAAAAGAATGTTCAAAAGCTCACAACCTGGAAGTAAGTCTTACTCTGTCTCTGTTGTGAGGTGATGAGTTTTATGAAGTATCATGGCATGTAGACCTTTTCTCTCCACCTTTGCAGTAACATACAAGAAAAAAACCTTGATACATAATTCAATTGTATTACTATAGAAGTTATTTTGCAGAATAAATTTACTCACACTCAATGACCCAGGCTGCTCCCTTCACTTTCACTTCCTATCAAATTCTAATCTTCATTCCTATTACCAATAAATACAACTAATTGCACCTGGCCAGAAGCCAAGAATTATTCTTCAGCTTCTCAGAGATCACATTCTTTGAACTTTACCACCAGAAACCCAGAGAAACAAACACACAACAGATAACCTCCAAATTCCAGGAGAGGATTTATGAACCTGTAACCTCCAGGAATCTAATGATTTCCAGGTGCACATCACCAAGTGTCTCATCCTTAATTAATTAGCCAGCTGGCCTGGTTTGTCAGCAGCAGTAGAACAGTACAGGCACAGCTTCAAGATGTGTTTTGTGGTTGAAATTCCAGCTCTACCTGAGATCAGAGAAAACAGGCAAAGTACTGCTATGGAAAGAACATTTTGTACAAGTAGAGGCATGCCAAAAATCTAGTCACAAAATCCCATTGTTTTCCTTGACAGGTACAGCAACAGTCTCGGTCAAGGAAAAATGCACGAATTTTGATATTTTTATCTCAGTAATCAGATGAAGGAACATAGAAATTTCAATAGGAATAGCTGAATATTCTTCAGGGTAAAAGAAAAACTCCCCCACAGACAACTCACTTTTCTTTAGAATGTGATGAATTAGAATATTCTTGAGTATCTTTCTTATTCAGTTTGTTTGGTTTCTTTAGCTTTAAATGTCCATGTCTCTATTTTTACTTCATTATAAAAGCTGAAGCTAGAAGCAAATTATTACCATTTGTATTAATGTTAGAGATGAACCACTTAAAATAGGACAATATTAGAGATTCCTCAAGAAAACTGTTTTGATGATCCACTGGAGCCTGAGAATCTAAAATGAGTAGAGAGCAGGGGAAGTACAATGAAAGTTTTTGGAGCAACCAGATCTATGCTCATTACTCAATAGAGGGCATGTTGTTTAGAATTATCTAGCACTGAAAGCCACTGATTTACCCCAACCACAAAAGAGAAACAATGCTGGACCAGTCAGTAAAATGAGTTTGCTTAACTGTAGAGGATGCAGCTGGGTAGAATATGAAATCAACAAATTCAAACCAGTCATGTTTCATCATGTTTCATACAACAAAAAGCTTTGAATATGGGAACTGGAAACATCTCTAGGTTATTTAACCCTTTAAGGATTTATTCTTTTTTGGTACTAGTTAAGAGAAAAACAGGGATTTTAAGATAAAACAATATGTAACCAAAACAAAACCTCTAACCAAAACCTAGTTGTTCTGGTATTCCTAGGGTGTTTAGTTTCCAGTTAAGCAAATAAGCCTTGTTACTTCTGGTTTTGTATTGAACTAGGCTGTATTCGATCCCAACAGCTTCTGTTTAACTAAATCACGTTTTGCTAAAGTGTCATCCAGGAATGAATATAGTCTTGCTTTGAGGCATTAGGGAACAAAGAATGCATCTCTGCCCTTGGCTGTTTTCCTACTGCTCAAATTTTTGGTTTATATGTAATTTCATTTGATTTTTTTCCCCTCCACTTTAGTTTATATTTTCTGACTCATTATGTTTTCCTCCACTAGATTAAAGAACTGTTTACTACCAGGTATTTTTTTCTCAGGGAGGCAGTTACACAGTGCAATCAAGTCACTTCTTTAGGAAAAACTCCTAAGGTTCTTGGTATAACATTTTTCTCTAGCATTTCAATTATTTTTCAATGTTCTCCTTAAAATTTAGACACTTTGGCTGGACTCAGTATTGGCTCTCACTACACTGTGTACAGAGTAAATCCCTCCTTAATCCTACTTGTTACTCCTTCTTAAATTTCTAGGGACTGAGCATTTTTGCTGCTTGGTTTTATTTTCCCCCTAGGAGTGTTCTAGGAATCTCGTGTCACATTGCTTTTCAACTCTAAGCCCTATGTCTTTTCCTGTGTCACTACTTTCCTGGGAACAGAGCCTGATTCTGTAACCCCTGCATACATTCTGTTTTTTAGACAGATGGCTCTGATTTAGCTTATTTGAACTTTTATCTCTTAAATCTATAAATTTAAAATCATCAAGGATTTAACATTTACTGCTAGAAGACTGGAAAAGGTACAAGTGATTTGCATCTAGTACTGATCCTCATACACCCCCACCAGAGATCATCTGTACGTGTAGGCTACAGGGCTAATGGAAAATAAAGTGTCCTGTTGTCCCATTAACACTGCATTGGATGCAAGGCAGAAGAATTTACTTTAATCCATAGGAGCTGAGTCCTAAATGCGTCTGGATTTCACAGCCTGAGATTAGCTCACTTGTTAAGAGCATAGTGCTAATAATGCCAAGGTTGTGGTTTCAATCCCTCTATGGGCCGTTCACTTAAGAGTTGGACTCAATGACCCTTGTTGGGTCCTTCCAACTCAGAATATTCTGTAATTCTATGAAAAATAAAGATGCAGCAAAAACAAGCAACTGTGTTTTTTATTGTGTCTCCCATTACCTCAAAAACATCTTTCATGAAGATTCTTCTCCATTTCAATGCTTCTGAATTAGTGGAGAGTTCAAAAATTTATTCCAGTCAGTATCTTGACTTTGCATGTTTTCCACAAGCAGCTGAATCTGAATCTCATTTGTTCTCTGTTTTTGAGGCACAAGAAATCTCAATCCATATTCTCTACTCTGTTGAAAGAAAAGGCTTTCTATGACAGGATAAAGTGCAATATGAATTAGACAGACAGTAACTGAAGGATATAAAATTTACCATCAGCTCTTAAGAATGAGAAAGTGTGTATCTTCCATGAATCACAAGACTGCAACTCAAAGATGATCCTTAATGGAACTGGTTTGATGTTGAGATAATTTTGTATGAAAATTGTCATGCTTTTGGAAAAAAGGTCTCAGTTCACAGTGCAGATTTTGTAACTCCTTTTATTGTAATAATTGTAAAAAAAAATAATTTCATGTAGAAACAACAAAAAAGATTCCTTAGGCTTGCCAACTGCTGGCTAGGAGTCATTTTCAATATGATTTTGCTTCCAAAAAAGAGAAAATATAACTGACTCTTCCTGGTAATGCTACTGCAGAAAATATGGTGTCTTGGTCTTATCATTCATCTTCAAGCGTTCGTGGTAAGTCAGAAAGACAGTGCTGACCCCTTTCGTTTGACAGCCTACATGCACCTCCTTAAACTAGTGGTATACTCTTTCAAGAGGCAGATCTTGTTCTTTCCTGAATAGTATCTTCCATAGTAAACTCATCTGTTTTTATGCTAAATTATCTGCCACTGTGGAATAATATAACAACAGTAAATATTTTGCTGGCTCTGTGAAGAAGATTTAAACCTCTTATTTCAATGGAGATCTACCACATATGATGCTATTTTGGCAGCTTAACATAGAATTATTGAAAGACTGAGTCAGGAAAATCTGGATGCAAAATTCAGTTTCCCAGAGAATCTTGACAGGGTTTCTGTTTTGGAGAGGAAGTGAAAGATACTTCAGGAAAATCAGAAGGGGTGGAAATCCAGAAGATCTTAGTCCAGTTTACTGTGAAATTGCTTGTTCCTGTTCAAATATTTATCTTTAGTCTTACCACAGAAAACAGCTCTTCCACTAAGTAAAAGAGGTTTTTTCAGTGGTTTTGATTACACTTAGTCTTGCCAGTCTCACTTTAAGATAAAAGCCTGTGAGCTTGATTTTCAAAGGTGCGTTCCAATTTCAAATGTACCAATTTCAGCTGATAAAATAGCCACTGCATTTCTGGAGACAATATCCTTAATTTACTTCTGCTATAGGTGGATATGATCAGTAGTCCTGAAAATCTGGCACTGAATTATATGAAGATGAGCAGCTTAAAACTGAACCATGAAAGTTTAGCATCCTTATTTGAAAGTCTTGGCTTAAGTTTACCTGTGTCTTTCATTTTCCATCTGCAAAATAGTGTACACAGGTTGTCCATGACCTACCTTACACTCAGCTCCCCCAGTATGGCTAACTTATTATTAATGGAAATAGGTTATTTCAGTCCGAGAGCCCAGGGAAATGTACTGATACCAACATATTACTAGCTTGCCTCCTTGACCAAATAGATGGTCACTTTCCTATGAGACTATACACATTGTTTGCTATGCCCACAGCAGCTTTTGTGTGTCATCATGAAATGTATGAAAGACCAGTTAAAAATATCACCAAGCCATTATTCTAGCTGTGTGCTACTAATAAGATATTCTATTGTTATCTATAGGACCATGTGAAATCAGTGGCTACAGTTGAATTTACTTTCAACTCAGCATCTCTGAAGATTAAGGATGGTTTTGGTTCATATGTTTAGCTTTCAAAGCTTCTGAGAAGAATGAGAAAATTTCCCTGCTTAGATTTCTTATAGTGGTACGTTATTTGAAAGCAGAATAAAATGGTCCAGAAGAATAAAAATGGTTCATAAATTCCATTGGGTTGACAGGGGAGCTCTAAGATGAGGAATGGCCTCATCATTTAAAACTACTTTTTTTCCCTTGTGAATCTAGTAGATCTTGAAAAGTCACAAATGAAAAAAAAAATCTATATTGATATTCACCTTTCCTGTGGGCTTTTTTTTTTTTTGTAATTCCTGCCTGTGAGGTAATGAAGACATAATCTAACCCACTTAATATACCTTCCAGTTTTCATGCAATATTGCTATCACTATCAACAATGCCTGTAGCAAGAACCAAAGCTGTATTGTAAATATTCTTGCAAATAAAATTTCCTAGTGTTTCAGTTGCTGTTCATTTATGTTTTTCTTCCTGACTATGCAAGTGGGGCCATGGCGTGATGCCCACAAAGATCTCCTTGGAAGATTTTCCTTGCTCTCATAGTCATTTTGAAATCTGCATTCACTGATGGCACAGCAATTCATTGCATGCTCTACCAAAGTTTGTAAACAACTGTGGAGGAGAATGGAATTTCTGTACATCCTCCAGGTTGAACCCTATGACATTACAGGTAAATACCACAATGGAAGAGAGATTTTTGCCCACCTAATCATCAAGTATATTTTCAATGCTTGAGCTAGTTAGTGTCTGTTCCAGTTTCTAGTCCACATCAGCTCTACATGATCCAGCATTGAGCTTTCCTCTTCTTTAGCAGGTGCTCTTTGTAATCCATTGACTATATAGAAAGCTAATGCTCCTACTTTAAGGTTGCAAGTATCAGAGAATGGGTAAGGTTGGAAGAGACCACAGTGAGTCACCTGTTCCAACCTCTCTGTTCAAGCATGGTCATCCTAGAGCCCATTGCACTATGTTGCATCCAGAAAGCTCTTGAATATCTCCAGTGAAGGAGACTCCATAACCTCCCTGAGCAAACTGTTCCAGTGCTCAGTCATCCACACAGTAAACAAGTTCTTCCTTGTGTTCAGGTGGAACTTCCTGTGCATCAGTTTCTGCTCATTGCCTCTTGTCCTATTGCTTGGCACCACTGAGGAGAGTCTGGCTCCGTTCTCTAGACACCCTCCCTTTAGATACTTAGACATTGAGAAGGTCCTCTTTCAATCACTTCTCCAGGCTGAAAAGACCAAGCTCCCTCAGCCTTTTCTCATAAGAGAGATGCTCCTGTCCCTTAATCATCTTTGTTGCCCTCCACTGGACCTGCTCCAGGAGCTCCTTATCTCTCTTACACTGAGGAGCCCAGAACTGGACACAGCACTCCAGATGCAAGTTCAGTGCAGCTGAGTAGAGAGACAGGATCATCTCCCTCACCCTTCTGTCAATGCTGTTCCAAATGCATCCCAGGACACCATTGGCCTTCCTGTCCACAAGGAAAGGTACACCGCTGGCTCACGGACAGCTTGTTGTCCACCAGGGCCTCCAGGTCTTTCTCTGCAGAGCTGCTTTGCAGCAGGTCAGCCTCCAGCCTGTGCTGGTACTTGGAGTTATTCTTGCCCAGGTTCAGAACCTGAATTTGCCCTTGTTGAATTTCAGACAGTTCTTCTCTGCCTGTCTCTCCAATCTGCCAAGGTCCTTCTGAAGGGCTGCCCAGCACTCTGCGTTGTCAACCACTCCTCCCAGCTTGGTGTTGCCAGCAAACTGCTGGGGAGGTGTCTGCCCCTACATCCAAGTCAGTGATGAATAGGTTAAACAATACTGGGCCCAGTACTGAACCTTGGGGGACACCATTAGTGACAGGCCACCAACTAGACCCTGTGCCACTGCCTAGGACCCTCAAATGAGTAAATTAATCACAGCAAGTCTCAACCTCTCCTCTACGCCTTGATCACCTTGCAGTAGGATTTTTACCTGTTTCATCAGATTTGTAACTCAGTCTGCAGTCAATCTGCAATAGTGTTTCATGTCTTTTTCCAATATGTCATTTTGTCATCAAAGCCTGACACGTCTTGAAGAGACAGATCCCTGGCTTAACCAGTAGGAGAAATCTACATCATGATACCCTCACAGGAAAATCTTAAGACCTTTACTGATTTGGATAAAACTATTTTTAATCCTGCCATCAAGGGACACTAAAAAACAAAAAGAATTTCCCTCAAAATACTTTGTGGAGAAATGTGTACACATGCTCGCTTGTAAAGCTCTCTCTGCCCTGGGGAGTGGGAAGCAAACACGAACTATGGATTGATATCAGACAGGGTAAAAAATGTATGTCAGATTTCAGGCAGATTGTATTTTCCTGTCTTGTTTAATCTCTGTTGGGAGAGAGTGTGGAGATTCATGCCTGAATTGTTTGCTTTTCTCCTTGTCATTTCCCGTATAACTGTTCAAACTCTTGCCTTCTTAATCTGAGGTGACTTACAGAGGTTCCCTATCAAACAGAGACACTATACAACACTATATTAGATTATACACTTTGTCAGAAAATTGGCACTTTAGATACTAAACGATAGCCTATGGTCTGGAACCATGCTATCATTCTTGCTCTAAGATCCTGTCAGAAACTATAAATCAAGCAGGATTTGGCCCCAGAGTTGTATGAAAGGAAAGGCTGTAGGAGACAGGAGGATGCTGCCTCAACTCACAGGACTTACTCAGGAGAAAATTCTCTTCAATCTGAACCAGGACAGGCCTATCATCTCACCACAGGCTGTCTATTTTAACTTACAAATTACAGAATGAGCAGCAGCATTAGGTTGCCACCTCATGCTATTCCCTGAAGACTGTATCTTGAGTGTCTCCATCTACAGGAACTGCATGTCCTATTGTGGTGCTCTGCCATCCAAGCTATAAGAATTGCTGTCCAAGTGTGCACCAGCTCTGAAATGCTCTCACTGCAGTTCATCTCCACAATGCAGTAGGTCACTGTTTTGAGAAGCTGAGACAGCATTGCTTAGAAATAACACCTGAGCTACTGCATGAAAAGGAGAATAGAGTTAGCCAGATCACCACCCTGCCACATTCCCATGTGCATTTTAACCCTAAGAAGGAGAACTGAGGAGTCCTTGAACTGCACCCCTTGTTAGCCTCTCCTGAGGAGATCAAGGAAGTCCTTTGACACTCCATGTAACTATGAGAAAGACTCAGAAAATTGACAAAAGAATGGTGCTCAAATGCAATGTTTTTGAGATCTCTAAACACTACTTTCATTCAGCAGTGAAAATCCCTCAGCCATTGAGATAGCTCTGAGGATAAACATAATCTGATCTGGCAGCCTCAACAGAAGAACTAAATGCTGTCTTCACATCTCCAGGTATGTTTACTTCAGAGACAAGTAACTGTACCATATACAAAGTTCTTTGCTATCCTTAAGAAAGGACACATCCAATTTTAGAGTAATTATTAGCCCTGCACGGTGCATTGGTTTCAAGCAGACAAGGTGTGTGCAAAGTACGTGAATGACCACTGTAAAGCCCAGCACTCCTGAGCTCCCGAGCTGTGCAAGGACTCAAAGCATCAGTGGCTTTGCTGCAGCCTCAATGCTGCAGGATGCAAGTGAGGCTATATTTGTGTGCAAAATGAAGGCATTAAAAACACAAGGCAATTTGCAGAAACACACAAGTCCCTCTTCAGGTCTGAAACAGAAGCAATAAGATTTTATGTTTATGACAAAAAAGGAACACTTTCTTCAAGTGTAAATCAAGTTGGTTTGAGTAAAAAAGACCTTGTAGAGAAGCGGAAGCAGGGTGTTAAAACTCCTTGGTTTGGGGCAGATGCTGTGTATCCCTTTCTTCTCGTATTTGAGAAGCAGTGTGGGGTAGCAGTGGGATGACACAATGACAGTAGACGTTTTCCCAGCCCACAACTGGATGCATTTGGGCTATACAGCCCGGGGTCCAGCCCACAGGGATGTGCAGTGGCTGGTTGCCCCTTGCAAAGGCGGCTGCTCCTCGCCTGGCAGCCCCTGTCAGCGTGGATTCACAGAGCAGTAACAGGGTAAAGATGGCACTGAGCCTCCTGCTCGGGGTCTCCTTTAAGAACTTCCCTGCCGCTGCCGGCCCGAAGGCAAAGTCGGTGCCAGCAGCGGCAGCAACACCTGGCCCGCAAACGTATAGTGACAGTGCTCTCTGGTGGCAGCTGGAATCTTCACCCACCGCCTCAGCTTGCAGAAGGGAGGATGTACTGGATTCCCGGCCACTCTTTTCTGTGTGAGTACGAGATGATGAAGTCTAGGAGCAAAAACAAATATACAGACAAGCACAGATATGCATTTTAAAACCTGTGGAAGAGTTGGGCAGAAAAAAAACCAATTAAAATTCTCAGTGCAGCAACAGTGCTTATTTTTAAAACATTTGTGCAAAACAGGCTTTTCTGCTCTGTCACACAGGCACTTACTTTTTTTTTCTTCTTTTTCTTTTTATGTAAATGAATGCCGTAAGCAAAAAATAGATACTTTCTCTTCTCTAAGTGAATGCCCATATACCGGTTTCACTGGCATGAAAAGTATTGGTATAGCATATAAAAGTCGCTACCATAGTGCCTGTAATCTGCAGATCCTCAGACACTTTACACAGCCCTCTGATGAAGTCTAGATTATGGTAGTAAAGGAAATATTCATATAGCTGGGGCACAACTGTAGAGAGGCTGAGAGACTTGCAAGTTGAAATACAGCGAGTATTGAATTTTGATCTCTGCCTCCTACAGCAATGACAGACTTACAAACACCAGAAGCCACGAGCCACACATATTTTATTCCAACTGTGTCACCAACTACAGGCCATGAAGGGTTTATCAATACATGATCACAAAACAGTTGAAGTTGGAAGGGACTTCTGGAGGTCATGTAGCTCAACACCTCTGTTTAAGTATGGCCACCTAGAGCTGGTTGCCCAGGACTGTGTCCAAATCTTTTTTTAACATCTCCAAGGACTGAGAATCCACAACCTCTCTGTGCATTCTCTGTTAGTGCTTCATCACCCTCGTGGTAAAAAAGTACTTCCTGATTTTCAGATGGAAACTGAAGAGAGTTGACCAACAGCCATTGTGATGGGGGGTAGTATGTTTTGAAGTGTTTTTCATTTATACGTGAGAAAGGCAAACAAGAAGACTTTTAAACAGCTGAATGAAAGCTTTCCTTACCAGTAAGGCATGGTTTCTGATATATTAAAAATCATAGCTAAGTATTTTCATTTCTCATTGTTCACTGTGACATCTCTGCCAGGGCTTTGCTGGCAGATCTGAGCTTGCACTGACTATGTACTGAATCAAGCCAAGGCAAGTTGGGCCATAAGCAGAGGCTGCACATATATATATGCTCAACACAACTTCATCAAACATAATACTGCCAAAGGAATGTGATGACATGATATTGCTGGTTTGGAGGGGAGGCAGGCAGCACCTGTCATAAGACTTCAGTGTATACCGAATTAGACATTTTAAAATTAAGAAATTTCTGATAGGACACAACCAACAGTTCTTGAACTCAGATGAAGCCATGAGACAAGCAATAGCTATCATGCGAATTCACATACCTGTAAAAAATGCAGACCTTACTCTCACCTGTGAGAGTGAGACTGAAACAAGCCAGCTGGAGAGATAAAAAATAATAATAATCATCTAAATACACAGAGTCAGTTCAGACTTAAGGTGCCCCACAGCACCTGAGTCTCACCAGCTGTTCAGATACAGGCTCTCAGCTCAAAGCTGAGAGTTATGCAGGATAGCTTAACTTACCTCACAGTCAAAAAGACTTAAGTTACACCAAAATTTTTTATGCTTCTTGTAGTCTAAAAGAGAACCTAGTCCTAACCTTAGCATACATATGGGGGTTTTTTTCCACATCAGGTCAGTGACATTCCCACTGAACTCCCTGAAGTGGATTTAATTAAGCCAGGTAATCCAGCCCTTTTGTATTAGCTGGATGTCCTTTTTCACTCTCCACAAAATACACACAGTTCTTCAAGCATTTGTGTGGTTTGCTTTGAATACCCAACATTAAAAATTGAACATTTCACACTGACTTCTTTTAAATAAGTCATAAAAAAATCTACAGCCAATGCGTGAGCAATCAGAGAAAAGCAGAACAGAAGAAAATTGCATTAAAAGATATCTGTCAGAAACTGTTCACTTGTTTTCACATTGATGTCTCTGGTATCAACGTGGGAGAGCTGGGGCAGGAAGGAATAACACCACACAGAAGAGATATCCTTGACTAACTCCTTGATCCCCAGAAGCAGATATCAGAAACACTTCATGCTGTAAGATTCACAGCAGGTTTTACTGTTGCTATGGTTATTCAAAATCTTCTTTTCAACAGGAGAGAAATAAATTCTCTAAGTCTCCTCAATACATAGCAACACAGCCATCTCACTGTCAGGCTTTCCACATGGGGGTAGGCTTCAATAACAACACCCTAAATCAAAGATCAAATTAAGGTCATTTAAATATTGAAGAGGAATGAAAAGCAACAACTACTTAATATAGAAGATGGAGAAGAAAAGAAAAAGTGGGAGGAAGGGA
>JAWWLZ010000172.1:43770501-43796838 GCA_035041345.1 Poliocrania exsul | reverse complement strand
AAGGGAAGGGAAGGGAAGTAAAAGTTCTTCCTTATATGTACTCTAACACTACCCTCTTTCTGTTTGAAGACAGTATCCCTTGTCCTATCACTATACACATTGCTGGATAGTTCTGCTTATTATTCCCTAACTTGTAGGGGTGAGTGTAAGTGCATCCCTTAAGGAAAGCTGTATGGAGTTCTGTCTTAAGGAGAACAGAGCTACCTGGAGTATGTATGGTGGCTTGTAACCAATGAGAGGCTGTGGTGTATGTAAGGTGCTTTGGTTAACCAATAATGTGGTAGCATATTGGATGTGAGAGTGCATAAAAGGTGTGGATATTACTGCGTGAGATGTAGATCTACTGAGGTAATAGGAACTTCTAGGAACTAACTACTTCTACTATGAGCTATGAAGATCTGTCTGTTAATCTATCTTGAATAAACTCCCTAAGTTGTGAGCCTTCTGATCGAGCCTTCTGATGTCTTCTGTGCCTGAGCTCTTCTGACCATCAGTCCACAGCCCAGCTCGGTATAAGGGGCTTCCCCTATACTAACTAACACTTCAGCATGAAAACATGGAGTGACTTGGATGCTACCATTTAAATACATATTATATCGTATAATGAAGAAGCTGAGTCAGGGCAGTTTTAGGTTAGATACCAAGAAAAAGGTTTTTTGTCCCAGAAGGTGCTTGAGCATTGGAACAGGCTTCCCAGGGAAGTAGTCACAGCACAAAGCCTGTCTGAGTTCAAGAAGTGTTTGGAAAATGCTCTCAGACACATGGTGTGATTCTTGGGTTGTCCTAAGCAGGTCCAGGAGTTGGATTCAATCCTGATGAGTCCTTTTCAGCTCATCATGTTCTACAATTCTATGTCAAGGAAGGATTCAACTCAAACAGGTCTCTGGTGACAGAGAACTTCCCCAGGTGTCTTCACTTCAGCATACCATGGTCAGGGGACTGTGTTGTGCAGTGTTTTCATCTTCTACAGTTTAGGCTCAACTCCCAAATCAGGGATGCATTCAATGGTCTTGTTCAGACTCTGTAAGAGTTCATCACTAGTAGGGACATATTCTCTGCTTTCCTGTTTCTAATCAGCAATTTTCTGCTTATTCATCCGAGGTCACATTAGTTTTCAGCAACAGCATCAAACTGAGAGCTCTTGTTTAGTCAATTATCCACCCTGATTTCCAACTCCTTTCAGGGTCACTGTTTCCCTGGAAGCAAGGACCCATTCTGTATGTGTAGTCCATCGTCCTTGTTCCCAAACAAACAACCTTGCATTTTGCTACATTAACATTTGTGCTGGTTAAACAAGACCTACTTTCCAAATGAACTAGATTGATCTCCCAAACTGATCCAACTTTAGCACTGTTTACTCTTGCTAATGCTGTATCCTCTGCAAATTTTTCAGGCACTGATTTCCTCATTTCTGAACAATTTAAAAAACTGCTGCATTGTGTTAAACTGAAAAAGATCTCCACGGAACCCTGCTGGAAATACCCTCTGTGGATGATGATTTCTCATTTACAATTCCTTTCTTGAAATCCATCAGACAATTGTAATCTATTTATTATGCACTACATTAATTTTGCATAGTTTTAATTTTTTAATTGGAATGTCATGTGGTATGAAGTCAAATGCTTTTGAGAAATGCAGGTAGATGTCAGCACAGCTCCTTTTATCAGCCTACCTTGTCAAAAACAAAGTTGTGTTTGCCTAAGCAGATCTGTTCTCCATAAAGTGAGATGTGCAACAGCTGCTGCATAAGACTCTGGGCTGAAAAAAGTGCTGCATTTGGATTCTTAAGGAGCAATGAGGAACAATAGAAGCACAATTTTGAATGGGAATCAGACTAGTTGCATCTTCTTACTGTCAAGCCCAAAAGTTTTCAGTTGCTCTTCACTGCATTTGTCTGTAATATATACTATGTTACAATTCAAAGTGTATGTGGAGAAAGGACTCATTTGGGCATCTCTCAGGACTTCAAGCCAATAACACCTACTCTGTGGTATAAGGAAAAGAACTGAACATCACATTTTCTTACTTCCTCCTCATTCTGGTTCACTAGGTCATGTCTATCATCTCTAAGGAGACCTTGTGGAAGAGTCTATCTCAGTTTTTATCTCTGTGTATAGAACATGCCCTGAAAGGTGCATAGAAGGTATCTTGTCTTGATGACACCTGATGAGGAATCTAGAAGGCAGTTTCAGCTTAAGAGTGTAACTGAATTATTGTGTGAGAAACACAGAGGCAGGAGCTTTGCTGATAAGTTGATCTCTGAAACTCTAAAAAACACCTCATCTATTTCTGCATCACTTTCTAGAAGAACATATGCAGATTACACAACAGCTGCATTACAGTTTGAACCTCTCAAAGAAGTCCTAGCAACTCAAAGAGTATTTACTTGAGATGGGGTGACAGGAACAGTCCAAGCTAAAAGGGTGGTATCCTCTTCCTCCTCACT
Source organism: Poliocrania exsul (assembly GCA_035041345.1). Taxonomy (NCBI): domain Eukaryota; kingdom Metazoa; phylum Chordata; class Aves; order Passeriformes; family Thamnophilidae; genus Poliocrania; species Poliocrania exsul. The sequence goes on along the minus strand of JAWWLZ010000172.1, from coordinate 43,794,392 downwards.
CCCCTCCATCCACATATACTTAAAAGCAGTGCTTTTTGGATTCACAAAATGATTCAGTTTTCAAGACTGTGAGACCACTAACCTACAGAAAAGTGTCAGGAAGTTGGATTACCTCCATAAAGCACTGGACAGAGGAAAGGATGGGGCATCAGGACAGAGAATGTGAAGGGGAAGAGAGAAACAGAAGAGTAGGAAAGGGGAGAGAGAGAGACGTTTTCCTCCAGTGTCAATTACTTCTGAAAGTACAATATAAGCTGTGTTGGTTTGGCCTTGTTCCCTGAACAGTATGGTGACTGCCAAAAAACAAAAGAAAGTCACTTTTCCCTCTATCTTTCATAACCCTCTTGCAAAGAAATTTCTGCCCACCAATTTGGGGCAATTTCAGTTCGCTCTTGAGCACAAGAACGTAGTTGTGGTAATTCAATAGGCACTCATGTTCCTCACTGTGCTGAATCATTGCTTGAGAGCAGTGCAAGGCGCTTGGAGATGGTAGAGCAGCGGCTATGTTCTTTCACAGTTTATGCACAAAAGAAACTGATCATCAGTGTGCTTTGTTTTTAAAGAGACGTATGACCAACAGTTACTACATTCTGTCACAGCCTTGATACTACACCTTTGTCTCTGAAATTCTGTGCCTTATAATTGGATAATAATTTTCTCTCAGTTTTTGAGTATCAGTAAAGAGTAAGTTAAAAAGTTGCCATATATAAATTTATTTTAGCAAGAGGCTAATCATTAAAAGTAAATCAATTTCTATGTGCACACATGTACTTCCATACACAGGGAGTCAGATCCTCTGTCACTTTGCAGATGCTGCTGGTGGACTATAGTTTGCAATATAACTTGGAATTATTTCTCTGCAATTGCTAGGCAGTCTATGGAATAGCAAGGACTGATGACAGCAATGAAACAGTACATAAGAATTTCCATAAAATTATCTTTTCAACTATAATTTAAAGGTACTGTTTTTAAATACCAAATTTCTTCAGATGCTTAGCACAATGACAAATTCCATTTTATTGTCAAGGAATATGCATATTCCTTGACCCCAAAGTCAACATAAAATAAATTGGTAAAAATCACTGTAAATTATCTGGACACAGAAATTAATTTGTTGCTAGGGTCTGGTTATGATTCCCCAGCTCATAGTGTTGAATACCTTAGATTCAATACCATGTGCTCCTACATGATATCAATAACAAAAGGACCCACATGATAAATACAGGGCTTTTCTTGATAAACAATGTAGTACCAGTTAGTTTGAATCTTTCTGCGTAATTTACTATGTGAAATTACAGATACCCTGATTCAATGCCTTTGAAATAAACATAGTAACAGTCACCATATAAAAGACATCTTTGGCAGGCATTGTACATAAACTTGAAGCAGATAAAAAACATGTTGACCTAGTACTGGAAGTCACTCCTTCTAAATTTGATACCAGACTTGAATTTGATTTGCTTTAGTTCTCTTGAATATAATAGCAGTCTTATGCTCTCAAGCTCATGATGCTATTAACTCATTTAATGCAGAGTTACTAACTTTTAAGAATTCTTAATAGCTCTCGATGGTCTTTTTTGTCACCTCTTAAAGCCAAGGTCTCTCTGGACATTCCTTCAAGTAATTTATGGATGGGTAATGAAACTTAACAATTTCAGCTGTCTTCTTTTACTCTCCTCATGTTTCAAAGCAGTGAGATGCATTCCCATCTTACATGGATATCAACATGTCTTGCTTGTCTTAGGATGGGTTCCTGCTATTGTTTTTGAACTACTGCACAAATAAGATGTGGATTTGGAACAAACTTTTCTAACATCCTACAATATCCCATTAAGGAGGACAGAAGTGGAGGATACATTTAATGTTGCATAATTCACTAAGATGGAGCCCTGAACCACTGCACATGCCTATATTAATGAAGTGTAAAAGTTTTCAATTCTCTTTAGAAGCTTTCAACTCTCTGCTAACATTGTGCTAATGTAGCTACAATCATTATTTGTCAAAAGCTGCTTCTATAGTTCCAGCTACCTTTTAAAATCACAGATTCAAACATTGTTGTGTTTGCTAACCATTGATAGGACCAGCAAAATATTGCTATAAGGAAACCAGTGTTTATGACTGATCTTTAACTAGCTGCTGCATTAACTCAGTTCAGAAAGTGACTGTGCAGTAATGCTGCACAGCAGTTCAGTGAGTTGTGAGGCTGGCTGAACTACTGAGGAAAATCACCCCCATTGCTTGATTTGCCATTTGGGAACTTGTGAAAGTGATGATGAACACCTATGAGACTGCAAACCATGCACTTTCTGAAGAACATATTCACAACAGGAAAAACTTACAGAAAAACAAACTGTAACAGCCTGAGGAGAAAGGTAGTTGTCCAAGGTACTCCACTATAACTATATAATGACCTGGTAAGTCTGGGCCAGTGTCTCCATGATGCTCTGTTGACCTTGTGTGCACAACTGTTTTGAAACTGGGTCATTAAAAATTCATGATCAGGGTGGGAACATTAAAATGTTTCAAGTAGAGTTAGAACTCTCAGTTAATAAGCAGAAATGTATGTACACTGCCATGTCATTTGGTATTCTGTCCCAGTGCACTTTCTCTAAATTTAAGCTGCCCTGAGGGACCTATAGAAACTTGTAATAGAAATATCACGATTAGCACAAATTAAGTATGAATGGAAATAAATATATGAAAGCACCAGAAGCAACACTAGAAGAAGTGTTGTCTGCATTGCTAACAAAGGATGCTGTTCCCACAAATAGAAATGAGAAATGTGCTGTTCATGTGAAGGCCAGAAAGCATGCACTCTGGTAAGAACATAGCACAAATGAGTCCTCAGGTCCTTTGACAACAAGAGGATGCCATCAAGGTCACAGTCCATCACATATGCCATTCCTGTTCTTGTTAAACCACAAGGAAAACGGGCTATAGCTACACACATCCATATTATTCCAAATATATTTTATAAACAAGACAAAATGGCAGTAACCTTGCCTAAGAGTTATGGAAACTTATGCGAGATCCTGAATCAGAGGACAATGCCATAATAACTTGATTCTTAATGAGTGTAAAAGCCCAGTCTCAAAATTAACTCAGCATCCTCTAACAAGAACTCCAGTATGCGATGAGCGCTCAGTGGCTAGCGCATCACATCCTCCATGTGGCATAAAACTGATCTTGGGCCCACACATTCCAGTATTTGTGAAGGTGGGGGTGGAACAGTGTGAGTTGGTTAAATCAACCTATTTAGAGTTTTTAAAGTATCAGCTTCTCCTTCCATAATGTTTTATGACAGTAGTTTCTGACAAGTGCAGATAAACTCCTTCTAGTATTAGTTATGCCCATTTTCACATAACTCTTTAGAACTCTTCATTGTACTAAACAGATATGTCCTCTAGGCCATCAGAGAATTCTTAGCACCTTTTAGGTTAGTCTTGGACATCCTAGATTTGGTGTTGGCTTCTTACGGAGAAAAATAGAACAAAGCTGAGTAAGAATGGGGAAGAGATGTATAAGGAGGACACTCAGACTGTCCCTCCCAGCTAATCCCTCAATACCTGATTATGGTTTCAGATGTCCTGAAGCCCTTTAGATAATCATGTTCTTCTCTTTTACAGACATTTGGCAATTATCACTATAGCTGCCTGTTTAAAAAAATAAAAAATTGAAGTAGATAAATAAGGGTTAGGATAACAAAATATATCATCCAGCCATTATCCCTTCGATGTATGCATCCTGCTGGCACGATTCAGATTTCATTTACATGATAGATGCTTCTACTTCAGCCTAAAACAAGGCTGATCTGCATGTCATTTCCTGTAAGGAGTCACTGAACCTCAATTATTTATTTGAGATAAATGATGCAATAAAAATACACTTTACAGTTCAAAAGCCACGTTCATCAACTGTACAATGCCTGGCTTACTTTTGATTTCAACCCCCATCCCCCACCCCCCTCATCACAAGATATTTGCCACAGTAAAATAAATTATTCCAGTACCTAAGCAGCACAACATGCCTAATTTTGTTCCTTGTAAACAACCTGTCTGCCTCAGCCATCAAAGTCAGTCTCCTGTTCCATCCCAACCATCCTAGCAAAAGGCAACATGAGGAAGAAGAGGAGAGTAACTTGTAAATTCTGTGACTGATGCACTAGCTGAAGCTTCAGCAGCTAAAACAGGTTAAGCCTTATTTAATTGGCCAATGTTACACCCATTTATCTGCTATGCTGACTGCTGAACAATCGAAGAAGGAGAAAGGAAAGGGGCTAGAAAATTTTTGTGACAGTGACATTTTCTTTACCTTCTCATTTTATCCAGCTTGATGATGAAGTAACTGAGGGCTCAGAGCTGGCTGAATTCAGTGAGAAATTAAAATAACCACAAAGCATTTACTTCTGTTATAGAGCAGTGCTCAATGAGATCAGGAGCTATTATACCAACAAATTGAATTTGAGTCTGTCTCCTCTGTGTGCATTTTCTCAGTTTATGTATATAGGAAAATACCCCATGGGGTGTGGCAAAGATTAATGTATTAATGTGTTGTATCTGAAAATGTAAAGTGCTATTAAGTACTAGATTAATTATTTTAATCAACACTGTTTTCACACCATCTGCAATTCTATGGCTACAAATGTGGCTGTGAAATAATATTCCAGGTATATAGAATCTCTCTCCAGTTCTCAATTCATACTTCATCATTAGCACAGCATCCAAACACTTAAGATGAAATCAGATTCAACTGCAGGATGAAACATGAAAGAAAATGCAATGCTATCACATTTTGTCTTCTGCAGGGCCCAGACAGGTATTGTCAGATTGTCACTTGAACATATGAGAGACTTTTGATGTACATAGTCTTGATATTGTAGTGTAAGAGCCAGATTTGGAGGGTGTTGGCTAATGTAGGCTTTTTCATTTTCATTTCCCTCAGAGAAATGATAACTGGTGTGAAGAAAGCAATCAAGCAAACTTTAGATAGAAGACTTTCAGCTCTGAAACAATAGAAAGTCATGAACTTTATGCTTTCTATTTATAGGTTAACACTTTTAAAATAAAGAGGATTAAATTTTATGAATTACATACACTAAATAACATTTGTAACTGTAAAATGAAAAGCAGACAGTACAGAAATCAAGAGAGAGAGGGCTTAGCAAGAAATCTGATAGTGCTTGTGAAAGGAAAAGCACTGAGGTACAAAGGAATTCTATGAAAATCTGCATTGCACGGTGAATTTTTTTCTGGTGTTGCTCTGCACTGCTAAATAGCTCTGGATCATGCTCCTACATGTTACAGCTGTGGTAAAATTAGCTCTTGACCTTGATGATACTCTTTATAAAGCAGTCTACTGATAAAAAGTCACCACCACCCCCACCTTTTTTTTTTTTTTTAGTTACTTAATACTATGGAGCCCATTATCAACTTCATCCTTTACTCAGCTGCTGGTGGCCAAAATGTCACCTGTCATGGAGAGAATGGTAGGTACACCAACTCTTCATACAGCCCAGTCTGCATCCTCAGGGGAGCTACAGGGGAAAAGGACAAATTCACAAACATCCAAACTATTATGAAAACTGCAGTTATATAAAAAGTAAAGTTCTAACAGGGGTACTAAAACACATCTACCCCATGTCTTTGTGGGCAAAATAAGGGGAACCAGGGCACCAAAGAGATGTTCTTTCCTGTCCCCTTTCCTTCCAGTTTCCTTCCCTTCCCTCCCACTCCTTTCTTCTCTTTTTTCTTCTGCAGTGAGATGTGTTCAAAGTTGCTAGAGTTTGAGTTCTTTTTCTCCATGGACACATGTATCAAGAAGGCTGAGGATTTCTAATAAAAAATGAAAAGAAGTTAGTTTGTTCCTGAATTTACATCTGCAAATAGTCACAGGAAGCAATTTCTGTAACCTTCATGAATTAAACATAACATAGTCAAAAGCCTTTGGCACCAGTTGGGGATTAATGACCAACTGGAAGACCATGGCTTGAAGAAAGTTGAGCCATCATTAAGCCTGTGTTCTAGTGCCAGGGTTATTGCCATTATAGGCAATTAATTATATGGAAAAGAACTCAAGAAAATAAATATTACAGAGCAAGTAGTAATACCCTAAGGGTTTTTGCAGTTTTGAAGGCTGCTGCTCTTACTTTTAACATGTTTTCCCAAAGGTCTTTAGGAACCAATGCCTGAATTGTCTCATACTTCATGTAATTTGGGGCACAGTCATGAGCTTGGCATCTCTTCCAGAAATGTTGGAGGAAAGACCACAGAATTGAGTCAGCATTCATTTTGGTTGAGATGGACCACTGTAGGTTATGGTCAATAGATAATGGTTAGAAAAGCACTACCTTGAAACCCGCTTTCTCATATCCAAATGCATTATCACAGTCTAGAAAGTCTGTTTCTTGTCTGGAATTATATCTGGGAAGACCTCTGAGTCTGTATAAAATTTACTGAAGCTATAAATGCTGAAAGACCATGCTTTTGGACATGGCCCAGTCTTGGCTATATGGACAGGGGCTGGATAACCAAAAGGAAAATAATTAGTGATGTCAAATTGCAAAAGAGATTATCAGAATGTTGTCATCTTTTGGTTGGTATAAGTACAGCTTTATTGGCTAATACAAATGAAAAAAAGAAAACAAAACAAAACAAAACACACACACACACACACACCCCAAATTCTTATATGTGCAAACTATTCATTTGTAACTCTTTATGGAACCATTTTTATCTGTCACCTTTCCATACTCTGGGACATTGCAGTAAATGGAAGGGAACAACATAAAGTGCAAGCTCAGAGTCTGGGGATATACTGTGGAAGCCAGTGTTACATATTGAGAACTTCTGCTGTGAAGGGTTCTCTTACTGAAACAGCATTTGGGCTCTAAAATGGTGCAATCCACTCTTACTAAAAACGTGCATCATAAGTACCTCACAACGTTGTGTTCCCTCTGTTACTCATTCTTGAATCAATTTTTGCAGCCCCTTGATTTGCTGCTCCAATGTAACCTTTCTGAACATAACCATATCTGAACAAAAAACATAGTTACATGACAGGATTACAATGGTGGTGGTACAGCTTTGAATTCCAATCACAAAATTGGGGCCCATATGTCATAAAATATGTAAGACAAATATCTAGATTTAAAATTATAATTAAAAAAAATCAGGTAGTGACTAAAACCAGTATTTGTTTATCAGTGAAAAGTGTCTTACATGCAGCCTTCTCCTTAAGATCCCTGTTGGCCTTTTTCTTATACTACATGCAGTCTCCCAAACCTAGACAAGGTTAGAAGAAAACATGCCTCATTAATGGGTGATATGGCAAGACCCACAGCAAAGCAAGACAACATATACTATTCTCTTCCGAACATTTAAAGCCATATCAGAATGAGAATATTTTATCTAGAGACAGTCTTCTTATCCATGTTAAGTCTACCTAATCAAATAATTGATGAACACTACTTAGGTCTTTGATGTGGGAGAAGAAAATGTTACATGCAGCTTCATTTGCTTTTGGGTCTTCTAGCAGTCACAGTTATTTGCACCATCTCAGGTGCTGGTTGCTATGAAGCTCCACAACACTATTCACACAGGGAATAAAAAGCCAGGGTTTAATTCAGAACAGAGCCAATTCCAAAGCTTCCACCAGCATTTTCCTACCACTTCACCTATTTATAGTCCAACTCCTCTTATCAGCTACTGAGGTCTACTGAAGAAAAGGGTGGAAAAAGAAATTATTCACAAGAGGGCTTTTGAGCTTTTCACACCTTTTTTTTTAAATAGTGTAAGACTTGAAATGGGTAGGGATAGCAGACTAATCATCTGGGATTTATTCTACCTGGAATATAAACAGGAGAGCAGTTTCTAGAGGAATCAAAGTAAAAGATTCATCAGACAGAAGGTGAGTTCAAACTAAAGCACAGTTTGGATTTCTAGAGGAAACCTATGAGTTTGCAGTAGTTCTCATATTTTTAAAAGCCCTTCATTGGAAGGTTAGCTGGCATATTCTTCTTTGGTATTAATCTGCTTCAGTCCTCTTCACTTTGTTTTACAGACACAAAGAAAAGTGGGTACCTCATTAATCAGCTTCAGTCCAGTAACTGGTAAGGCCAAAATTTCACTGACTAGATGTTATTGTATTGGCTGGGGAAAAAAAGCAGACCTAAAAATAAGCAATATTGAAAACCATCTGATGTATAACTCTTCCCAAGACAGGCAACTAAGTAGTTTTAATCATTACTAATTACTATAAATATTTCAGTCTTCTTTTCTTGCCACATAACCAATATTTTTCAGTCTTGTAAAACTTCTATCTTTTGAGAACAAAGTGGGCTTCACATTCAGTCAAGCTATGCTTATGTTAACAAATGATAGGCAGAAATTCTGTACCAGTGACAGAAAACAAGTAGAAGGAAAAATCAAGGTTTGGGAAGTTCTAGCTAGAAGTTGAACCTCAAAGGGCAGCACTAGAAAAGTGACAGGTTTAACCCATTACTAACTCTTTACTTTGCTTAAATCAGCTCCTCAAGGAAGTCACTGTAGGTGCCTATGGACAAATAAAAAATGTTCATAACAGCTAATTTCTGAAAAACAGCCACAGCAATCACATTAGTCAGAAATCATTAGAAAAATATATTTATCAATAAATCGCTTTTAGATATTTGATCCCTCATCTTGGATTAGATGTGGTTGTCATGATATGGAAGCTGAATATCTGCTGTTGGACTGAGGAAGTTACTGAAAATGAAATATTTAAATAAGCAGCTTTTACTAATGTAAGGTCTTGCAGCAAGAACATTTAATACAGCTGGAATCTGGTGGACTTGCCTAAATTCTTCAAAGACACCAGGAAGATTACACTATTGTAGAAATGATGCAATTACATTATCCCAGTAGGACTCCAAAGTCCAAATTTACCTATTTCCAGAGCAATAGTGACATCAGCTAGAGAAGACAATTATCCTTAATGATATATTGCACTTGCTTGTCTCTGTCTGATGAGGTATCTTGAAACAAACATTAATGCTCACTACAACCCTGTGAAGTGGTTAAGCACCATCAACCCCAATTTCCAGAAAGGAAAAATGAGACACAGAGTTGGGATGGTGAGAGAAACATGTATAGTGAGTCAGTAGCTAAACTGAGAGAAGAACCAAACACTTCCTACTCCTAATTTGGCCTGTCACCAAGGAATATAAATGGACAACTTGTAAGAGAGAGGTGAAATAACATAGGTACTCAATAAATACTACATAGTTACTCAATAAATACTATATAGTTACTTCATTGTCTATGTCTCCACATTTCCTTCTCTAAGACCTCTACTATCATCTCCCCATCCCTTTCTCTCTGCACTCAGAGTTTGAATGATAATCTAATAAAACTATTTAACATTCTTCCCATTTTTAATCTTTTATTTAAAAGATTAGCTAGTTGTCATTAGTGCAACTTCTTTTAATGCAAACTTCTATCACAATAGAAGAATAATACAATCATTACATGATAGGAAAAAAAGTTAGTGGCAATCCAGGAGTGTAGACCTTTCCTTTTTTTCCCCCTATGTCCCTCATTTTCACATTCCTTTTTTTTTTTTTCTTTTCATGTTGCATATCTGCTAGGAATCTCACTTATTTCTGTTTTTAAAATATTACTGATTCTAGTTCCACTCACCTCCCTTCTCAACCTTTTTTTCAGGTGTTTATTATTCTTTCACATGAAATCACATTCTCTGAAAGTCTGTTCCCAAGTTGCTCGTTTTCAGGTGATTTTTTTCCATGCTTCCTGCCAGTAACAGAAAATTGTCTTCCTTACATTATGTACTGAAGTATGCACTCCATAATTTAAGTTAGTTCAAGCAGGGTTCACCTCACAATTCCTATTGTTCAAATTGGAAGAGAGACTAGAGCTGATCACACCTCCATATTACTCATGTCTTGTTGATTTGGTGTCATTCTCAAGCCCTCCTATTTTAAATTCCCTGCTAGAGCAATTTCTTCCTGCTGTAGCTGTGCAATCTTATACTGTCTTGTACTAAGTAATATTGATAACAGCGTTCAACTGGGAAAAAATCTGAGATTTCCTGTCTGGAGGAAAAGTTCTCTCAGAAACACAGACAAATTCACTTGACTGCAAATAACTTATATAAATTCATCTACAACATACATCAGAGAAACAAAAGAAAGCAGAGTCGAGTTCTTTACTATGTCACATGTCAGACTGAACAGTTATCTTGGGTTTTTCTAGCCCTTGGGAAATGGAAAGTGAACAAAATGTGTTGTAGAAGAAAAAAAAGCAGAAGATGTGTGCTTTCTCTGGGCTAATTATAGGATAAATTCAGTTCAGGCATGAAAATGCTTCTATTTTACTTTTGGTTCACTAATTCTGAAAGTTTCTTCCACCTGAAGACTCTTTGGAGACTTCCATGAGCAGAGTTCCTGATGAACACGCATTACAGTGAGCATTACTGGAGGTGAGAACATAAGCAAAACCGATAGATATGAAAGCTTCCATATGAAAGTGTCATTGATCTGTGACATATCCAACAAAATATACATATCATCTCTGGTCAACAGGAACCTCCTCTATCACAGCTCTTCCTTCCAGGAGTAATCTATCCAAAGGTAGCAAGGAAGGTTATCAGTGCACTACTTCCTCTAAGACTAAATGCAAATATTAAATATATTCTCACAGTCAATAACATCTCAAATTCTTTTACAGCAGAATTAGCAAAAGTGGTTGAACTGCTCTAGTTTGTATCTTACTGCCAAGTTTGGATGCTTCTGCAAATAGCATAAAAATTGTTCGTATTGACCATCTGGAACTAATGGAGAAACATTGTGGAAATCCTGCAGAGCAATAGAAGGTGATTCAGTTGTGGAAGAATCTTGTCCAACAGCATAAGCTTTGCCCAGTAATCACTCAGATTCTTATATAAGCCATAAACATGTAATAGACCATATTAAGCAGAGTATATTCCAGAGCTGGGCAAAGGGAAGTGAAATGCACTCCTTGAGGGAGGGTGTGGAGCCAGAGCATTCAACATATTCAAGCAATAGTATCATTTTGATTAATTCACAGAGACTTGTCATTTACGGACATGAGGTAGAGATGCCAAGGCAGCACTATTTCTTACACCAAGATGTCATTATGTCCCTCACATTTTAATGCAAAATGGAAAGCACAGAATCATAGATTTGTATAACTATTTAGGTTGGAAGGCACCTTAAAGATCTAGCTTTAAGGATCTAGTTCTAACCCTCCTGCCATGGACAGGGACATCTTCACTTAGACCAAGTTGCTCAGAGCCCCATCCAACATGGACTTGAACACCTCCAGGCATAGGGCATCCACAGCTTCCCTTGGCAACCTGTTCCAGTGACTCACCACCTTCACAGTAATGAATTTTGCATTCACATGACAACTTCTTATTTAGGTGTTGCACTGGGAGCTCTCAATGTCTATGAAACATTAATTATCACAGTCAAAGGATGCAAATTTTAGAGGTTAATTTGATTTAACAGATTAATACAACTTTGATACAAGGTGCCTATCTGTCTTTGATCAATATAAATGACAATAATGTCTTAAAATATTTTTTCTTCATCTTGCGTTGATTTAAGAGACTAATGAGATGATTCTAAACTGACTTTGAGATTCTGCCAAAATCAGAAAGCCTAGATAAAGGGCAAGACATAAGTTATTAAGTGAAGTAGTCAGTCAGACAGAGGCAGTCAAATAATTGGACTTGATGAGCCTTGTAGGTCCCTTCCATCTCAGGATACTCTATGATTCTATAACTCTAATGTCTTTCCAATACAATTTTTAAAAACTCAGTATTGTTTCTTTTCAGTACTTGGTGGTATAAGTAGCAGGTATATCAAGAAGAGATACAGGTATATCTCTGGTCATCTTCAATACTGACTATGTTAGCTTACAGGCTTTATTATCTGACTGGCTTGTATGGTATCTACAAAATCACTCATGGATGAATGACCTTTAAGCTCTGGGGCCTTTAAACTCTGAGGTGTTTTTCCCAGACCACATAACTAAAAGCCTTTCTTAACATAACATCTGTTGATTACCTGGTGGCTCCATCAAAGTGAAGAAAATTCTGTTTGTCACTCATTGGCATGTTGTTGAATGTGTTACAACTTAAGAACTGAATTGTTGTGTCGAACTCAACAATTCCCTCATTTCTGGAAACTTAATCTTTGACTGAAAGGAATGACATATTTACAAAGACAATATTTTTTTAGAGTTTTTTCACTTAAAATAGTGAGACATTTCAAGAAAGCAGTTTCCACTGCCATACTGAGAGATGGTCTACTAGTCTATGACTAAAATTTCAAACTTGAAGACTATTAGAGGTATGTCTGTACTGTTTATCATCTTGGCTTTGCACTCACCCAAATATGAAAAACAAAAGAGGCTATGGGAAGAAATAACAGTGATAAGTTTAAAGTAACTTAGAAGATTAGAGAGACCTAGACAGTAAGAGAAATAACTATGTATTTTATTATTGAATGAAGCAAGTCACAACTTCATGAATAAATTGAAAGGAATGAAGAAACATACACATTATGAGAAATGACTAGATAAGAATTGGTGCTATCACAGTTTTATACTAAAATTCTGTGATGAAAGTACAGTTCTGACATTTGGGACACTGGAAACAGAAGGCCTTTTTGAGTGATTATTTACATACCTAGGCTATGGACTCATACTGCAGCCTTGGATATCGCCTGCACACATTTCCCACTTGGGATCAGAAGTGACCTGTTCAAATCTGGTTCTTGTTTTGCCTTCAAGCATTCAAATCAGTTGTCAGTAGTCCTAGTAAGCCATTCTGCAGGGACTCTGCAAGTACTCATGCACTAGCAGAGAGGGGGCACCTTGGATTTTAATTCATTAGCCTAATAGCAGCAGAAAGTACTGAACACAAACCAGGCAGGCCAGCTGTCCTCATACATATGATCTGTAAATAAAAGATTTCAAGCTTTGTGACTGTTTTTACTTTGTTGATAAACTAAAATAAAAAGTAAAAATCCAAAATAAATAAACAACAAAAATCCCAAGACCGAAAACCAACCTTAAGCATACATACAACTACAAAAGTATCCCAAACCCCACAGCTAAAATATCCAGAATACATGAAAAATACTGCTGTATTGTCTCATGAAGTTTTATTTGTTTTCATGACCCAGGTTCCTAAGACTGGGGATTCTTCATGATGTATCATAATCTCAACTTTTCAATAAGAAAAATAGCCTTTGGAAATATCATGTGGGAGTAGATTTTTTAATTTTTTTTCCTTAGAATGTGGAAAATATTTTCCATGAAAAAAAAAAAGGTCAGTTGCATACAATTTTCCTGTTTTCCTGTTGAATAATTTAGGGAAAGAAAAAATTTAAAGAAAAAAACCCTATTTTACCATCACCTTCATTGTTAACTGAAGGGTCCTGTGTGTCCCAAGTCAAGCCTATAGGCTACCAGGGAATAACAGACTTTTCTAGAAGGATGATGATATAATTACTGGAATTTTTTAACATTTTGATGCCAATTTTCTGAATAGGACATGCTGTAGTCTTTCACAGGTACAGCTACAGTTAAATTAATTTGTTTAGAATAAGGGGAACTGCAGTCTTGCAACGTGCACAGCTTGTGCTGGTCCATTTCTAAATATTGATTCATTCTGAATAAATTTTTGAAGCCTTGCGAAAGAGACAAAAAAAAGCTTCTTTTCAAAATTTCTTAAGTCAGATGGCTTGTGTTGGGTAAAACCTTGCAAATATCATCTCAGTTATTTCTCAATCTCCTATATAGTTGCAGTCTCCTCTCCTCCCCCTACAATGAATACAATAAACATCTGAGTATTTTCTTGTGGTTTTATTAGTATTATTAAACAAAATAATTCTCAAAGCTCATATTCCCAAAATTATTTAAGAACATTAAACAGTACTTGTGTCCATTAAGGACTGATCTGGATGATATTATGGTGCTCATATTTGTTATCACTGTATGAAAAATATTATAGTAATAAACCCACATAGTTTTAAAAGTGATTCTATTTAATCATAGCAAAAACAAATAGCTTGTCATGCAGAGTACTTTACATTATTAATCCACTGCCAATAGAAAGCCAGAAAAGCCATAACTGTCATTCCTCATTTACTCCTTCATGCAGACTGATCTGAATACTCTGCTTGGAAAATGCATCGAGTCAGCCCCAGCAGGCCTGGAGGATCACTTTGAAGGCAGTGAGGTTCTCAGAGCATTTGAGAGCGTTCTTCTAAAAAGATGTTTATAATTCTTGAATGAGAACTGGGATGACAGTTCAATGATTGGATGTAAACAGTGCTGCAAATAAGCAATAGGATGGGACAACAATTTCACAGATACCCTTATTCTCATTTTTTAAGCAGGGAAACTGAGGCATGTATTCTTAAGTTTTGGTCTTGTATTTTGTAGCAAGTCTGTGGGAGCTTTCTACACTTGAAAAGTGAAGTTCTGTGTCCAGCATAGTGATATATGGATTTGAATACCAGGACATTATTACGGAGTAATTTTGTTATTGCCATATAGCTGTCCCAAGCCATATACTTTCTTGTGCTGCTTTAAAGTGGGGAGCAGAAGAAAAATGGCCACCTGGACCTCCAAGAAATTTTTCTATGCCTAAAGATAATTCATGTTTATGAATCCATATGCCTAAATTGTTCTATACCCTATTGCTGATAATTTGGGATTCACTTCCTAGTGCTGTATTGACCACTTGTCTGATAAACACATCTCTAATACACTGGCGAGAATTGTATCATATAAATAGAATTAAAGTTTGCTGTATTATTAGTATTTATGTTTAATTCAGGAAGGTGTTTTGGTGTTAGTGTGCTTGGAAGGAAATGTCTTTAAAAGACTCCTCATCTATCATATGATTAAAAAACTTTTAAAGGGAAGACTTGTTTCATTTCTGATCCAAGCCTATGCATAGCTATAGTCTGATTTAAGCTGGAGAATATATTTGAACTGTGTGATTTTGCACAGCTTTTCATTTGAGATAATAAACCATGCCTTTCACAGTGCATGAAAGTGTGACTTTGATTTTTCAGTTCATTATATAGAAAGGTAGATCAAGATTCTCTCCGAAGGCTGTCCCTGAGGAGCTTCTGAAGAAAGTTAGTTTTAGAGAAGCAGCAGCATCTATGGGGAGAATGAACTTGCTTTAGGGTCATGTGTCCCCTCACCGGCAGAGACAACATGGGAGCATTAAGACTTTCTCCCTAGTCCCTCATTCTAACTATTGGACCATAGTCCCAAATTTCTGCAAGTTAGTTGCTCCTTGTCTCTCACAAAGACTTTCATCCTTTTATGGACTGATATCTCATTCCTACACTAATAAGCATGGTTGGAGTAGAGCTAGTAATTGAAATTTATGACTTGTGTACCCTATTTTAACACATTTCCAAAGACTCATTAAATCTCTTTTATGTGTATTTTTTTCTGCCTCATACTTTCATTAACTGGAAAAAAGAGAATAAAGGCCCATTTACAACACCACTGCAGCCATGCAGGGTCCTTGCTTGACTGATGTTCTTCTAATGAGGTATATGTATTGTAAACAAGTGCTGAAAACTAGCCCAAGGTCTTCTCCATTAATTTTTCATTAATGAAATGCACCACTTAGCTTGTTTGACACTTAAGTGATTCCCATAAATTTAAAATAGAGGTCACCATAAGGAAAGCATTTGAAAGTGTCATTGAGGGAACAAGCTAATGAACTATTCACCCTTCCCCAAGTGCCTTTAAATTCACAGGCTAGTCAATTGTAAAATTTGAAAACTAGTAATATTTTAATTCTTAAAGCAGCTGCCAAGATTTAATGAAAAAAAATAAGTAATAAGTGAGCGTTTGCTTAAGGGCTTTTTCTTCTCTTCTGCTTTCTGCTTTTTTCTCCTTTTAGATTCAACAGCAGGAAAATTCTTATGCCTTATTTAGCTTAGTAGCTCATGAAAAAATCATACCTATATAGGAGAGGAGCAAAGGAAAGAGTGAGGTGTAACACCTTGCTTCAGTTGATTGCGATTGATGGTGGGGCATGTGAGGCCATTGCTAATAGGCAATCTCTCTTCTGAGCTCCAGACAGAGGAAAGCTTGGTCATGGTCTTTCACGCTGCTTTCTCTCTGGAAATCTCTCCAATGCAAGCCTTGATGCAGACATCATTTTTTGCTAGTCAGCAACATAATTGCTAAACAACAGTTTCTCCTACCTGTGTTAGGTCACTTAGTGATGTAGTTACAACTCTACAATTAGGTAACAGAGTTGAATTGCAACCCTCTGGAGGGAAAATAAAGCTGAAACATTAATATTTCTGTACAGATCAAAATTTGTCTGTGCAGCCAAGGAGAATTAAAAGCCCAAACCCAAGAGCAATAAAAACAAAAACAACATACCAAACAATACAACAAAAGCAACAAAAAGAGTGGAGAGCACAAGTAATCAGACACCATCAGGGCAGAAATAATCCCACCTATTCTGAAATCTGTCTGTTTATCAAGGCTATAGATGACTTCATTTGTTATGAGGCTTGGCATGTCAGAGTTCAGGCCCCCAACAGGCAATCCGAGGCAAGATGTCTGCACTACAGACTGTTTTGCTGCAAACATGTTGTGCTTCCAGCAACCTGGTCTTGCAGGGGTCGTGCAGAGATTTTCCCCTGGGAGGCAGAGAGGACCATTTCACTGAGTTGTTTCCTGTTTCCGCTGTGGATCTGGCTTTGGCACAAAGTAAATACAATGGATGAAGCCAAAAATACCATGGTCTTTCCTGTGGCTTTTCTTTAAAGAAAACAAACAAGCAAACAAACAAACAAACAAAAACAAACAGCAAAATAGAGAAATATATAGAATATAATAGTTCAATTTTGAGGGACCTACAAGAGTCTTTACTCTCTCATTAAATAAATGTTTGCCAATGTCAAGTCTGAATCTACCCTTGCACAGCTTTGAATCATTCCCACACATCTTATTGCAGGATACCAGGGAGAAGAACTCAGCACCTCCCTCTCAGAGAGCAGTGAGGTCATCCCTCAGCCTACTTTTCTCCAAATTAGATAAATCTAGTGCACACAGCTGCTCCTCATAAGATATTCCTCCCAGCCCTGTCACCAGGTTTGTCACCCTCCTCTAGAGACCTTCATATCCTTCTTAAACTGTGGGTCCCAGAACTGCACACAGTATTTGAGATGAGGCTGCACCAGTGCGGAATGCAGTGGGATGAGCCCCTCTTCTGACCATCTGGTTACACTGTGTAGGCATTTTTTCTGGAACTTTGGCAATGTTAAATTTGCAATGTAAATAGAGATCTGTGATGTCCTTTATATTGCCTTGTATAGCTACTAGACTGAAGAGGCACAGAATTTTTGGTAGCTTTCCTTATCAAGAGCTGTGAAATTCGGATCTTAAAACACTTGATAGATTATGTACTCTGGATCATATTATCATTTGTGCAAAGAATAATATTTTAAGTATTCCAATACAGTAGAGCCAACACAAAACCCCTATACTACTTTTTTTGCTTTTCTTAGTACACTCAAATTCTTCAGTCTTTATGGAAAACTTGTATTTTGCACTGCTCCTGAACATTGATAATTTTTTCTCATCTTCCATCCAAGAGAACTCTATATTGTTGCACAATTTAATTGTTGGTAATGAGATTTAAGAATACTGAGAATAGTTTCTAAGGTGTATCAGATGCAACATGATCTATAAATTAAAGAAATGGAAGTTTCAATGAATCCTTATCCAACTCTGATTCAGTACATATAGTTAACTTTAGGTTTATTTGCAAGAATTGCAGTTCAAACATGGTTAATACCTTTGGTTGTACAATTTGGAACTGCTCCCCTCTATTTAGGTGTGTGAAATATTGAGAGATAAAAAGCTCAGAAATCAAACTTGTTCTCTCTCATATCTAAGTTTTCAAGATATTTTGTCATCTTCAGCAATGTAACGCTATCCCAAGGCAGACTAAAATCAAATGTCTCAAGAACTTTGTGTATGCAACAAGGGTCACAGACCAAAAAAATTAGGACATTGCTTTTTCCACAAGAGTGAGATAGTGAAAGTGCAGTCAGCTCTCTGGGGAGGCATAAATTCCATCTAATAGTGAAATTTGAAATATAAGAGCAAACAATATTCAGATAAAAACAGTAGGAATGATTGCCTCTCACATTTAGTTGTCACAAATTAATCTACCTTAGGTCATTTGTAAAAAATAATTGCAATAAATTAAAATTATGAGTCATTTCAGTGGGCCATGCAAAAGCAGCACCTTGTTCATATTCTTTGAACAGGCATCCCCCAGCACAGAAACTCCATGGCTGTGACTGCTAATTAGTTCTCTTTCCAACAATCTCAGAAATAAATGTATGAGAAAATGGAAGACCTTAAATCAAAGCATTCTCACTTGCAACCCTTCAATGCAGGATTTAGACTTTCTGATAACATGGATGGTAGTAATATAGTCTTTGCTCATGTTGTCTTTATTTTAGGGTTAATAAATGAAAGTGTTCATAGCCCTGAAGGGAACTTTTGCACCAACAATAAATTTTGAAGGCTGTGTAGAGATGGTAATTACTATTATGCATTTAATTCTCACTGTAAGTACATAGCAGGACAATGGAGCTGATCATCATTTACCATCATCATCTGCTAGTAGCCCAATGCCCTGTGTGAAATGAGCAGGTAGATCTTGGCTTTCCTGAGGACTGGACAGGTGAGTCCATAAAAAGAGAGACACAATCAGCACTAATTAGCTCCCTTGTTGTCACTTTTCATAAAGAGAACTAACGAGGAGGAATGAATCCTGAACTTCCTAAATACAGCTGCCTGCTAAGGCCTAGGTATGGACAACAGATACTGAACATAAAAAAACAACCTGTTCTGCTACTGTCTGTACTGATTCTGTTCTGATTCCAAAGGACTCTCGTCTTTTGGTCTCCCCTCATAGACATCAATGGATTTAAAACTGAAACCCCTCACTTTGCTTAAGGGACCAGAGCACAGGTATGTGCCTCTCATGATTGCAGCCAGATTGCTGCGTGTCAACACTAAGAAAGCTTAGAAATAACATTTGTTTATGGGCTTTCCCATTCAGTGTTAATCTGTGCAGTGAGGAGAGTGAACTGTACTGATGATTTTTCTGTCTCTTGAGGTTAGTAACTACGGAAGTGGTGATGCTGCTAGTATGCAGCAATGAAGAAGGAAAAGCTTGTGTTAACTCACACCTTGATGCAACTTAAGATATAAACAAGTAATATTGCATATTTTAAGTACATATTCTGCCTGTATCCATTTACCTCAGAGCTTTATAATAAATCTTTCATCACTGTATGAATGTCTGTTTACATTACTCTAAATCTACAACTCTTAAAAGCTACATTACCTTGGGAAAACATGTGCTACAAATCACAGTATTCCCTCTCACAGTTCACTGCACAGACTTAAGGAGAGCTATTTCTTGATGAATGCCTCACATTACTTCATTTAAAGATAATGAGACAGTCTGCATATTTGACAGAAGACTACAGATCAACAGATTACTTCAGCAAATGCAATTGGTATATGAAGTCTTGCCTCTCACTTGTCTAACAAAGAGAGAGCACCCAGCTGGAATTAAAGATAGTTGCCATACCATACAAGTTATGCAATTTTCATACTGATGGTAGTTTCTCCAGTCAGACTAAGTGATACAGTAAAAATGAGTGGATGAGGTTTTGGTACACAGGCTTTCCCCTTGAGTTGTTTGCTGTGTGTACCTTTGTCACCACTGTGTGTACTTTTGTCACCATTGTGTCTGTAATATAATTGCATACTATGTAGTAAACCCCCTCAATGGGGTTTCACCAGCTTTAGATTTCCTCTCCCTTCAATTACACCATCTAAAGATACACGACAAAAGAGAAATAAACTTTCTGTGTTTTTTCTCCCTCCCAAAATGGGTTATATTAACAGGATGAGCTATGCAAGTAAAGAGAAACAGTTTAAAGCTCACATGTTCAAAAATTTCCTTTAGAGCAGGTTTAAGTAGCTGTTTGCACAGAAGAAAATTTGGTCTATGAGAATGAGCTTGTGGAGCTTGTGTGCTGTTTCTCATTTGTGAGGGAAGAACTTTCATCTTCAAGGCACTCAATTCAACATCCGTCTGTCAATTTCAAACTCGCCACCACCAGAAGCTATATATTCTATATTAAAAAGAGAGGACTATACCCCATTGATTTGTAACAATGTGGAGGATCTGAAAGTTAGTGAGTGCATCCCCCAGCATCATCTTGAAGATAAAGAATAAGGTATATACTACAGAACTTCTCACACTGGAATGAGCACCCACTTGCATGTTATAGTGGATCATACATCAAAGCAGCTGACAATGCCTGTGAAAGCTGAAGGGATTATCCTTAGTACTTGAAAGCAATACAACTAGGCTGACAACAAAGAGGGAAAAAAAAAAAAAAAACATTGACAGAGCTGAGAGGTAAGATCTGAGACTAAACATAAAATGCTTTAGCCTACAAACTTCATTGAAAAAGCCTCTTCCTCAATAAGGTACCAAAGGCAGACAACGATAAGCACTTTACTGGAAGGAGAGCCAGCATATATATTTTAAGGAAATTCAATTCATTCTGTAACTGGGTCACATCAGTAAAAATGAATGCAAATTTATGGGCTTGCAATGTGTTTAGCAGTTACAAATGCCTAATAAAATATTTTTTGAAAACAATAGGGTTGTATTCTCACCCCAAACTCCCATCCTGTCATTACACAATCCTACAAATGCCTTCATGAGGTCTACTATGAAGTATCTATAGCACACATACAACTGAAAGCAGGATATAGCTCAAGACTTGTTTTAATATGAGCTGCTTGCATTGACAGGAGGAGGTGAGGACAAACTCTTGAATAAAAAGGTAACAAGATGAGTACTTGAGAAAGTAGTGCTTTGGTGTGGTGATGTAATTCAGTAGAAAATTCCATTGAAAAGCCAGGGATTACGTGGGGTTTGCTTCCAGTAAAAAGAAGTCCCAGTCCCAGTCCAATCATCATTTCAAAAAGAGGAAGAAATCACTCAAAAGCCTTTCAAAAGGATTTTTTTAACAACCAGATAGAAATTCAGTTTCTCTAGACTTTGGAATGTAGGTCTCAATGAAGCAGAAAGCCTTTTCTGAGATGATTGAATTACTTATAGAAATGTTGTGTCCTAATTTAACAGGATTAAAAGCACTTAATGTGGAAGTCTGCTCTGCCATGCTTGCAAATAGAAGCTGAAATCTGTGTTTGAATTTATTCCACTGGAGACCACTACTTCTTGGAAAGTTCCAGCATTTTCATTAGCACTCTGCTTTCCTATTAGTCTCATAATTTCTAACAAGTGCACAAAGCCTGGATAAGTAGCTGAGTAAGGGTGATGCTCCCTGCTGAGGAACTTGCAGCAGTATGAGGCTGCTGTGCTCTGAAGGAGGGTGACCGTGGCCAGCCTTCTCCCTGCCCATCTGTCACATGTGGCAGGGAAGTTAGATCAAATCAAGTCCCAGTGTGGACGCTGTGCAGGTGCCCATTGTCTACCTGAGACACACCACTGGCCTCCTGGATGTCAAGTTACTTCAGTGAAACTCAGTCCATACCTCTACAAACACAGTAACATTGCCGACTTCCTTTTTTAAAACTGCTTCAAAAATTACTTGTGAAATGCACTCAAAGACATATTATGCTTGAAGGGAACAACTCACATGCAGAATCAATCCAGAAGTTTCTAGCAGGAAGTTCAGTAAATACTCTATTAATGATAGAATAAGTATTCCATGTTTGAGGATTGTGCTACTTTTGACAATGTCAGTTAATAACAGGCAACTTAAGGATATAAACACTCAAAGTTACGATACAACAAATGAAAAGTAGTTTTCAGATTCATTTAAATATATTGATAAATATATATAATCTTATTCATTAAATAGCAAAACTAGATGTAAACTTGATGCATGTGCATACACAGTCATTCCTCTGCCTTCAATTTTACTTTAGTGAGTTTTCCTGAGGATTCACAGAATATTCTGAACATTGTGTGGCAGGGTGGAGAAAGGAGGAAACATGCGGAGACAAAGTTGCATCTGCAGATTAAGGCTCAATGTTCAAATGGAAATGAGTAATGAGTGGTGTTCCTCAAGGTTTGGACATGGGACCAGCTCTGTTAAACATCTTTATTGGTGTAATAGACACTGAGACTGAGTGCACCCTCAGCAAATGTGGCAACACCACCAAGCTGTGTGGTGTAGTCAACATGCTGGGGTGAAAGAATGTCATCTAGAGAAACCTTGAGAGGCTTGAAAGGTGAGCCTGTGCAAACCTTATGAAGGTCTTGCATTTGGTTCAGGACAATCCCAAGCACAAATATAGCTGGGAAAAGAACACATTGAGAGCAGCCCTGCTGAGAAGGACTTGGGGGTGCTTGTGGATGAGAATCCTGACATGACCCAGCAATGTGTGCTTGCATCCCAGAAAGCCAACAATAACCTGGGCTACAGCAAAAGAAATGTGGTCAGCAAGCTGAGAGAGGGATTCTGCCCCTTTGCTTTTATGAGACTCTACCTGGAGTACTGCATTCAACTCTGGAGCTCTCAACACAGCAAGTACATGGACCTGTTGAGAAGGAATCCAGAGAAGGACCATGAAGATAATCAGAGGGCTGATTCACCTCTCCTATGAAGACAGGCTGAGAGAGCTGGGGTTGTTCAAACTAGGGAAGAGAAGGCTTCAGAGAGACCTTATTGAAGAAAGCTAGAAACAGACCTTTTACAAGTGCATGGAATGATAAGGAGGAATAACTTCAACATGAGAGGGTAAATTAGATAAGCCATTAAATTCTTTACTATGAGAGTGTTTAGGCACTGGAACAGGTTGCCCAGAGAAATTATGGGTGCCCCATCACTGGAACTGCTGTGTGGGGCATTGAGCAACATGGTCTAGTAGAAGGTGTCCCTGCCCAAGGCAGCAAGGTTGGAACTACATGACCTTTAAGGTCCCTTCCAACTCGAAGAATTCTGTGTTTCTATGATTTATGATATGCCTAAAATAAACTAAGAGTTAAAATGTGTTTGTTCATGACTTTGTTGGAAATTACTTACATAGTAATATTACTACATAATAAAAACCCCCATAGCAATCGTCAACAACTTTCTCTTGAAAATGTATGCCTGTGTCTCTGTAGTTTTAGTAACCTTACTCCTGTGACCTTCCAAACAAGCTCTATGAAAGGAGTCTCAGGAAGGACCTTGCATTCAATCTCTGTGTATTTAAATGCTACAATCAAGGAGGTAAAGTCCCATTTTAATGGAGTTAGCCCAGTCAACTTTCCTTGATGCCAAGTTACAAGCTGCCTTGTAACTCTAGGCATTTAAGACCAACCTACTCAGACAAGAAGCAAAATAATTTAAAAGTTTGCTTATATAGACAAGATGCTAAAGAAGGTAGGCTTAAAGAACTGTATTATTTAATGTCTCTTCAGAGAATAGTCAAGATCTAAGATGGAGAAACAGATGAATGCTCTAAGGAAAAGGTTTACATATATACAACACAGGAACTATTCTTGTACTCTGAAGTTCTTATCCATACACATGCTGAAGCACATGAGTGTTTGTGTGCGTAGACAGATATACATATGTATATAAATGTACCAAGCTGAACAACTTTGATAAGAAAGGACAAGCAGGTCCCATTTGAGAACACTGAAAATTGATGATTGGGGTATTTAGAAGGAAACTAGACCTAGTGTCAGTTTTTCTTCTTTAGAGCAGATAAGATAAGATTGATCGTTTGTGTCCCATAGCTGACACAACTTCC
>JAWWLZ010000172.1:43750497-43770401 GCA_035041345.1 Poliocrania exsul | reverse complement strand
GTTCTGTTGGGTATAGAGGGTTCTGTTGGGTATATCATGCATACTGACACAGGCTTCACGGTGAATACCAACCTATGGAACATGGCCTGAGAAAACCTCTGGCTCAAATCCTCAGATGACATAGCATATCATCACAAATCATCCAAGATACGACACTGTCTGGATTGTTGTGTGTGAACTTGTACCAACAATTTTTTTTCATTTTGTGAAGAATTCAGCAATTCATGACAGGAACAGATTGATTCCACTAATTTGCAGGTAGTATGTAATTAACTTCAGGAAGTTATAAAGGCTGATTAAATAAAAGTCAGAATTACAGTTCAGAGGAAACAATGCAAATTTATTATGCACCTTCCAAAAGGGAAAGGCCAGAAAGTCAAAGGCTTACAGTGTACTTCAAATTAATACAGATTTGGTATCCATAAAGAGTCTACACTGCTAGGCACAGTACAAACTAAACAAGTCATTTAAATTTGGGGTTTATTGAATTTTTTTCCATATTCATACATGTGCCCATCCAACTTCCCAACATCTTTGGGCTGACAAACATCAAAATTTGACATGAAAAACTATTATCCTTGTAAAGAAAAAAGTCACCAAATCATTTAGGCTGAAAGAGACCTCTGTCGAGTCCAACATTTGACCAATCACCACTTTGTCAATTAGACCATAACTCTATCTAAGTGCCACACCCAGTAGTTTGCTGACCACTGTGAGGGATGGTGACTCCACCACCTCCCTGCACAAATCTACTAAGGATTCCCCAGAAAATTTCCAATGTTGACTCAAAGGAAATTAAGTCCCCTATTTACTCAAGGTCTATATAACATATTTCAAGACCCACTTACATTGGCTGTGGGTAAAAAGAGATCTTAATCACAGTTGCTACTCCTTTGGGAGTCTCACCTCAAGGGACTCAGGCTAATAAAATGAAATGCTAGAGACCTGAAAAGGGCATGGAGAGCCAGATCCTCAAGAACTTTTATTACTACCATTCTTCAGACTTCAGTGGAGCCAGATCCATCTAGCTACACTCATTTTTCCTAAAAGTGAGATTAGTACTGCCGCTGCATCTACAACACATTTGCAGAAGCTGATGGTAAAGGATTAGCAGCATGCCTTTGTGCTGCTAATGTGAAATGAGTTCTGGGATGCACTAGTCTGCAGCTATTTCTGAATCTATAGAATATGAACTTCACTAAATCACAGTCATATTTTGTTATCCCAAATCTGCAGTGCAAATAAATATTTACACAGCTTATTATTCTTCTTATAAACTGTATGATTGCAATATGTATTTTCCACTATTCCAGCAGAGTAACATTCAAATTGGGTCTTGGGGTTGTGCTCCTTGCTCTAGATCTGACTTCCTGTGTCACTGGGGAGTAATCTTTTAGCATTTTTGTGCTGTGTTTAATGTAAATGTAAAATGAATAGATATTATAAACTCCCCTGAAGTGTTTCCATCCCAGGTGTGTTGTAAGGCTTAATTAGTTAGTGTCTGTGAGGCACTTCAAGTTCTTCATATGAAATGCAGTGTATACTGAGGTAATGTGATTGCTTATTATATTTATTAATGCTGAATAGCACCAGAAAATACTGTAAATATATATTTTCCTTGTATTTTAGAATCTTATAAGGGAGAATTATCATAGAGAAATTTATGACACTTTCTTTCAGACCCCGTCTCAGTTCTGGAAGACCTCCTTGTATTCTTGGACTCCTCAACTGATTCTCACTGATCCTGTGTGCACCTAAAAACCCATAGTAGCCGAGTCTAAATAGAGTCAAGGGGCTGCCTCTGCCCAAACTACAAAGCATTCTCAAAGAAAACAGTCTAGATCACCCAGAAAGGAGCTAACCCCAGGGGTTTTTACTGTTCCAGAAAGAAGGATGTTTTGAATTCACAGAGTTGTGTTTCAGAGTATGAAAATGGAATGAGGCAGCAAGTACCAATCAGATATTCTAAGAGGTTCAAAATAATAATAAAAACCAGTTACTGCTTAAGAAAACAACCTTTCATGGACCTTTTTGTTTCACTACTGTAGTAGCATTCACTGGTCTTAAAAATGTATTCTTTCACCAAGAGGGCAGTCAAGCACTGCCCAGAAAAGTTTAGTTCCTCTCCATGGCAGTTTTCAAGACCAGATTGGAAAAAAAACCTGAATTTCCAACACAGAAAGAACATGGACATGTTGGAGTAAGTCCAGAGGAGGGCAGCCAAGTTAATCAGAGGGACGGAGCACCTCCCCGATAAGGAAATGCTGAGAGAATTGGATTTGTTCAGCCTGGGGAAAAGAAAGCTTTGAAGTGATCTAATTGCAGCCTTCCAGTACCTGAAGGGAACCTACATGAAAGATGGAGTGCGACTTTTTACAAGGTCATGTAGTGACTGTTTCAAACTGAATGGCTTCAAACTGAAAGAGAGTAGGTTTAGATTAGATATCAGGAAGAAATTCATTACTGTGAGGGTGGTGAGGCACTGGAACAGGTTGCCAAGAGGAGTTGTGGATGCCCCATGCCTGGAGGTGTTCAAGACCAGGTTACTTGGGGCTCTGAGCAAGCTGGTCTAAGTGAAGGTGTCCCTGCCCAAGGCAAGGGGGCTGGAACTAGATGATCTTTAAGGTCCTCTTCCAACTCAAGACATTCTATAATGATCCTATGAGTAACCTGGTCTGACTTCTTACCCAGCCTTCATGACTGTGTCTCCATGCTTAGATTTTCCCTTGTATCATTCCTGGTAATATTCTGTCTGTGTCACTGGGGACCTGAACCCTCCTCAGTATGCTTATTTTTCAGTCATTGAGTTAACATGTCTTTTTGTCTCTGACTCGCAGAGATGTTCTGGGCTCTCCACCAGAGAATGATTTCATATCCTTCCAGAAAAACTTGATGATATATTTTTTATAAATGACTACACAAAATCTATCAATTTTTAAGAGGTTCATAGGCTTCATCAAATCATTTCAGTTCTATCATAATGTCTTCAGATAGCAGATACACAAAACTTCCATTATTGAGCTTTCTGTTCCCTAATCTGTTCTATGGATCATATAATTTTACTCAGGGCAGTAAACAAACTTAGAAGAACAAAGAATATTAAAGCACATAAAATTAGGTCATAAACTATGTAGTACCACAATGGCATGTTGCAGTTCTATTCACAGAAGAATCAGAGATTTAAACCTGTAATAATTCTGTTGTGTTCTATATATTGATTTAAAAAAATGTTTTGAACATTAGACCACTTATCTGCAATCACGAAATATTCACCAGATACCTGTACATATTATAGAAGTACAGAAAACTTTATGAATTTTTACAAAAATTGTAATATATACAATACTCCCTTTGGTCTAAATGATATCATTATGTTAAGACAGTGCAACCATTTAAGAAAAAGACAACAGCACCAAAGAAGAAAAAAAACTATATTGAAATTTTAGTCATTGCTCTGACCAAAACCTCAAATAACATTAATATTTGCCACATTAAAAGGATTAGAAATCTGCAGTCATTTAACAAGCAGTACTAGCAACTCAGCCCCTGTGGAATACATAAATGTATATGTGCAAATGTACTGCCCAATGGACACTATCACTAGCTGGCAGGAAGTGGTGTACCAGTGCCTAAGCTATGAAAAAAGCTAGGAATCCTGATCTGCAATTCCTACTCCAAGCACAAACAAAAATAATCCTGGCAAATCAGTAAACATCTTTTGAAGGTCACTGCTTTAAATGTCACCCAATTATTCTATTAATATGGGTTTATTTATAGGATTGTTTCCTTTGTGATATTCAAAAGTAGCCTACATAAAACACTAGAATATATACAGTAGCTGACTGTACAGCATTAGCATCGAATGACCTATGAATATGACATTTTTTAATGGAACTAATTCTCAAATCACAATCAAACTTCAGAGCTGTTAGAAATGGTACAGTAAGTCCTAAAGAAAGGGAAAAGGAGTGTTCTGTTAGGTTTAAGGTTTCAATTGTACCCTTTCTTTCTTTTTGAGAAATCTGTAAAATGAAAGGGTTTCCCCTTTCATGGGATAACAATCTGACCTTCTGTGACCATCCAAACTCCTTTTCTGTACTGCAATATTTCACATCAGAGGAGACATTAAAGACCTTCTGTTCCCTGAATCAAATCAAGAGTCCTGTGTTATATTCTGGGCTTCTGCTCCTTCAGCTAAATCATTTAATTCCTATGCTTCAACTGCAAAAAGAAAGTTAGCTCAAAACTCAAGATGAGAATTGACATTAATAGAAAAGATACTTTGCTGTGCAAGTAGAGAGCCTGCATCACCTGACACTCCTTAAGTGCTCTGAGATGTTCAAATGAAAGTTGCCAGCACTAACCAAATACAAGCTATACTGTTATTAATACCATCTAACAAAGACTGCTGCTTTAAAAAAAAGATTTGGCTGTTTTTACAGTTAAGCTACCACTGCAATTTTCTAAGAGAAACAAAACTAAAGGTATAACAAATGAGTCAAAGAATTTCTAGAAAATAATTTCACTGAGGTGTTTAGGTGACATACACACACACAGAATTTGTAAATATTTATAACAACCCAAGTCGGAAATTAATGCTATGCAAATCCCTGAAGAATACTTATTCTGCTGGAAATTATTATATTGGAGAACTCTAATTTACTAATGTGAATATATGAAAATTAAAGCATTAATTATTCACACAAATAAAATGAGAAAATTAATATAGGCTGTATACTATGATTCCAATACAATACAACATGATTCTCTCCTTCATGGACATGGAACCTGCTGCTTTTGAAGCTGTGCAAAATTACCACACAAAGGTCAAATATTTTCAAGCTGTGAAAATTTTCTCAACAATGCAGTATCTGGATGTGAGGTTTCAACAGTCCAAGCTTGATCAATTCATTTTGTGTGTACTAATGTACAAGACCAGGCTGCTAGCCTTTCTCCTGGTCCTCATTCTGCTACTTAGAGGTTTATATGAAAAGCGCGACCCTAAATATGTCACAAGAAATCGCGATATTTGCCATATTACCAAAACTTGAGGATTCACCACAGCCTCCAGTAGCATTTCTTGTTAAACTGAATCATCTGGTAAGCGTGTAAATTGCATGCAAATTTTCAAGTTTGAAAGGAAGGAAAAAAGGACTAGAAGATAAGTTTTGATTGAGGAGAGGGAAGGGGATGGTAGAGGAGATAAAGAATACCTCTCATGCGCTTAAAGGAAGGAAAATGCACATAAAAGCACTTTCCTTTCCCTAGAATGACAGAAAGCCAAAAATGTTTCTTAGTCCACACTTGTACTTCAGTCTACTGCAGTGAGACAAGCAACTGGGACAATGGCCTTCAACCCCATGGTAGCCTCAACAGACAGCACTCTAAATCATTAGTGAGTATATTTCAAGAGAGGGAACCCCAACAGAGATTTTTTTTTCAGCATGTTGATTGGCTTCTCATGGCCCTGTGAGGGGCTCTGAAAAAAACATTTCCTTCTGCATTTATTATTTTTACCTCTGGGTAGATTGCTAATGATGCCCTAGTAACAGAGCCTTTTCCCAAACTGCCTGTGGCTCAAGTGCCTGCAATAACAGCTTTGTTTTAAAGATCTGACTCCTATAGCAAGCTAGGTGCAGCACATCCACATGCAAGACCAAACTTCCAGAATGATGGTTCTGTATTCCTATTCAGCATGTGGAAGGGGAAGACACTGAATCAATGATTCAAGAATACCGTGTATAAAAACGTGCTGTGAAGATTTCCACCACTCACAACTGACTGTTCACCCACTACTGTCCCATTCATATATTATTTCCAACACATTTACGTTTGCTCCATTGGAACATCAGTTAACAGGGTGAACTACAGCAATGCCCAGGATGTCTTAGGAGTGACTCAGGTGGCCCATTCAGCATTAGGAGCTGTTGTTTTCTTAAATGGATGGTGGATAAGACCTGTCTGGTTCTGTTACAGCAGGTGTCCTCAGCTGGAAAAGATAGCAAGTTTGCCAACAGCACTGACTGCAATGAGAAGACATAGATGCACAGACCTGTCACTCTCTCTTGAATCTGCAAATGCTGGCCAACACCTGCTACCATGAGTGATGCTCCATCACAGCTCAGCTGCCACCCATCTGCTCTAAACACTATATAGTCGTAATAGCATGAAGCTTCCTTAGCATACATCCAAAGGTTTTCAAATGTAGGGTGGGTTTTTTAAAAACTAGATATTTTAGTTTAAAACTAAATGTTTTCCAGTAGAGAGACTGATACCTTCATAAAGAATTACTGGGGACAGCAGGTTTACTTTTCTAGATTGGATTTGCCATCCAAGTAGCAGTGTTCTTTAGGCTGGCCTCAATACCCTCTGTTCTTCTCCTTGTCCCTGAATAATCCTCCAGGTAGTGATGGTAAAAACATTTATGTATTCAAGTTCCGAGACAGAGCAGGAGTCTGGTCCAGCTGATAGATAGCCCAGTTGCATACAATCATTTTATTATTACTAGTGTTACTCTTTTGCAAGTGGATCAGCTTCCTGATCCAGTTCATAGAATGCCACATAAACACAAATGCAGAGCAGCAGAGGGCCAGGAACACACAGGAGATTAATAACTACTCCCAACAGAACTGAGGCTGAAAAACAGTTCATTAGACTGCCCTCTTGCTTGAAAGGTTGCAATCTGGAAGCCACAGTGTACCTATGAATACAACACCTTCTAACATAGCATGGTCAAAATCTCAGGGAAAAAAATGTCCAGATGCACCTGCTGACACCATATGTATTCATTAAATTGAAGATTGAGACAACAGAGAAAACAACATGCATGATTTAAATGCTTCTTGTTATTCACTATATGCTTCCCGTTAAGTAAGAAAAAAAGAGCGGGGGAGAGAGAGAAAGAAACTAATCTTAGTAGCTTTTGTCCTTTTTGTTTACAGGGGATTAAAATTATTTTTCTCTGTGCATGGGGAATTTCATCTCAGGCAGCGATGCATTTCACACTGCACTAAGACATTAATGTGTTCTTAACAATTTAAGACCAATTGTGGGCCCTCTGTAAATACAGAGAATTAAACTCCTTTCTGCTGTGGTGCTGCATGCTGAGTAAGTCTCCAATTAGTTGAGCTGTTAATTTTTTGGGTTTGTGTATCTTGCCTCTCTTAAACCGATTTGTTCAATCATGCTGAACAGTCACCTGCTGCCTGTGCTCTGAAGTGTCTTGCTTGCCTTGGATAGTGATCCCTTTGTCACACTTTGTTCACAGCATTTATAACAATGGGGTACATTTCTCTTTGTGGTATTTTTACTTGCTTCTAGAAATACATCTGAAATCACTGGATGAACAGTTTCCAGCTTTCTGCCAGGTTCCCTCCAGCCTCTTGTACTACTCACAGATGAAAAGGACCTTATTGGAAAAGCCTTATAAAATTGAATAGAAGACAAAACTCTCCCTCTGACCTAAACTGGGAATTTTAAAAGACAGAGTGCTACCTGCTATGACATTCTTTTTCCAGTTCTCTTTAGAACACTCCATGAAAATATATATTTGCAGCAGTGCATTTGAGACAGTTTCTTCTTTAGGGCCAGAAACATTTCAATGCAAATAAACAAAGCTACATAAATTAAAACTAATCAAACAGGGTGATATTATCCTGAGCAAAACAGTCACAAAAATACAAGGACACATATTTGGTCATCTTTTAAGTTCTTATAGAGCTCCTTACCATCAAAGACGTTAGCGGAAATGGTACCATGATCAAAAAGAAAAACAAGGCAATTTTTCCCTGAGTTCCTGAAACCTAACCACTCACACAAATATCTGACCACTAAGAACATGAATCACTAAAGAGAACTATACTGCTGTAGAAGTGACAAGTCTCTAAAAGTGTTGGTATCCCTCACTGGTAATCAACATTGACAAAATTCACTGCATTCCCCCAGAAAATACTGAAAATCAATGAGCAAAGTACAAGCAATGTAATTATTTTAATCTCTGAAGGAACTCAAATTTTATATAAGTTTTTCTCACTATCTCATATAAATGGTCCAGTATTTAAATCTTTTACTTGTCAGACTTAAGGCTTTTCTCAGTATTCAAAACACAGGCATAAGCCTATCCCTTTTTTCCAAGTATGTACTTACTCACAGATTTCCAGGTATTACACATAAAGTTCAACTGATACATAAATGTGTGATTTTCTAGAAAGTCAGCCTTAATACAAACCAGTGACTACTTCTGTTGACCTTCCTAGTCTTTACTTTCTCACGTCAGCTCTACATGTGATACAAATTCACCAGTACCCTCTCATAAAAATTACCTTCTGTATATGATTAGACTTTTGAGAAATTCATCCTGTAATGTTATGATGAACTTTATGAAAGTCTGGCTCAGGTGTAACTGATCCATCAGTGAAGCTGCCATTTTTCTACCATCCCATGTGCACCCCTTGCAAGAATAAAACTTGCTAAAACTTTTGCTTTTTTATCTTTCAATGCCCAGGGCCACAAATGCCATGTCATTCCTCTCCTTTACATACCCTTGCACAGCTTTGAACAATTCCTTTCTCTACCTGATCTGTCCACCTGTACATTCACTCAATGCATATGAAAATGCAGGGTCTTCTGATAACAGTTTATCACATTTAATTTCTAGGAAATGTCAATTTCCATCAAGCGATGCACAAACTAAACATTAATCACATTCTATGTCTATAGGGGCCTGAATGTACCTACCTCATGAATATGCACACAGCTCTGTTTCTTTGAGTAAGACACACACATATTTCTTGTCAGACAGGGAGTGCTGTTATGTGTGTATATTTTCTTCCTTCTTGTTCGCTTTTGCATAAAGCAGATTAGATTCAGTGTTTGGCAGAGCAGGTGTACTTTTTCCAGGGTACAACAGCATTCTAGTGCTAGAGGATAAAACTTTGCCATCCATATAAAGCAATTGCAGTTTGAGTGTTCTGGATTCTGTGGTTTTGTGTTGCACAAGCATAAAGCTGAAATCACAGGCAGGGTGATAAATGTTAACAATTTATTCAGCCTTTGAAAATACTAAGAATCAGCTCTCTCCCATGGTCTGTTTTCACTTAGAATTTTAACACCTGATAGAAAGGATTATCCTATCCCCTTGTCTGACCTGTGTAATACACGGCCTTAAATTTTATCATCACCTGTGTATTGAGCTGATGCTTTTTTTTCTTTTGACTAAAGTATATCTTCTAAAAATATGTTTTTCATACCCAGTCTTCATCTGGAAGCTTCAAGAAAGAAAGGACTCCATGTCCCTTAGTATTTGTTCCAGTAGTTAATCAATCTCCATCTTAGAAATGAGGCACCAATTCTTAATTTGAATTTCTCTGAATAAAATATTCAGTTATTAGTTTCATTAATGTCCTTCTCTGCTAGACTAAAGATGACTTTATTATTTAGTAGTTTTGACTTTGAAAGTACTGATGTCCTGTAATCAAGTCTCTTCTCAGTCTATTTTGGGTACACTAAACTGATCTAGCTTTTCAGGCTCTTGAACCTTATTGTGGTAAAGATTTATTTTCTATAGTGTCTAAACTAGAAAATGAATCCTTTAAAAAGAGTATTCTTGTAACATTCCAATGTATGTGTCCTGGTACGTCAGTTACAGATGTGTTCTGAATTAAAACCTATACAAACGCCTTATTTACATCCACAATTATATTCATTCTCTGTAGACCTGAAAAAGCAGAGCTTGCAGTTTTAGGAATAATTCTTCAGTTATAAACATTGCTAACACGTTCATATTATACTATGCATTCATTACATAAATCAAATCTGATTGTAGACAAAGTGAAGGACACAAGAATTAAGTATCTTTTCTAAGCTAAGAGTCAAAGCTAGGGAGAAATAAGCTTAGGACACTACAGCTTTCAGTAATGTAAGCTGCCTGCCTTTCCCAGACCCCATTTGCTCTTTCAATAATCCTTTAAAAGTACTTAGTGATACAAGAGATCCTGGAATCTGGAGGGTTCTTCTGATATTTAATATCCATAGACCCAGCACAAAAGGAATCACATTCCCATGGAATCTGCTAGGTATAATTTAGACAATTTGCAAAAATAATATTGAAATCCTTATTTATGATGAAGAAATGCATGAGGGAATCCTGCCTGCAACAGAAACTGTGACTGAAACCCCATTACTTTTAGTTCTTAGCTTTCTGAAAATGGACTCACCCTGTCCATGAGCTTTAAAAGCAGCCATTAGTTAATCTTTGCTCTTTTCCATACTTTCTTTTTTTTTCAGCAGCAAACTGACAGTTCCATAATTAGATCAAAGTGACACTCATACACATATTCACTATTTTCATGGCATATAAGCTGTCAAAAAATATGTTCAACTAATAATCAGCATAGAAATGTTTCTTACTGGATGTATTTTTTTTTTTCTACCAGAAAAGAAAATCCTCAATTACAAGAGAATTACACTTTTTTCTTTTAAATTTTGTTGTTTGAAGCTGACTCTATGGCTAAAAAGAGAACACAAAATGAAATTCTTATAAAGACTGAGACAATAAAGTAGTTTAGATTTGATCTGCCCCAGCCCAAAGAAATTCCATAACGGATAACTAACAAAAGAGTTCTGACAGCAAACCTGACCTCAGGTCTCAACTCTGCATGTCACATTTTGCTAAGCAGGCTGGGAAACACTTTTGCTTATTTGTCATTTTCTTTAATCATGGGCCTTCATCCTTGACAGAGAGTGTTCAAATGGACCCTAACGCTATACCGGTGCTCATACAAGATATACTTTTAGCTTATGGGGGCTTTGAGTAATGTCCTTTGGCACTGTCCTTTGACATATTCAGAGTCCAGAGTGATTATATGGTAAAACCCACCTTTCCTCTGTTGCATTTGGACAGATTTTTTCAGCAGCAATCACAGCTGTGGACTTTTTTTCCTATTTCAAACTTTGTACTATTTAAGCCTGTCTAGTTTCACTGGCTTTGCACTACACTCTGCAACCATCATCAAAGGGAAGAGTTGTAAAATAAGTCTTCATCTCACTAGGTGAATTTATTGCTGTCATAAAAATAAAGGCCCCCAAGGTTCACTGCATCCAATGTACTGAAGACACAGAGTGCAAGCTTGGGGAATTTACCGTACTACACCACTGTGTCATTGTACCTACCTGGAAACCTGGCTCAGCTGACATCTGAAAGCATTAATAAAGAAAATGCAACCTAAGGGGAAAGAACTAGGGATGTCTGATTTGTCAAAAGAAAAATGTATATCATTATGCAGACAGAATGAAAGTTATAGCCCGAGTGAAGATGTTAGCTGGAGTTTATTAATGATTTCATAAATAATTTTCTGAAATTGCCCCTTCACAAACTGCATACTTATTTATCTGGTTTGGGAGTTTGCCCCTTACGGGAAGCCATACCATTTGTACAGGAATTTGATAATGGTTTCACTGCTTGTTTTTTAAAGGTGGTTATCCTGAAAGAGCCAGGAAAGACTGTTTTCTCTCATGAGTTCAAGAGAGACCAAGAGGAATCCCAGACTGCCTGTAGCAAAAGAATAAGCTGGAGGGCAGAATGTGTTAAGGAAAGTGCCCTATCCAACACCAAGAAGCCACTCCGGCAGTCACACTTACACTACCTGAGCTGCAACCAAAGCCCCTTCACAGTTACAACATCCCACACTCACATAGTCAGACCAGGTTTCCTTACCAGCTCAACCTTAGGTTTCCCATAGCAGAGTCTCAGATCTCTAAATCTTTAAAATAATTTAATCACGATGCAACAACAAACTAACAGCTCAAGCCAAGTACATCAGAGGAGGGACCCCAAAGGAAACCCTGGCTTTTCTTATCCGCACAGTCTATGCACAAGTCTGGAGCTGTGCTCCACTAAGTGTCTGGTTGCCTCTGTGGCGCTGCAGGTCCCTGGGCCCTTTGTTGTGCAAAGGGTCAGGGTCAGTTCATGGCCTCTTGCCTCAGGCTCCTGCCCCTCAGAGCTCAATTTGCACCTGCACATTTTGCTGCATGCTCTGAATAAATCCCTCAACAGGCTACAGCAGATAGGGAGGCAGTAGGTGGTAAAAACATTTAGGATCTTCAGGCAACAGTTTTTGCCAGAGATGTTACAAGACTGGAGATGTTCGCTTAGAAAAAATCTGCAAGGAACATTCCACCCAGGTTTCCCTGTTGATAATGTAGGTCACTAGATGGCCAAGCAGAAGACAAGACATATCAAATCAATCTACCTGCAAAAAGTGCAATACTGTCTTCTAGATCAGCAACAGTATCCTCTGAAGGATTAATCACCTGTTTGAGGATTCACCTCATCTAATTTAAAGGCCTACTTCTGAAAAAGTTAGCTAGATTGTCTTTATAATGACTAGACAATTATCAACAGAACATCTAGGTATTTTGTGTGTATCTTCAGCTAGGAGGAATCACAACATAGATGTCTCCAGGGCTGGAGTGAGAAGAGACCCACCCAACACAACTAGGGCAATCATTACTGGGATACCAGGATTCACATTGTGGTTGAACATGAAGAAAAGACCCAGTTGATTCCAGAATTTTAAAAAGGCAAAAAGATAATGCTTTAAAATAAAAACCAAGTATTCTGCTGACAGTAATTTAAACTGTGCATGCTGTCCAGAGAAAAGTTCTAATTCTCAGTGGTTTCACATGATCATTTGTATTATCAACAAAGGAAAATTAAGGACTCTCAATAATGTTCCTGAGAACTTCCCTGGTGATTCTAACATAAACACAAAATAATCTTACAACTCAGTTGACTGATCATACCACATGAAAACAGCTTTTAAAAGCCTAAGAGTTCTAGACATTTCGGTATGAGAGATTGCTGGGATAGGAATAGGGAGATGGCTTTGTCAGTTGTTCCAAACTTGTTCCATACAACAGCCTAGGCAGAGATACAATTGTACAATATCCTGTATATATATTTTAATGTATCCCCTTCCAGAGTGCTGGAATACATACTAAAAAAATTAAATCTCTTTTTAAAAAAATTAGACAATTCATAAGTCTGGACACATGGATTTACTTGTTCTGAAGACCGCTTTCTCCTGTCTTCCCCCTCTGTCTATGTCTAGACAAGGAATCTTTCTAAGGAAGATTTCTACATTCTTCCATATTTAAAGCCAATCTTCAAATAAAGCAAACAGAAATGTTAAAATAGAGATGAAAATCCATAGATCCCTTAGGCTAAGATTGCGAATGCACGAAACACACAGATGGAACCACACAACAGAGATGACCTTCTGTAGAAAGCATGTGCGTGAATGATATTACTTGATGGAAGACTACATTATGCCTTTCCTTATTCCTTAGCTGCAAAAGATGATCCCAAATGTCATATGAAAATCCCACAGCCAAAGCAGGACAGCCTTTCCTATCAGCTGCAAAAGGTCTCTGGGTTTCCAGAGAAAAAGAAGCTGTGCATATTGTTCAGCATCTCACTGAAGCTGAGGAATTTCCAGAGGCACAAGAAAGCAACCTTCATGGGAGCTATGACAGGTCTGGACACTTGGCCACCTGTTCCCAGAGCAGAAATGAACTAGAGTGAGTGATTTCAAACAGACATAAATGATAAACAACTTCAAAGCCTCACTTGTTAAACCTATGTTTTCACAAAGTTACTTTAATTTGGCGTGAAAGTAACTACTGCAGAAGTAGCTTTCTAACACCCAGAGAGAAATTCAAACTATGTGTTGTCAGCTGAATTTTCATTGCTACTTTGGTGATAAATCAGAGGGAGTCTGTATCAATTCAGCTGCATATGCCACAAACCAGCAGGACTGAGATTACCATTGTGCTCTCATGCTGCGGATCAAACATAAAATTTTGTGCTTCCCCTCCCCTGCATTTGGTCAGGACAAAGACATCTCAGACTGAGGTTTGCAGTCTGGAGTGCTATAAAAATGAGGTATAATGAATACCACAAAAAGCAGGAGAGGATAGGAAGACAGTAATCTGAATTTTTTCCGCATTAGTCAGTAAAAAGTAATGACAATCTTAATGGCTAGAAAGGGGATACTGGAGCACCTGTCATGAGTAAGTTGTGAAGCTTTTTTGTAGTAAAAATTTGTTCTTCAAAGTGGTCCAAAATATTCATGCTTTCTTAAAATGCACCTACATTAGTGCTTCAGCTCAGACATATCTTTAATTAAGCTCTGCCACCTTTTTGCCATCTGTGTCCATTTTCCTGTCATTGATCTCAGTTCCTGAATGGGTTTAGTGCTTCCATGCTAAATTCCCGTCAAAGGAAACCAAATGAGCAGCTGCGCTCGACATGTACTTCAGCATTTAGTGGACACACAGGGTTGTGAGTCAATCTATAGGCCAAACTATTGCCAGCGTCCCCTCAGTGGTTACATAACACCCATCTAGCATTGAAATACTCTTCTACCTTTAAAAGATACTGTAACAATCTGAAGCATTTTGCAACAGACCTAGTGTAGTGTTTCCATCTGGCACCAGCTGTCATCCCTCTATCGACTATTCCAGCTGTTCTATCAGCTACTCCTGAAGATGAAGACCCCTTTTACAACACTGTGTAGTTCTTACCTGGTCTACATTTTGATGCCATACTCCTCTCTGAATCTTTATTTTACTGCCCTTCTCCCCTGTTTTTTAATTTAATTTTTTTTTAATTCTCTCAGCCTGTTGTCACCAAATCCTTTCTCCCAGAAGACATTTGAAAATGTTGCAATTTGACACACAAAGGAAATACAATGATTCACAACATTTACTTGAAGATTAGGAAGATTTCCTCAGAAGTTAGGGTTATATGGTGTCAATCTTATGTTGACTGCTACCTGAGTTAAATGGTGATCAATACTCAATCACACTGGGGGGAAAAAAGAGAGAGAGAAATGGCAGACAGAAATGCAACAGCTGATTGATCTCATGGCACTATCTCCAAGAGTGGGCCCCCAGCGCTGTTGTGGCCTCCCCATCCTTGTGCCTAATAAAAAACTCTTGCAAAGATACAGTCTTGGTTGCTATTTTACCCCGCCCAATCTCCCTCCACAGTACTTTTAACAGTTCCCAATACCAGTTAGATGGAAAAGCAGCACTGATTTTCTGTTCACGTTTAGGCCAGATTGAGGAAGTGAAGAGTGGATGATTGGGGTTTCTTGTAAAATAATAGCATTGTGCTCAGAAATGCACAGAAGTGCTATATATCAGAAAGCAGAGTGATGACAAGGGCTTTCTTGCCTCTAAAACCAATTCCCCCAAAGCCACATAGCAACTACCTGTGTCAGAAACTACCCGCCCACTCCCTACCCTCTTTGAATGCCAAGCTCAGCCTCAGCATCACAAAGAGCCATGAATGTGGTGTGCCATGATAAACCAGCCCTGCTAGACTTACAGAATAGTCTCTCCCAGTGAATGCCCTTTCCCTTGCAAGAGGCAGTGGTGAAAACACTCGTAAAGGTACAGTTTATATCTCTGCAATGGTTTGTATTAAATCCCTTAGCCAGAAGGATTCAGCAGGTTTAAGGGAACACAAGAAGTGCTGTTGCTCCCAAATGCCTGTTGTGGACATGCAGAGTGTTGTTGACCTCTTTTCTGAGTGTAGCCTACAACCACAGTGTTTTCCAAGCTTGTTCAGTTGTTTTACTTGATTTTTATTTCTTCATTTGGGCAAATATCCTGTTTTTTGAAGTGAAGCCCTGCTAGTTTTTTCAGTCACTGGAAAAGGATTGATTTGCCTGAAAATAAAGCAAGTTGCACAAAGTCTTTGAAAACACATGAGGATGATTGATCATATCATGAGGCAGAGTGCAGCACAAATAATAGGACCCCACAATGACTCTCCAAATCCCATTTCTCATGTTCCTAAGCCCCTGCAACTGCAAGACAAGGTGTGATTTCCCATTCAGAAGTCTAATGGACCACAGTGAGAATGCTACTAGTAATCTGGAAGACAGCTGTGGTAATGTGAATGTGTCTCCATAATTGAGGCACAGCAGGACCCACACATCCCCATGTGTCACAGCCATGGCTCTGACTACTTTCTCCAGTTAAAACCTGCATCATTCATCATATCTCCACTTAACAGTGGTACCCTAATACAGACAAGTGAGACATCAGCCAGGTACTCCCAGTTGAATATCACAGGCAAAGGATCAACTGTGGCTACACCAGTTTTTAAGGAAGAAAGGCAGCACTTACAAGTGGCACATGAAGACAAAACAAGACATCAAAAACAAGGCATAGAAAATTGGTCATGTCTTGTTCCAAGCATGGTCATGGTCCACAGTAGGGAACCTGCCTTACTACACTGCCTCTTCTTGTTTATTCCCCTGCTTAAAATCCACTCTGTAAGCTTCCTCTAACCCTGACTTCAGTGAAGCAGACTAACTTAAAAAAATGAACACTAGCAGAAAAGTCCAGAGTACTTAAATTACTCAGCATGCAAAATTGGCTTCTTAAGAAATAGTTCTCACTTGTGAGCTCCAATGAATGATTACAGCATTTAAGAACAAGTTAAGAGAGACAAAGTGTATTTTTAGCATCAATGTGTGAGAAGTAAAGCACATGCCATTGATAAGCAAGACAGAAAGGCTGTACCAGAGCTGCAGCACTGCAGATGTAGCCTTTGCTTTGCCAAGCTTTTTCTGTTCATTTTCCCTCCACTGTCACTGATTCAATGGTGTTAGTCAACGCATGCAATTCATATTAGAAATATATGTTTTCATGCACTGCACACTCTATTTGCACATGTACAGTCTGTAATTAAAAAAAAAAAACAAACAACAGTATAGCTGAAGTTAGCATGCAAAAACCTCAGAAAACTGAGTTAGCATTAGCTTGCGAGGCTGGGGCTGGTTAACAGTGTGTTTGTCTATGTATTTTGACCATTAGAAAACATTTTCTCCCTATTCTAGTAAAGTGAGCAGTCATCCATTTCTTCCTTCCCATGCTCAAGACCATTCTTGTGAGAAAAACAATGAAAATGCAGCAGCACACATGTGCCTAACTAGGTACTCACATAATACTGCAGTCTGTGATACTAAACAGATTAGATGATTCTTGAAGAATCCCTTCCAACCTTTTTTCAAGTTAAGTAGTGAAGTTGACATGCCCCTTATTCAGGTAACCTGGGGTTGCTGTGGTATATATGCAATAACTGTGCCTTTCTTCTCCTAATGAACAAATACAAAGAAAAAATTATTTTCCTTTTCTTTCCAGAAACTCTGTATATTCCTTAATTCAACACATAATTGTTTGCACTCCATCCAGGGCAAGCTAGTTGTGTATTTATTTGCTGTTGGACTTGGGAGCAAACCCTAAGTTTATTAAGAGAATAACTCCTGATTTAGGCTAGGAAAGAACAAACAAACATTTAGTCACCCACATGGATTCTC
Source organism: Poliocrania exsul (assembly GCA_035041345.1). Lineage (NCBI taxonomy): Eukaryota > Metazoa > Chordata > Aves > Passeriformes > Thamnophilidae > Poliocrania > Poliocrania exsul. The sequence goes on along the minus strand of JAWWLZ010000172.1, from coordinate 43,753,008 downwards.
CACTCCTTAAATATTCTGTATGACACTAGAAATGTTTCAATAAAAAATCACTTCTCCACAAGTTTCTTTGCATTTTTCCATTTGCTGTGATCCAGAAGTATGATTCATCTTTGAGATGACTTTTCCTTAAAAACTGAATAAAATATTTTCAAAATCTTCTGATTTTCCACTTTCATATTTATATACTTCTACTAGCAATTCCATATTATTTGTTATCCTTTGACAACTCTTAGCAGTGTTTAAGGCTTATTAGAGAAAGTTTTCTTATTATATTGAACAAGGAAGTTAGCAAATGCTGCTATATAAACAAGTGTGAAGGGCAACAGCACTTTGCATTCAGCAGTTATCACTCACTGAGAATAATCTTTTACTGGGGAATTAAGAAATTCACCTTTACAGCATCAAAAAAATTTGTAAAATTCTCACATACTCCCGCTGCTGATATAACGACACACTCATCTTTCACTGCTCTGGGAAAAAAAAAAATCCTTGAAATAAGCAGCCGCCTTCTTTGTCTTTTTTCCAAGCATCAGTAACACAAAACTCCCTCTCACTAGAACATTATTGGTCATGCCAGCCTTCATCCAACAGTAGACTGTACTCCTGTCCTTAAAGCATCCCAAAAGCATGACTACAAATTTAATTCATATTGTCAGAGATTTAAGCAGTTGAAGACTTCAGAAGCTGTTAAAATCTGTTTACAGATCTAGATTTGACAGTACATCCATGCAAATCCAAATGGCTTTTTAACCATTTCCTGACTGATGTAGAGCCAAAGAAATATGCCTCAGCAGCAGCCCCTCTTACTTCAAAGTACCACAAGGTTGGCTCTGACATTGCAATTGAAATTTCGCTTATAAAGGGTATAAGAAGTGAAGCAGAAGTTGACCTTTTTGTTTGGCATTAGGTTCCCAGTTGGGCTTTCTGTTAAATGGCATTTTAGTGGCTGTTGTGATACTGATATGAGCCAACTGGTTGTGGTTCTGACCCAAGCCATTCTTTTCATATAGGTCACTGAAAGTCAGTCATACAGCAACATTTGCTTGCAGAAGTGGATTCACAGACACAACAGAGAGTCTGAAGATTCTTCCTCTGTATTCAGCACTGGTGAGGCTGCACCTCAAATACTGTGTCCAGTTCTGGGCCCCTCAATTCAGGAAGGTATTGAGGTGCTACAGCCTGTCCAAAGAAGGGCAACAAGGCTGAGGAAGGGACTGGAGCACAAGTCCTGTGAGGAGTGGCTGCGAGAGCTGGAGGTGTTTAGTCTGGAGAAGAGGAGATTCGGGGGAGACCTTATCACTCTCTACAAAGACCTGAAATGAGGTTGTAGCAAGGTGGGGGTTGGTCTCTGCTCCCAGGCAACAAGCAGTAGGACAAGATGGCACACTCTTAAGATGCACCAGGGGAGGTTTAGGTTAGACATTAGGAACAAGTTCTTTACAGAGAGAGCAATTGGATATTGGAATGGGCTGCCCAGAGACGTGGTGGAGTCACCATCCCTGGCAGTTTTTAAGGAGACTGGATGTGGCACTCAGTGCCATGGTCTAGTAGACAAGGTGGCATTAGATCAATTGTTGGACTTGATCTCAGAGGTCTCTTCCAACCTAGTTGATTCTGAGATTCCTTGATAGCAAGTAAGAAAGTGAGGAATCTTAGCAAAAAGACATAAGTGCCACTTTTAATAAACTTGACTGTTTTATCAAAGCTGGAAATGGAAAAGAAACAGTCTATGACAAATTTAATGAGACCACATTTCAGTCCATACAGACTGCCTCAATAAGATAATTTTACAGTCTACTTTGTCTTTTCACCTTTGTGACTCTGCAAATTATGGCAAGAGGCATGAGTGAAAATGAATTTTGTGATGCTATTTCTAATAGCATCATCTGAATATATCACCACTGAGTTCTGTTTAGCATTTGAAGGTGTGGGTAAACCACACACAGAAGAGCTCATCTAATGCATTGTAACAGTAAGGAAGATAGAAAACTGCTCCTTACAATCAGGTTCTAAGGAAACATTAAGAAACATCAGTAGATTTTTTAAGTGAAATAACATGCATTATATGACATTAAACCTACTTCTTCAGGGTTTGTGAAACCACCAGTCTCTTTCACACATTCTGAACTAACATATTATAAAGATAAGCCAAGGGACAAACTTCCTGTTCCTGAATCTCTGGCAAAGCTCCCATCAAATGAAAAACGTGTGGAAGATTCCAGCTGTATAGGTCTCAGTATGTTAAATAATACCTGGAGTCTATATTTTTGCATTAAAAGGGTAGTTTGATGAATTTTTCTCCCTTTTACAAAGGCTAGAAGATTTGACTCCGAATACACTTCAAGTTGATTACCTATTAGGATCCCAATTTAGAGAATGTCAGCATAGTAACAGGGAGGCAAGAATATATTTTTATTGGGCAAATCCCTCTTCCATATGTCATAGGTTCAGCCAGATGGGCCTGAGTTTGGGTTTTAGAGTTCAGACTAGGCCTGAAAAATTGTCAGGTGA
>JAWWLZ010000172.1:43717886-43740229 GCA_035041345.1 Poliocrania exsul | reverse complement strand
TAGAGGGGGTAGAATACACAGCCTTGATCACCCCCACACAGTGCCAGCTGGTCCCACCTGCTAAACTAGGACAGTGTCTACATTATTTTTCACATGTTCTCACTCTGCTCTTCCCTGGCTGCAATTTTCAACTGCATATATAATTTTCTTTTTTCCCCTTCTTAAATATGTTATCACAGAGACATTACTATGATTCCTAATTGTCTTGGTGTTGGCCAGTGGCAGGAAGCTCATTTTGGAGCTGTCTGGCATTGGCTCCACCAGACACAGGGGAACCTTCTAGCTGCTTTCAACAGAAACCACGCCTGTAGGTGCCCTGCTACCAAAAACCTGGCCACAGAAACCCAATACAAGCGCCTTTGTCTTCAGATTCCTCTATTTGACCAATCTCTAAGCTTCAAATTTAGTTTTGAGTAGCAATCTTCTAGTTCCTCCAGATTTACAAAGATTAAAACAGAACTATTTGAGTAGCACCTTCAGACAAACTCAGGGACTTGAGTTATGCTTTAAGCACCACGGTCCAGTAGGTGATAGAGCATGTCGCCTCAGCATCTCCATTTCCTGATTTGTAGACTGACAAAACATGCATGCTCCAAGGCATGCTTAACATCTGCTCTCCCCAAGGAGATCAGCAGCCCAACGGCAAAGCTTTAAGTACAAGGTAACAAAAAAAAAAGGTAGTTATTACTGCTATTCACATTCACTGCCTGTGACCTGGAAAGCCCTTCAACCTTTGAAGCACATTTGAGTTGCATTTTAAGTCATTGCAGTCCCCTCTTTCTGCTCAAAAGCACAAAATAACAGGCAGCAGAAGGACTATAAATTGCTTTATGGATGCTATAAATACAAATAATCCTCACCCATAAAGTTACATTGGCATTACAAAGATGTAGTCATTTCTTTAATGCATGGCACAGGCACTCTGCAGAACTTGGAGGAGGTGGGTGATCGTGCTGTCACAAAGATTCCATCATTAATATGTGAAATGTCCCTTTGACTCATAGCATGTGAGAGAAAAAAATGTTCAGAATGCAAACAACACAGTCCACAATAGCCTTAGAACCACAAGAAGCAATAAAGAGTAATCCCACATGTCAATATTGAACTTGGATAGCTGCATCCTGTGATTTATATCCAATCCCACATAACTTGTAAAAGTGGTATTTAACTGCCTTTGTGTTATCCACCATTTTGTCTGGATCTTCACTCTAGTCTACATAGTGTGCAATCAGATAAAAGCGAGACAAGGCTTGGGAAATAAGCTACATGTAGAATTCAAACATCATACTAATAACTTACATGATTCCTGTGGAAAAAATTAAATTAAATCAATACTGTCACACACAGCTGCACATATACACACAGCAATTCTCCTAGGACTCCTAACTAATAAATTGTAATGTTTGCTGGAGTATATTAATGTTTTTGTTTTATTGATAAATTAAATTATCTTGAAAGATCTTTTAATATTTGTTACGACAAAAAAGCGCCCAGATCTAAAAGGACAGTTTTACCCTTTAACATCATATTCACAACCCTGGTGGTGCACCTGAGAAGGTCAATAGGCAAGACCTTGATTCAGCATATTGCCTGCTTGCTTTTATAGTCAATCAAGTCTGTCAAAGATGGAGCTTTAAAAAGAAAAAACAATATTCTCACTAAAATTTACCAGTCCTTAGCTCATACATCAAATAAATTTCTTTTAGGTGATCTTTATACACATGTCTTGTCTGTTTTTTAAATTATTAAATGTTATATTTAGGTTCCAGGGAACCTAAATATGGCAAGAATTAAAAACATCCTGACACTTATAACTGTACTTCTATAATCACTAAAACTAAGAAGTGAGAGTACGACCTAAAATAACTCAGAGTGAATCATTTAAGTGGGTTCCCAAAACTAAGACTGCCTAATTAACTACTGACTTGTGAATGAATAAACAACAGTTAAAGAGGTAGCATGAGAAAAACAGACTAGTATATACAGTGTACCCTAAATTCCTGTGTCTAGGATAGTCCTGTGACTGATGAAGTTGCTAACTAAAAGGTAAACATGGACAGTAAGTGACATCCAGGTGTCTAAGACATTTCATGGCTCTTGCCTCTGATTTGCTAGAGTCCTTATTCAGTGCTTACTCAATATTTAGTTGTAAATATTCTCCTAGTACAATTTCCATAGTCCTTCCTTGCAACCTGTCATTCAACAACTCTTCTGTGAAATTACTGAGTCTTCAATCAAGGCAGTCTAAAAGTAAAATAAACCAAATTTTCATGAATCAAATGCAAGTAATTTACTTTTAATCAAGGGAACCACTTCCTCAGGTTCCTCAGAATTGAGCTGCCATAAAAAAGAAACTATACATTTTTGTCCTACTGTCTTCTCTGACATTTGCCCACCACTCCCAGTATCTTTAAGGTTTTACAAAGGAAGCTCCTAGTATACACAGTTGTGTTCTAAATGAGACAGAAACCTTACTACTAAAAACAGTGTTTACAATCATATCTTTGGTATTCAAATGTATCTAATCAAAGGAAATGAACTGCATGGATAACTTTAACTGCCTCACTTCCCAGTTACTTATTCACTGCCAGCTTCTTCAAGTGCCTGCATCTAGAGATGACATTGAATGCAGCATTTCAAAGTCATAGTCATAGATGTCCTGATCATCTCTCACAGAGATACTCTCACTGCAGATAGAGAATTTAGCTCAAATTTCTATGCAGAGTCTGTAGAAGATATGTAAACATGTTTCCAAAGATTTTCTCATTAAGCCAAACATCAACATTTTTTTCAAAGCAGGATGGCATTTAAAACAACTAAACTTCATTTTCCCTATTGTCATTCTCAAAAACACAGAGCCATTTACAACTGCATATTCAAAAACTGTACCTGCATCAAGCTGACATTCAGTATAGGAACACTTCAGGCATTATTAAGCATGACAACTGAAAACCTGTACCTTTTAAAGGAATTGACCTTTAAATAATATGAGGTCCTCAATCTTAACTATTATGCAGCTGCTACAGTTTGCAGTCTAATCAGACCTACCTACAACAGCTGGGGTGCTAACAGTTAATTCTCTTCCTTGCTATCTATATCCCTATGTTTTAAACTTTTATCACCTGCAGAACACTGAATACTAAAAAAAAAAAAAAGGAAACAAACTTGAATATTACACATAGGAAGAAAGGGAAATAGGAATCTGAGTCACAAAGCCTATGTACCCCACGTATACTACTATAAAAGGTCAGTTTGTCTTCAGGCTACCTGTAACAGCCTTTTTGTAAGAAGACTGATGATTTGATGAGCAGTAATATGCTGCCGTCTACAAATTCTTGCCACTCCAAAGGGTGACGCCATACTTTTTATCCCACTTTTTAGCAATTACCCAGAGGGAGAGAGCTTTCCTGGAGTGGTTTCTACTACATTTGGATAATTTCTGAGTTTTGAGGCAATTTTTAAAATGATCTGCTGATTTCTTTCTGTCTCAATATGCCTTAATATGCCCTTCTAGAGAGATCACTTGGATAAAGTAAAAACTAGAGACAGTAAATTGGTTACAAAATGTTTTTAGGACTGAAAATTCAAATCAGGGCTTATACCTAGGCCCTGTCGGGATCCAGATTTACTGAGTGTTGCTCAATCAAAGATGCATAGAGCAGTTCCTGTGATGAAAGGCCAGCCAGTAACACCTGTGGGAACTGCTCACCTGCTAAGGGAGAAATGCACTCGTTGAAAAGCAAAATATGGCTGTAGGGAATAATAAAGAGGAAGAGCTGGTCAGAACAATGCACGACTAAACTCTAGTCATAAGCTGAGATCCTCAGCTCTGATGGTTTTATACTGCAAAAAACGTTCAGCACAGTGTAACAGAATCCTAGTAGCTGTAGTTCCAGTCAAAAGATTTCTGTAGTACAGCTGCCTGATATCCTATTAAAACACCGTAGTTGATCATGTTAGAGGGTAGGCTTGGAAAAAGCTTGCTCCCAAGGCAGAAACTCCATGCTTACAAAACAATGCTAGAAAGTTTACAGAGGAGTAAACTGTTATCCAGGAGGTACTTTTTTTATCCACTCAAATCAGAGAAGGTAAAAGGAAAAAAAAAAAAAAGGTGGAGGAGGTGGGAAGGAGAGTTTCAAAATGAGGGTGAATAGCCCCACCCTGTTTTCCAGAGATCAATCAGCATGTGCATGTCAGAGTCATAACAGAAGTCACTGCACTGTTTGGCCCAAGTGGCAGCTGCCTTTCTGCAGAGCAGCCATGGCTGCAGTGCCAGGCTTTGCCCCAAATCAGGACAGAGATGGGCACTCCTAGCCTGAAATGCCAGGTTCGTCTGATGCCTGAATGCCAGCCTGCAGGGGAAACAACATGACCCATGCCAGTTTCACAGGCACTCATCATCTTCTCATCTTCCTCCACACTTCTACCTCAGAGAGTATTCCTTCCCTTTATACCTCTCTACCATAATAATTTATGAAACACCATTGAGAGACAAAGCTCAACAAACACCAGAAAGCTATTATGAGGGAATTGTAATGTATTAAATGTAGCTCAGGACTGAAAGGCTCTTAAATGATAGTTGCATTTGTTTTGGGACTTTTGCCTGGGAATGTTAGAAGAGCTTCTAATAAATGTACTAAATAAGATGCATAATTTAGCTTCTTCTCAGCAGAATGCTGGCTGGCTGCCAGAGCCACTCAGGTTTGACTCAACGTCAGGGCTACCCGCTGGCCCAGTACAAATAGACTCATTAAAAAATGGTTGCTGCTGTGTGCTTAGGCTCTATTTCTCTCACTAATGGCTCAGTTTATGCATCCCCCTCCTGAATTAATAGAGAGGCAGCCTCCAGAGAGGAAAGTATTCTCCTGTATACACATTCTACATATATGAATGCAGGCAACATGCTGTGATGTGCAGGAAAGCAGAAGAGAAGTGGCTGCCTCATGCAGGAAAGACATTCAAGCTAGTTACATTGCATAATATAGATGCTGAATGATCATGGTATCTATTAATTGTAACAGAGACAGATCACAGCCCAGATTAGGTCTCCATTTCCATTGTGCTAGACATATGCAGAGACAGATCCATAGGCAGAGCCTGACATCTGAACAAGCAGCACAGACAAAGTGAAGATAACAAAAAGTCACTGAAACAGGCAGCTACCCAGGGGCAAGACTCACATGCCTCTGTTTTCAAGTCCCATTGAGCCTTGTTTCTTCTCTGACTTCAAAAGGGTTTGTGACTATTGTCAAACCTAGCAGAGCTTCTCAGCATGATGCCTTAAGATTCTTATTTGAGCATATAGATTTTTAATAATATTGCTGTATAGTTTCTAACATGTTAAAACAGCAGTTAACAGTTACTAAATCCCACTTTCTCATGCTTTATATCAAATTCTCAAAATTGTTAAAATTTTGTTTAATGTTCTTTTCAAGGAAGAAGATTTTAGCAAGGACATCTGGTTTGGGACATGTACGTAGGAGGATGTAATAAGATATCCTTTTAGTCAAAGAAATAGAAGGCCCAGAAACCTTGGAGAAGCTCCAAATAGGGGAAGTGAAGTGAAGATGATGATGATGGTGAAGAAGTAAGGGGTCTTGAGACTCTGACTCGGTTCCAGAGGGATGTGCCAAGGGGCAGACCTGAGCGAGGTTCTGGGGGCGGACAATTCTTGGGTTGGATGTATCCATTAGAAATGATAATTAATTAGTGTTATAAATTTGGAAACGCCTTATACTGTACCATGCATATATGTATTTAGTGTATCTTAAAGCGCTTTAGTTAAAGACCTGTTCTGTATTTAATCTATTGTCTCAAAATATTGTCTAGAAAGTTCTTTTCTTCCATTTTTAGGCATCAAGTATTCTGTCATTTTCAGATTTTCTCTACTAAACCTCCTTTCAGATATGCTTTCTGGTTAACAGTAAAAACAGTGGTATAGGTAAAACTGGCTATTTGATTCATTTATATTAGGAGAGCAAAGAAATCCTGCTTTAGATTCTATCTGGACCTCTGGCAATGTCTAATAACCCTATTGTTGGGGTTTTTTTACTTAAAGCTTTTGTTTTTTTCCAAGAGATGACAAAAGGCCAATCCTTGTACAGGAGGGCACAACATTAGCAGCATATATTATTATCATAGGTGGCATACAAAACATATTGGTTTAAAAGTAGATGCAAATGCAAAGGCTTAAACAGTCTCAAAACACCTCCATCTGTTCACCAAAACTGAAAACTTGTAACATCCAAAAATGATCTTTCTGTTAACGCTACAAGCCTTGGTAACACCTGAAATGGCCTCAAAAGACCCAAATTCAAAACTCAGGCTTAAAGAAATTAAAACCAGTCTCCAGTCTTGCAGACTTTCAAAACTGAAGGGCTACTAACAGTCCCTGTTTATTATTTGTAATAGTCATGTTCACCAAATAAATGGAGGCAATGCACATCCACACAGCAAAATAAAGTACTATTTCCACATTTAACTCAGTGGCTATGTTTCACAAGACTAGATGAGGTCTCTAACTGTGAAGCTAGCAAGTGTCATCATCCCACCCTTTCTGGCCAGAAAATCATGTCATCTTTTCTCCTCTCAACAGTCAGAAGCACCTGCTATGTCTTCCCACACTGCTGCCTCCTGGAGTAGCTCATATCCCCACATTCCCTCCACAAGATTAATTCAAAGAAAACACAAGCACAAGAAATTGAAACTGTGGGGTTTTTTTGAAAAGAGGAGCACAGTAGGCTTCCCTTCTCAAATAAGAATTATGAAGCAGAAACCCAGATAACCATCCCTCACCTTTCAGACACACCCTACTTACTCCCTCTGGACTATGCTCCATCACCCATACTGTGTTGTGAATTGCCTAACCTTCTTTGAGACTATGAAAAGAATCCAGGCACCCAAACCAGGCATCTGTCCACAATACTTCTAGGTTCCAGGTGTCTTTTATGCAGTGACACTTAGAATTAGTGAAAAGAACAAAGGTACTTCATGTTTAAGCTCCCTTGCTCTGCTCAAGCCTGCAGTGATATTGCAGCATGCTGAATTTCATAGCTGGAGTTTTTGGTTCTATCTTTTTAAAAATTGCACACAGTTTTTAAAAGCTCTGCAGTTTAAATCTAGTATACTTGAATCATTACCCTGTTAATTCCACTCTGAGAGCATTACAACATTGTTGAAGTTAAGAAAGGACTGAAAGAGCCCCTCAATTTTTAAGTTAATTCTTCTGCAACTGTACACCTCCCAAGCATATCTTGTTTATTTATAATCCATTTCCCAGGCCTTCACTACCTCTGTCACAGATCTTAACCTTTGCTGAAAACATACTGCTTAATGCTACTTCTGTATCTTCGTAACATAAAAAAGGCCCTATTTCAGCTTTCAAAGGATGCTGAACAGACACACCTGATAATCTGTAGTACCTTTCAATTACACCCAACCTGCTTTTTTTAAAGGGTCTCCTCTGTGCCCCATCTACTCTACTAAAAAAAAACCAAACCCACATGTTATTAGGGTAGTTATAGGCAGTGGCTATGAAGAAAATGTTAAGACAGTTGTTTTTAATAGGTGTGGTTTTGATTTAAAATGTGTAATGGCAGAAAGTACACTTACAAAGAGTTATAAATGTATATGGGATGATAGACGTGGGTATATAGCAGGGAATAGATATTCTACAATTTGTTAACTATACATTGTAACATCTTTGTCAGTTCTATACAGTATGGAAGAAAAACTCCAAAATGAAACCTTCAGAAGTGCAGCAGTGTTTCATTAGAACTGGTTAGTTATCTCAATGAATCATAGAAATCTAGATAAAGGATAGTTTAAGGATGTTGTCTCTCCAAGGGCACTGCTACCAATTCTTCCGATCATCCATTTCAGTTCTACAGAACAGGCCTGCTCAAAGTCAATCATTATATTATTCTGTAAACTAATTTACCCTTTTAATCTATGTATAATAGCTCAAAGCTTTTATAAATTCTCCTTCATTCCTGTATAGCTCAAATTAAGACTTTAAATTCTGTGCTGACTGGAGCTCTGCCATCCCAAAAGTTTGTCTGTGTGCTGTCAAGTACTAGTACTTCATTTTAAGAATATATAGTATGTTGTTTCCCAATTAGATGTTACACCGAAATCAATGGAGTTCTCCTTTGGAGCAAGATAGCAAAGCAATGTTCCAAAGCTTTATTGATTTTAAGAGGGCTTTGCTAGGACAGAAAGACCTATTTGTGTGAAATATTTTGCTGGTGCAGAGACTGGAGTTTTGAAAAGGTCTAAAAGGAAACGACGTTCCTCTAAGGGTTATAGGCATTTGTGAGGAGTATGAAGGATGCTTTGTAGTTCGAGTGTTACTGCAGCAGCTATCTTATCCCATTTGTCACTGAGACTTATGGACCCTATTGACAGAAATATACAGTGTTTCATAACTGGGATTTCAAAGCTGAGCATACAGAAGAGAGTGAGGCTTATCTGATGTGTGCCCAAATGTTCCCAGTTCTCAATATGCTAAACTTGCTTCCTTCACTCTCTCCTCCAAGGGATGTAATCTTTGAGTCAAGTTGTAGAAAATTCCCTCTTGTCCAAGTTGCATCAAATTATCCACAGTGATTCTGAGAGAGAAAAAAATACTTCTGCTGTGCCAGCATCTGGAAAGCAGCCTGATTGGCAAGACTAAAGAGCAGTCTAATTGCATTTTCAAACATTTTAACTCTGCCTTTCCATATGGAATAAACAGTCAGTGAAGAACAAACAGCAAAAATTCCCTGTGAGGGAGGTATTGGAAAGATCACTCTTCACCAGTGTTAGGATATCCAGGGTAAAAATTGTGTAGGTTCGAAAGCCTGTAGTCTTACAAAGCTTTCAGATTCAGAGAGGCTGAGTTTGAACTATTTAATGAGCTATATGTGCTTGCACTGATTAACTGAATAGACTGTATGGTCCCAGTGAATATGATTGCACATACTCAAGTACTCACAGAAATAACTCACAGTCAGAAAACCTGTCTTTTTAGTTACAAGGGCATTCTGGGACAAGTCCAAAGAGGACAAAGCAACAGCAAGGCACTCTATATTGACGAATACTATAACATAGACATAGGAAATCCGGAGCTGTATAACATAAACATCCCTCATCATACCCTAATCTCTGATTAGTAGGAAATGAATGACAGCAGTGGAGCTACTCAGTCTAATTATCAGTTTTGCTGCATTTCTAATAAGCTCTTAAAATCTAATTTTGGAAGCGGGAATTTTGTCTCCTGCAGGGAAAGGCTGATAGAAATGAACAAGATTCCAGTTTGTCAAGCCTAGTCATTTCTCTAGTATTTAAGTTCTCAATGAATCAATAGACCGGGGGCAGAGCAGGACTTGTGTAAATTCCAATCCTGTTTATCACTATTTTTCTACAGCTTTCTAGGGACCCATTTCCACATTTAGACATGGTCCTGCCAATTCCAAGCTCCCCTGCTAAGGCTGAGGTATTTATGAGAATTTCATAGATGCCTGTCTATTAGGAAATAAACTGCTTATCAAATAATTTCTGACTGCCACTCTGTAATAAGAATTTTCAGCCAATGACTGTGTTGTGAAGATCAGAACTTGTGACTTAGATAGCAAATCAATCTTCCATTGGCTTCAGTAACCATTCAGACACTATTTCAACTATGCATTTGTAATTACACTTGCTGTAGCAACAGGCATTAGGCTTTTGGCTGCTCTTAGCACTAATTACTCTTCCTTCAGGTTCTGCTTTCTTTATCAATATGTTAGCAAGAGAAAGCACCGAACATCTCCTCTGACCAGCTCTAAACCTCTCCTCTGGCCAGCTAAAGAGCTTGGGAAGATGTGTCCAGGGACACAAAACAGTTTATGACATCTGCTATGGACTAATTTCTGCAGGCTATTTGCAAGAGTCTGGCTCTTTTGAGCACATATATATCTTCTTGGCGTGTTAGGTCCTAGGAGATCAGTGAAAGAACTGTTGGACTAAATCTCTGTGACTGTTATTCAAATCCCAATTCAAGAAAGGCACAGCAGGAAAGGAAAGGGAGTAAGCAAGTCTTCAAAACCTTCTCTTTCCCCCGCCCCCTGCTTTCTTTCTCATGTTTTGTAAAGCTGTCCAGCCCACAAGGATCTAAGATGGCAATCCTGAGGTTAAGGAGAGTGGGAGAATAGGAGGAAGAACCAATAGGGCAGAACAGGCTATTTTTCAATCTAAATTGCCAACTCATGGCAAGCCTCTGAATTGTTTGGTATTACTGGAAAAAGAGTGGATAAAGACCTCTATGCAATAGTACTGTTTATATTTCTAAAGGCTCTTGTCAAAAGGAATGACATCAGAGAGAATAAACCCAGATAGAAAAGACGTGACCTATGCATCACATTCATGGAGGGAGATATTCATTGACACTTGCTTATGTTGCCTCATGTTGCCTTGTGTCAGGGAAGAACCTCACTCCTGGCTTCACTGTGTGCAAGAAACCGCACCAGGCTTCACCTGACATCTTACTGTAAATGGTGGGTTTGGATGGAAGATGTAGCCAGGCTGCAGAACCATGAGGGAAAATGAACCTATGTATAAGTTAGACTAAATATATTTTCTGCACTGATGAGAGTAATTACCTCTTATATAAAATTAGAAGTTAGTAGGAAGAGGGATTGCAGAAAAAATGCTGAGATTACAAAATATTTTCTCTTCCAAAATATTTCAGTTTGGTAATTGCAAGTTATCATTTTTTAGTGCTTTACTATAATTAAAATTGGCATTTATGAGTGAAATAAGCGTTTAAAAAGTAAAATGAAAACCTTTTCATCTGATAATCCCAAAAGAGGTATTTTAATTTTTTAATATCTATTTTTAGAAATGAAGAAACAAGAACAGACACTTTCCACCTTTTCTGTCTCAGTGAATTTTTGTTCTACAAATATCTCCATTCTGAAGGGTACAGGGCATCTGAAGACTTCAAACCAATTCAAGGAAACATTTTAAAATTCATCCTGGTGATATGTTCTCCCCCACAGGGAGAGAGATAGCATATATAGGAGTCTCTTTGCTTCCTTGAGCACACTACCATTTTTAGGTCAATGTCAGATACTGAGTGTTGCCTTGTGTGACTCAAGAGCTAAATGCCCGGTTTTCTGCCTCTTACTAGATTTTTGTAGCCCTGATAAATTATTGCTTCCTCTCTATTCTTCATATGCCTGACAGACTTCCTCTTAGGGAAGTCTGTTGTCTCTGTGAGGACCAGATTAAGATCATTTGCCTTAATCCAGCTCTGACATCCTCAGCACAGGAAACACATGAACCTGTTGGAGCAGGCCTAGAGGAAGGACACAAAAATTAGCAGAGGGTTTTCCTCTCCTATGAGAAAAGACTAAGAGAGTTAAAGCTGTTCAGCCTGGAAGAAGAAAAGGCTCCAGGGAGACCTTATGGCATCCTTTCAGTACCTAAAGGGTACAGAAGATGAGGATGAACTTTTTAGCAGGGCCTGTTGTAATAGGACAAGGTGTAATGGTTTTAACCTGTAAGAAGGTAGACATAGACTAGATATAAGGAAGTAATTTTTTTATGATGAGGGTTGTGAAACACTGGCATAGTTGGTCCAGGCAGTTGGTACGTGCCCCAGCCCTGGCAAGATTCAAGGTCATGTTGGACGAGGCTCTGGACAACCTGAGTTGTTCAGGATAGTTGAAGACATCCCTATTTATTGCAGGGGTGTTGGACTAGATGACCTTTCAAAGGTTCCTTCCAATCCAAACTGTTCCATGATAAAATGCTAAATCACTGTGATTCTTTGATGATACGATACTAGAAGCTTTGAAGTAGCTGTTTCACGTTATGACTGTCTTCACTTCATCCTCACACTACTTGTTGTACATTTCACTTTGAAATACAGCAACCACTGAGGAGCACAGGCACCAGCTGATGATTTCTCTTAAAAGGAACTGAAAGGGGTATGGAACCAGGACAGAGGAGAAAGTGATAATTAGCTGTTTTTCAGAATGTTCTAGACTTACAGCATACGTAAAAATAAAGTGCGTGACTACACAGGAAAACTCCCTACCTTTATCTTCCTCTTTCATAATCTTGCAACTTTTCCCAGAATTTGGAAGCATTAGTGATGAAACACGTAAAAATCTAAACTAAAACTAGAAATAATAATTGTGAGCAGCACTAAACAAAAGCACCTAAGTGGTTGAATAACTTGGGATGCAAAATTAAAGGGAAGTCTGATGAAACTTGAGGATGAAACTCAGGGAAGTCTGAAAAAACTTGATGATGAGACTCCTATATTTACCCCATACCTTTCATTCTAGGAGATACTAATTAGTAGTTCAGATATTTATCTTTGTTTTTCTGAAAACTTGAATTTGAACATTCTTCTGGCAGATCCAAGAAAGGAATAGTGGTGCTAAAGTCATTCCATTTTTTCCTTTTTTAGAAGTATGGGTCCCACTGGAAATCCAGAACTTCATTTTAAGTACCTGTCTCACTTCTAAATATTACATTTGGGGCCCTGGATGCTCAGTGTGGTCAAAAACACACCAGACAGGGCAGCCATTCAAAGGTCAGCTCTTCTCTCATTTGACATGCAAACTGTATCTCTGAGAATTTCTGTTCTCTCTGTTTACATAAAAATGCCTAAGAATGCCCATCAAAATCAAACACTACCATGGTACCTACCTCTTGAAGCCTGAAAGGACTTAGTTTTAACCTTTTTATTTCATCTCATGACGAACACAGTTTTTATGCATGACGAGAGCAACACCCGACATCTCAGTAACTGAGAAGTAGAAGACTTAAAGAGTTGAGAGACTTATAAAATTAAATGGCAGTTGAAAGAGGTTTTCAGATGTGCAAGATTGAGCTTAATTGTAGGATCTTAAATATCATTTTGATGCCTTAATCTTATTCTGGACATTGATATCTGAAAATATAAATTTTACACTAAAACACTAAACACAAAATTAAAATACTAAACAGAAAATAGTGAATAACAAACAGATGCTATAAGGCTGGCAGCACTACATTTATTAAATGGGGTAAGGAAAACAAATAGTTATGATATCTTTATTTAAAATTCGTCCTGTCTATATAGACAAATTGATTAATGTATTTCTCAGGTGAGCTGAAAGTAAGAAATGTATGCACCTAAAATACAAATTAATCAGCACTGCACCACTGTTCTCTACATTGTATTAATTAATTATACCACATAACTGATGCAGATTTATTCACTCTGATGGATTTTGGTAGAGAAGGCAGTAGAGAAAAGCTGCATTTTTCAAAATTTATGAATGTTCTGCACTCATTTAAACTGTTAAAAGATTCCATGAGATGCTTTATCTGACAGATCTTGAGAAAAGCGTTCAACAATAATTAGCAGGTTTTTATGTGCGCTCATTGATTTATTTTAATGCAGTATTTTCAGTGGGTTTAGTTAGGAGTTGTTAGCACAACAACTGATAAGTTCAAAAATATTATGTTTCCTAAGAAAGAAAGAGATCTTTGTCTAGATCTGTCAAAGTTACCCTAATTTTCTATAAAATTGATTTTATTCTAGAGTATAATAAACAAGGAGAGCAGTGTGGGGGGGAAGGGGCTGGAAATAAAACTTTTGAAAAAAGCCACTTGAAAATCTTCAGGTTTTTCTGCACCTTTTACAAAGAGTCTGAATTCCATACCATTCCAAGTATGTCCACCTGTGAAAAATGCTACACACTGAAAGGAGTACAGCATAATCCTTTTCTAGATCTGGGTGGTAGCACAGTCCTTTGACCTTGTTCACCTTCCATTCTTATCTCCTAATCTATACCTGTAGTTTTGATAGGAGCAGGACTTTTAGGTTAGTCTATAATTTTTACAGATTGCTTCATTTTTTTCTTTTATATGCAACAAATCCATGACTATCTATTTGATACTGAGTAACACAGTAGTCATTTCTTGCCTCACAACATGTTTAGCTCAGTTCCTCTTGCTTCGGAAAATCAATTTGTATCACTGGAACTCAAATTCATCTTTCTATCTAACAAGGATTTAGGAAACTCCCAGCCTTTTTTAAACAAAGAAAACCAGCAAAGGTGATGGACTTGCATTTAAATATATGCATTTTCTCCATTTGTTTCTTTGGAAAATATCCTAAACAAAGGCAGCTTAGATCAGATACATTCAAGAGCGATGAAAATACCTAGTGTGTTCAAATCTTTTTCCGAGTCTCTGTCTGGCTGAGGAAACTTCTCATTACACTGCTGAGCAATGACAGTCTTCAAAACAGTTCCTAAGCTACATTCTGAAGGTGGCAAGCTGCAATAAATTTCACTGAAGAGCTGAAAATGAGCCCCCAATGATTTGGAGATATATTTTCATATGGTAGGCTCTGTCTTTATTTGCTGCCACTGAATACAGTTTGCAGCTGAAATGAACAGGATATAGGATAGGAAAAGAATGGATACATATGCAGGAACTTTGCATTATAGAGCAAGGAGTTATTAACTTCTTTCTCTGCTGTTTCAGTGAAATTGCATTGAATTTAGCCCTGGACTGCTTACTAACACAAAGACCTGAAAGAACAAAGGGAACCTAAGAAAAGATGAAAACTAATAGTAGAAAGAGACTGATTTAAAGATAATGACATGATAAATGAACTAGTATTGGTATTAAGATTCTTGGAACTGCTTTATAATAAATCGGTTACAGGCAAAAATGCTCCAGAGAATATGCTGACAAGTCCTCCTTTTTTCCTCAGTTCTGACTTGACAAGCAGATCATGATTTTGTAGAATTAATTTGCTATTCAAACTTATTTTCCAGTTAAATTTAGTGGCTCATCCACAACTAATCTGTAAGGATTTGCTATTTGAAATTCCAGCTGTGCTGTTCAGATTTGATAGGCTGCAGCAAACGCACAGCATGTGTTTGTTCCTTGGAGGATGCCTGTAACATCTTTGCTGGCAAGATTGTCTATTAGAATATTTTTGGAAAGCAGGCACAAAAGGGGCAATAACAGTGACAGAAGATTGTGTTCAGACACGCAGAGCATGTTTTCAGGGGATGGTTCTATTTCAGGACCCCATCTTCAAGAAAAAAATACCCCTTAGGTCAGGGGAGTGTCAGACAGTGAGCACACTAAGAACAGAAGGACCTGAATGTTAACCTGCCAGTGGAAGAAAGTTCCATATGGCCATGATGGAAAGGGTAACAGGTATTGGTCCTAGAGTTGTCAGCCATATGGCAACTGAATTCAATGAGAGACAGTACATGATCATCAATAATAAACACTGAATGTATTGGGATTAGGACTCATTTACAGTCTAGATGTAAAAAATTAAATTAAGCAAAGGAAAACTAAAAGAGACCGTAAGAATTTACAAATATGCTATTACTGAGCTATGGAATTAGCATTTTCGAGGAAAGCTGTAAGTGCCATCACTTCAGAAACAAAGAGTGGACACACACATTGCAAGGAAATACCCCTGTTTTATTAATTGTGAGAGAGATGGACAAGAGATAATGAAGTATCTTTGTACTGGATTTGCATTCAAGTATACAGAGGAATCAATATTTACAGATTTTGTTTTCCAGCTTCTTCTCCACCCTTCTTACAGAGAGAGTGAAATCTGCATGCAGTGAGTGTGTTTAAATGACTTGCAGCTCATTTCCATTTAGAATGTCTGTTTAAACAGCAATTTAACCTCTGACTGCCTTTGGTGTTGGATAATACATGTTAAATGGTCACCAAGAATTGAGTGGGAAGCACAAGTTGAAGGGAACATACTGAACCTTCCTGGCTTTTTCTGCCTGCTTGTTTTATTTTCTCCTTCATCAAGTCAAAGGGAGAGAGAATATAGGCAACAAATCAATATGGAAAAGAAGAATCAGGATATTTACAGCAGAAGATGAGGGAAAGGAAAGCTGAATGACTCTCATTTCATCATGTAAAATATGCACTTTCTGATCACCCTCCTGAAACCAAGAATGCAGTACTCCATTTGGTGCTCAGATATGCTGAAGAATTTCAAATACTTGGCTTGATAAAATAAATAGAGTCTTAAATAGCTCAGATGAAAATAAAATTTTGTTGAAAAACTGAAGATCTATCACCAGAAAATGTGATGGGCTTTCTTTTATCATTATGATAAAGCTTTGTTTTCTTTACTGTGGACTTCTGTAATATTGGAAACTAGAACTTATCAGGAAGACTTAAGACGTGTTTAAGTCCATGCACAGCAAGTGAAATTCTGAGAGCCACATACCTCATGAAAAGTAAATAGGTTTTATTCTTTGTTTGGATTTGGAGGGATATTTTTCTCTGTTGGTTACATTTTTATGCTCTCTTTAACTTTCTCTAGTTGTTTGTGTGTGGTTTTATTTAATGTAATCCACATATCAAAGTAAGATTCATTCATAATTATCTTGCAGTATCATGGTAGACCTGTAACACTGTCATTGTCCTGCCCAGTGCTATGTACAGTATTGTGTAACATAGAAAACTTTTGTTTAGGTTCCAAATATTCCAAATTCAGTGCAGATCTCTAGTCTTTGCAATATTGCATTAAAATTTTAGTTGAGATATAAAGGTTTTTTGGCCACAGGAAACCTGCATTTAAAAGTAGAACTAAATTGCAAATTTTCCTATATGAGGCAAGTCATTAACCTTTGCCAAATTATTACCTCCAGAGATAATTAACAGTGATCTTGCACAAAGCCTAACTAATAAAGTAAGCTCTCAAAAAATAGTATAAAGAACAAATGTAGTCTGCCTCCCAGCTAAGGGGCTCATGTCCCTGGAGAAACCAAATTTCTACGAACATAAAAGAAAGTCAGGTGAAAAAAAAAAAGAAGGATTACTTTAATCTAATAAACCCCCAGGTATTGGTCATCTTAAAATTATCTGTGATGTTAGAGTAGACAATTTATTTTAGTATCAAATAAACCCTAGGTTACATTAATTAGACCATAACTCAATTAAAAATAATAAAAATTTTCACTAATTATTCAGTAACTAACCTGCTCTGAACCTGATGAGATATGAATTTGCCTAGTTATATAAGAAAGTTAAAGGCTTAATATGGGAAGCCAGTGACCCTGGTTGGTCTTTTGACTTCAGTGCTAACTTTATCTGATTTTCTCTTTTACTGTTCTCTAATGTATGTACAGAAATATTGAATTAATTTACAGGAGTATTATAAAGATAAATACATCCTAGAAGAATCCACCAGGTGTAGCACACCTTATGCTCTCCCATCTCCTGGCAGTTGTATGAATTTTATGAAGTTGCAGGGAAAAATCACTGTGATTTTATCGCTCTGTGTAATTATTTATAAGAATCTAGGAATATGATGCATTGATTCATGCTATAATCCTGTAAACAATCAAATAAAATATAAAATTATATGTGTATCAGAATCAAGCAAATTAAAATGAATATTTACTGTTGTCACAAAGGCTCAGGAAAGTAATTTTTTACAACAGATTATGAGATCTGGTTTCACAACAGTATCATAATGGCATTTTCCTCCTAATGAATTAACTCAAAGAATAGGGACTATGGTATCAAGAAAGACCAACCGCCTCAACAGCCTATCTGTTCTCCTTTGTTGTGGTACTTTTTTATTGCATCTGTCAGTTCCTGAGGGGAAAAATAAGTGGAAATTACGCCATTCATACAAGGTAGGTGCATACTTCTCAGTCATTCCTCATTCTGTTATTGAATCCTCTGGGGAGCAATATGAAACTTCTCATATAATTCATCTACTTGATGAATCACTGTCTTTGAAGTAAGTCACAGTCTGACTGTAAGGATGACTGCCACAAGGGTATTAACTGGTCATCTGGAGCATCTTCTCTCAATACAGAGCATCTAGGACTGTTCTGTGCAGTGCTGATGAGGCTAAGGGAGCAACAGTCATCCTCCACATGGGCTCATGTTTCAGTGATCCCATGCCATTAGAGAACAGCAACAGCCAGGAGTAGGAAACCAGGAAAATTGTATTTAAGATAATGTTAAGCACTTAGGCCTCTGCCATTTCTGATCTAAGCAGATCATCTTCAGTGAGATAATATCATGCACAATTAGAAACAGCAAACATAATTTATAAACTACACAATACAAAAATAAAACCTTGCTAATGACCCAAACCTAAGAACCCTGTGTTCTCCAGCTTTTCTACCACTGACTCCCTTTCCTTTATTTAGATCCTGGCACATGGTTTTTCTTCATTTTGTGCATGGCTGCCTTGCTGAAACACTGATGTGGGCAATATGATATTGATGTCAATGAGACATCTAGATGTGGGCTTCTTTCCTCCATTTATTTCAACAGTTGAACATAATTCTTTATTGTGCCTTTTTTATCATTGGGCAGTTGGACCTCTTCACAGAAAAACCTAAAAAAATACACGGAAATGAGTGTTTAGTACCAAAACCTCTCTTGCTAACACAAAGCAGTGGCCATGAAGCCACAGCTTTATTGAATCTGTTAAAAAAACATTTGTGTAGTCAATAACTGCAGATCTTTCAAGCTCCTTAAATTGGGCTGAGTAGTTTTCTTGAGTGTTTTAGTATTTGCTATAACTACAAATCAGAAAAGTACCATAGCAGTTTGATAGATTTTTGTATTTGGGGTTATTCACACGTGCATGAGGTTAAGCTGGGGCTTACTGAACTGCTGACTAACTAATTCTTCTGATAAGGTACATGAGGTCTTTATTCCCAGACTGAATAAATGCTTACATACTTTCGGATCAAAGATTTACACTAACAAATTTAACATTACTTTTCTTCTAAAGCTTTTACATGTAATAGGTTTTGCATGTAATACCACAGTCCCTCCATGACAACAATCTGTAGGATATTCCCTGAAAGCTATGCAAATACATGAGCATGTGAAAAGTGAGTGGATTCAAAAACTGACTGAATATTGGCAGGAAATTCCTGTGATATTTAGTTCTTATACATATGTAGGAAAGGATATAGTCAGAAAGAGAGTGGTGCAGAATGAGATAAAAGGAAATATCAAATTCTGTGTAGTCACACTGATAGATAGAATGTCCTGACCTTAACAAATAAACCTAATGATCAGATGGGAGATGCACATGTATATCGAACTCCTTAAAGCTAGAGCAGAACAACTACAGCAAATTTAAAAATCCAGGAGACTTGTTCTGAAAATTTTTAGCTCATGGTAGCTTGTAGAGGTGACCTCATAACACATGGAATTTACAACTGTTATGAATAATATTCCATGTCTAGCATCACCCAGTTTTAAATGTCTTTCCCTTATTTGCCAAATTATTTTATTTTACTCTTACAATTTGATTCAATGCTACATCAACAGGTAATACATAATTAAGAGTGCCATCAAGGTCAATATTGAAATTTATAAGTTCATTAATAATAAAGAACAGCTAATGGTATGAATATGGAATTAGGAAGAAAATCGATACATTCAGTAGGATTTTAGAGATAATAATAGAAAAAACAAGGCTGAAAGGATGCTCCAGGGCCTAGCTATTCCATCCACCATAACAAGAAGAATCCTGTCCTCATCACTGTCTGGCCTCCATTGGAAAGATACCATTTTCCCCCACCACAAAATTTCATAAAAATTTTTTAAGTAAACTTGTGATTCCATAGTCATGAGGATTTTCAATTTTTTTTCCAGAGATAAAAGTTAAAGACTATCTGAGCTGATAAAGATATAATTTTAGCCATTTGTTCACATTCTATTTAATGGCTAATTTGGAATTGACATCCCTCATGTTGTTTTGTTTAGCTCTGGTTAATTCCCTCACTACTAAGGCGTAATATTGAAGATGTTCATCTCTCCTTTTCATACTTTTTTCCATAGTGTAGAACAGTTCCAACATAATAATGTGTTTGAGTCTCAGCACAAAACAAACTGATATTTTAGGAAGCCACTAAGTATCAGAATGAATGAAATTTTTGGTCTGAAACAAGTAGCAATAAGGCTTGAACATGATTTCATTTTTTCCTGTTGCCTACAAAAACTCACCCTGCACTCAGAAACACTTTTTTCTGATTTAACTTTTATGCAAACATCTAAGTTTCTAAGTGGAAATACAAGTTTTTACTGAAGAGTATTTCTCTGATTCTAATGTTACAGCAAAAGCATCTTGAATTTCATTGCATCTATGTGTTACAAGTTATCAACTTGAAATATGCCTTCCCCAAATCATCAGAAACACTCACCCCAGAGAAAGAACCCAATGAGTTTTTTAATTCAGCACCTTTTTGTGATACTTTTTATGTCATCTGCATAAGTATATATTGTATTGTTGAATTGTATTTTTCTATTTCTAAAAAAAATGTCCATTTTTAAAGGTTTAAGGTATACAGAACTGTCTGTTCTAAGAAACCAGACCAGCTTCGAGCTAATGTTCTCAAGAATAAATAATCAAAGCAGGGTGAAAGTTATTCTCTCTACACAGAAGAAGATAGTGCAATCTTCTTCAAAATAACTGTGAAATGACTATACAAGAGGTTTAAGAATCAAAAAGAAATGACACCATAGACAGGGCTGTGTTGGCAGTAAATAGAATCAGAGAATAATAGAAGAGAACAGACTGAGGACAGGAGTGCACTTGTCCAGAGAAGTGCACAATGCACACACCAACCTAAAGATAACCTCTACCCACCAAAACCATGCTCTATCAAATAGATTACTTCTTAGAAGAAACTTCTTGTCAGGCAGATATAATCATATCAGAAGTCCTATACTGTCCTATCTGAGAAGATATACAGAAAGCCAATCCTCAAACTATAAACTATTTTGGAAGAAGGTCATAACACAAATCTCTTTTTCAAATTATCTTTTCTCCTCTTCAAATAAAGCTCTTCCTTTTCAAAATGCTCAGAAACAAATTTCTGTACACCCACCCCACCAAATAAGGTCTGACTGTGCCAAGGCACAGCAAACTTTCTCCGAGCAATCAGTAAGTCAGAAATACCCATTTACAAGGAAGATAATACCCTTCACAAATCAATCATCTCATCTGACTCCTCAATCTCTGACCTTTCAACCCAGATCTGCAATAGAAGTCTACAAAACACCCTCAGAAGACAAGACTGGGAATGAAAATCTGTAACCACTAGTATACCATACCATGGTTTTAAATTGTGGTTTTAAGCCCACTACCTGGATCCATTTCTAGATGCAGATGATACTGTACCTACTGATCTGGAAATTAGAGTGATATTAGAGTGACAGGGTATCATGGTTATCATCTACAACAAATGCAATATTTGCTAAACATAACATTCCTAAACTGATGACCTGGACAGCTTTCAGTACCCAAGCGTTTTCAGGGAGCAGCAAGGGCCAGCTGCTCCACAAGGAAAGGTGAGACAGCAGCCAAATGTGATAGACTATGGGAGCAGTGTCCTAACCAGCAAACAGGCAGGATGCAGAGCAGTGATTTCAGTTCAGAAGAGACAATGATCAAGAGACTCATCAGGGTTAGACACAGCACAGTGTGCTGTCCCGCTCAGACTCGTGGAGGTGGAAGATCAGGCAGAGTCATAGTCACTGCACAGTTCTGGTGTGTCATGGGCAGAAGCAGTACAAAAGTGTTAGCTAAAAGAAGTTCCCAAAAGAAAGAAATGGCAGACCCTCACTTCTAGGTCTAATTCTTGCAATAGCACTTTAGCAGCTACCTTTGCCAGCTGAATTCCTAGAAGGGAAACACTCTCCAGGACCTAACAACAGTCTTACCAGAATCAGTGTGAAGTGGTTTCTAATCCATAAATGTCAATTAATAACCATTTCTGAGATCTGGAGAAATGTCAGAGAATGGAGAACTGCAACTAGAATCTCAGTAATCAGAAAGGGAAATCTTGACCAGGAAGTCTCAGACATCCTCGTTGAAAAACTGGAACATTATGATGTAAAGATTTCTGAACAGAATTGTGGACTAGTTTAGAGAAGACAGACAGAACTTATTAGACAAAATTTCTGCTTCCTCTAAATTTTACTTGGTTGATTGTTTAAAGGCAAATGAGTTGATATAGTATAATTGGACTTTTCATCAGCATTTGATTTAACACTACAAGAAATTTTGATTTAATGTTTGATTTTCTAAATCTCCCTTTCAGAAGGAAATAACATTGTAAAGTCTTGCATGCATAATTAAGTAATCTTAAACAAATATGAGTTTCAAATATGAAACAAAATATCTTACTTCAAGAGAACCAGGTTTACCTTTGATACCTTTTAGAGAAAGAAATGCAAAAATGCAGTTAGTGGAGAAGACAAACATATGAAGCACCTCAACTAAATCCCTCTGGTCAAAAATTTTAAAAGTATTTCTTTCTCCCTTTTTTGAAAGA
>JAWWLZ010000172.1:43696479-43713260 GCA_035041345.1 Poliocrania exsul | reverse complement strand
GATGAAAGCTGTACATCAGAGCCTGAAGTTTATGTGAATAACATCCAAGTGTACCCTGGAGTGGTGTGCCCTGGGAGTTGGCTCTGGCTTGCTCAAGAGGCAGCACTGAGAGCACATCCAGCAACAGTCAGACACGAATTACATGGGTCATCACTTGATATGACTGTGTGTTTGGTCTTAGGGCCAGAGAAGTGTCAATTTAGTGACTCAGTCTGAATTCTCTCATTCTACCAGCAGTTTTGGCCTTGCTGGAGTCTCCTGGGCTGTGTCATGTTGGTGGACGAAATTACAATAATGACAGAAAATAAGTCTGGAAGGGACTCCAAAATGGGATCTAATTCAAAGCAGAACTAACTAATGTTCGCAGTTCTAAATATTTCCAAGATCATTTTTCCAGTGCTTTGCTTTCCATTACTCTTACAAATATAAAGTCTCTCCTACTGCCTAAATTCTTTGACCTTTCTCACAAAAAATGGTGCTCGTCATCAGTTGACTGTTTTTTTAATACTTTAATTATTTTTAATTTTCTCAGGTGGACTTTCTCTCCTACTAGAACCTTTTGGTCAAGTGACTGAACAGGGTAGGAAAAGGTAAATTCACTCCACATTTAAGAGCCCTAGATGGATCTCATGAGGAGGGACAAGGTGAATAACCAAAGATCAGCTATCTTTTTTTTTTGTCTAAGCTGTAATAAAGATTTCTGTGGAATCCAACTAATTACAGCCATGGCATAAAAGTCCTCACATTAGACACAGCCCTGTTACATGCTACAATGGCAATGCCTTGTTGTTTGTTCCAATCTGTTAGTGCACCTCTGATTTGTAAATTGTCTTGTAAAGGCTCTGAAATTCATTATCTAGAAAAGGTTTTGTGACCATCTTTCCCATAGTCTAGGCTACTAATGTGTCTATCACTGAACTGCCATCTAAAAACCCAATGCAAATGCTCATATTTTGCATTATATTGTGAGATACCACATAGGAAAAAAAAAAGTCTATAAAGAATGCCTGAGAAGTTATTAGCTTATAAGTTGTGGCAATATCCAGTAAGCCCACTGAAATCTAAGAAGCAGTGAATGGCAAACTTTGGGTTTAATCACTCTTAGGAAAAGTGAAATACAGTATCACCTAAGACTGAAAGGATTTATTTATTAAAACTTGCAAATGAGCAAAATATTTCAGAAGGAAAAGCTATTAGTACATTGCAGAGCAATCAGATAGACAAATCTATCTTACATTATCTCTGACACCTCTGCCAGTTTGTTCAGATTTAGTGTGACAGAACCTCCTGATGTTTTGGTGGTGAATCCACTACACAGTTTCTTGACCCTGACCTATTTCAGCCACTGCCTGGGACTGTTGATGACTCCCTTACACTCGTCCAGTTGAAAATCAGTCTTGCCTGCCTGGTTGGTGTGGATGTACCAAACCTGACCATGCAGTTCCACCCTGTAACTGCTGTATTTCCTGTTTCAAAAACATTAACTGCTGTCCATCACAAATGCCTGTCCCAAGTATAGTATCACTTATTGATCATTTTTAAGTCTATCAAAATATATGATAAATGCTCTGGTCCAATGTTACATCTTTTAGCTATCCCTTTTATTCATGCTAAGGGTTCTAACTGCTGAAATTTTACAAGATCATAATACATTGCCACTGAACACCTACCTCTCCCATGTGCTGAAGGAAAACCTCTGCAGAAGAGTTATCATTAGAAAATGTGTATCTGGATCACAGAGAGTCTAGTTCAGTCTCGAGTATTGGCTTACACTATCAGGGAAGGTCTGTTCCTCTTAGAAGTAGCAGCAAAATGTTCAGGATTAGTATCTCATGGAATATTTAATGCAAACATAGTATAACAACCGACCAGAAGCAGTGGCAGCACATATTTTATTTATATTACCCATTAACAATTTCATTCTCAAGAAACTAGCATAACAGAGTAATTAACTATCTAGGACTGAGTGCAGTCCCAATTCACATTTAAGCTTTTAAGTGACTGAGATTGCTCAGGACTAGTTCTTCTAGATCAGCTTAGAAGAAAAGTGAGTTCTACTTATAACCAGACTTAATGATGGGAACACTTCTATACTACTAGGTCCTTCTAACTCCATTACATTTTGTTACCATGTGATTACTGCTTGGTATTGAAATCACTGAGCACTACTGAGGCTGGATATATATTATTTCCTGCTGAAATGTAAGTCCACGTACCAAGCAGCACATGGGTTATTCACAAGCACATGTCCACCTGCAGAAGTTGACCAATTCTCTATACCAAGACTTCAGTTTTGGAAAAAAAAAAAAAAAAAGAAAAAGAAAATTATGCCTATCATGAAGCAAATCTGTTTCAAGCAAAACTTAAACATTTTTGTTAATATGCTGCTGAGTCAAAGGAAATATATTAAATTTTTTTCATTTAGAAACAGAAACTGCATACAGACATCTGGAAAAACTACTACATGGAACCAGTTTTATGCCAAGATCTTCTGCTTATTTCCATTGGCATAGTGGCCTTTCTGGTTAGGATGCCAAGTCTGCTATAATCAGCAGAGTTAAGGGCTCTCAGCTCTTCAAAAGATTGGGACCTAATTGCTGCAAATTTAGTTAATGCCAAAGGGGAAAGACAGTCATCAGGATTTGGGCCTTTGCCCCAGTAGAGCAGTACAAATAACATCTATAATCATTAGGCAGTTGTCAGCACAGTGCTGAGAACTGGGCTGTACAGAAGCCTGTCTGCAAATCTGATGAACTAAAAAAAAAAAAACAAACAAAAAACCAACTAATAAGCTTTGGGTTCAAAAGGTTTCCTTTAATGTGCACCAAGCATTTTCATGAAATAGAAGTAACTACACAAATTTGCTATTTAGCAATAATGAGTCATATCAGAGCTGGATACCTCTTGATCTCCTGTTGAGATGACAGCATGCACCATGCACCCGTCTTCTCCCAACATGAAACAAGTGTTAGCAGATTTATTCTTAATGAGCTCATCACACTGAGGTACCAGTTAAAGGGAGTAGGTCACAGATTATGTTTGTTCAGTTGTCCCGATATGTCTTACTAATTCAACATACAAATGTGGTATTGCAGATAGGAAGCATCTCCAATCCATCGTGCTTGACCAATCTCTGCAGTGACATTTATAAGCTTTCACTCTGCCTGAACTTGGGGTAAATTGACACAACTCCAAGGCCAGGTCCACAGAGTGAATTTTATCGGTGCCAGCTTTGAATCTGGTCCTGCACACATACTTTCTCCTCTCATCATCTTTTCTGACCTCTTTTACCACTGGTAAAATATTAAGCAAAGTTGGTTGTGGCCTTGGTTGGATTTGACAATCTTAGAGGTCTTCTCCAATCTTAGTGATTCAAAGTCTGGGGAAGGGAGACAGTTTCCAGCCCTATTATACTAGTCCGTTCAGATCATATTTCTGTTTACGCATTTACCCTTCTCATGCATGTTTGCATGAGAAGCCTTAATTATGCAACCCTTTGGATTCAAAGATTATTAGATCATGAAAGGAAGATTAGGAACAAGAGGACACAATCCTACGATGCAGGGATCTGCTGAAAGACCCACAGTGCATTTTCATCAAGGTACATAAGAAACTTGGGATCAGCTGGTGGGTATTGTTACAGCCCATAACAACATGTACAGCCACATGTACAGCAGATATTATTGCCCTGAGAACACCACAATGGTTCATTTCCAAACCCCCACTCTCCAATGAACCATGCCTACGTACCTCTTGTTTTAATGTCTTTCTGCACAACAGAACATCCTTCACATGAAAGTAGGGTACTTGCTAGAGGAAGATTTTAAAGACCCAGAAATTCTGCTGCATCTCTGTAATTTATTTTGTGTATGGGAATGAGGTTTACCATTTAATCCATGACTTCACTCCTCTGTTGGAAAATGCTTCAGATTTGGTGTGCAGTCTTAATTCCTTTCTCTTGCATGGGAAGACATCCAGTGCTACATTAGTAATGAAAGGCATAGGTTAAGATGAAATAACCTTATATAATCATTACATACCAGCATGTTAATTTTCTTGCAGATGCATCATCTCCCCTACTATTCTTCTAACACCAATCTCACTTTAAATATTCTGTCTTGGATTTCATAGAAGAAGCAGTATGTCATAATGCTGTATGAACACTCAACAGCAGATGCTATTTTCACTGAAATAAATTTTGTGTCATAGCCCATTAGGTACTTCAAGGCAATGGAACATTTGAAACTACAAAAGCTTTAGTAGGGCATATAGATTACACAATAGAATCATCTCCTTGTCAGGATATGCTTAAACTGCAACTTTGATGGTGAAGATAGCTAAAAGGCCTTCTATTCCTTTCTTCTCTCCAGTTTTTGTTCACAGCACAAACTGAGTTTTGAAGTAATTAATCTTAAACCTTTCTCTTATTTTGGTGAAGAGGGGTTGGATCCAGAACACAGTGGTGTAACCCCACTAAGAGTTGTACTCACACAAAGAAGGGACAACACTATTGCATGAGCACACTAACAAGAGTAGGAGCTGCTTCAGCATGTTCAGTGCCTGCAGTCAGTGCCTTGTTACTTCACACCTACCCAAAAATTTGTCCTATCAAAGACTAGCTCTTGCAACTCAAATTTTGGTCAATAATCAGTTTCCCAAGAATTTGTTCCCTGTGATTCTAAACATATACAGTGATTTTTCATCAACTAGGGCTAAATTATACTCCACAAGGGGCAATTATTTGGAATGCAGATAAAAACATAAGAAAATGCTACATATTAACGGTTTCGATGCTGACTTCCTTTTGAAAGCAAGGGGGTTAAGGAAGGAAGAATTTGCTATTATTGGTAAATGATATATCTCCAGAGCAAAAGCATTTCAGTGAAAGAAAAAGTCAACACACAATAGCACATCTATGGAGCAGTTTACAGTGGCTACACAACACAGAGTTCAGTAAAAAGTAACAGTCGATCAATGAGAGTAGAAGTAGCATGAAAGCTCTTAAGATGGAAAGCATAAATTCTCTCACCTGGAAGTACAAGTTGTAAGAAAAAGACACTTTGAGCATAAGGTTTTTGTCATGAGAAAGCTGTAGCAGCAATACAACTTATCAAGTTTTGCCTTTGCTTCAAACAATCTTCACTTTAGACACAGCATGAGACTTCGTTATCCACCTCCATTGCTTTCATCATGGCTATTCCTCCATGTATTTTTCTACTTTCCTTGCCCAGAATTGATTGGCTTAGCTCCCAAAAGACATCTTTGACAGTCTGCTCTCACCAAAAATCCTCTGCAAGGTTGCTTTAGACACTATGCCACACCCTCTGCAATTACCTCACCTCTTTCCAGGTGTCTTACATCTTTATTTATATCTTACTTAATTGCAGAGACTGAATTAAAACAAAAGCATTCACTGCTTTCTTCCCCTCTGTATACTGAACCAATATATGCATCACTGCAGTACAAATATGGAGGTTAAGACTGTGTTTAGCAAATAACTGCCAAAACTTGAGATGTTTGTTCTGTCTTTACACACGAATGAAAGAGAATTTGGCCAATAGTTCCATCTATTATGAGCTATTGCTCAAGGGTACAAGACTATAGGAGTCAATGTAGAAAAAATTGCAGATGTGATCCACAATGTATGAAGTACTATCAAGATCCATGAAAAATAAAGATAAATGAAAAATACTGGGTATTGTAATCCATTTAATGTTTTGGCATCCCAAATTGCCTTACATTACATTGTTTTTGATGTGTTTCTTTAAGGCAGCAATGCTTAGAAGTAGTTTTGCAAATATACATCCTCCTTAATTTTCACATACTTGTTACCTAAATCAATGTCCAAGTAATTAATCCTATACTCAAAATCTTAGGCCTCTCTGCTGTGTTTTATCTGCAAACACATCTCCTGATCATCTCCTTTCTCGGGAAACATCATACAGCTCCTTTCAATGCTTCTGCTCAAACTGTGTCAGAAGTTATGCCGTTTCTCTTACAGACTCAGTAATCAGACCTCTCCAGGACATACCATCCTTTCTGCTTTACTTTTTTTCCTGCTTTTGGCAGGTTCTGTATTCTATCAAGTTCCTTGATGTTTTCCAGGCTTATCTGTGATGCTGTATGAATACTGTATATCCCCTGGAAAGAAGTAACCCCTTAATTCTGTAGTTTTGTGCTACATGCTTCAAGAATTTTTCTGGACTATATTTATGTTGGACTTTGAAATCCCTCAGGTTTATAAGATAATAGCTTGAATGCAGAGTACATGAACTGAAATACAAGTTAAAAAACTACATGAAGAAAGATCAGGACTCTGGGCTGGGATTTAGAAGATCTGGGATTATGCCTTGACTCACAGATTCTCTGTGTGATCATCAGTTACAGCTGTATCATTATAAAACATAAGTTTCTAAAGGGATAATGAAGTTCTGTCTCCGCCCATCCTCTCCAAACTATCGCCTGGGAGATGAATTGAAGAGATTCTGTATGCCCTAGGGTGTTAAAAGTATTGGCAGAAAATTTCAACACCCAGATGTTTGAACACTTTGTCCTTGTGTACTTCAGAAAGTACAGCCTAGATCTATATATAGTCTGCATTTGCAAGTTTGCAATCTGTACTTGCAGCCGATTAGTACTTCCTTGACCTAGTGGTGTAGATATAACAATGTCATTTTTTTAACTTTTTTCCTAGCCTTCAACATCTTTTTCATTTGTTCTGAACCACAACCATAGCTTACTCTGGGTACAAAATTCTTAGTAAGATAACAGTTAGGGCATACATATACCTAATATTAATTAGGACTGCAAATTGTTCAAACAAATGTCTTATGTTCTGTGCAAATTCAGTGACTACTTTCAATATGAAAAAATATATCTTTTGCCCTTAATATTTTCAGTACAAATTTACTTTGTTAATCAGCCTTTTTGTTACTAATATTCCTCACCTTTCTTTAAACAGGAGTATCAGGAAAACTTTTGTATTTTAATTTTTTTTAGACCTGAGCAATCCAATCTCAAAACGTTTTCAATTCACCTTACCTTTAGCATCCACTGCATGGCATCTCTTAGGAGTTATCCTTACACTTGTGCACTGTACTTTTCAAATTCATTAGACAACCTTCGAGTTGTGCTATCAGCAAAAGGATTACTTACACTCTAATCGGAAACTTGGTAACAAATGTGGACTACTCTGAACAGATCCCATGACACCAACATGGCAGGAGACAAACAACAAGCCAAACAGCACTAGTGATTTCTTGGTAGTATCAGCATTTACATCAGTATTAAAATAAGTAAACCCAGGGCTTCTTTAGCCCCTTGTTGCTTCTCATAACTGGGGAATAGGGTTTAGAAATACATACTAAACAAGGCACTTGAGGCACCTCACAGGGTCTTGAGGCCTTTGGTGATTAGCACATCACACTTCTGCCTTAGGGGACTTCCTCTGGGTACGCATCAGATAGTCCACCACAATGTGCCCTGGTACCAAGGTCACGGAGTTAAACCAGGCAGCAGAATCTGAGTTCCTGGAATCAATTTCACTAATCGACTTAACTAATTTAAATTGATTAATTTAATTAATTGATTGCTTAAATTAATTTAAATGTCATTAATCACTTTACTTCATTACTCCAATGACAGAATTACCATGGGAGCCAAAGCACAAAGCAAACAAGCAATCTGGAGAGTCAAGTCAAATGTGAGGCAGTTAAAGCTAAAATAATGGGATAAACACAGCACATTAATGTATTGCAAGGTCACAGCTGCTCAGACAGATGAGGACTGTATCCACCTTAGCCTTTCAATATTTTTTAAGTATTCTGAGGGGATGAAAACCTGTCTACTCCTGGCTGCTATGCAGACACAGATTATGACTGAATTTAACCAAGAAATTCAAACCAAGAAATGCACATTCTGGTACAGAGTACAGCATTTCCCAGGAAGGTAAGAAGTGATACTTCCAAAGGACAGTTAGTGGTCCTTCCAGTCCCTGTTTGGGGTCCCTGGCCCATTCCCATGGCCCTGCCATGACCAGGCTGTGTTAAATCCCCTTCTCACTGGGCCTGATCCTGGTTTGGTACAGCTTAATCCTGGGCCTGTCTCCTAACCATGGACATCCTCATGGCCTGGAGTCTGGGCTGACTCTGGCTGCATCCCCAGCCAGGCTGTTGACTGATGCCTTGTGTGGTGCCAGAGCTGAACCAGCCAAACAAAGGAGGTTACTTCAGATATACAGCCTTCCCACTGGCTGATCAGGAGGGGCACAGCTTGCCCAGGATGGAGTCCCACTGCCCTGAAGGGGTGGGATGATGGTTTTTCCATGGAGGCTTCAAGAGTCCGAAATAAATACAGTTTGTTTCCTGCTACAGTGAGGTGCAGACACTTGTCAGGATCCAGCCATAGCAGTCTTGATAGGGGTCATTCCACGGATGTGCAGGTGGAAAAGAGGCAGGGTGACATCCAGACATAGTCAAATTAGGCAGAATTGGGAGTACCCGGAGACTTCGAGTCTATATAGGTTTTCCCATTCTTAGCCTTCCAGTGATTAGGGATTCCAGAAAATCCAGCCCAGGACTGCAGATTTAAACTAATGTTTTGCGAGGTTTGATTGTTTGTTTGTTTGTTTTATCTAATGGATGCCTATCCCAACAATATTTGTTAAGCCACCCTCTTCTCACCTGTCATCTGAGTAACAGTTACAAATCCATGGTTATGATCTAGGAGACACTGTTGATTGGCAGAAAGTTCCTTCTAAAGTAGATCCAAACTCAGTTTCCTTTAGATACTTGGGTTCTATGAGAGCTGCACATTCACATTGTCTGCTTCAGGTTACTTCTGTAACTTGGTCTGTGCTCCTCTGTAGCTCCCACTCCCCTGTAAGTAGAGCTCACTTTCTTCCATTATGTCTTTCGTATGTTCTACTTCAGTGCCTCCATTCCAGGAGCTGAATTTTAGGATACCAGTACACTCATTTAAATATTTTCAAAAGATGCATGGACCAAATCTGCCAGAGCAACTTGGTTACTGGGTTGATTTACGGTCCAAATCTCAGCACAGAAATGCTTCATATCTTCCCCCACAAAACTATCAAATAAAATGCAAACAACCAAAAGTGATTTTTTTAAAATACAAAGTGCCATATTTTTCTACTACCCTGCCCCTTTGCCTTTTAATTGCTATCACTAAATTAATCATGTAAACTTAATGCCTTGTGGATACCATGAAAATCCATTAATAAGTCATCTCAGAAGTTGGGTAATGGGAATTTGAATACAAAAAAGCAAATATCTTATGATGCTGCCATAATTCTTCACATTAAAGCTTTAGACACAAATATAAGGCTTTTTTTTCCAAAGCAGATAGCCATAAATACAATAAATGCTTACTATGTTATCTATGTAATTTTTCATTCATTTGGATTCAATTCCACTCCTGCCTTGTGGGTCAAAAACAGTCTAGGAGCTACACTACTCTGAAAAGTTAGTTCTTATGTGGCCTTTAGTCTATATCCTTGCATTGACTTTAGTCATTAAATAAGTACATGGCAATTTTTTGCACTTTGGTGAAGCATATAAAACTGAACCTTATTATTTTGTAATCTAATATAATATTTTCAACAAAAATAATTGCTGAATAATTTTTTTCCTTCCTTCTGTTTCCCCTCCCCCTTTTTTGGTCAAAACTACACTACTTGGTTTAAGATTTGATGGGAGACAGCCAGTTGAAAATATCTGCCTGGATTGTCTTTAATTGTAACTAAACCTAGAAATTATTTAGACTCACAATTGTCAGAAGCAAAAATGTATCTCAATTACTCCAGAGTTAAAAGAAGATTGAAATTTGGATGTGGAAACCAAGGAAAAGCTTCAGCATCTAGGTAAGTACCAGATTTGATTAGTCAACACTTCTGTAAATAGCCTCAGTGATCCTGATAATGCTGTCTTCTGTCTCTACAAAAGGATGATGAAATTGTAGCTGACAAAATACACAGGTAGTGGGAGCTTTAAGTCTCACTTGTAAAAAATGTGAAGTCAAAGGACTGAGATACTTAACTTTGAAGACATCAAACTCTCTGTTCAGATATAATTCTGAGCAGTGCATGTTGCCAGGGGCTAGAGTGAACTGTGTGAAAGAAGCCAGGAGGAGATCCAAGCTCTGTGAGGGCTTACATTCTCCATAAGTGCAGAAAGCTGAAAAATATCCAAACAGCTTTGTGTGCTGTACCTGCAAGGAATACATGATAATTAAAAACATTATACATATTATGTACTTGACAATGAATGGTCCTTGAGTCATTTGATGTGGTTTTGCAGCTTCTGCTAACTCAAAGTAGGCTGTTTATGAAATTTGAATAGAGAATCATGAATTCCAGGCAAAATGAAACACAGAGGCTACAAAAAGAGCAGAATATGTGGGATTCTACAACTGAGAGGAAGTCAAAGAATAAATCTTGTTATTTCTGAGATTCAGCACTAAAGAAGTATCAGCTCACGATAGTGATCATACACCAAAATGATCCCAAAAATGGTGCAATTAAATGTTGACAAAGAAAATATAATTTGTCCAGCACAGACAGCCTCCCAGCCCCATAATGAATTGGTTTAGGGTACAGTAGCATTCTGACAATAATGTAGATATGAAAAGAACTTTGAATGTGAGACCAAATGAAAAGCATAATGAGCTGCACATATTCCTTGCAAAGACCAAGGTTTCCTTTTCAATCAGAGAAAAGAATATTCATTTTAGGAGTGAGTAACTGTTGTCCATCTCATTGTATAGTAAAAATCCAAAGAAATTAAGAAAAAGTCTCAGGATGTTTACATGTATCATAAGTAGTCTTAGGTTATGTCTTGTTAAAGAATTAATAATTTTTCCATGTGCTAAAAACCAAATTCTTGTTCAAAATCTCCACTGAAATTGTTTACAGCTGTAAAGGAATGGTATCTGAAAGGCAAGTACATGTGCGTAAGAAAAAAAATCTCATTATTATATCTTAAAACATTGCATTCAATCCATCATAGTAGATAATATAACCCACAATTTACCAGCATACCAATAGCATCTTTAAGGAACCAGGTGGAGAATCTACAAGCACAGCTGAAAAGTTGTGTGGCATGTTTCATCAAGATTGCTCATGAATATTTATGTCACATATTTAGACTAATGTAAAAGGCCACTGTCAAGCAGAAATCATGAGTCAGAACCCAGGAGCCCATTCAAAGTTCCAGGCTTCTTTTTCATTTTTGATATTGTTTACTTTGCACCTTTCAGTCATCTCAAAATACAACCCTAGGCTCAGCTTGCTCTGCCCACAGTACAGATGGCCAGAATCAGCACCTAAAACTCAAGTTACATTTGGTAGACATAGGATGAATTGGAGGTAATTAGGGACTCCTTTTGTTGCAGTAATTATAATTCTGACATTCTAGAAAGTTCTATCACTTTTAAAGACTTTTAGTTTTTATTTCTAAGGGAAAATAATTGCCACCCAATGATTTACTGTTCTCTCAAACAATTCCACCTTGACTCACACTTCTCTAATAGCATCAATCAAAAAAAATATTCTGTATATTCAGTACAGTGTTGATCTTGACTATTGAACTACGAAAGGTGGTACAAAAAAAGAGCTCAGGACTTGTGTCATTGCCTCAGACACTGTTGGAGAGAAAGATACTTGTGCAGCGATGTGCAGCTGTGCAGTAAAACAAGTTGGGTAGATTGAAAATGTGGAGATCACCCCACTGACATGATTAAACAAACAAACCTTTTCCACCACCTGAGCAAAGCCGATTCTGGAGCAGAGAAGATTAAAAGTTTAGAGACAGATCATGACAAAAACAGTCCTCTGTGCTCTAGAGGGAGCAACTTAAAAGCACTCCAGTGTGGCTACAGGCAATCACTGGCAGAACTTCTATTATTACTTGATGTTTAGGTTAGAAAAGGTCTTTTAGGTCATTGAGTCCAATCACTTACCTAACAATGTCAAGTCCACCACTAAACCATATCCCTGAGCACCACATCTACACATCTTTATAGTACCTCCAGGGAAGGGGGCTCAACAACTTCCCTGAGCAGCCTGTTCCAATTCTTGACAACGTGTTCCAGTGAAGACATTTTTCCTAATATCCAATCTAAACCTCCCCTGGTGCAACTTGAAGCCATTTGCCCTTGTCCTGTCATTTGTTACTGGGGAGAAGAAAATGACTCCCACCTCACTTTCAGGAAGTTATTAAGAGGGATAAGGTCCTCCAGACTAAACAACCCGACTTCCCACAGCCACTTGTAAGACTCATGCTCCAGACCCTTCATAAGTTTTGTCTCTGGACATGCTCCAGCAACTCAATGTCTTTCTTGTAGTGAGGGCCCCAAAACTGGACACAGGAGTCAAAGTATGGCCTCGTCTGTGTCGAGTACAGTGGGACAACCATTGCACTAGTCCTGGTGGCCACACTGTGTCTGATAAAGGCCAGGATGCTATTGGCTTTCTTGGCCCTCTGGGCACACGCTGGCTCAGGTTCAGTGGCTGGTGACCACCACCCACAGGTCCTTTTCTGCTGAACAGCTTTCCAACCACTCTTCTCCCAGGCTGTAGTACTGCCTAGGGATTTTGTGTCCCAAATGCTGGACCTGTCACTTTTCTTTGTTGAACCTCACACAATTGGCCTTGGCCCATTGATCCAGTCTGTACAAATTCTTCTGCAGAGTCTTGCCACACTCCAGGAGATCAACACTCCTGTCCAATTTGGTCTCAACTGCAGACTGACTAAGGGTGCACTTGATCCTCTCGTCTAGATCACAGATAAAGACATTAAACAGAACTGGCCCCAATACTAAGTCTTGGGGAATACCAACTGGATAACTGGTCCCCAGCTGGATATAACTATATTCACCACCACTCTTTGGACCCATCCATCCAGATGGTTTTTAACTCAGTGATGAATACAGCTGTTCAAGGCAGGGACAGCCTTTTACCATTATCTTTAAGGGAAAAAAATGTTAGCTCCTCTCTTCCTTTCTCCTTTTTGTTACAATGTTAGAGTTTAAGTATGGATAAGACAGACAAAATGGATGTCACTAATTTGTTATTCTGATGTGTCATGTTGTATCCCTTCTCTTCAGTAAGCTGACACTCTACCACAGTATTTGAAATTCTTCACTGTAAACAGCTCGCAACTAACATAGTGATTTTCATTACATGTTCCTTTGAATACAGCAAAGAAGAATGCATATTAAACACTGGCAGCTGATTGGGCCTGGAGTAAACCCCTCCTTGCTTAATTCAGCATGATCATGGCCCCATGGTAGTAATGGTCACTGGCGATACAAAAAATAACAAGGAATCAAGGACAAATCCAATCAAAGCAACTGCCGTGTCTCAAAGGCATCTCTTAAACAATGTACCTCTGAGCAATCTCTCTTTAAACCACCACACACATTTTACTTCTCCCTGATAAAAGACACTTTGTGCTGTTCAGTTTCTACACAGGATCTGCCAGTAAACAAGTTCAAAAGAAACCTAAATCTACTTCCATTGCTCCACACAATTTGGAAAGCCATGGAGTAATCTTGAAGTGGAGACCAAAACTTATGCAGAAAAGGAGCTGCTACACCACAATCCAAGGCTTGTGGTACAGAGGACAAAATTCTATCTGTGCATTCAGAAAAGAAATAATAGTGAATAAAAAGGTAGTAGAGTAATGAAGGAACAAGAAGCTCTGCTTGGACATTGCATCCCATCTAAGCATTTCCCAAAGGTGTTTTTATGAGTTGTTCACACTACATTTTTATTTCCCCAGTGAAGCACAAAGCAGGAAGGATAGTATGTAGGATAGTAGTTTTTTTCAATCTGAGAGACTATGCAAAATGCAATATTCCAGTCAATTTGAATCTCGTGACTCTTCAGAATCACAGTGTAAATATCTGTATTATCACATCTATCTTCAAAAAAGGCACAGTTACATGTTTAGTGTTTAGTGTTGCTATAAATATTCCTACCTACATTGCTTCTCTAAGCAAACTTCGAAAAACCAATATTCAAAATTCAAGTGCTGAAGTTCTTCTCTTTTTTCTTCTAATAATGACATTGAAGGAAAACAATACCTTACAAATCAAATACAGTGCCAAAAAATATGGAACAATTGTTGGCATTTCCTCATTTCATTGATGTATAGTTATGTGAAATGAAATGACAAATGCTTTCATGCAAAGATCCACAAGGGAGAGACTGAATACAGATATATCCAAGACTGTCTTCTAAGTTACTGAACAGCCTCATTGGTTCAAGGAACAGACTTCTTTATGTACTGATTTTGATTCACAAACAGAAATGTAAAGCATTTGTTTATTGCTGTTTCTTACTGTATATGATCTTGATGTAAATTCTTTACCAAAATCCAGTTTTGTTATCTAAATTAGTTTGCACAGTTCTGTAAAAATCCAGTGGACTACAGTGAGTTCCATTCTCTGGGCCACTATAAAGATGATGCCTAAAATGCCTCTTCGAATCTTTTTATCTGTGAATGATTTAGTTCCATGGATTAACAACCCTAGAAAGCAACAGCTTCTGTATACTGCAGAAAAAGCAGCACCAGCCAAATGCAATGTAGGGAAGTCTCTTTGCTGGCCTATGAGTATGCACAGATTTCTACTTGGAGATATGAATATATGCCAATAAACAGAATAATCTTTTGGTGTTAATCTAAACATTTCTTTCATAATATCCAAGTGGAAATGATCCATATGATCCCTTGAAGCACTTACATTGACCTAAAAATTATGCAAACGGGAAAGGTTGCATAAATCTCAGATACAGACCTGTCTATTTTTCAGTCCATAGCATTCTGACATGCTACCGTGGACTGTATTTCACAATGAAACATGCTGTGCTTTTGGCAGATGATGGCTTGTACCCATCTGGCAAAACATGAATCACAGTCAGAAACATAGATTAACTCCTGTTATGAATTTAGGACAAGTCAAAGCTGCAGAATTAAATGAAGCTTTGAGATTTACCCTAGATAATCTGGTCTCCTGAGTTTCAGTGTATAAATTCAAGCCCATGTTTATTATAGGCTGACTTAAACAGCGCTAGTAGACATTGTGGCACTTTCAAGGTTTTAGCAGTTGGTAGATATAAGTGACTACAGGAAGCAGAATGGAAAAATCATTGCCTCAGTTTATGCAGTAAGTGGAAGTCCCCATTTGTTTTTCTAAAGCCAAAATTGGCCATAGAATTATAGAATAATGTTTCCATATTATCTGTGGCATTTATGGCTTGCAATTAAATACAAATGTGAAAATCAATTAGTTTAAATGGAGAAAAACTGTGCAGATTCCCACTGGCTTTTTGATAAGGATTTAACCAGAAGGAGTTGGCTGCCACAACACATATCTGAGACAAGTAACAGATGACCAGTATCTTTTTCAGCTATTTCAAACATGTAATAGTCTTGTGGTACATTTTTCAAGACTTTTTATCGCACAAAAAGAGAGTTGTTTTTTTCCTCTATACTATTTCCTTGGTTATTTCCATAAATGATAATATAGCAAAATCTGCTTTTATTTGCCACAAGAGGTGACAACAGCCTGATTTATGCTAGGGAAAGATCCTGCTTTTTCCAGCGAATTTATACCCTGGATAATATCACAGACTTTGTAAACATTGTATTAAGGAGAAAAATTGGCCTATCTTCATACTGTATAATTTGCTTGGTGTCTTAAACATAAATTTAATTTCAGATCAGCTGGAAAATATGGATATTGACGTAAAAGTTAATAGACAATATTCCTTATTCAGGAAGTGCAAGCAAATAAAAACGTTAAAAAATAAATACTTTTTGAATTATACGTATTAGCAGCACACAGCAATGACATGTAGTCAAACAGTATTTATTGCAAGTAATTGCACATCCATAAATGTTTTCAGAGTATTTTGGATAGGATGTTTTACTTCTAGCCAGAGCAGACACTAATACTTTGAACAACAGCAAGGCATGCAACAATAAAATGGGAACTGGAACATGCTGGTCAAGTTCTGAACTTCTGTGACTGGAAGACTCAGAGTGAAAGCACATCTCACCTTTACCCCTATGCAAATGGCCCCACTATTGAATATGGTTTGACAGCCAATAATCTTTTAAAGAAATAAGACTCAAACTTAAAATGAACAAAATACAGAGGCAGTTTACCTTTGCATATTTAGTAGGATCTTTCCTCCATCTTGACATAGGCCTATACTGACAATAGGATTAAGCTACTTTTAAAAGGATCAGGCCTGAGCCTTCAAAGTCTAAACCCAATGGTTTGGAAGTCCAAAAGCATTCTCTGCATCACAACAGGAGGAGAAAATCTGGTGCAGCCAGGATTCAGAGTGTGGTGATTGAATGGCTCAGAAGCTACCAGTAAAAAATAAACAAGAACAATGATTTATGTAGGTTGAACTAAACTTCAAAAGCTAAAATTTAGCAGAAAAACATTCATAGCTTTGAAGAGAAAAAAAAATATTTGCCTCCACAGGACTTTGTCACTGCAACTTGCACACCCAGATGGACTGCAAGCTCTAGGTCCAGAGAAGTTAAGCTTACTCTTTATTTGCTCAACTGAATATTTAAGGTAGAAAGTTAAATGAGAAGGCTCCTGTAGCAATGCAGTCTCAATATAATGCTTGGAGAACTTCATGCCAGAAATGGATGGATGAAGAAAATACACCAGCCCCTGAGAATGCTTTAACAACTGATGTTTTTAATGTGGTTTAAATGTATTAAATGTAAAAACTGCTT